>CAJGYO010000017.1:36124859-36724859 GCA_904845875.1 Miscanthus lutarioriparius
GAGGGTTGGTTCCTCCTCCGCCCAACACCAAGGCCGTGGGCTCTTCCTCGCCTTGACCCCGAGGGCCTGGCTCACGTCACCGACACCAAGGTGGGACTGCTGCCCGCCTCGACCCCCAAGGGTTGGCTCCGCCACCGACCGACACGAAGTCGCGGGCTCCGCCTCGCCCGACCCCCGAGGGTTGGCTCCACCTCGCCCAATACTAAGGTCATGGGCTCCACCTCACCCGACCCCTGAGGGTTGGCTCCACCTCGATTAAAACCAAGGACACGAGCTCCGCCTCGCCTGACCCTCGAGGGCTAGCTCCACCTTGCCTGACCCCTGAGGGTGGACTCTGCCTCGCCCGACCTCTGGGGCAGGCTTCATCTCGCCTAACACTAAGGCCGCGGGCTCCGCCTCGCTTGACCCCCAAGGGCTGGCTCCGCCTCGCCCGACACCGATGTCAGACTTCGCCTCGCCTGACCCCCGAGGGTTGGCTCTGCCTCACCCAACACCGAGGCCGCGGGCTCTACCTCGCCCTACCCTTGAGGGTTGGCTCTGCCTCGCTCGACACCAAGGCCATGGGCTCTGCCTCACCTGACCCCCGAGGGCTGGCTCCGCCTCGCCCGACCTCTAGGGGCAGGCTCCGTCTTGTCCGACACCATGGCCGCAGGCTCCGCCTCGCCTGACCTCTAAGGGCTGGCTTCACCTCGCCCGACCCTTGGGTTTGGGCTCTGTCTCACTTGAGCCTTGGGTTCACGCTCTGCCTTGCCTGGCCTCTAGGGAGGAACTCCGCCTCACCCGACCCCGAGGCCAAGGGATCTGCCTCGCCCGACGAAGACCCATACCACCGCCAACCACTCTAGGTCCAAGCGTATGGGCCTGGGTCAAAGCTCTGACGCCAAGGAAGAGACTAGCATGCCTCAATGTAGCCTAGGACCCATGATGGGACATACCTAGGGGTTCATGTCAGGAACTGCATCGGGTGTACCGGTACTGTTCTGCCTGACCCCCGTACAAACACTGACGGGCACGTTAGTTCGACACGACGGCCATCAGGACGGAGTGGAACGCCATGACCGGCAGATGATGCCTGCACATGGCACCAGTGACGGACAGGACCGCGATGGGAAACTATCCCTGTTGACGTCTACAGGATTGGCAGGACCCGCATATAGGAGAAGAAGGACCCGGCGATCCTAAAGGACTTCTTTCTCTCATTCTCTTCTCTTCCTCCACTGTAAACCATGCTTTCCCTTGGCCTATAAAAGGGAAAGCAGGGTGTCCAACAAGGGGTATCGGACCAACGATCGAACCAACGATCGCAACACATCACATCGAACCATCGAACTCAAATCCGATCGATCCACCAAACCCCGAACACGCAACCGAGCATCGATCAAGCTCTCGGCCCCCATTCATTCCTTCCATCAGAGACTTGGGTGATGTCCCTCTCTCGACCATTTGTAACCCCTACTAGGAACTTTCAGTGCTAGTAACATGAGCAGCAGCAACGAACTGGATGTAGGGACATTCTGCCCGAACCAGTATAAACCTCGTGTCCTCTTAGCACACCATCCGAGCCAGACGCGAAATATTAGAAATTTACTTGTTGGTGCCAACTCAAAACACCGACAGTACTTGCCCTTAGACTATCCAAGGTGTGCAAATAATTGTGTGAAAAAATTGTTTTATTTGTTTAGCATGGATGCATGAACATACTTCACAAGGTGTATTATTTTGTTCTAGCAACATCATTGCAGTGGCATGCATTGATGCTTGAACAACTCTATCTCTGACCTTTACTCCCTCTATCACAAATAAATAAGTTTCTGAGACACTGCCTCTTATGCGTAAACTATTATGGGTGCATGCAAATGATAACTGCCAAATCCAGGAGTCCTCCTCAAAGGCAAATGAAATGAGGAATACATGTGTCTTTTGACAGTGTCCATATCAATCTATCTAAAAATTTATAGAAAGGTTTTATTTAGGATGGAAGGAATACTTCAAATATCATTTTCTATCACATTGTGCCATTTTGGTAGTCTTATATTTGGCTTTTGATAAGCATGTCATTTCTTTTCTATATACTCCCTCCGTTTGTTTTCACATGTCACATTAACTATGTTCTATAAGTCAAACGCTACTATCTTTGACCATCTATTTCAAAAAATCTCTATAGTTTCATAACATATAAGTTGTATATTATAAAAGCATTTCTCATGGTGTCGGGTTCATAAACACGGGGTCCCTCGCAGACCGGCTTCCCAGGAGAGGCTCGGCCCAGCAGGCAACATTGCAAACAACGCACAACTCATGGGCCGGCCCAAGTATCTAAACAACAGGCCAGAAGGGTGATCCAATCACCGACCGAAAGGTCTAACAGAGGAGGAGCAGCGCCTGTTTTCCGACTTTGGCCCACCGTTACGACCGGAGCGCTCGCTTCGGTCTCCAACCCGCCTCTAGATGGTCTCTCTGACCGGAAGGCCTGACCAAAGCACTACTTCCAACTCTGACACCACGTCTCCGACCGAGGATGCACCAAAACCCTGCTCACTGCTCTTCTTCGACTGGGACCAACCGACCGGGGACTCCCGCTCGGTAAGGACCAGGAAACGGACAGAGAAAGTAAGGCAGGGCACACAAGTCAAACCGCAATACCGGGGTCCATACCCTGTACACCTGTGGAAATAGTACTGTGCAACCTCCCTGGCATGGCAAAGCCCAAGCAGTGTTGTAGGCGCCAACATTTTCCCCTACAGTGTTGTGGGTGACATTAACTCCCATACGGTAAGGCTCCTCCCACATGCCTCAGGGCATCGACAGTGTTGTGGGCGCCGGCATTTACCATACCGAGCGAACGTGGTGAAACCCCTTGCATGCCTCCAGGTATAAACAGTGTGGCGGGCGCCGATGTCTGCCATACCTGAAGAAGACAATACAACCTCCCACGTGCATCTGGCATCCAACAGTGTCGTGGGCGCCTACAATTATCATGTACCCACCAGCGTGGGCAACAAGGCTTAGAAATATACGTACTCTCTCCCTCTCACTTGTAAGGCCATCTCCTTCATCTATAAAAGGGGATGCGCTCTCTCCCAACATTCAAGTCATTAAGCTCGATCAGATTCAATAGATCGATTGAGTTCACTAGTTCACAACCATAGAACCACCAGGTTCGAACCTCAAGCACATGCTCGAACACTTAACTCATAGCAGGGCTCCCGTCACTTCCAGCACTTCTGACCGGAGGCCGACCGGACCTCTTGTACCCCCCATCTTTCTCCTTCTTGTTTGTAACCCCACTGCAAACTTCGAGCACCTAGGCTCAGGAATAAAGTCACCGACCGACTCAAACCAGACATAGGGCAGGTTGTCTGAACTAGTATAAACCCTGTGTCATTGAGTGCTAGGCCACCTCCGATCACAACATATGGCAAAACTACAAATATTTACTTGTTGGTCACTTTCTGCACCGACAGTTGGCGCTGTCTGTGGGGAAAATGTTGTATGTTCAACACTTTTTGGTCATCGGATGGCTCACTTTTCTGCCACCTTTGCCATGGCGGGCTCAAGCGAAACGACTCGTTTTGGCTCACTCGAGTTTCTCGCTCTCCCACCTATTGGGATGTGTGCTCCACCCGTCTCCGAGCCATCCCAAGCCTTCCTCTTTGGAAGCCTGGACTTTATCGCTGATCGGCTCGGCGTACTACACCTCTACGAGGAGACTCTCATTCTGGCACCCATCGAAGGGGCGCCCTTCATCGGCTCTAAGACATACGATGACTTCAACGATGAGGCATCTGTGCTTCATTCCGAGCAAACTCTCTGCTCAAACCCCACTGTGAGAAATGTACATGCTGTTATTTACTTGCTATTCTCTATCTTTCGCCGATTACTCGGAGGGACCCCGTTGTCCCCGCTGTGACCGCCATACGACTGGTTCCCCTATGGCCTCATGTCTCCCATGGATGCATATGCCCGGGGGCTCCAAAGGATGCCGGCGCCGCCCCCTCTCACGTCCGAATTCGTGGGGATGGCGAGCTATGCTCCCATCTGTTTTCTCGACCTCATGGAAGACGATGTTGAGAGTGATGGCTCCAGCATCGGCGACATGGTGCCTAGCCACTGTCCATCCCAGGAGTGCGCTATGGCGGATGCTCCGGGACAGCCACCAGTGGTAACGGAGTCCTTGCAAACTCACACCCCTCGGGACCCTTGTGCGGAGACCCCCGAGCTCACATGTGAGCATGGCGAGGAACTACGACAACAGTGGTTGAACCAGCCACCAACTACGCCAGCACGCTCGATGCACCACACTACGCCCCGTGCACATAAACGGCGAGCGGCGCCCGGGGTCGCGCCCGTCTGGTCCAGTGCAACACCATGGACAGGGGGAATGATCCCCCATAGTTCGCTCGGGCCAATTAGAACTTCGCTGCTGCGGCAATGCTTCTACGCAGCCTTCCCGAGCCGAACGACCCTCAGAAACAGGCTATCCACCGAAACCTCCGGGCACTAGTGGAGACCGCTACCATTCAATAGGTGGAGAGCTTTGTATCGTGACACCGACTCACGGCCTCTCTCCCCACCAGGGGAATGGGGACGCAGCAGACGAGTCGCTCCACCCGCTCACCGCTACAACCACCAAGCGCGGCACAAGAGGCCGCACCTACGCCTCGTCTTGACTTGACGACCACTCCGCACCGACTGCCTATACACGAGCGGCTCAGGCCAAATCGAGGCGCTCGCAACAGCCACCAAAGTCCCAGCCTGGATGGCTCGAGACCACGGGCCTTTGACCAACGCATCCAGTGAGCGCTGCTCCCGCCGCGCTCCAACGGAGGCTGAGGCAAAGGCAAGGCCAAGCGCCAAGATCAGGATGAGGGCCCCTCCATGTAGAGGGGGAAAAAGAACAGAAAAGATCACCGCCAACCGGCCAACTCCGCGTTGGTCGCCACGGCTGATCACACGGGCAAGCAGCCCCGGCAGGACCTTCCGGGCCACTTCCACAAGCTCATGGAGAGCCCATGCACCAACCACACCTACCCCATCAAACACCTCTACAAGGACTGCGAGCTCCTTAAGCGCCTTCTGCGACAGGCCGGCAGGCCAAAGGAAGAAAAAGGCATAGAAGCAGCGCCCAAGAAAGGGGGCGTAGCGGACAAGGATCCGGACGACTGAAGGTTGAAGTGATCCGATCGGACGTCTACCGACTGAAGGACGACAACGACGACATTCTCACTAAACGCTTGGAACAGCTATGTCATTTTTCTTCCCCTAAAAATTCAGTCTTACCATTGTTTACTTAGCGTTTCTTCCTATAAGAGCGCCCTGACCCGAACACTTTTTGGCCTGGGTCGCTCGGGGGCTCCATGAGGGTGCACTACTACCTCTCTTTTTTGTTTACTATCATATGGTGAAACTCCTTCCTACCCGAACAAAAGGGTAGTTCGTTCCTTTAATTTGCCTTATGTAGCTTTGCTTTAAAATATTCCGACCGATCACACCCCGCCTCTACCTATGGTTACGAGCACCTGAGCCTCGCAGGCCATGCCGCGCGCTCCTAAGGTTCCAGCCTATGGGACGAACAGGCAAGTATGAGAAAGAAAGAATAAAAAAAACAAAATTATGCTAAGGGAAAACTAAGGAACGGAGGGTACGAGCTTCCCCGAACGAAGTAACTCCATCACAAAAAACAAAACCAATTGTAGTCATTGAGTACACAAGAATGTTTACACGGGGGCTCCCCCACGAACTTAAACTTTTTACATCTACTAAACTACTTATACTTTACAAGCTATTAGGGCGGCTCGGTGGCATCTGCTGTCGGTACGGCCGACGAAGGCGTGGGCTGCTCACTCCCCGGCGGGACCACATTCGGCTCGGCAGAAGGCGGGACGACATCCACTTCTGACCCAGGCACCATGCCATCCACAGGCTAGGAGACATCCTCCCGACACATGCTTCTAGCCATGTCTTCACGGTGTACATCCATCACCCACTGCGCAAAGACTAGCTCTGCCACCGACCTTGAGTGCGGCAGCAAGCTCTCCCCGAGCGATTGGATGTCCTCCGTGCTCAAGCCGTCGGCATACCCACTGCAGATAGTGGTGAAGTCCAGGTTTGGGTGGTACGTCACCACTGAAGTCAACACCCCCGACGCTCCGTAGAACAGCCCGCTTGTGATAAGGGCCCAAACCTCATTTGGGACTTCCGCTAGCTGGACGGCGGGCGCGCTAGTACTTGGCGTCGACCCGAAGACTTCCGAGACGACAAGCTGGGCGACATTACGGATCTAGTCAAGGTCCTCCTTGAGAGCACATTGCTCTTCAAGGGACTTGGTCAGCTCCTCTACATTCTGGCCAAAAGTCACCTTGACCGTCTCCAGGTCCTGCTCCAACGACTTCACCTTTCCGGCCAGCTCTGGAAGAAGGGCGACAAGCTCAGAAACAGGTTGAATGAAGAAACCAATGCAACAAAAAACAAAAAGGTACGTACCGAGGCGGAAGTTCTCAAGGGTGGAGAATTCCTCCGCCTACCGGGCCACCAGCTCGCGCAGTCGGGCACTCGCCTCCTCCGTCCCCATCACCCGGCCCCAAAGCGTGAGCACTTCCTGGTCTACCTTCGACAGGGCCTTTTGCTCTGACTCTAGGGCCTTTCGCGCCAACTCCAGGGCGTTCCGCTCTGACACCAAGGTGCTCCGCTCTGACTCAAGGGTCTCTAGGGATTTTTGGAGCGCCGCCTCTATATCCGCTAGGGATTTCCGCAACCCCGCCTCGATCTCCGCCTAGCGGGCCTTCACCGCCTCAATCCCCCACTCGGCGCTGGCCGCCCGCTCCGCTGCACGCTGCTCCTCCGCCCGCACCACGGTCACCTCGACCGCCCGGTCCTGGGACTTGCGGTAGGCAGACTCTAGCTGATGCTCAAGCTCAGCCACCCGGGCATGCTCCATCCGGAGGAAGCGGGACTTGCGGGACGACATCTCCTTCAGACCCTACAAAAACAAAAAGCAAGCACGCTGAGGCAACCAACAAGAGACTTAGAGGTCAAGGACAAATACGGGAAACTCACCTCCACGGCGAGCTGCAGGTCGACCTTGACTAACTACTGGGCGGACTTAACCCGCTCCTAGGCGTCCTTGAGCTTCATGGATAGGTTAGCAAGTTCGAACTCCATGGCAAGTCCTTCCCCCCAAGGATGTCCCAGAGCTGACACTCCTGGGAATCCTGAAGGATGAACCACGCCTTTGACGGGTCCTTAGGGCAGGGCCACTCCAGATCACCCTCTGGTAGCCCGTCGGAGGGCCCAGCCTCCGACCGAACCACCGCTAGCTCCCGCGATGGCACCGGTAGCTCCACCACGTCATCCGCTTCATCATCAGATGGGATCTCCACCACCTCAGTTGTGTGGGCCGCCGACGGGCGTTCTGACTCCATTCCGGCCGCGTCTCCCCCTAGCGCCATTAGCTCTGACTGCGAGGGTGAGCCATGCAGCCCTCCGCCGGACGTGGTAGGGGTCTCGGTCTCCTTCTCCTCTTCCGCGTAGCTAGTGGAGGAGGAGCCGTGAGGGACACCACCGGCGAAGCCGCCGCCGTTGCCACCGGGATCGCCGCCAGCACCGTCGTCGCCGCAGCCACCGTGCTAGCAACCGACTCGGGGAGCACCATCCCCAGAAGGGAAGGGTTCACCGCCACCATCCTGTTCCCCCTGCCACTCACCGCGACGCACTGTAGGGTGGGCCTCCAAACCTCCTGTATGGGAGTTGGGGTGATACTCAACCCCATCATCGACCGGCCGCTGACAAAAAGTACAGGTTAGTCGTACTCCAAAAAAGACTCAACAGCAAGATTGAAAAGAAACAAAGAAAAAAACATACCGGGAGGTAAGCGGCACGACTCTGAACCCGAGACCCAGCGTCGATGAGCCCGCAGGGCAACGACCACTCCCAGGCTGCAACCCGCGCCCCCTCACTTCAACTAGGGGCGGAGTCATCCCAACTGGCTCCTGCCCGGCCTGTGAGTCACCACGACCTTCGGCTCAGGACGCGCCGATAGGAGAAGCAAGCGGGGCATCCTCCCGCTGTGAGTCATGCGCTGGCACCGGTCCCAGTGACACACAGGTGCAAGCCCGCTCCTCTGACTGCCTAGCTTGCTCTATCGTGCCCGCGGCAGGCGGGGAAGAGACCGGCGACGCCACCGAGGGGCGCGGTGACCGCGCCCGCTTCGCCTCCCGTTCACCGATGGCGTCTGCGCTCGCCGCACGCTTCCTCGGCATGGGAACCATGGCATGGCTCTCTGCCTCCCACTCAATGCCAGCAGACATCGCTGCAGGGTCGCAACGCTCCGCCGAGGTCACAATGACCTCCCACCTTTCCTCCTCCTCGGAGAAAACCATGTCATCCACATCTGTGGGATCCTCTGAGTCGAGCTCAAACTCGACGTCGCTCTTATTTTCCCCGGCCTTCACATGTCGGGCAATCTCCTTCTCCTTCTTATACTTCCGCTGAGCCACCTCGGCTTTCTTTTTCTTCCTGGCATCCGCCGCCTCCTTCTGGGCGGCCTGCCGAGCCACGCCCTCCAGCCCCTTCGAAAGGTGCGGCCGGGACCTGTAAGCATCAAGCCCCTATGCAACAGGCGACTCAAGATAAAAAAAAGCAGGAAAGCAAAGGGGGAAAAGAACATGAAGTAAAGAGAGAGGAGCATACCAGTTTGGACACCACCGAGGCATTGAGAGGTCTGGGCTTCCCATCGACCTTCTCTTTGGGCTTCAACTATAGCACCCAGTCAAGGCGACTCCAGATCTCATCATCTGGCAGCTCCTCCGGCGACGCACGATCAGGGTCTAACGTGCCGCCGTACCTCCACATCGGCCGGGCCCTCTTCGCTAACGGAGCAACCCGATGGTGGTAGAGGGTGTGGAACACCCGCACCCCATCAAGACCGCGCCGCACGAGCTTCTGGAGCTCCACCTCGATGATCTCCACCTTCTTCTTCTCCCGACGGGAACAGCCCCATGACCAACTATCCTGCTTCTCTGGCCTCCCACCGGTGAACACCAGGAACGGCGCCTCCGCTGGATTCCTAATACAAAACCACTCCCCATGCCACCCCTGGTTGGAGTCGCAGGGGATGTACGCGGGATACAAGCCCCTCGCGCTCGGTTTCCTCTGTAGGGCGAAGCCCCCCACCGGTGCGACCTCAGGTGGATTCCCCACCGGCAAAGCTCACCCAGAGAACAGTCGCCGGAAGAAGTCCGCGTGCAGCTCCATCCCGTGGAAAGCCTCACAGACGGTGACGAAGTCGGCGATATGCAGCACCCCCATCAGATTGAGGTGATGTAGCTCTAGACCCCACTCATTGAGGAGCCTATGCAGGAACCAATGCGTGGGGTATCCTAACCCATGCTCATGGAAGGCAAGAAAAGAAACCACCACGCCGGGCCGAGGTTGCGGGAACTCCTCCTTCCCGGGAGCCCTCCAGTGTGCCACCTCCTTCGGCGGTAGAAACCCCTTCACGGCAAAGGCCTTCAACACCAACTCCCTCACAGTGGATGACCTCCAGTTCGACATCTCGCTCCGGGTTCGTGAAAGGATTTGTGAGTTTTTTCCTCTCCCTCGCTCTCTCCCTTTTCTTTCCTAGGAACCGCCACGCTCTCGGCAAGAAGGAAAATGAGAGGAGGTGGTGGATGGGGAATAGGCGGAGGAACGGGGCAAAAACCTTATCCCTTCTCCTACTTAAGGAAAAAGGCGCAACAGTTGGGGAAGGCACGCCGATCAGGAAAGTCAAAACGGCGGAGCGAAAAACCCTCTCCATTTCCCATTTAATGCAGATGAGACGCGCCCTGACCGATGAGACGCGCCCTGCCCAACAGAACAGCGCCTGATCAGATGGGACATGGCCTAGGTATGGCCCACCACTACCGCATGCCAACCACTACCGCATGCCGGGCACAAGAACCAAAAGCGCCACCGCACATAGGCAGCTCTCCGCATCCCCAGGCGAACATAGAAAAAACCCAAAATGAGATCTCCGCTAGGAGAGACCGTCGGGCTTCCTAAAGTCGATCGAACGGCTCAGGAAAAATACCGAGAGACAGGTAAGGAGCAAAGGGATACCCCATGTAGGCCATGCCGACTCCATCACGAACGACGAGCATGGGTCCCGGTCAGACATCTCCGATTATAGCTCTTCAAACCCCGTCACTCGAGTCATCAAGGTAATACTACTTATCCCCGCTATTTCTTTTATAATCATTTCATACATCCATACACGCATTCATTCTATACGCCCGTACCCCCCGGACGATTTGGGCCCTGGACCGCCCGGGGGCTCGGGAATTAAGCATCGCACATGCGCGTGAAATGTATCACAACGCTCCATGTTGCATCACGAAGTGGCAATTGCCTCATTCGACATGAGCAACGACCGACCGAGGTTCGAAGGCCAGCCCACAAAGGGCTCGAGGCTGCCCCATGTCAAACAGAGCTAGGGGAGAAAACGTAGATTAGCCCCGTGCGGCCCTCACCCAGTCTGCCCCAAAGCAGACAGGGTCATCTCAACCTTCTCGTTCGATCCTAAACCTCTGCCAAGCCCATAGAATCTCCATCGATGGGAGGCCGTCAGGCCACCTGGGTCGGTCTCTGGAATGACCCAGGCATCTGCCGGGTTGCAGGTAAAGGAGCAGTGGAATGTCACAAATGGGCTATGCCGACCCCGTCACGAACGACAGACCCGGATTCCACGAGATCATACCCGTTAGCGAACTCACCGAGCGCGTCACTCGAGCCTGAGCGATCGAGACAAGTGACAAAACTCAGCCCCTCCGGTTGTGAGAAACCGAGGATGGGGTAACGCACACAACTCAAACCGATCCCTACCAAAAGCCCAATAGGGCTTGGGGGCTCAAGGCACACCAAAAACCTAGGTCTATGACCCCGAACTCGCCCCATCCATCGGCTACGCTTCAACTACACACCAAACGCCAGGCTCTGTGACCCCAAACTCGCCCCATCCCTCGGCTACGCTTCGACTGCACAACAAAACGCCTAGGTCTGCGACCCCGAACTCGCCCCATCCCTCGGCTACGCTTTGACTGCACACCAAACGCCTGGGTCTGCGACCCCGAAGTCACCCCGTTAGGATCCGCGAGCTCCGGCTCGCCCGATCCCTAAACTTACTAACTAACTGCCTCAGCTGCGTGGGCTGCACCGAGGCCAGGATCTAAGACTCCGCCTCCCCCGATCCCACGGCATGCACCGATGCTAGGATCCGTGAGCTCCGTCTCATCTGATCCCTAAAACTAACTGCCTCGCCCGATCCCACGACGCGCACCGACGCCAGGATCCGCGAGCTCCGTCTCGTCCGATCCATAAAACTAACTGCCTCGCCCGATCCCAGGGCGCGCACCGATGCCAGGATCCGCGACCTCCGTCTCACCCGATCCTCAAAAACTAAACGCCTCGGCTGCGCAACGACGCCATGGTTGACAACTCCGTCTCGACTAAAACACACACGCACGAACGCCCGCTAAAAACCCCCCAAACGATTCTGCCCAAATCGCCCGGGGGCTCGGGGGCTACACCCACAGGTGCGCTCGCGCGCACCCGCTGACAAAACAAAAACCTCCCCCACTCGCGATACGCAAAACCCCCCAGACGGTTCTGTCCGAACCGTCCGGGGGCTTAGGGGCTACACCCGCGGGTGCGTTCGCGCGCACTCGTCGACAAGACAAAAATCCCCCAGACGATTCTACCCGAATCGCCCAGGGGCTCGGGGGCTCCTGTCGGGTTCATAAACCCGGGGTCCCTCGCGGATCGGCTTCCCAGCAGAGGCTCGGCCCAGTAGGCAACGTTGCAAACAACGCGCAACTCTTGGGCCGGCCTAAGTATCTAAACAACAGGCTAGAAGGGCGATCCAATCACCGACCGGAAGGTCTAGCCAAGGAGGAGCGGCGCCCGTTTTCCGACTCTGGCCCACCGTTCCGACCGGAGCGCTCGCTTCGGTCTCCAACCTGCCTCCGGACGGTCTCTCCGACCGGAAGGCCTGACCAAAGCACTATTTTCGACTCCGACCCCACGTCTTCGACCGGGGATGCGCCAAAACCCTCCTCACGGCTCTTCTCCGACTGGCGCGATCAGAGCCGACTGGGACCAACCGACCGGGGACGCCCGCTCGGTAAGGACCAGGAAACGGACGGAGAAAGTAAGGCAGAGCGCACAAGTCAAACTGCAATACCAGGGTCCGTACCCTGTACACCTGCGGAAACAGTACTCTGCAACCTCCCTAGCATGGCAGAGCCCAAGCAGTGTTGTAGGCGCCGACATTTTTCCCTACAGTGTTGTGGATGCCATTAATTCCAATACAGTAAAGCTCCTCCCACATGCCTCTCGGCATTGACGGTGTTGTGGGCACCAGCATTTATTGTACCGAGCGAATGTGGTGAAACCCCTTGCATGCCTCCAGGTATCAACAGTGTGGCGGGTGCCGACGTCTACCATACTCGAAGAAGACAATACAACCTCCCACGTGCATCTGGCATCCAACAGTGTTGTGGGCACCTACAATCATCCTGTACCCGCCGACGTGGGCAACAAGGCTTAGAAACATACGTACTCTCTCCCTCTCACTTGTAAGGCCATCCCCTTCATCTATAAAAAGGATGCGCTCTCTCCCAACATTCAAGTCATTAAGCTCGGTTAGATTCATTAGATCAATTGAGTTCACTAGTTCACAACCACAGAACTGTCAGGTTCGAACCTCAAGCACACGCTCGAACACTTAGCTCATAGCGGGGCTCCCGTCACTTCCGGCCCTTCCGACTAGAGTCCGATCGGACCTCTTGTACCTCCCATCTTTCTCCTTCTTGTTTGTAACCCCACTGCAAACTTCGAGCACCTAGACTCAGGAATAAAGTCACCGACCGACTCAAACTGAACGTAGGGCACGTTGCCTGAACCAGTATAAACCCTGTGTCATTAAGTGCTAGGCCACCTCCGATCACAACGTATGGCAAAACTATAAATATTTACTTGTTGGTCACTTTCTGCACCGACACATGGTGAATCTAAAAATATAAATCTTAATTATGTAATGAGGATATATAATTCTTTTGAAGTCGATGGTCAAAAATACAAATGGTTAACTTAGAACAAACCTAATACGATGTGAACAACAGAGGGAGTACATGTTAACCCTGGATATAACAACGAACAAGAATTAGAGACTCTTTCCTGCAGCGAAAATAAAGAGCACAAATTAAAGGTACCAGTAAATAAAGAACCTAGTCATTCAGAGAAAGAGCACCGGGATCAGGGCTGAAAAAGAAAAAACCCTGAAAAGCACAAGACGGCCGGATGAATGCAACGTCAGAAAGGCAAAGAGCGTTGTCGCCGTCTGAGGAGAAAGCGTATATGTGCTGGTGAGTGGTGCAGTGAGTGTATAGCACTTGCTTCGTTTCGTCGATCGGTCGCGAGTTGACGCAACTAGCATGTGGATCCTTGTCCATATATCGGTGGCTGCCCACCGTACCACTCTGCACCCATCAATATTCAGTGAGCCTGCTTTGGGGTGTTCATGATTCTACTTAGTTTGATCCGACATATAGGCACCGAAAGCTGTTGCCCTAAATATCTTGTTTAGTTCTCTGTCAGGACAATCCATGAGTCATTGGATACCTGCCTGACGATGCCTGATGGTTGAAATGTACTAGATGGATCCATGCCATGACCTGTCTGCAACACATCAACTTTAGTTTTGAACCTGAACACGAGCTTGCCACCATTTCGAGTCTGGTGAAGAAGACGACGACGACTACTCGGCCCGGGTCCACTACCACTGGCGGGACCGATCACCGATGGGGCCGTGGACGGACGACGCGTCAGCCCAACTGGATAGAGACGCTTACAGGGCTACAATGACAACACAGCGGAGTGCCGGAGTGGGATGCACACACAGAGACGAAAGACGCATGAGTACAGACTGCAACCACCGCTAATACAGCCAGCCATTTACCCCTCCCTCCATCCTCATCCAGGGCACATTCATGCATTAAGCGTGCATGATGCGTCCTTTTCGTTTGTTTCAGGGTGTGTGGTGATGTCCGTTGTTGGTGAAGTTCACCTGCCGTTGCCATTGCAACAGGCTGCGTATACGCCTGCCCTGGCCGACGACGGTGCCGCGCCGCCCATCTTTATGACTCAGACCACTGTCCGTCACTCACAACCGGACACTTATCCCAGCTATACTCACCCACGAGCTCTTGGAGCTTCTGCGCCTCTGGCCTCTGCCATGTCATGGTGCCTTCAAAGGGGAAGCAGTTTGCAACTTGCAAGCCCGGCACACCGGCTCCTGCATTGGACTAAGGCAACTAGCTAGCACTAATGGAGGGATGGATCTAGGTGCTGCTCGTATATTTCCCTTTTACTGGATGTCATTGTTAAGAGTAAAGTCCAATTTACGCCCCTAAACTTAAATTTGTCGCCGAATTCTAAAAAGCACCCCCTGAGCTCAAATACCAACAAACCCCCTTAACTTTCAAAACTAGATAAAACACCCACTTCGACCATTTCAATGTGATTCTGTAACCTGCACTATATGATCTCTCGTAGCTACATTGTCTAAGTTTTTCTTTCGGCACTCTTCCTTTTCTTAATGAAATACGTGTGAAGTTGTGTTCTCAACAAAAATAAGTGGTTTGGCTAACATGGCGGTGACTCACATATATGTTAGGTGGTCTCTCCCTTTCTTTTATATAAAAACATAACTTTTTCATATTAAGTCAGATGAATACAAATTTTATATAATATATAGTATATCCATGTGATCTATAGCTTTGTAGTTGGCAAAAATACCATTTGAGATATTTTAGAGGCTTAAATATTCATTTTAAGTTATCAAATTTTGAAATTTATATTTTTTAATTTTTCAAATGACCTGGGGTGTTGAATAATCTATGCCAAAGTTATAGCTCTTAATGCGATATATAACTTTATTGTTAACAATTTTTCTATCTAAGAACATTTAGAGGCCTAAATATTTATTTTTAAGTTTGAAATTCATTTTTTTTTAAAATAAAACACCTTGGATGTTGACATGATCTATACCAAAGTTATAACTCTAAATGCTATATACAACTTCGTACTTGACACATTTTTATATGAGATCATTTTTGTTTCTAACATTTTAAATGCAATTCTTTGAGTTTTTCAGACGACCTTAGATAGTGACATGGTCTATACCAAAGTTATAGATCTCAATGTGATCTATAACTTTGTGGTTGAACAACCTTTTAATTTAAGATCGTTTAGAGGCTCAAATATTCGTTTTAAGTTATCTTATTATTAAATTCAAATTTCTGAATTTTTCAACAACCTCCCATGGAACATGCTCTATGCTAAATTTGTAGTGCTTGAAAAAAATCTAAAACTTTCAAGTTGAACTTTTTTTCATTTGAGATCATTTATGTGGCAGAACCTCCTAAATTATAGGGCCCACATGCACCTATCACTGTCCAACGACCTTTGACATCCATGCATATGTTCTCGGTAACTTAAGAAGACTGTCGGGTATCCTCGGGGAACCCCGAATCATCCACAATTTTCGAGCAGGATCCCATTACAGAGTCATTGCAGTATTACAACATTTATTCAAATAACGACACCAGAGTAAATCAGCGGAAGTCTTACAATAACATAGTTTACAAACCATTTGTTCAAACCATATAACTAAGTTCGATAATTATTACAAAACGTAATAGTGGAGTGGCAATATATTATAATATAAAACACACAATAAAACTACCCTGCCCAAGGGCCACACATTTACTTCTCATCGTCAGATCGAACAATAGCCATGCAGCACGATCCAAAACGGATCTGCTCACGAGGCTCACCTGCAACAAGGGTCAACGAACCCTGAGTACAAAAGTACTCAACAAGACTTAACCGAAAATAAAACTGATAAGAATCAGGAATGCAGGCTCAGGGATTCAAGGTAGGTTTTGGCAATAATCAAAGTTCTTTTACGTAAAAGCTCTTTAACAAAATTCTTTATGACATCATTTAAAACTTCATAAGATCATATACAAAGATGACACGATCCGTAAGGACATCATGAAACTTCGTACCCAACCCTTTCTCAAACCAGCTCAAGTTTCATTTATTAACTACGATGATGAACAGAGAGTTGAGTCTCCATAACCGAGGAGCAACGACGATTCGAACCGATTAAACCCAGCTGGAAATTTTAGACCACACGACATATGCAGGTCTCCGACTTACATATACCAACCTACCCTCAGGTCCTCTAAAACAAGAACGGGTCCACGCCACCCGAGAATACAGTACTCCACCAATCCAGCCCATTGCCACGTGGGTACACGCTATTCCCGCCATCTCTCCACTCACAGTGCGCGAGTAGCCATTCTCGTAATAGAATCGCCAAGTTAAGGCTTACCGGAGTATGCGGTTAGTACTACAAAGTCTTAGCTCACACAGTTCAACAACGGATGGACCTTAATTGACATAGGCGGAAAGAACCCGCTCACAAGACCTCCATGCCTTGTGGCTCCCATACATCGAGTCCTCCCGGTCTAGATTTATTACTCCACATGCTCATATTTCATGATCACATAAGTAACCAAACATAACCAAAGATCCATTTAAAACTCGTAGGTGACAGGTAATCACCCGACTTTTATCTCGCTAGGCATGGCTAAGCATAACAAGGTATTTACGAAGTAAGACTGGTAATAAGGTAGATACGGAAAAACAAGGTTGGTAATGCACCAATTAGGTTTTCACTAACTCCTAATCACTTAATGCAGTAAAGAAAAGCAAAAGCGAAATCAATTTGTAAAACACAAGGTAGGTTTAAATGCATCAGGTGCTTGTCTTCGTTGACAGAAAAGTCTGGTTCCGGAGTCGTTCCACAATTATCAAACCCGACCTCAACAGACGGATTAACTTCTTCCACAACTTGATTAACTACCACGTGCTCACATTCGTTTACTACACGTAGTAACAATGCCATGTTTAACATGATGCGAGATACAAAACATGATGCTTGATGATGGATGCAAAATTAACAACTTGAATACAACTTTCCTTCGTGGTACAGTTACAAGTCAAACTAACTAAACCTTTTTCGTAATACTAACATCAATTGCCAAAGATCATTCCCAACTAATGACCCAAGGTCACCACACGATCCAAAATTCAATCAAAACCTAAATCATTAAAGAGTACTATTTGCTTTTATGAATTAATTATTAAATCCAAAATTATGAAATAAATCAACTTGATCCAATTGACTTCAAAATTTTTGTAAAGGTTCATCACATGATAACTAAGTGGCAAAATAATTTTCATAATTTTTGGATAAATAAATAAACCTAGAAAAAATCATGGAAACTCATTTATTAATTAATTGAGCAATTTTTATCACATTCAAAAACTGCTGAAAAACAACATTTCATATTTTTCCTAAATAGTATACATCATAGAGAGATCACACAAAAAATTTTATAATTTTTGGAGCTCTAAATAAATCTACACAAAAATAACAAATCACATCACTATTCATTCAATACTGAAAATAGAAAAATTCCATTTTGCAACACTGAGCCACTGACAACCCAACCCCACCTGTCACCGTCTACCTTCGGCGCTGACCACGGCAACGACGTGCTGACCGGCGAAATCTCACCGACGGCGAGGTCTCCAGCCACGGCGACGGTACCAACACGTTCCTCACAACACGGCGCATCGATTGGAGGCACAAATTAAACCGATTACGGCGAGGTTCGAGCTTAACATTGGTCATGGCGGCTCGGCCAAGCAGGGCACGGCGGCGCCATGGCGTTCTAACCGCTAGAGCTCGCTAGAGCTACCTACAACTACTCGGATAGCATCAACGGCTCACCTAGATCGGAATAGGGCACTTGGTTGATCGAGAGCAGCAAGAGAGCACTACGGTCGATGTTGATGGCGACGGCGGCAATGACAAGCTCGACGTCCGGTGGCTGCAGTGGATGAACGGTCCAATCAACAAGTCACATAGAATCACAACAACACGGAGAAGATGGAGCAACACTACGCGAGGGCAGATACTAACCGTGTAGCTCCGGCCACAGTGAAGCGAGGTCACCGGTGACATTGCCGGCCACGAGGAAGAACGGCGAGATTCGACGAAATCAGACGACCACAATCGGTTGGCTGGGTGCGCAAGGCATAGGCAGAGCTGGGACAGGCTTTGCCGAGATGGCAATGGCGCTGAGGAGGCGATGCGAGCTCGACGGAGCTATGGCGACGGTGACTGGAAAAGCAGAGCAAGGAAATGGGGACCAACGGCGACGGCTTAGGCTAAATAGCTCGGCTCAGAAGTGTAAGGAAGCCACGCAGGAGCCTTCTCCGTGCTAGCACGATGCCGAAGATGGCAACGACCGCGACTGGAAGCCTGAGGAAGGTCGCCGGCGGTGACACCTGCCCACTGGCACTGTTCCACATAATTACAGAATTGCCATTCGCCAAAATTCACAAATTACTCCCAATTTTATGTAACAACTCTAAAATCTCCAAAAATAAAAGTTGTTCAAAATCCAAAGTTCTACAACTTTTCTTTTATAACAACCCCCTAATTCGGTCTACATTTTGAAATGCAAATTTGAATTCAAAAAGGGAACATTTAAAGAATTACGCCTTTTTAAATTACTTCAAATTTTTCTAAACAACTTTGAAAACTCCAAAAACAAACTTTGTACAACTCAACAAGCTCTACACTTTTGCTTTAAGGCTCAACCCCAAAATGTGCTTAGATTTTGAAATGGGTTTTCCAGGACAAACTTAAATGCTGAATTCAGGATTTTTTGAAAATTCAAATCCAAACAAAACTTTGAACTCAAATTCAAACTATACAAGGCAACACTCATAACATAAATGTAAACTCATTTTAGTGAATGCATATCAAAGTTTTTAATATGACCAAATGCTTTGCAATGCATATGATGACATGTCTTGTTTTAGGTTTTAAAACACTAGGGGTGTTACAATCCTTCCCCCTAAAAGAAATCTCGTCCCGAGATTTGAAGTCATAGGGTAAGTAATGAAAAAGGAAATGTGTCAATCCAAAAACATCCAAAACCCATTCATAAAATAGCTGAGGTTCCTTTACAAACATAGATCGCAACAACAGAGCAAAACTAACATTATACTATATTGACGCAAGAAACTCTGGAAATTTTTCTAACAAGTAATCTTCGGATTCCCAAGTAGCTTCTTCTTCTTAATGTTGATTCCGTTGTATCTTGTAGAACTTGATTGTCCTTCTTCGAGTAACACGATCCTTCTGATCCAAGACTCGGATAGGATATTCGGAATAAGTCAAATCCGGTTCAAGTTCCACTCCTTCAACCTCAACATTCTGCTCAGGCACTCGGAGACACTTCTTCAATTGAGAAACATGGAACACACGTGCACAGCTATGAGATGTTCTGGTAATTTCAAGCGATATGCAACTTTTCCATACCTCTCTAAAATTTGAAATGGTCTAATATATCGAGGTGCCAACTTGCCTTTAACACCAAAACGGGTAACTCCCTTCATCGGTGATACCTTCAAATAAATAAAATCCCCCTTGTTAAACACCAATGGTCTACGTCGTTTATCCGCATAACTCTTTTGTCGGGACTGAGCTATCTTCAAATTACTTTGTATTTGCCTAACCTTGTCTTATGTTTCTTTCATAAGATCAACTCCAAAGAACCTTCTCTCTCCGGGTTCAGACCAGCTCAGTGATGTTCTGCATCTACGACCGTAGAGTGCTTCAAATGGAGCCATCCTAATACTCTCTTGATAACTGTTATTGTATGAGAATTCGGCCAAAGGTAAACAATCGTCCCTCTTATTGGAATAGTTAAGGACACAACACCTTAACATATCTTCAAGTACCTGATTGACTCTTTCAGTCTGTCCATCAGTCTACGGATGATAAGCTGTACTATACAAGAGCTTGGTTCCCAACGAAGAATGCAATTTTTTCCAAAAGCTAGAGACAAACTGTGTACCCCTATCGGACACAATGGTCTTTGGTATTCCATGGAGGCTCACGATTTGCTCTAAATACATCTTGGCATACCATATAGTGGGATATGTATTCTGGACTGCAAGAAAATGTGCTAACTTGGTTAGCCGATCTACAATAACCCATATTGAGTCAAATCCCTTTGATGTCTTGGGTAGACCAACAATAAAGTCCATACTAATATCCTCCCACTTCCAAGCTAGAATAGGTAATGGTTGTAACTCTCCAGCGGACCTCAAATGTATAGCTTTCACCTTTTGACAAGTATCGCACTTGGCTATATATCTAGCGATCTCTATCTTCATTTTGGTCCACCAAAATCTTTGTTTCAAGTCATGCTACATCTTGTTACTCCCCGGATGGATAAATAACCTAGTAGCATGTGCCTCTTCAAGAATTGCCTGACGCAACTCAGGAACTTTTGGTACCACCAGGCGATCCTTGAACCATAGCACACCTTCATCATCTATGCTGAAGCATTCCGCTTTTCTATTCCTGACTCTTTCCTTGATATGGGCTATACCCTTGTTTTTCTTTTGAGCAGCAATAATCTGGTCTCGAATATTGGCTTCAACAATTATGTTTGTCAAACTACCTTGTTGAATTACCTCTACATTCAACTTCTCCATCTCTTGACATAAGGTCAGACCCATTGTTCTTACTGTCAGGCAATTGCAATAACTTTTGCGATTGAGGGCATCTGTAACCACATTTGCTTTACCTAGGTGATAATGTACCTCCAAGTCATAATCTTTAATCAGTTCTAACCATCTTCTTTGTCGCATGTTCAATTCTGACTGAGTAAAGATATACTTTAAACTCTTGTGGTCTATATAAATATAGCACATATTACCAAGCAGGTAATGCCGCCAAATCTTTAGAGCATGGACCACAGCTGCTAACTCCAGATCCTGTGTCGGATAGTGTTCTTCATGTTGCTTAAGTTGCCTAGATGCATAAGCAATGACTCTGCCTTCTAGCATCAATACACATCCAATACCAATACCAATACCTGAAGCATCACAATAAACATCAAACGGCTTCTCGATATCAGGTTGGGCTAATACTAGGGCAGTGGTTAACAATCTCTTCAAAGTCTGGAAAGCTTCTTCACAATCAGATGACCAGACAAACTTGACTTGGTTCTTCAACAACTCAGTGATGGACTTTGATACTCTAGAGAAATCTGGAATAAAACAACAGTAATACCCCGCCAATCCCAGAAAACTCCAAACTTGATGAACTGTAGTTGGCGGTTTCCAATCAAGCACATCCTTAACTTTGCTTGGATCAACTGCAACTCCTTCAGCGGATAAGACATGTCCAAGCAACTGTACTTCCTTAAGCCAAAAATCACACTTGCTGAACTTGGCATATAGTTGATGTTCTCTCAAGCGGGTCAGAACAATTCTAAGATGTTCCGCATGTTCTGTCTTGTTCTTGGAATACACTAGAATGTCATCTATAAACACCACTACAAACTTGTCTAGCTCAGGCATGAATACTGAATTCATCATATACATGAAATGAGCTGGAGCATTTGTCAAACCAAAAGACATTACCAAGTATTCATATAATCCATATCTTGTGGTAAATGTCGTTTTGGGAATATCTTCAGGCTTAATCTTGATTTGGTGATAGCCTGACCTCAAATCTATCTTGGAGAAAACTTTGGCTCTGGCAAATTGATCAAAAAGCAAATCTATCCGAGGTAAGGGATACTTATTCTTGATGGTCACTTCATTCAATGGACGATAGTCAACACATAACCTCAGGGTCTCATCTTTCTTTTTCACAAAAATTGCCGGACATCCCCAAGGTGATGAACTAGGTTCGATAAATCCCTTATCAATCAACTCTTGCAACTGAGTCTTCAACTCGGCTAATTCCTTGGGTGGCATCCTATAAGCTCTCTGAGAAATCAGAGCTGTCCTTGGTTTCAACTCTATATTAAACTGGACATCCCTATCAGGTGGTAGACCGGGTAAATCTTCAGGAAACACATCAGGAAATTCACACACTACCGAGATATCTCTAATCTCCTTGACAGCAGCTGCACAAACTTTGCCCATTGATCTTCTTAAGGTTGGAAGTTGGATAAGAAGTTGAGAAGTACTATCTGGCAAACTCACCCTTATTGTTCTATTCAAAGCATCTATAACAGCCTTATGCTGATACATCCAATTCATCCCCAAGATTATATCTATATCCTGATCCTTTAGGATAATCATGGTAGTGGGAAAAATATGCCCACCCAGGTTTATGGGTACCTGGTATACCATTTCCTTAGTACATAGATGTCCCCCGGGCGACTGTATAAAGAAATTTTCCTTTGTTGTCCCAATTGAAATTTCATGCTTCGCGACAAAGGTTCTATTGATGAATGAATGCGATGCACCCGAATCAAAAAGTATAACTGCAGGATGATTGGCGATAGGAAACATACCCATCATCACTGGCTCCCCATCAGGAATCTCTCCGGCTTGAATATAGAAAACCCTTCCTGTCTTCCTTTCAACTTTGCCTTTCTGAGCATTCTGATTGTTGTTCTTGTTCGGTGCTTGACCCTGCTGTTGATTGCCAGGGGCCTTCTGATAATTGGGATTAGACTGCCTTGGATACGGACATTCCATCGAGAAATGACCAGGCTTGCCACAATTGAAACAGGGATACTTGTGACCCTGGGGTGTTGGAGTAGAAACCCCAGAAGCATTTGTCGGTTGTGGATTCTGATAAGTTGTAGCAGGACAAACATTTGATTGTTGCCCGGATTGGAACTGCGGCGGACGATAAGGAAGACGATTATGATTTATGGGATGATAGATCACCCTCTGCCTCTTTTGATTTCCACTAAAAGATCCAGGCGGCATACTCTTTTTCTTCTTGAGCTCCTTATGCTGTCGGTACTTTGCCTCTGAAGCAATTGCAATATTCACTGCCTCATGACAAGTGATATTGGTACAAGTTGTCATCATAGTCTGCAATTTGGTATTCAGACCTCTCATGAACCATTTCTTTTTCTTGGCATCTGTGTTGACATGTTCAGATGCATACAACGATAGATGATTGAATCTTCCCACATACTGCATAATTGTAACACCCCGGGTGTTTAAATATTAAAAACCAGACATATCATCATATGCATTGCAAAGCATTGGTCATACTGTAAACTTTGATATGCATTCACTAAAACAAGTTTACAATTATGTTATAAGTATTGCTTGGTATTGTTTGAATCAAGTTTGAAATCTTTGTATTGATTTGAAATTCCGAAAACCCTGATTTTCAATATTTAAATCCGACCCTAAAAACCCATTTCAAAATTGAAGCACATTTTGGGGTTGAGTCTTAAAACAAAGTTGTAGAGCTTGTCAAGTTGTACAAAGTTTGTTTTTGGAGTTTTTCAAGTTGTTTAGTAAAATTTGAAGTTATTTGAAAAGGCGAAATTCCTTAAATGTCCCCTTTTCAAATTCAAAAGTTCATTTCAAAATGTAGACCGAATTAGGGGTTGGTTATAAAAGCAAAGTTGTAGAACATTAAATTTTGAACAACTTTTGTTTTTGGATATTTTTTAGTTGTTATGAAAATTTGGGAGTAATTTGGGAATTTTGGCGAATGGCATTTCTATAATTTTTGTGAAGAGTGTCCACCGCCGAAGCTACATTACCGGTGTTTCCTTCTTCGGCATTCCAGGCGCGGTCGTGGCTGTTTTGGCATCGCACTGACGCGGTGAAGGCCACAGCGCAGCTTCCTCCAGCTTCTTGGCCCCCTTTTATAGCCTGAGCCGTCGTCGTCTTTGGCCTTTCTCCTTGCTCTGTTTTTCCCGACGCCTTGCTCATCTCCGGAGAGCCCGCGCCGTCGTGGTTGTGCTTCCCCGTCGCTGCTAAGCTAGTTTCAGCTTCGCTTACTCCTTGTGCGTCCAGCCGACCCACCAATTCGGCTTGTCTTAGCCGGGACCTCGAGTTGCATCGTTTTCTTCCTCGCAGCCGGCAACGCCTTCGTCGAGCACGATTCGCCGTGGCCAGAGCTCCACGGTGCATCTCCGTCCTTGGTTTTGGTTGATTTCATTTCGTCTCGATGCTGTGGAACTTAATCCATAGTTGGTTGCTCATTTTGATCACTATAGTCGCCGGTTCTTCCTCACCGACGATCTTTGCTCCGCCGTGATCACCGTGGCCGTCGTCACGCCTCTCCGTTACTTCTCCGGCCTCGCTCCTTGCTTCAACGCGTTCGGGGTGAGCTACTGGTGCTTCCTGGATCCTTTGTTTGAGCTCTACCGGTTTCACATCACCGGCGTAGCGCTGCCATGCCACCACGTCCGCCATGGTCGCCGTCGAGCTAGTATAGGGCCGTAATCAGTACTGATAGGGACGTCAATCGATGCGCCTAGTCTTGGTGATTGTTTTGGTACTTTGGCCGTCGCCGTTGGGCTCACCGTCGACGAGTTTACGTCGGTCAGCGCCGTCGCCGTCGTGGTCAAACGCGCGAGGTTAGGGATGACAGATGGGACCCGATGTCAGTGACTCAGCGTTCAAATGGGATTTTTCTATTTTCAGAATTGAATGAATAGTATCTATTTTTGTTATTTTTGTGTAGATTTATTTAGAGCTCCAAAAATTCTGAAAATTTTTGTGTGACTTCTCTGTGATGTGTATTATTTAGGAAAAATATGAAATGTTGATTTTCAGTACTTTTTGAATGTGATAAAAATTGCTCAATTAATTAATAACTGAGTTTCCAGGATTTTTCTAGGCTTATTTATGTATCTAAAAATTATGAAAATTGTTTTGTCACTTAGTTTTCATGTGATGAACATTTACAAAAATTTTGAGCTCAATTGGAACAAGTTGATTTATTTCATAATTATTAATTAATTAATTAATTCATAAAAGCAAATAGTAACCTTGAGTGATTTAGGTTTTGTTTGAGTTTTTGATTAAGTGATGTCCTTAGGTCATTAGTTGGTTATGATCCTTGGCAATTGTTGTGAGTGTTGCGAAAATGGTTTAGTTAGTTTAACTTGTAACTGTACCACGAAGGAAAGTTGTATTCAAGTTGTTAATTTTACATCCATCGTCGAGCATCATGTTTCGTATTCCGCATCATGTTAAACATGGCATTGTTACTACGTGTAGTGAACGAAGGTGAACACGTGGTAGTTAATCAAGTAGTTGAGGAGGTTGATCCATCTGTGGAGGTTGGTGTTGATATCGGTGGAACGACTCCGGACCTAGACTTTTCCGTCAACGAAGGCAAGCCCCGGATGCATACAACCCTACCTTGTATTTTACAAATTGATTTTGCTTTTGCTTCTTTTTACTGCATTAAGTGATTAGGAGTCAAGTGAAAACCAAATTGGTACATTACCAACCTTGTTATTCCATATTTACCATATTACCAGTTTTAAATTTCGTATATGTCTAGTTTTGCTTAGCTATGCTTAGAACGATGAAAATCGGGTGATTACCTGTCACTTGCAAGTTTTAAATGGAACTTTGGTTACTTATGTTATCATGTGATATGGGGATGTGGAGTAATAAATCTAGACCGGGCGGACTCGGTGTGTGTGAGCCACAAGACATGGAGGTCCTGTGAGCGGTATTTTTCCGCCTGTGTCGATTAAGGTCCGTCCGTTATTGAATTGCATGAGGTGAGACTTTGTAGTACTAACCACATACTCCGGTAAGCCTTAACTTGGCTATTCTATTATGAGAATGGCTACTCGCGCACTGGGAGTGGAGAGATGGCGGGATTAGCGTGTACCCACGTGGTAATGAGCTGGATTGGTGGAGTACTGTATTCTCGGGTGGCGCGGACTCGTTCTTGTTTTAGAGGATCCGAGGGTAGGTTGGTATATGTAGGTCGGGGACCTGCATATGTCGTGTGGTCTGGAATTCCCAGCTGGGTTTTTAATCGGTTCGAATCATCGTTGCTCCTCGGTTATGGAGACTCAACTCACTGTTCATCATCGTAGTAATAAATAACTAGAACTTGAGGATGGTCTGTGAAGGTGTTGGATACGAAGTTTTATGATCTCGATTCGGATCGTGTCAGCTTTGTATATGATCTTTGTGAAGTTTTAAACATTGATATAAAGAATTTTCTTAAAATGCTTTTACGCAAAAAAAACCTTGATTATTGCTAAAGCCATACCTTGAATCCCATGAGCCTGCATTCCTACGTTCTTTTAAATTCTTATTTCGGTTAAGTCTTGTTGAGTACTTTTGTACTCAGGGTTCGTTGACCCTTGTTGCAGGTGAGGCTCATGAGCAGATCTGTTTTGGATCGTGCTGCATGACTGTTGTTCAGTGCGATGACGATAAGTAAATGTGTGGCCCTTGGGCAGGGCAGCTTAATTGTGTGTTCTGTATTATAATATAATGCCACTCCACTACTACGTTTTGTATTATTAATCGAACTTAGTTGTATGGTATGAAACAAATGGTTTGTAAACTATGTTATTGTAAGACTTCCGCTGTTTTTATTCTGATGTATCTATTTGAATAAACTATTGTAATACTGCAATGACTCTGTAATGTGATCCTGCTCGGAAATCGTGGATGATTCAGGGTTCCCCCAGGACACCCGACAGTCTTCTTAAGTTACCGGGAACGTATGCATATATGTCAAAGGTCGTTGGACAGTGACAGGTGCATATGGGCCCTATAATTTAGGGGGTTCTGCCATAGAATGGTATCAGAGCGATCGTTACAAAGTTTTTGTGGTATTGGTTTACGAAAACTTCAAAATGATTTGGGCTGACTAAATTTAACTTAATTAATTTGGTCCAAATTGAATTATGACTTGTCTTATTTCCTTCTCACCATTCCTTAATTGTTTAAAAAGGTTTTGTGTGGTGGAGTAGTAATCTTACTATGCCCTATATAAAAACAAATGTTGTTTATGTTTGTTTTAGGCTTTGGGGGTTTTGTTCGTAAGAACGATTCATGCATCATAATTAATTCACTTGTTACTTACTTCGTCTCTGAGTCTGGGGTGAGTAGTGTGTATGGGTTGAGTTGTGTAGTCCATCCTTACTGCTCTTGAGACTATGGTCAGATTGTTTTACTTGGATTAATCCTGCTCGTACAGTATGGCTCGTACCAAGAAGACACCCCGTAAGTCCACTAGGCCCAAAGGAGTTCCTCGCCATCAACTTGCCCCTAGGAATGACGGTGCTAGCAGTAGCAGCTCTAGTCCTAATTCTCAGACGGAGATACAGAGGATTTCTGTAGAGTTAGCCCAAGCTACTAGAGATAGGGCTATGGACGCCATCCAGGTGGGCAGATTATAGGAGCAATTAAGACGTCTCACCACCGCTCACAGGAACTGCGAACGTATGTTAGTTCGTACGGTGGAAGGAAGGAATGAAGCTTGGCATAGGGAAAATGTAGCTAGAGCTAGAACTCATGAGTTAGTATTTTATGTAGAAGGCTTAGAAGAGCATAATACGTATCTGCATGAGGAAGTTCATAGGCTAAGCAATCTCCTAGATCCAAATCATGAACCTCAAGCTGATGCAATGGATCCCGATGTTATCCTTGCCGATGGTAGTGAATCGGAAGAAGAAGAAGAAGATCCCGAAGAATTAGTAATGATCAATGAAAGTGACAATGAAGGCGGTAATATTTCCGGAATGGATACCGAGCCTGAAGTTTGATGTAATCACAAAAAGGAGTAGAGTTGTGAAATAGTTGGTTCTAGTTTAAGTTAAGTAGTCTTGTTTAAATGCAGTTTTGTGTTTAAATAAGTGAAACTAGAGTAATGAGTTGCAATCCACTCTTTTATCATTCAATAAAGGTTTGTGTGTAAAGTTTGGTTTGTTGTGAACAGATGCGTCGTACGTGGGGTTCGTATATTCCTGATACTTCACAAAATGAGAACGATATTCCAGATCCGCCACCAGTTCCAACTAATCTAGTGGATGCTATAGCCGCACTTGTCAATGTGACGGTTGAAAATTCACGTTTGCTTCATGAGATGGCTCAAAGTAATCAGAATCAGATGCATGGAAACCGTGGTCGCCATCATAATAGGCAGGAGGCTACATATGTGGACTTCACAGATACAAAACCCCTAGTGTTCACTAAGGCAGATGAACCATTGGAGGCTGATGATTGGCTTAGGACCATGGAGCAGAAATTTGATCTTATACCATGCACAGAGTTTTAGAAACCAGTCTTTGCTGCTCAGCAACTTAGAGGTGCAGCCGGTGCTTGGTATGCAAATCTCATGGCCATGCAACCCGTAGGTGTTCCGTTAACTTGGATGGAGTTTCGTACTGCTTTTAGAGCCCATTATATTCCGGAGGGAGTTATGGCTATGAAGCTGGATGAATTTCTTGCTTTGAGGCAAGGGGACCAAACCGTGATGTAGTATGTGGGAAGATTCAATCACCTGTCACAATATGCACCGGAACATGTCAATACTGATGCCAAGAAAAAGAAATAGTTCATGAGAGGTCTGAATACCAAATTACAGACTATGATGACAACTTGTACCAATGTCACTTATCATGAGGCAGTGAAAATTGCAATTTTGCTTCGAAGGCAAAGTATCGGCAACATAAGGAGCTCAAGAAGAAAAAGAGTATACCATCTAGATCTTTTGGGGGAAATCCAAAAAGGCAGAGGGTGATTTGTCATCCAGTTAATCATAATTGTCCTCCTTATCGTCCGCTGTAGTTTCAAGCCGGTTAGCAATCAAATGTCCGCCCTGCTACAACTTATCAGAATCCACAATCGACAAATGCTTCTGGGGTTTCTGCTTCAACACCCCAAGGTCACAAGTATCCCTATTTCAATTGTGGCAAGCCTGGTCATTTCTCGAGAGAATGTCCGTATCCAAGGCAGTCTAATCCCAATTATCAGAAGGCCCCTGCAAATCAACAACAGGGTCAGGCACAGAATAAGGGAAACAATCATAATGTTCAGAAAGGCAAAGATGAAAGGAAGACAGGACGGGTGTTCTATATTCAAGCTGGGGAGATTCCTGAAGGAGAGCCAGTGATGATGGGTATGTTTCCTGTTGCCAATCATCCTGCAGTTATACTTTTTGATTCTGGCGCATCACATTCATTCATCAATAGAACATTTGTGGTGAAGTATGAAATTTCAATTGGGGCAACAAAGGAAAATTTCTTTATACAGTCGCCCGGGGGACGTCTGTGTACTAAGGAAATGGTATACCAGGTGCCCATAAACCTGGGTGGGCATATCTTTCCCACTACCATGATTATTCTTAAGGATCAGGATATAGATGTAATCTTAGGAATGAATTGGATGTATCAGCATAAGGCTATTATAGATGCTTTGAATAGAACTATAAGGGTGAGTTTGCCAGATAGAACTTCTCAACTTCTCATCCAACTTCTAACCTTAAGAAGATCAGTGGGCAAAGTTTGGGCAACTGTCGTCAAAGAGATTAGAGATATCCCGGTAGTATGTGATTTTCGATGTGTTTCACGAGGATTTACCGGTCTACCACACGATAGGGATGTCCGGTTTAACATAGAATTGCAACACTGGAACAGCTCCGATTTCTCGAGAGAGCTTATAGGATGCCACCTAAGGAGTTGGTCGAGTTGAAAACTTCGTTTGCAAGAACTGATTGAGAAGGGGTTTATACAACCTAGTTCATCGCCTTGGGGTGTTGGCAATTTTGTGAAAAAGAAAGATGAGACTCTAAGGTTATGTGTTGACTATAAATCATTGAATGAAGTGACCATCAAGAATAAGTATCCATTACCTCGGATAGATTTACTTTTTGATCAATGGCCGGAGCCAAAGTTTTCTCCAAGATAGATTTGAGGTGGGATATCATCAAATCAAGATAAAGCTCAAGATATTCCCAAAAGCGGCATTTACCACAAGATATGGATTATATGAATACTTGGTAATGTCTTTTGGTTTGACCAATGCTCCAGCTCATTTCATGTATTTGATGAATTCAGTATTCATGCCTGAGCTAGACAAGTTTGTAGTGGTGTTTATTGATGATATTCTAGTATATTTCAAGAATAAGGAAGAACATGCGAAACACCTCAGAATTGTTCTGACTCGCTTGAGGGAACATCAACTATATGCCAAGTTCAGCAAGTGTGATTTTTGGCTTAAGGAAGTATAATTTCTTGGACATATCTTGTCAGCGGAAGGAGTTGCTATTGATCCAAGCAAAGTGAAGGATGTGCTTGATTGGAAACCACCAACCACAGTTCATCAAGTTTTGAGTTTTCTGGGATTGGCGGGGTATTACCGTCGATTTATTCTAGATTTCTCTAAAGTATCAAAGTCCATAACTGAGTTACTGAAGAACCAAGTCAAATTTGCCTGGTCATCTGATTGTGTAGAGGCTTTCCAGACTTTGAAGAGACTGTTGACTACTGCACCAGTATTAGCCCAACCTGATATCGAGAAGCCGTTTGATGTTTATTGCGATGCTTTGGGAATTGGATTGGATGTGTGTTGATGCAAGAAGGCCGAGTCATTGCTTATGCATCCAGGCAACTTAAGCAACATGAAGAACACTATCCGACTCATGATCTGGAGTTAGCAGCTGTGGTCCATGCTCGGAAGATTTGGCGGCATTACCTACTTGGTAATATGTGCCATATTTATACAGACCACAAGAGCTTAAAATATATCTTTACTCAGTCAGAGTTGAATATGCGACAAAGAAGATGGTTAGAGCTGATTAAAGATTATGACTTGGAAGTACATTATCACCCCGGTAAAGCAAATGTGGTGGCAGATGCCCTTAGTCGCAAAAGTTATTGCAATTGCCTGACAGTAAGAACAATGGGCTTGACTTTATGTCAAGAGATGGAGAAGTTGAATGTAGAAGTAATTCAACAAGGAAGTTTAACCAATTTAATTATTGAAGCCACTATTCAAGATCAAGTTATTGCTGGTCAGAAGGAAAACAAGGGTGTAGCCCATATTAAGGAAAGAGTCAGAAATGGAAAGGCGGAATGTTTCAGCATAGATAATGAAGGTGTGCTATGGTTCAAGGATCGTTTGGTAGTACCAAAGGTTCTCGAGTTGCGGCACACAATTCTTGAAGAAGCACATGCTACTAGGTTATCTATCCATCCGGGAAGCAACAAGATGTACCATGACTTAAAACAAAGGTTTTGGTGGACCAAAATGAAGATAGAAATTGCAAGATATATAGCAAAGTGTGATACTTGTCAGAAAGTGAAAGCTATACATTTGAGGTCTGTTGGAGAATTACAACCATTGCCTATTCCATCTTGGAAGTCGGAGGACATAAGTATGGACTTTATTGTTGGTCTACCCAAGACATCAAAGGGATTTGACTCAATATGGGTTATTGTAGATCGACTCACTAAGTCAGCACATTTTCTTCCTATCAAGACTATATATCCCACTGTCCAATATGCCAAGATATATTTAGCAAGAATTATGAGTCTCCATGGAATACCAAAGACCATAGTGTCCGATAGGGGTACACAGTTTGTCTCTAGTTTTTGGAAACAATTGCATTCTTCATTGGGTACCAAGCTCCTGTATAGTACAGCTTATCATCCGTAGACTGATGGACAGACTGAAAGAGTCAATCAAGTGCTTGAAGATATGTTAAGGTGTTGTGTCCATAATTATTCCAACAAGTGGGACGAATGCTTACCTTTGGCCGAGTTTTCATATAACAATAGTTATCAGGAAAGCATTACAATGGCTCCATTTGAAGCACTCTATGGTCGTAGATGCAGAACATCGTTGAGTTGGTCTGAACCCAGAGAAAGAAGATTCTTTGGAGTTGACCTTGTGAAAGAAACCGAAGACAAGGTTAGGCAAATACAGAGTAACTTGAAGATAGCTCAGTCCCGCGAAAAGAGTTATGCGGATAGACGACGGAGACCATTAGTGTTTAACAAAGGAGATTTTGTATATCTGAAAGTATCACCAATGAAAGGAGTTACCCGTTTTGGTGTTAAAGGCAAGTTAGCACCCCGATACATTGGACCATTTCAAATTTTGGAGAGATATGGAAAAGTGGCCTATCGCTTGAAATTACCAGAACATTTATCAGCTGTACATGATGTGTTCCATGTGTCTCAGTTGAAGAAGTGTCTCCGAGTGCCTGAGTAGAATATTGAAGTTGAAGGAGTGGAACTTGAACCAGATCTGACTTATTCAGAATATCCTATCCGAGTGTTGGATCAGAAAGATTGTGTTACTCGGAGGAGAACAATAAAGTTCTACAAGATACAATGGAATCAACATTCAGAAGAGGAAGCTACTTGGGAATCAGAAGATTACTTGTTAGAAAAGTTTCCAGAGTTTCTTGCGTCATTATAGGATAGAGTACTGATAGTTAAGCTCGGTTGTTACAAATTCTATTTTGTAAAGGAACCTCAGTTGTTTTATGGATGAGAATTGGATGTTTTTGGATTGACACATTTCCTTTTCCATTACTTACCCTATGGCTTTGAATCTCGGGGTGAGATTTCTTTTAGGGGGAAGGATTGTAACACCCCGAGTGTTTAAATATTAAAAACCGGACATATCATCATATGCATTGCAAAGCATTGGTCATACTGTAAACTTTGATATGCATTCACTAAAACAAGTTTACAATTATGTTATAAGTATTGCTTGGTATTGTTTGAATTAAGTTTGAAATCTTTGTATTGATTTGAAATTCCAAAAACCCTGATTTTCAATATTTAAATCCGACCCTGAAAACCCATTTCAAAATCAAAGCACATTTTGGGGTTGAGTCTTAAAATAAAGTTGTAGAGCTTGTCAAGTTGTACAAAGTTTGTTTTTGGAGTTTTTTAAGTTGTTTAGTAAAATTTGAAGTTATTTGAAAAGGCAAAATTCCTTAAATGTCCCCTTTTCAAATTCAAAAGTTCATTTCAAAATGTAGACTGAATTAGGGGTTGGTTATAAAAGCAAAGTTGTAGAACTTTAAAGTTTCAACAACTTTTGTTTTTGGAGATTTTTGAGTTGTTATGAAAATTTGGGAGTAATTTAGGAATTTTGGCGAATGGCATTTCTATAATTTTTGTGAACAGTGTCCACCGCCGAAGCTACATTGTCGGCGTTTCCTTCTTCGGCGTTCCAGGCGCGGTCGTGGCCGTTTTGGCATCGCGCTGGCGCGGTGAAGGCCACAGCGCAGCTTCCTCGAGCTTCTTGGCCCCCTTTTATAGCCTGAGCCGCCGTCGTCTTTGGCCTTTCTCCTTGCTCTGTTTTTCCCGACGCCTTGCTCATCTCCGGCGAGCCTGCGCCGTCGTTGTTGTGCTTCCCGTCGCTGCTAAGCTAGTTTTAGCTTCGCTTACACCTTGCGCGTCCAGCAGACCCACCAATTCGGCTTGTCTTAGCCGGGAACTCGAGTTGCATCGTTTTCTTCCTCGCGGCCGGCAACGCCTCCACCGAGCACGATTCGCCGCGGCCAGAGCTCCACGGTGCATCTCCGTCCTTGGTTTTGGTTGATTCCATTTCGTCTCGATGCTGTGGTACTTAATCCATAGTTGGTTGCTCATTTTGATCACTGCAGTCGCCGGTTCTTCCTCACCGACGATCTTTGCTCCGCCGTGATCACCGTGGTCGTCGTCACGCCTCTCCGTTGCTTCTCCGCCCTCGCTCCTTGCTTCAACACGTTCGGGGTGAGCTACTGGTGCTTCCTAGATCCTTTGTTTGAGCTCTACCGGTTTCACGTCGCCGGCATAACGCTGCCGTGCCACCGCGTCCGCCATGGTCGCCGTCGAGCTAGGCCGTAGTCGGTACTGATAGGGACGTCAATCGATGCGCCTAGTCTTGGTGATCGTTTTGGTACTTTGGCCGTCGCCGTTGGGCTCACCGTCGACGAGTTTACGTCGGTCAGTGCCGTTGTCGTCGTGGTCAAACGCGCGAGGTTAGGGATGACAGGTGGGACCCGATGTCATTGACTCAGCGTTCAAATGGGATTTTTCTATTTTTAGAATTGAATGAATAGTATCTGTTTTTGTTATTTTTGTGTAGGTTTATTTAGAGCTCCAAAAATTCTAAAAATTTTTGTGTGACTTCTCTGTGATGTGTATTATTTAAGAAAGATATGAAATGTTGATTTTCAGTACTTTTTGAATGTGATAAAAATTGCTCAATTAATTAATAAATGAGTTTATAGGATTTTTCTAGGCTTATTTATGTATCCAAAAATTATGAAAATTGTTTTGTCACTTAGTTTTCATGTGATGAACATTTACAAAATTTTGAGCTCAATTGGAACAAGTTGATTTATTTCATAATTATTAATTAATTCATAAAAGCAAATAGTAACCTTTAGTGATTTAGGTTTTGTTTGAGTTTTTGATTAAGTGATGTCCTTGGGTCATGAGTTGGTGATGATCCTTGGCAATTGTTGTGAGTGTTGCGAAAATGGTTTAGTTAGTTTAACTTGTAACTGTACCGCGAAGGAAAGTTGTATTCAAGTTGTTAATTTTGCATCCATCATCGAGCATCATGTTTCGTATTCCGCATCATGTTAAACATGGCATTGTTACTACGTGTAGTGAACGAAGGTGAACACGTGATAGTTAATCAAGTAGTTGAGGAGGTTGATCCGTCTGTGGAGGTTGGTGTTGATATCGGTGGAACGACTCCGGACCCAGACTTTTTCGTCAACGAAGGCAAGCCCCGGATGCATACAACCCTACCTTGTATTTTACAAATTGATTTCGCTTTTGCTTCTTTTTACTGCATTAAGTGATTAGGAGTCAAGTGAAAACCAAATTGGCACATTACCAACCTTGTTATTCCATATTTACCACATTACCAGTTTTAAATTTCGTATATGTCTAGTTTTGCTTAGCTATGCTTAGAACGATGAAAGTCGGGTGATTACCTGTCACTTGCAAGTTTTAAATGGAACTTTGGTTACTTATGTTATCATGTGATATGGGGATGTGGAGTAATAAATCTAGACCGGGCGGACTCGGTGTGTGTGAGCCACAAGACATGGAGGTCTTGTGAGCGGGATCTTTTCGCCTGTGTCGATTAAGGTCTGTCCGTTGTTGAATTGCATGAGGTGAGACTTTGTAGTACTAACCACATACTCCGGTAAGCCTTAACTTGGCTATTCTATTATGAGAATGGCTACTCGCGCACTGGGAGTGGAGAGATGGCGGGAATAGCGTGTACCCACGTGGCAATGAGCTGGATTGGTGGAGTACTGTATTCTCGGGTGGCGCGGACCCGTTCTTGTTTTAGAGGATCCGAGGGTAGGTTGGTATATGTAGGTCGGGGACCTGCATATGTCGTGTGGTCTGGAATTCCCAGCTGGGTTTTTAATCGGTTCGAATCGTCGTTGCTCCTCGGTTATGGAGACTCAACTCACTGTTCATCATCGTAGTAATAAATAACTGGAACTTGAGGATGGTCTGTGAAGGTGTTGGATACGATGTTTTATGATCTCGATTCGGATCGTGTCAGCTTTGTATATGATCTTTGTGAAGTTTTAAACATTGATATAAAGAATTTTCTTAAATGCTTTTACGCAAAAGAACCTTGATTATTGCTAAAGCCATACCTTGAATCCCATGAGCCTGCATTCCTACGTTCTTTTAAATTCTTATTTCGGTTAAGTCTTGTTGAGTACTTTTGTACTCAGGGTTCGTTGACCCTTGTTGCAGGTGACGCTCATGAGTAGATCTGTTTTGGATCGTGCTGCATGACTGTTGTTCAGTGCGATGACGATAAGTAAATGTGTGGCCCTTGGGCAGGGCAGCTTAATTGTGTGTTCTGTATTATAATATAATGCCACTCCACTACTACGTTTTGTATTATTAATCGAACTTAGTTGTATGGTTTGAAACAAATGGTTTGTAAACTATGTTATTGTAAGACTTCTGCTGTTTTTACTCTGATGTATCTATTTGAATAAACTGTTGTAATACTGCAATGACTCTGTAATGTGATCCTGCTCGGAAATTGTGGATGATTCAGGGTTCCCCGAGGACACCCGATAGTCTTCTTATGTTACCGGGAACGTATGCATAGATGTCAAAGGTCATTGGACAGTGATAGGTGCATGTGGGCCCTATAATTTAGGAGGTTCTGCCATAGAATGGTATCAGAGCGATCGTTACAAAGTTTTTGTGGTATTGGATTACGAAAACTTCAAAATGATTTGGGCTGACTAAATTTAACTTAATTAATTTGGTCCAAATTGAATTCTGACTTGTCTTATTTCCTTCTCACCATTCCTTAATTGTTTAAAAAGGTTTTGTGTGGTGGAGTAGTAATCTTACTATGCCCTATATAAAAACAAATGTTGTTTATGTTCGTTTTAGGCTTTGGGGGTTTTGTTCGTAAGAACGATTCATGCATCATAATTAATTCACTTGTTACTTCCTTCGTCTCTGAGTCTGGGGTGAGTAGTGTGTATGGGTTGAGTTGTGTAGTCCATCCTTACTGCTCTTGAGACTATGGTCAGATTGTTTTACTTGGATTAATCCTGCTCGTACAGTATGGCTCGTACCAAGAAGACACCCCATAAGTCCACTAGGCCCAAAGGAGTTCCTCGCCATCAACTTGCCCCTAGGAATGACGGTGCTAGCAGTAGCAGCTCTAGGCCTAATTCTCAGACGGAGATACAGAGGATTTCTATAGAGTTAGCCCAAGCTACTAGAGATAGGGCTATGGACGCCATCCAGGTGGGTAGATTACAGGAGCAATTAAGACGTCTCACCACCGCTCACAGGAACTGCGAACGTATGTTAGTTCGTACGGTGGAAGGAAGGAATGAAGCTTGGCATAGGGAAAATGTAGCTAGAGCTAGAACTCATGAGTTAGAATTTTATGTAGAAGACTTAGAAGAGCATAATACGTATCTGCATGAGGAAGTTCATAGGCTAAGCAATCTCCTAGATCCAAATCATGAACCTCAAGCTGATGCAATGGATCCCGGTGTTATCCTTGCCGATGGTAGTGAATCGGAAGAAGAAGAAGAAGATCCCGAAGAATTAGTAATGATCGATGAAAGTGACAATGAAGGCGGTAATATTTCCGGAATGGATACCGAGCCTGAAGTTTGATGTAATCGCAAAAAGGAGTAGAGTTGTGAAATAGTTGGTTCTAATTTAAGTTAAGTAGTCTTGTTTAAATGCGGTTTTGTGTTTAAATAAGTGAAACTAGAGTAATGAGTTGCAATCCACTCTTTTATCATTCAATAAAGGCTTGTGTGTAAAGTTTGGTTTGTTGTGAACAGATGCGTCGTACGTGGGGTTCGTATATTCCTGGTACTTCACAAAATGAGAACGATATTCCAGATCCGCCACCAGTTCCAACAAATCTAGCGGATGCTATAGCCGCACTTGTCAATGTGACGGTTGAAAATTCACGTTTGCTTCATGAGATGGCTCAAAGTAATCAGAATCAGATGCATGAAAACCGTGGTCGCCATCATAATAGGCAGGAGGCTACATATGTGGACTTCACAGATACAAAACCCCCAGTGTTCACTAAGGCAGATGAACCATTGGAGGCTGATGATTGGCTTAGGACCATGGAGTAGAAATTTGATCTTATACCATGCACAGAGTTTCAGAAACCAGTCTTTGCTGCTCAGCAACTTAGAGGTGCAGCCGGTGCTTGGTATGCAAATCTCATGGCCATGCAACCCGCAGGTGTTCCGTTAACTTGGATGGAGTTTCGTACTGCTTTTAGAGCCCATTATATTCCGGAGGGAGTTATGGCTATGAAGCTGGATGAATTTCTTGCTTTGAGGCAAGGGGACCAAACCGTGATGTAGTATGTGGGAAGATTCAATCACCTGTCACAATATGCACCGGAACATGTCAATACTGATGCCAAGAAAAAGAAATGGTTCATGAGAGGTCTGAATACCAAATTACAGACTATGATGACAACTTGTACCAATGTCACTTATCATGAGGCAGTGAATATTGCAATTGCTTCGGAGGCAAAGTATCGGCAACATAAGGAGCTCAAGAAGAAAAAGAGTATACCATCTGGATCTTTTGGGGGAAATCCAAAAAGGCAGAGGGTGATTTGTCATCCAGTTAATCATAATCGTCCTCCTTATCGTCCGCTGTAGTTTCAAGCCGGTTAGCAATCAAATGTCCGCCCTGCTACAACTTATCAGAATCCACAACCGACAAATGCTTCTGGGGTTTCTGCTTCAACACCCCAGGGTCACAAGTATCCCTATTTCAATTGTGGCAAGCCTGGTCATTTCTCGAGAGAATGTCCATATCCAAGGCAGTCTAATCCCAATTATCAGAAGGCCCCTGCAAATCAACAACAGGGTCAGGCACAGAATAAGGGAAACAATCAGAATGTTCAGAAAGGCAAAGATGAAAGGAAGACAGGACGGGTGTTCTATATTCAAGCTGGGGAGATTCCTGAAGGAGAGCAAGTGATGATGGGTATGTTTCCTGTTGCCAATCATCCTGCAGTTATACTTTTTGATTCTGGCGCATCACATTCATTCATCAATAGAACATTTGTGGTGAAGTATGAAATTTCAATTGGGGCAACAAAGGAAAATTTCTTTATACAATGCAGCCGGGGACGTACGTGTACTAAGGAAATGGTATACCAGTGCCCATAAACCAGGTGGGCATATCTTTCCCACTACCATGATTATCCTTAAGGATCGGGGATATAGATGTAATCTTAGGAATGAATTGGATGTATCAAACATAAGGCTATTATAGATGCTTTGAATAGAACTATAAGGGTGAGTTTGCGGATAGAACTTCTCAACTTCTCATCCAACTTCCAACCTTAAGAAGATCGGTGGGCAAAGTTTGGGCAAGCTGCCGCCACAAAGAGATTAGAGATATCCGGTAGTATGTGATTTTCCGATGTGTTTCACGAGGATTTACGGTCTACCACGATAGGGATGTCGATTTAACATAGAATTGCAACTCGAACAGCTCCGATTTCTCAGAGAGCTTATAGGATGCCACCTAAGGAGTTGGTCGAGTTGAAAACTCAGTTGCAAGAACTGATTGAGAAGGGGTTTATACAACCTAGTTCATCGCCTTGGGGGTGTCCGGCAATTTTTGTGAAAAAGAAAGATGAGACTCTGAGGTTATGTGTTGAGTATCGTCTGTTGAATGAAGTGACCATCAATCATAAGTATCCATTACCTCGGATAGATTTACTTTTTGATCAACTGGCCGGAGCCAAAGTTTTCTCCAAGATAGATTTGACGTCAGGATATCATCAAATCAAGATAAAGCTTGAAGATATTCCCAAAACGGCATTTACCATAAGATATGGATTATATGAATACTTGGTAATGTCTTTTGGTTTGACCAATGCTCCAGCTCATTTCATGTATTTGATGAATTCAGTATTCATGCCTGAGCTAGACAAGTTTGTAGTGGTGTTTATTGATGATATTCTAGTATATTCCAAGAATAAGGAAGAACATGCGAAACACCTCAGAATTGTTCTGACTCGCTTGAGGGAACATCAACTATATGCCAAGTTCAGCAAGTGTGATTTTTGGCTTAAGGAAGTACAATTTCTTGGACATATCTTGTCAGCGGAAGGAGTTGCTATTGATCCAAGCAAAGTGAAGGATGTGCTTGATTGGAAACCACCAACCACAGTTCATCAAGTTCGGAGTTTTCTGGGATTGGCGGGGTATTACCGTCGGTTTATTCCAGATTTCTCTAAAGTATCAAAGTCCATAACTGAGTTACTGAAGAACCAAGTCAAATTTGCCTGGTCATCTGATTGTGAAGAGGCTTTTCAGACTTTGAAGAGATTATTGACTACTGCACCAGTATTAGCCCAACCTGATATCGAGAAGCCGTTTGATGTTTATTGCGATGCTTCGGGAATTGGATTGGATGTGTGTTGATGCAAGAAGGCCGAGTCATTGCTTATGCATCCAGGCAACTTAAGCAACATGAAGAACACTATCCGACTCATGATCTGGAGTTAGCAGCTGTGGTCCATGCTCTGAAGATTTGGTGGCATTACCTACTTGGTAATATGTGCCATATTTATACAGACCACAAGAGCTTAAAATATATCTTTACTCAGTCAGAGTTGAATATGCGACAAAGAAGATGGTTAGAGCTGATTAAAGATTATGACTTGGAAGTACATTATCACCCCGGTAAAGCAAATGTGGTGGCAGATGCCCTTAGTCACAAAAGTTATTGCAATTGCCTGACAGTAAGAACAATGGGCTTGACTTTATGTCAAGAGATGGAGAAGTTGAATGTAGAAGTAATTCAACAAGGAAGTTTAACCAATTTAATTATTGAAGCCACTATTCAAGATCAAGTTATTGCTGGTCAGAAGGAAAACAAGGGTGTAGCCCATATTAAGGAAAGAGTCAGGAATGGAAAGGCGGAATGTTTCAGCATAGATAATGAAGGTGTGCTATGGTTCAAGGATCGTTTGGTAGTACCAAAGGTTCTCGAGTTGCGGCAGACAATTCTTGAAGAAGCACATGCTACTAGGTTATCTATCCATCCGGGAAGCAACAAGATGTACCATGACTTAAAACAAAGGTTTTGGTGGACCAAAATGAAGATAGAAATTGCAAGATATATAGCAAAGTGTGATACTTGTCAGAAAGTGAAAGCTATACATTTGAGGTCTGTTGGAGAATTACAACCATTGCCTATTCTAGCTTGGAAGTCCGAGGACATAAGTATGGACTTTATTGTTGGTCTACCCAAGACATCAAAGGGATTTGACTCAATATGGGTTATTGTAGATCGACTCACTAAGTCAGCACATTTTCTTCCTATCAAGACTATATATCCCACTGTCCAATATGCCAAGATATATTTAGCAAGAATTATGAGTCTCCATGGAATACCAAAGACCATAGTGTCCGATAGGGGTACACAGTTTGTCTCTAGTTTTTGGAAACAATTGCATTCTTCATTGGGTACCAAGCTCCTGTATAGTACAGCTTATCATCCGTAGACTGATGGACAGACTGAAAGAGTCAATCAAGTGCTTGAAGATATGTTAAGGTGTTGTGTCCTTAATTATTCCAACAAGTGGGACGAATGCTTACCTTTGGCAGAGTTTTCATATAACAATAGTTATCAGGAAAGCATTACAATGGCCCCATTTGAAGCACTCTATGGTCGTAGATGCAGAACATCGTTGAGTTGGTCTGAACCTAGAGAAAGAAGATTCTTTGGAGTTGACCTTGTGAAAGAAACCGAAGACAAGGTTAGGCAAATACATAGTAACTTGAAGATAGCTCAGTCCCGCCAAAAGAGTTATGCGGATAGACGACGGAGACCATTAGTGTTTAACAAAGGAGATTTTGTATATCTGAAAGTATCACCAATGAAAGGAGTTACCCGTTTTGGTGTTAAAGGCAAGTTAGCACCCCGATACATTGGACCATCTCAAATTTTGGAGAGATATGGAAAAGTGGCCTATCGCTTGAAATTACCAGAACATTTATCAGTTGTACATGATGTGTTCCATGTGTCTCAGTTGAAGAAGTGTCTCCAAGTGCCTGAGTAGAATGTTGAAGTTGAAGGAGTGGATCTTGAACCAGATCTGACTTATTCAGGATATCCTATCCGAGTGTTGGATCAAAAAGATCGTGTTACTCGGAGGAGAACAATAAAGTTCTACAAGATACAATGGAATCAACATTCAGAAGAGGAAGCTACTTGGGAATCAGAAGATTACTTGTTAGAAAAGTTTCCAGAGTTTCTTGCGTCATTATAGGATAGAGTACTGTTAGTTAAGCTCGGTTGTTACAAATTCTATTTTGTAAAGGAACCTCAGTTGTTTTATGGATGAGAATTGGATGTTTTTGGATTGACACATTTCCTTTTCCATTACTTACCCTATGGCTTTGAATCTCGGGGCGAGATTTCTTTTAGGGGGAAGGATTGTAACACCCCGAGTGTTTAAATATTAAAAACCGGACATATCATCATATGCATTGCAAAGCATTGGTCATACTATAAACTTTGATATGCATTCACTAAAACAAGTTTACAATTATGTTATAAGTATTGCTTGCTATTGTTTGAATCAAGTTTGAAATCTTTGTATTGATTTGGAATTCCGAAAACCCTGATTTTCAATATTTAAATCCGACCCTGAAAACCCATTTCAAAATCAAAGCACATTTTGGGGTTGAGTCTTAAAACAAAGTTGTAGAGCTTGTCAAGTTGTACAAAGTTTGTTTTTGGAGTTTTTTAAGTTGTTTAGTAAAATTTGAAGTTATTTGAAAAGGCGAAATTCCTTAAATGTCCCCTTTTCAAATTCAAAAGTTCATTTCAAAATGTAGACCGAATTAGGGGTTGGTTATAAAAGCAAAGTTGTAGAACTTTAAATTTTCAACAACTTTTGTTTTTGGAGATTTTTGAGTTGTTATGAAAATTTGGGAGTAATTTGGGAATTTTGGCGAATGGCATTTCTATAATTTTTGTGAACAGTGTCCACCGCCGAAGCTACATTGTCGGCGTTTCCTTCTTCGGCGTTCCAGGCGCGGTCGTGGCCGTTTTGGCGTCGCGCTGGCGCGGTGAAGGCCACAGCGTAGCTTCCTCAAGCTTCTTGGCCCCCTTTTATAGCCTGAGCCGCCGTCGTCTTTGCCCTTTCTCCTTGCTCTGTTTTTCCCGACGCCTTGCTCATCTCCGGTGAGCCCGCGCCGTCGTTGTTGTGCTTCCCGTCGCTGCTAAGCTAGTTTTAGCTTCGCTTACTCCTTGCGCGTCCAGCCGACCCACCAATTCAGCTTGTCTTAGCCGAGAACTCGAGTTGCATTGTTTTCTTCCTCGCGGCCGGCAACGCCTCCGCCGAGCACGATTCGCCGCGGCCAGAGCTCCACGGTGCATCTCCGTCCTTGGTTTTGGTTGATTCCGTTTCGTCTCGATGCTGTGGTACTTAATCCATAGTTGGTTGCTCATTTTGATCACTGCAGTCGTCGGTTCTTCCTCACCGACGATCTTTGCTCCGCCGTGATCACCGTGGTCGTCGTCACGCCTCTCCGTTGCTTCTCCGGCCTCGCTCCTTGCTTCAACACGTTCGGGGTGAGCTACTGGTGCTTCCTGGATCCTTTGTTTGAGCTCTACCAGTTTCACATCACCAGCGTAGCGCTGCCGTGCCACCACGTCCGCCATGGTCGCCGTCGAGCTAGTATAGGGCCGTAATCGGTACTGATAGGGACGTCAATCGATGTGCCTAGTCTTGGTGATCGTTTTGGTACTTTGGCCGTCGCCGTTGGGCTCACCGTCGACGAGTTTACGTCGGTCAGCGCCGTCATCGTCATGGTCAAACGCGCAAGGTTAGGGATGACAGGTGGGACCCGATGTCAGTGACTCAGCGTTCAAATGGGATTTTTCTATTTTCAGAATTGAATGAATAGTATTTATTTTTGTTATTTTTGTGTAGATTTATTTAGAGCTCCAAAAATTCTGAAAATTTTTGTGTGACTTCTCTGTGATGTGTATTATTTAGGAAAGATATGAAATGTTGATTTTCAGTACTTTTTGAATGTGATAAAAATTGCTCAATTAATTAATAAATGAGTTTACAGGATTTTTCTAGGCTTATTTATGTATCCAAAAATTATGAAAATTGTTTTGTCACTTAGTTTTCATGTGATGAACATTTACAAAATTTTGAGCTCAATTGGAACAAGTTGATTTATTTCATAATTATTAATTAATTCATAAAAGCAAATAGTAACCTTTAGTGATTTAGGTTTTGTTTGAGTTTTTGATTAAGTGATGTCCTTGGGTCATTAGTTGGTGATGATCCTTGGCAATTGTTGTGAGTGTTGCGAAAATGGTTTAGTTAGTTTAACTTGTAACTGTACCGCGAAGGAAAGTTGTATTCAAGTTGTTAATTTTGCATCCATCATCGAGCATCATGTTTCGTATTCCGCATCATGTTAAACATGGCATTGTTACTACGTGTAGTGAACGAAGGTGAACACGTGATAGTTAATCAAGTAGTTGAGGAGGTTGATCCGTCTGTGGAGGTTGGTGTTGATATCGGTGGAACGACTCCGGACCCAGACTTTTTCGTCAACGAAGGCAAGCCCCGGATGCATACAACCCTACCTTGTATTTTACAAATTGATTTCGCTTTTGCTTCTTTTTACTGCATTAAGTGATTAGGAGTCAAGTGAAAACCAAATTGGTACATTATCAACCTTGTTATTCCATATTTACCACATTACCAGTTTTAAATTTCGTATATGTCTAGTTTTGCTTAGCTATGCTTAGAACGATGAAAGTCGGGTGATTACCTGTCACTTGCAAGTTTTAAATGGAACTTTGGTTACTTATGTTATCATGTGATATGGGGATGTGGAGTAATAAATCTAGACCGGGCGGACTCGGTGTGTGTGAGCCACAAGACATGGAGGTCTTGTGAGCGGGATCTTTTTCACTGTGTGTCGATTAAGGTCTGTCCGTTGTTGAATTGCATGAGGTGAGACTTTGTAGTACTAACCACATACTCCGGTAAGCCTTAACTTGGCTATTCTATTATGAGAATGGCTACTCGCGCACTGGGAGTGGAGAGATGGCGGGAATAGCGTGTACCCACGTGGCAATGAGCTGGATTGGTGGAATCTTGTATTCTCGGGTGGCGCATGGACCCGTTCTTGTTTTAGAGGATCCGAGGGTAGGTTGGTATATGTAGGTCGGGGACCCGCATATGTCGTGGTGGTCCGGAATTCCCAATTTGGGTTTTTAATCGGTTCGAATCGTCGTTGCTCCTCGGTTATGGAGACTCAACTCTTTGTTCATCATCGTAGTAATAAATAAGCTGGAACTTGAGGATGGTGCGTGAAGGTGTTGGATACGAAGTTTTATGATCTCGATTCGGATCGTGTCGACTTTGTATATGATCTTTATGAAGTTTTAAAGCGTTGATATAAAGAATTTTCTTAAAATGCTTTTTTATAAAAAGAACCTTGATTATTGCTAAAGCCATACCTTGAATCCCATGAGCCCGCATTCCCACGTTCTTTTAAATTCTTATTTGGTTAAGTCTTGTTGAGTACTTTTGTACTCGGGGTTAAATTGACCCTTGTTGCAGTGTGAGGCTCATGAGCAGATCTATTTTGGATCGTCTTTGCATGATTTGTTGTTCAAAGGCGATGACGATAAGTAAATGTGTGGCCCTTTAAGTGAGGTGAAACTTAATTGTGTGTTCTGTATTATAATATAATGCCACTCCACTACTACGTTTTGTATTATTAATCGAACTTAGTTGTATGGTTTGAAACAAATGGTTTGTAAACTATGTTATTGTAAGACTTCCGTTGTTTTTACTCTGATGTATCTATTTGAATAAACTGTTGTAATACTACAATGACTCTGTAATGTGATCCTGCTCGGAAATCATGGATGATTCGGGGTTCCCCGAGGACACCCGACAGTCTTCTTAAGTTACCGGGAACGTATGCATAGATGTCAAAGGTCGTTGGACAGTGACAGGTGCATGTGGGCCCTATAATTTAGGTGGTTCTGCCACAATAACCGTTTGATCCCCTTGATTCAAAGCAAGGAATTCATCCAACTTCATGGCCATCACCCCTTCTGGAATATAGTGGGCTCGAAAGGCAGTACGGAACTCAGCCCAAGTTATTGGAATGCCAGCTGGTTACATAGCCATAAGATTTGCATACCAAGCACCGGCTGCACCTCTAAGTTGCTGGGCAGCAAAGACTGGTTTCTAAAACTCCGTGCATGGAATAAGATCAAATTTCTGTTCCATGGTTCGAAGCCAATCATCAGCCTCCAGTGGTTCATCAGCCTTGGTAAACATGGGTGGTCTTGTATCTATAAAATCAACATACGTGGCCTCCTGCCTGTTATGATTGCGACCTCGGTTTCCTTGCATCTGATTCTAATTACTTTGAGCTATCTCATGAAGCAAACGAGAATTTTCAACAGTCACATTGACAAGTGCGGCTATAGCATCAGCCAAATTGGTTGGAACTGGTGGCGGATCTGGAATACCGTCCTCATCTTGTGAAGTACCAGGAATATGCGAACCCCGCGTACGACGCATCTGCTCATAACAAACCAAACTTTACTCACAAGTCTTTATTGAATTGCAACAAAAGCTTACGCTAGACACATTACATGGGGTTACTAATTTAAACACAAACCTGCACCTAAACAAGACTACTTAACTTAACTAGAACTACTATTATACAACTCTACCCCTTTCCTCGATCACTTCAAACTTCGGGCTCGGTTTCCATTCTGAAAATATTACCACCTTCATTATCACTTTCATCGATCATTACTAATTCTTTAGGATCTTCTTCTTCTTCCTCTTCCGATTTGCTATCATCGGCAAGGATGACACCTGGGTCCATTGCATCAGCTTGGGGTTCATGATTTGGATCCAGGAGATTACTTAACCTATGAACTTCTTCATGCAGATAAGTATTATGTTCTTCTAAGTCTTCCACATAAAATTCTAGCTCATGAGTTCTAGCTCTAGCTACATTCTCTCTATGCCAGGCTTCATTTCTCCCATCCACCATATGAACTAACATACTCTCACAGTTCCTATGCGTGGTGGTGAGACGCCTCAATTGATCCTGTAGTTCTCCTACCTAGATAGCATCCAAAGCTCTGTCTCTTGTAGCCTATGCTAACTCAGCCGAAAGCCTCTGTATCTCTGCCTTGGGATCAGGCCTAGAGCTGCTACTGCTAGCACCGTCATTCCTAGGGGCAAGTTGGTGGCGAGGAACTCCTTTGGGTCTAGTGGACTTACGGGGCGTCATCTTAGTATGAGCCATACTGTAGGAAGCTAATTTAATCCAAGTAAGACCATTTGATCAAAGTCTAAAGAGCAGCTAGGATGGATTACATTACTCAAACCAGACTCACTACTCAACTCTAGACTCAGAGGTGAAGGAAGTAACAAGTGAATTAATCATGATGCATGAAACGTTCTTACGAACAAAAACATCACAGCTTATAACGAACATAAACAACAGTTGTTTTTATATAGGGCATACTAAGATTACTACTCCACCACACAAAACCTTTTTAATCAAATAAGGAGTAGGGAGAAAGAAATAAGACGAGTCAGAAGCAATTTGGACCAAAGTAACAAATTTAATTTAGTCATCCCAAATCATTTTGAAGTTTTTGCAAAACAATACCACAAAGACTTTGTAACGATCACTCTGATACCATTCTGTGGCAGAACCTTCTAAATTATAGGGCCCACATGCACCTGTCACTGTCCAACGACCTTTGACATCCATGCATATGTTCCCAGTAACTTAAGAAGACTGTCGGGTGTCCTCGGGGAACCCCGAATCATCCACCATTTCCGAGCAGGATCCCATTACAGAGTCATTGCAGTATTACAACATTTATTCAAATAACGACACTAGAGTAAATCAGCGGAAGCCTTACAATAACATAGTTTACAAACCATTTGTTCAAACCATACAACTAAGTTCGATAATTATTACAAACCGTAATAGTGGAGTGGCAATATATTATAATACAAAACACACAATAAAACTGCCCTGCCCAAGGGCCACACATTTACTTCTCATCGTCAGATCGGACAATAGTCATGCAGCACAATCCAAAATAGATCTGCTCATGAGGCTCACTTGCAACAAGGGTCAACGAACCCTGAGTACAAAAATACTTAACAAGACTTAACCGAAATAAAACTGATAAGAATTAGGAATGGAGGCTCAGGGATTCAAGGTAGGTTTTGGCAATAATCAAAGTTCTTTTGCGTAAAATCTCTTTAACAAAATTCTTTATGACAACATTTAAAACTTCATAAGATCATATACAAAGATGACACGATCCGTAAGGAGATCATGAAACTTCATACCCAACCCTTTCTCAAACCAGCTCAAGTTTCATTTATTAACTACGATGATGAACAGAGAGTTGAGTCTCCATAACCGAGGAGCAACGACGATTCGAACCGATTAAACCCAGCTGGGAATTCCAGACCACACGACATATGCAGGTCCCCGACCTACATATACCAACCTACCCTCAGGTCCTCTAAAACAAGAATAGGTCCGCGCCACCCGAGAATACAGTACTCCACCAATCCAGCCCATTGCCACGTGGGTACACGCTATTTCCGCCATCTCTCCACTCCCAGTGCGCGAGTAGCCATTCTCGTAATAGAATCACCAAGTTAAGGCTTACCAGAGTATGCGGTTAGTACTACAAAGTCTCAGCTCACACAGTTCAACAACGGACGGACCTTAATTGACACAGGCGAAAAGAACCCGCTCACAAGACCTCCATGCCTTATGGCTCCCATACACCGAGTCCACCCGGTCTAGATTTATTACTCCACATGCTCATATTTCATGATCACATAAGTAACCAAATGTAACCAAAGATCCATTTAAAACTCGCAGGTGACAGGTAATCACCCGACTTTTATCTCACTAGGCATGGCTAAGCATAACAAGGTATTTACGAAGTAAGACTGGTAATAAGGTAGATACGGAAAAACAAGGTTGGTAATGCACCAATTAGGTTTTCACTAACTCCTAATCACTTAATGCAGTACAGAAAAGCAAAAGCGAAATCAATTTGTAAAACATAAGGTAGGTTTAAATGCATCTGGGGCTTGCCTTCGTTAACGGAAAAGTCTAGTTCCGGAGTCGTTCCACAATTATCAATCCCGACCTACACAGGCGGATTAACTTCTTCCACAACTTGATTAACTACCACATGCTCACCTTCATTCACTACACATAGTAACAATGCCATGTTTAACATGATGCGAGACACAAAACATGATGCTTGATGATGGATGCAAAATTAACAACTTGAATATAACTTTCCTTCGCGGTACAGTTACAAGTCAAACTAACTAAACCTTTTTCGTAATACTAACATCAATTGCCAAAGATCATTCCCAACTAATGACCCAAGGTCACCACATAATCCAAAATTCAATCAAAACTCAAATCATTAAAGATTATTATTTGCTTTTATGAATTAATTATTAAATCCAAAATTATGAAATAAATCAACTTGATCCAATTGACTTCAAAATTTTTGTAAAGGTTCATCACATGATAACTAAGTGGCAAAACAATTTTCATAATTTTTGGATAAATAAATAAACCTAGAAAAATCATGGAAACTCATTTATTAATTAATTGAGCAATTTTTATCACATTCAAAAACTGCTGAAAAATAACATTTCATATTTTTTCTAAATAGTATACATCACAAAGAGATCACACAAAAAATTTCAAAATTTTTGGAGCTCTAAATAAATCTACACAAAAATAACAAATCACATCACTATTCATTCAATACTGAAAATAGAAAAATTCCATTTTGAAACACTGAGCCACTGACAACCCAACCCCACCTGTCACCGTCTACCTTCGGCGCTGACCACGGCAACAACGCGCTGACCGACGAAATCTCGCCGACGGCGAGGTCTCCAGCCACGGTAACGGTACCAACACGTTCCTCACAACACGGCGCATCGATTGGAGGCACAAATTAAATCGATTACAGCGAGGTTCGAGCTTAACATCGGTCATGGTGGCTCGGCCGAGCATGGCACGGCGGCGCCGTGGCGTTCTAACCGCTAGAGCTCGCTAGAGCTACCTACAACTACTCGGATAGCATCAACGGCTCACCTAGATCGGAATAGGGCACTTGGTTGACCGAGAGCAGCAAGAGAGCACTACGGTCGACGTTGATGGCGACGGTGGCAATGACAAGCTCGATGTCCGGTGGCTGCAGTGGATGAATGGTCCAATCAACAAGTCGCATAGAATCACAACAGCACGGAGAAGATGGAGCAACACTACGCAAGGGCAGAGACTAACCGTATAGCTCCGGCCACGGTGAAGCGGGGTCATCGGTGACGTTGCCGGCCGTGAGGAAGAAAGGCGAAGAACGGCGAGATTCGGCGACATCAGACGACCACGACCGGTTGGCTGGGTGCGCAAGGCGTAGGCGGAGCTGGGACAGGCTTTGCCGAGACGGCAACGGCGCTGAGGAGGCGATGCGAGCTCGACGGAGCTATGGCGGCGGCGACTAGAAAAGCAGAGCAAGGAAACGGGGACCAACGGCGACGGCTTAGGCTAAATAGCTAGGCTCAGAAGCACAAGGAAGCCACGTAGGAGCCTTCTCTGCGCCAATGCGATGCCGAAGATGGCCACGACCGCGACTGGAAACCTGAGGAAGGTCGCCGGCGGTGACACCCGCCCGCTGGCACTTGTTCCACATAATTACAGAATTGTCATTCGCTAAAATTCACAAATTACTCCCAATTTTATGTAACAACTCAAAAATATCCAAAAATAAAAGTTGTTCAAAATCCAAAGTTCTACAACTTTGCTTTTATAACCACCCCCTAATTCGGTCTACATTTTGAAATGCAAATTTAAATTCAAAAAGGGAACATTTAAAGAATTATGCCTTTTTAAATTACTTCAAATTTTTCTAAACAACTTTGAAAACTCCAAAAACAAACTTTGTACAACTCAACAAGCTCTACACTTTTGCTTTAAGGCTTAACCCCAAAATGTGCTTAGATTTTGAAATGGGTTTTCCAGGGTAAACTTAAATGCTGAATTCAGGGTTTTTCGAAAATTCAAATCCAAACAAAACTTTGAACTCAAATTCAAACTATACAAGGCAACACTCATAATATAAATGTAAACTCGTTTTAGTGAATACATATCAAAGTTTTCAATATGACCAAATGATTTGCAATACATATGATGACATGTCCTGTTTTAGGTTTTAAAACACCAGGGGTGTTACAATTTAGGCTCAAATATTCAATAAAAGATGGCATGACTAAAAAACTGAATACATGTGGATTCCACAAGCCGCAACAACCATACCACAGCCGAAAGCACTCCGAACTATTTTAGGGGGGGGGTTATTTATCTGGTTTTCAACGTTAAGGGGACAGGCTGTCCAGTGTTCGAGTTCAAGGATGTTTTTTTTAACTCAGCTATAAATTCAAAGGGGACAAATCAGAGTTTACCCTTTTATTGTTAATCTGTCGCTTGTCTCACCAGACTGACTTGGTGGATGTGATTTTTGCAATTTTCGGCAGTTTTGACAGTCTTGTGGTTCCATTCAATAAGCAGCCTGAGGCCATCGATTGGTGACCCATTGGCCAATGGCCACACAGACATACAGTGCACTTAATTGATCGAGCACTAGTAGCAGTATTGTTCTTCTTGTCTGGTTGACGTAGCGTAATGCAGTATATTTTGCTAAATCCAGTCAACTGCGGCAAGTGGCTGTCAAACTCAACTTCCACTACTCCATGAATCACAATAACAATCACTACTGAACAATATATGTGCATGTGTATATCTTTAATGAACGCTACAAGAACATATGAGGAGCACACCTACAGTAGCAGTTTGTAGGGGCAGCTAAGATCATTTGTTGTTAGATAATTAGGCATTTTCGTTGTCAATTTAATCCAGAAATATAACATCAGCAGGTTCGTAAAGACATATATGTGCATGTGTATATCTCTAATGAACGCTACAGCATGCATACATGACATACAGATGGATACAGTAAACACAAAGTACAGTAATCATAGAGATTAGATTGTACCCAGCGGAGGGTCTCATGCCGAGGGCATCGGAAGCTCCATTCGCACTAGTCGACATAGTGCGTTGCTCGAAGTCGTGGACCACAGTCGATGTAGGATGATATTCGCAGTGCAGTCCCACGGACGGATCACCAGGAAGAAGACGGGTTCCGCGAAGGAGAAGATGTCGAACGAGCAGTCGCGGAATTGCTCCCCAAAAACCTAATCGCCGCACACCCCGTGCAAGGTTCGCAGACGGACGAGGTTCTGGAGGCACCTGCTCTCCCGCTTCTCCGTGCGCGCAGAGGTATGGGACGGGGAAGCTAGAGGGCTACTGGGATGTGGTCTCTCTTAGAAGTGAAGCAGAGATCTGGACTGACGGAGGACTGCGGATATATGGCAGCGACGGAAAGGGAGAAAGGCTGCGGAGAATCCTAGAAGACGGAAAGTGAAAGGGACGGTAACTGGCGCAATCAATTCGTCTCCACCGTCAAGGACAGAAACTCCCGTGATTATGTGGATTTAAGTGGCAAAACCTGGTTACGCCCGCCCGCTCGCTCGCCGCCTACCTGCCTGCCTCGCCACGGCCACGGCCTCGGGCGCGGGCGCGGGCGACCCACGCTCACGCCCACGGCCCAGCCTGGCCTGGCCGGCGGCGGCGCGCGCGCGCCCGTGTGACACCCCTTTGTCCTTTTTTCAGCTTCTGAATTAAGATGGATAATTTCCAATCATATAAGCTGAGTAAACGTTCAGTCAAAATCCCATACGGTATTAAACCATACAACGCTTAATGTTATGTACCATAGAGTTTTATTTAATTTATTAAATATTATACAGGTCAAGCCCATAATATATCCAACAATCCCCACCAAACTCTAGGGTTTGTAACAAAGTAGTCTCAGAACCATATTTTTTTATATACCAGTGTTTCGATGGAGACTGTTAAGTTGAACATCCATCTAGAGCAATAGTTTCACTCAGTCACAACTGAACAATGGACTAAGCCTTGAATTGATAATTTTGTGTGAGGTGAATGTCACTAAAGTCCTTAGCTGGTACTTGGCTGCAAAAGGCATCCCCTCTATTTGAAGCATATAAGTCATACTCTAGTGCCTTTCATGAGTATTTAGAGATCACCCAAATCTCATAGACTGTGACCAGCAGTCTGACTCATAAGTGTGCTCCTCAAAAGATGTTCTATAGGACAACATCTTTGCTTTAGTAAGCCACTTAGAATACATTAAGGTAAAAATCAACATGTCTTACAGAAAGGAAAGATATGCATCAGAAATGAGTCTTACTAAGGATCTTTACTCACAATTTACTACTAGCTTGTTTCACCATCCTACTTCATGGGATCTCCGATCATATAGAACATGTTACCACTATAGTAAATTTCAAGTGGATCTCAACCCATCTCTGTCGATGCACTTTCTATCACATTACGTGACAGACCCTTAGTGAATTGATCTGCTAGATTGTTAGACGTGTGAACATAGTCCAACGCTATTACTCCGGAGTTTCTCAATTTTCTGATAGATTTTAGTCGTCTTTTAACACGCCTTGTAGACTTTATGTTATCCTTAGAACTGTTAACCTTCGTAATCACAGTCTGATTATCGTAGTTCATAGAAATAGCCGGTATGGGTTTTTCAACAACTGGTAAATCCATAAGGAGATCACGAAGCCACTCGGCCTCAGAGCCAGCGGTGTCTAATGCTGTGAGTTCTGCTTCCATTGTAGACTTCATTAAGATAGTTTGCTTGCAAGACTTCCAGGAAACAGCGCCACCTCCAAGCAAAAACACATATCCACTTGTGGCATAAAGCTCATCAGCATCAGAGATCCAGTTGGCATCACAATAGCCTTCCAACACCTTTGGGTGTCCGGTATAATGAATACCATAGCTCATGGTGCCCTTTAGATAGCGCATCACTCTCTCAAGAGCACGCCAGTGATCATCTCCCGGGTTTGACACAAACCGGCTCAGCTTGCACACAGCAAATGAGATGTCAGCCCTTGTTGCACTAACAAAATACATGAGCGAACCAATGATCTAGGAATATCTCAACTGGTCCCTTTCTATTTTCTGATTTTTCCTTAATAGCACACTCGGGTCATAAGGTATAGGAGCAGGTGCACAGACACTAAACCCAAAGCGACTCAGCACCTTTCCACATAGTGGGATTGTAACAGAGTTACCCCACCATCACCTTCTCTCAAAAGCTTGATATTAAGAATCACATCAGCCTCTCCCAAATCTTTCATTTCAAAATTATTAGTTAAAAATTCCTTCACCTCCTCAATCACTTTGAGGCAGGATCCAAAGATTAGTATGTCATCAACATATAAGCACAAAATAACTCCTTCACCCCCATCATACCGATAGTACACACATTTGTCAGCTTCATTCACAATAAAGCCAGCAGATGTTAAAGTTCTATCGAACTTCTCATGCCACTGCTTAGGAGCTTGTTTTAGGCCATATAATGACTTTAATAATTTACACACCTTGTCTTCTTGACCATTTGCTACAAACCCATCCAGCTGATCCATATAGATCTCCTCCTCTAACTCTCCATTTAGGAAAGCTGTCTTAACGTCCATTTGATGAATGATAAGACCATAAGAGGCTGCCAGGAAAAGCAAAACTCGAATTATGGTCAATCGGGCAACCGGTGAATAAGTATCAAAGAAATCCTCACCTTTCTTTTGAGTATAACCCTTGGCCACAAGTCTTGCCTTGTACCTCTCGATAGTACCATCAGGCCTAAGCTTTTTTCTTGAACACCCATTTGCACCCTATAGGCTTGCACCCATAGAGATGATCAACTATTTCCCAAGTTCCATTAGACATAACAGAATCCATTTCACTCCGTACTGCTTCCTTCCATAAGTCAGCATCAAGAGAGGAATATGCCTCTTCAATGGTCGTTGGTGTGTCATCCACAAGGTACACAATATAGTCATCACCAAAAAACTTTGCAGTCCTCTGTCTCTTACTTTTTCTTGTGACTATAGTGTCATTCTCCTCAAGATTTTGCATATAGGGTTCCTCAATTTGTTCTATCGGAGTAAAATTTTCATGCTCATGGGGAATTATAAATTCATGACCAGTCGTGCTAGGTGCATTTTTCATGGAAAACTCAATCTCAAAAAATGTAGCGTCTCTAGATTCCATGATTGTATCAACAGCCATCTCAGGAACACTAGAATTTATAATTAAAAATCTATAACCCACGCTGTGAATAGCATAACCAAGAAAAACACAATCAACAGTCTTTGGTCCAAGCTTTCGCTTTTTGTTTATTGGCACATTCACTTTTGCCAAACAACCCCAAGTTCGCAGGTAAGAGAGATTTAATCTCTTCTCCCATTCCTCGAATGGTGTAATTTCTTTGTTCTTTGTGGGCACTCTATTCAGGACATGACACGCTATCAATATAGCATCACCCCACCATTCCTTAGATAGTCCCGCAGTCTCTAACATGGCATTAACCAAATCAGTTAGAGTGCGGTTCTTTCTCTCTGTAATCCTATTGGACTGTGGTGAGTATGGTGGCGTCCTCTCATGAATAATTCTATGCACCGCGCAAAACTCAGAAAATTCATTTGAGAAATATTCTCCCCCGCGATCGGACCGCAAACGCTTGATTTTCTTCTCAAGTTGATTTTCTACCTTAGCTTTATAGACTTTAAAATAATGCAACGCTTCATCTTTAGTTTTCAAGAAATACACGTAGCAAAATCTAGTACAATCATCTATAAATGTCATGAAGTATCATTTACCGCCTTTAGTCAATTCACCATTCATTTCGCATAAATCAGAATGAACAAGTTCTAAAGGTGCCAAGTTCCTCGCCTCAGCAGCCTTGTGAGGCTTGCGCGGTTGCATCGATTGCATAAACACCTGGCACTTAGAATCTTTGACTAAGTTAAATTTTGGGATTAAATTTAGATTTGCAAGCCGCGTGAGACAGCCAAAATTAATGTGACAAAGTCGTAAATGCCATATATTCGACTCATCCGAAACATTAACATTGTTCACTACTTTATTACACACATCATCAAGCAAAGATAAGGGTAACAAGCCTCCGCAGTCATAACCTTTTCCAACAAATGTTCCGTGTCTTGACACAACACACTTATTAGACTCAAGCACAATTTTAAAGCCATCGTGACACACTAGAGAACCGCTAACAAGATTCTTCTTGATGGAGGGGACATGCTGCATGTTCTTTAATAGCACCGTCTTTCCTGAAGTAAACTTCAGAACGACCGTACCAGCACCAAGAACACGCGCATGCGAACCGTTTCCCATCAGCAAAGCCCCAGTCCTGCCGGCTTGATAGGAAGTAAACAAAGAAACATCAGCACACACATGAATATTAGCCCCGTTGACCATCCACCACTCAGGTGAAAGACAAACTGAAAGAAAAAAAAGGTTACCATACTCAGATGTTCCTCCTCCAGTCTCGCTAATCACCACATTTACTGATTTCTTTTCTTGCTTATATTTGCGGTCTGGGCACGCACTTGCCCAATGCTCATCACTCCCGCAAACAAAGCAACCTCCACCTTTCTTGTTATTTTTCTTCTTAAACTGAGAAGTCTGCTTAGGCTTTGCATTGTTGTTCTCTTGCATGTTCTTCTTCTTTTTATTACGAGATGCAAATGAGTTTTTCTTCTGTACCATATTGGCAGCGGAAGACTCAACTCCTTTTCCACAGTTGTCCTTTGCTCTCGCCCTCTTCTCAACATCAAGAGATCCAATAAGTTCAGCCACGCTAAACTCTTATCTCTTGTGTTTTAGAGAAGTAGCAAAATCCCTCCAAGAAGGTGGCAGCTTAGCGATTATACCGCCGGCCACAAACTTGTCGGGCAACAAACATGGGAAATGCTCTAGTTCCTTTACTAGTGCCTGTATCTCATGAGCATGTTCGACTACAGAATGGTTTTCAACCATTTTGTAGTCATACAGTTGCTCCATAAGGTATAGCTCACTACCAGCATCAGAAACTCCAAACTTTGCCTCAAGAGCATCCCATAACTCTTTGCCTGATGTGTAAGATATGTAGTTTTTCTCATACTTAGGATGAAGTGCACTAATCACGGCGCATCAAAACAGGTTATCGGCAGCCAAGAACTTTTGCTCCTCCTCAAGAGTAAACCGTTCAGGCTTCCCCTACGCGACGTGATAGCAGTTCATCGCAGTCAACCACAATACCATCTTGGCACGCCATATCATGAAATTCATGCCATCAAAATTATTTGGCTTCAAAGCCGCAGCAAAACCACTTATAGAAAATTGCCTAAGATTAGGTTTTTGGATTGTTAGATAATTAGCCATTTTCATTATCAATTTAATCCAGAAATATAACATCAGTAGGTTCGTGATGGCATATATGTGCATGTGTATATCTCTAATGAATGCTACAGCATGCATACATGACATACAGATGGATACAGTAAAAACACAAAGTATAGTAATCACAGAGATTAGATTGTACCCAGCGGAGGGTCCCATGCCAAGGGCATCGGAGGCTCCATTCGCACTAGTCGACATAGTGCGTTGCTCGAAGTCATGGACCATAGTCGATGCAGGACGATGTTCGCAGTGCAGTCCCATGGAAGGATCACCAGGAAGAAGACGGGTTCCGCGAGCAATCACCAGGAAGAAGATGGGTTCCGTAAAGGAGAAGATGTCGAATGAGCAGTCGCGGAATTGCTCCCCAAAAACCTAATCGCCGCATACCCCGTGCAAGGTTCGTAGGCAGACGAGGGTTCCGGAGGCACCTGCTCTCCCGCTTCTCCGTGCGCGCAGAGGTACGGGGCGGGAAAGCCAGAGGGCTGCTGAGATGTGGTCTCTCTCGGAAGTGAAGCAGAGATCTGGACGGATGGAGGACTGTAGATATATGGCTGCGACGGGAAGGGAGAAAGGCAGTGGAGAATCCCAGGAGACGAAAAATGGAAGGGGCGGTAACTAGCACAATTAATTCGCCTCCACCGTCAAGGAGAGAAACTCCCGTGATTATGTGGATTTAAGTGGCAAAACCTGGCCATGCCCGCCCGCTCGCTCGCCGCCCGCCGCCTGCCTCGCCTCGCCACGCCACGGCCTCGGCCTCGGCCCGGCCCACGCCCACGCCCACGGCCTGGCCCGGACAGGGGTGGTGGCAGCAGCGCGCGCATGCGCATGTGGCACCCATTTGTCCTTTTCCTAGCTTCTCAATTAAGATGGATAATTTCCAACCATATAAGCTGAGTAAACGTTCAGTCAAAATCCCATACGGTATTAAACCATACAACGCTTAATGTTACGTACCATAGAGTTTTATTTGATTTATTAAATGTTATACGGGCCAAGCCCATAATATATCCAACAATTGTAGGGGTAGTTTGGCCAGCCGCCCCTACCAAACCGTCTCTACAAATCATACATTTGTATGGGCGGTTCCTAGACCGCCCCTACAAATCAATTTGTAGAGGTAATTTGGAGTTATCAGCTGCCCCTACAAATTGATTTGTAGGGGCGGCTTGTAGGGGCGGCTAGTGTTACCATCCGCCCCTACAAATCGATTTGTTGGGGCGGTTGTAGTACTAACCGCCCCTATAATACCTGTTTGTAGGGGCAGTTCAGTCTAGAACCGCCCCTACAGTACATTTTCCCGCCAAAAACAATTCAAATTCGACCAGAACATACATATGGCCCTGTTTGTTTCTACGTATTCCCGCGTTCGCGTTGCGAGTGAGCGAGGAAAGCGAGATAATCCTGCCGAACGTCTCGCGACCAACGTTCCGAACCATGTTCGCTCAAGAGTATTATATAAACTACAAGCACAAGAGTATTATATAAACTACAATTACAAGTCCAATTCACAAGAATATATACAATCCATCATTAAATAGACATAATTCATAAGGTAAAACCAATGTCAAATTCCATACACATTGTTATCAACAGCCTAGAGCTAGCCTTTCAGTCTCTCGAAGGTGTTGGTACTGAGGATTTCTATCTAAGTCAGACTCTCGGTCATGGTTGGTGCCTTTGACGTGTACAATTTGGTCCAATATGAAGTTGCAAAGGTCGTCGACGAGCTCTAAGAGTTGGTCATCCTTGTATGGGTCTCTTTTCATTTCTTTCTCTTCTTTCCACTACAAGAGAACAAGTTTTGATTTAGTATTTCATACCATGTACGAAGTTTTTATCCTACAGGTGAAGAGGTTCAAACTTACCCTTAAGGGGTGTCTCCAGTAGGCACTGGTGTTACTCATCATAGAACATACATAGTATCGATAATGTACACTCCCATGCTTCTGCTTGGGGCACTGTGTGTTTTGCATATCGAAATGTTAAGTAATGTTTTGACAGCCATGTAATGGAGTACTGAAGAAGTAAGTTACACTTACCGCACATAGTGTTTTTATAGCTAGCTTTTCCTTCCTTACTAGATCATGCCTTCGTGATGTTTAGTGACATAGAACCTAAATGCCCTGTTTGAATTATTTTAGCAAATACAACATGTTAGTATTCAAAAGTGAACGTTACAAGTATGTATATAAACATATAAGCTAATAAGGATTGTAGATATGTATACGTCTTGAGAATCGATATGAAGTCTTTGTATGTCACCGGGTCCCTATCTATTGAATCAAAGACCCATGCCATGCTCCTCCCGACATCGACGCCTATACAAATCCAGTGGTTGCTGCATGGATTTAATCATAGAACTAGATAAGCTCTTTTGCATCGAATAAAATATATCGAACAAAGCTTTAAGTATAGAGTTGAACTTACTCGAAGTTGTATGGTAGCCATATAGTAGAGTGCTATTGGAGAATTTTAAAAGCCAGGGCAATATATACCGAAACCTTAAGGGACTCTTCCCTTAGTTTCTTCATTCGGATGTGCTCTTTCTCCTGAAGGGACTTTCCAGCAGCTAGCTCGTTGTCATCTAGTTTCCACTGTTTAGGGTAATTAAAATTTGTTTGTGCTATAGCTTGAGGGTCTATATACCTAGCTTTCACACTTGGCATTTGTTTTTCAATGTGCACTTGCATTCTACAAATCACGGTGTGGGTTAGTTACAACAAAATTCAAAGATTACATTCATATCATATCGAGAGGATAAGGACTTACAGGCACCATGTGTGAATTAGATTCATCTCCATTGCTTCGAGGTGAAAGCATGTCTGCATGTCATTGAAGTCAAAGACAATTTTCTCAACTGGGCTTCCAAATGTGCTAGTGGGGAAGCATGCTTGTACGAGGTCTATGCTCATTGGGAGAACATGCAAGTACCAATCATGGAACCTTCTCATTCCAAGTGGTAGGTGCTGGATGTCCTAGTTTGGTAGGAAGGGCTTGCCTCTTTCATATGTTTTCGAGAAATCCTTTGACCATTTCATGGCATCAACATTTGGATATTGCTTTGCTATTTGGTGGAGTTTGCTAGTGACGGCCTCCTTAGAAGCCCGTGATGGGACTTTTTTAACTTGGTTCTCAGGCTTGAACTGGTCATGGGAATACCACTTGTGCACCGACGAGACGTCTTTCATCGGAACATAAATTGGTCTTATAGTGATTGGATGCTTCTTTCGAAGTTCCCATTCAGACACGTCCTCATCTTCTTATGCATTACCTTCTTCAGGAGGTACTCATTGTTCATGTATCAGCTGTGCTTGTTGAGAAGACTATGGCATCTCATTATGCACTTGCTCGGTATGAGCTGGAGAAGGTTGTGGCTTATCAGGCACATGCTCGCTAGGAGGCAGGGAAGAATGTGGCATCTCAGCAATGTGGTGGTCACGAGACGGTGAAAATATCTCCCCGACCTCAACAACTTGCTCCAAATTTGGGAGAGGGGGATGCGGCGAAAAAGCAGTCAATATAATGTCCCGTTTGTGCCAAAGGATGAACTGCCCCATTACGTCATCGAGTAACACTAGCCCCTCAGGAGTTGCATAGTCTATCCTCCACTGCATGAACTCGGGCTTCACGGTATGCACCTCAACCCTAGTGTAGTCCAGCGGTATCTTATTATTGTGGTGTAAGCCACCGGGAGGATGTGCCACACCCGTTGCCACCTCCATCACAATATTCTGCCGGCCGCTGAGAAACACCAAGGTGCAACTAATTGGTTCCTATATGCGATCAACGAGGGTTGTGGCTGCAGTGGAACCTTGGCTGCTAGGAACTTTCGGAGGGCTGCCAACTAATGCCAGTTCTCCCGGCGGCGTCATTAATATCCGTGGATCCGTAGACAGTCCTCGCTCCTCCAGCACCTTCGCAACTAGAGCCTTCACTTGGAGCTCAAGATTAGTCTCCCAGTCTCTGCCATGTTTCTTGTACATGTGCCTGTCCTCTTCGAATCCGTGCTTCTAGGTCATCCTTTTCCCTAGCCCCCTGGTGCGGCCTGTGTGCTCCTTATTTCCCAAGCCAAGGCTAAGCTCGTCCCTCTATTTAGAAGGATTGAATGAGCCCTTCTCCTTGTCTTCAGCATATTTTAGTATCCTTGATACTGCCTCTTGGGTCTCCGGCTTATCAAACTTAAGATTACCGCCAGATGATTCTATACTCCTCGTATATATCCAATTCTTTGAGCATACCTTCAAATTCGTCACATCGATATTCCCAGCAGCTGCGGCCTCTTCATCCATCTTCCTAAACTGCTCTTACTTGGCATAGTAGCCACTAGGGCCTAGATGATGGTGGTGTTTGTTTCTCTTCGCCAGCTCGGTGTTACGGGCACTGAGCTCCAATGCCTCCGGTGAAGTCTTCTGAGCCATGAGCTCCTCCCATTGACTAGGAGTTATGTTGTCGAAGTCGTTGAAGGGAGTTAACCCCTTTTGGATATACTTCTTGTTGAGCTCCAACCTCCAACGTCGGAATGACTCTCCCATGATCGTGAAAGCATTTTTTTACCAGTTCGTGCTTACCCTCCAGAAATCTAAAATTAAGCTTCAGCTGCCTATCCCATAGTTCATCCTTTTTCTTCTCTGGTACCTCTTTCTAGTTAGGGATTGCTGGGTTCAATTTATCTCTTACTAGGGCCCCGATCGCATTACAGAATCATCCTCTTAATTCCTTCAGCTCAAGGATCTCCCCTGCTGGCCCGACCTCCGTTATCACATAGCATGCCTTATCTGGATATTGATTTGCTTTTCTATCCCCTCGTTTCCTCTTAGGCTTGGTAGTCGTGGTTGTGTCTTGAGGTTGTGGAGCAGAGGCCTCAATGTCCATCTCTATGGCTGTTGCCTCTGCCCTCCTTTCCTCTACTCTATCTTGTCTGGCGAGATGTCGCGGGCATCAACGTCGTCTTTTCCGAGTTTCAAAAGGGACCTGTATATACGACAGGTCAAAGTGTTAGCAGAGGTAACACAGCCAAAGCTTTAGCAAAATTTACAAGCTAAGGCTTTTTCTCTACCTCCTCGTTCGGGTCAAAATCCTTGTCCAAATCTTCCTCTGTTGGCCTCCTTCTGGCTTCATTTGAGAAAGGATCCTCGGGACTTACATATCCCTCTTCTGAGTCATCATCATCATCATCTTCTTCTTCGCCTTCAACAGCCTCTCCTGCTCTTCCTTCTGCTCCCCCTTCCTCCTCGTCACACTTCTCCTGAGTAAGCATCACTTCTAGATCCTTTTCTAACTCGTTATCGAACTGCTCCTAAGTAAGCTGGTTCTCTAATGCTTGCTCCTCATAGGTTGGCTGCTCATCATGCTCGGGGCATCGGGCTGCACTGTCTGGTGTCCGCGACATTATTTCGTGCTTTGTTCTAATAGATGCAAGAAAGTGTGCTTTAGGTACATGAGAAGGTATAAGAAATCAAAAAGGTCTATAAATCAAAGTAGTCCTATAAAACAACAATATATCAAAAAAATGAGTAGTAGCAGTAGTAGAGGCCTCAGAAACAAGTCAATCATCATTTGATCATGAACTTGGAGCATCAAGGCATCATAACAGAGAAGAGAGGAGAAGATAATGTAGGAGCGGCTGCTAATGATGCCAAGTTCCTCACAAGTTCTTGATCATCAGCTCATATTCCATATAATGTATGGACTTGGATAATTTCATCATCGACAAAACAAAGGAGAGGAGAGGAGAGGGGAGATTTGGCAAAAAAAACAACATCTGCTTAGCAAACATAGAGAGGAAAAGGTGTAAAAAAAGCAGTTGCTACTTCCCAAACATAGAGGATAGGAAAGGTGGCAGAAAAACAACAGCTGCTTATAAGTAGGGGGCCATTCGATCATCATGCCAATTTTGGTCCTGTTGCGCAGCAGGACTAGAAAAGAGCAGCCTTGTCCTAGAAACATGACAGTGACTCAACTGTCTTAGCTAGCAGGAAAATAAGAAATATCAAAATAATGGTACTACTGTCTATGTAGCACCAATATCAATGTTTACCATGACAAATAGAAACAAGATAGAAACTCAGCTCTCCTAGCAGGAAAATACCAAATACTTCTTAGCATGAGCATGTGTCTCACATGTTGTCTGGCCAACCAAAAAAAACCAAGACAATGACTCAGTTGTCCTTGCCAACCAAATATGCACTCCGAAAATAATTATTCACCTAGGTAGCTCCTGGATCAGGGGATCTTGTCATCTATTGAATAAATGCAAAGAACCCATTCCTAGTAATTAGAGTTGTCTCAGGTATCTTTTTTACAGTAGTTTGCAATTTTATATCATATTATTTATACCAAGGTTGGTAAAACAAGTGGAAAAGAGCAGCCGGACTAGAAAAGAGCAGCCTTGTCCTAGAAATAAGGATGGCAAGCAGCAGGACTAGAATTCAGATGCAAAATGCCAGGGACTAGAAAAAGGTCACTTAATAGCTACCAAGAGAGGCAAGGAATCATTTCACTTAATAGTTGGGGATTTGCATTCTGAAGACAACTTAAATTCAGATGCTATGTCCACTGGACAGAATACCAAAAAGGGGAAACAGGTTGGTAAGGCTGGTAGACAAGGTCAACCTTCCATGGGAATTGAGCATGAGCAACCACATATACTGCAAGGTGGTACTGCTCAGGTGCCACTGATACATGGTGGTGCACCTTTTCTCAGGACTCACCCAGAAGGTCCTTCTAGGAGGACAACGGACAAGACAAAACCATCAAATCCATTCTCAATGGCTCAAATTCCAAATTTTCCTAAAGGACTGGCTTCTAGTGGTGCCCCCATCGAGTTGCAAAAAAGTATACAGGGTGGAGCAAATTTATTTAATCCTAGTTTTGGTTGGAACCAAAACCCACAAGTTCCAACCTTAAAGAATTCTCAAGGTTCTATTCCCAATTTAGTGAGGTCTGGAGTTACTATCGAAGGTACTTATACTTAAACAAGATATAGTAGTCTAAGGTGAGATACAGGAGTGCAAATAATATCATGTATACTGCCAAGTATAGAAAAATAGACACATGAAGCTACTGCCTACTAAACTAAAGAATCAGTCATATACCAAGAAACTGTAGCCTGGGGTTGCTTTAGAGCAAATGACGTCTCACAAAGATCATCAAAGTTAAAATTTGACACTACTAGTACTCATATTCAGAAGCCGCAGAAGCTAGCTGCTATGGATTGCAGTGTGTATGAATGAAGCAACAAGCAGGCAAGCAAGCAAGCAAACACAGTCGGTGCTTGTAGGTGAAGCAACAAGCTGGCAAGGAAGCAAATGACATGGTATAAGAGGGGTCAGTGTTTAGCAAAAGACAGCTAATATCTATTTCAGCTACAAATGACATGGTATAAAAGGGGTCAGTGTTTAGCAAAAGACAGCTAACATCTACTAAACACAAAATTAGCACAGACAGCTGAAATATCTCTCAATGCAAGGGCTGGCCTGCAGGCTAGCTACATCTGCATGCAGCAGGCAGCAGCCATGGCCCATGATATATATGTGGAAGGAATAATATGATGGACAGGTGTACCAGCAGCAAAAGAGCTAGTTAGCAGGGAATGAAGTGCATATATGAACATGATGATGCAGAGCAGTAGCATCCATCTCATATCATTGCAAACATGAGCAGTGGTAGTTCATGATGAAGGAAGGAACCAGTGCTAGATGGATGGATCGAAGATAGATAGATAGATGCAGATCGATGAAAGCAAGTATAAGATGTTGATAAGATGAGAGTTAGTTCAATCGATTTGCCTTAAATTTAATTGCCTTTTCATTTGACATTGAACTTGGAGCTTAAGAAACATAGACAGCAACAAACCTCAAACAGATAGTAGAAAACCGTTGCATACCCACGGGCTCTGGTTTATATATAGGAGTTCATTTGTAGGGGCGGCTCGGCTCCTGAGTTAGCCGCCATTACAAATCGATTTGTAGGGGCGGTTCCTGAGTTAGCCGTCCCTACAAATATTTTTTAATTTATTTTAATTACTAATTCTGTAATTCATTCATATATAAAGAACATGTAAATTTATATATTAGTTTGTTTATTATTCTATATATATATAAATATATGTATATATAAAAAATTTTATTATATATATATATAATTTTATATTTTCTTCTTTACAAAAATAATATTTTAAAATTTTAAAATTTGAATTTCAAAACAACTAATAGAATTTTAGGACACTAAATGACGTTAAATGAAAATTTTGTAAACATCAAAGTTGTAGAACTCATCAAGATGTACAACTTATATTTTGGTCATCTTTTCATTTGACCAAATTTGAACAGTTCAAATTTTGAATTTCAATAAATGTCAACTTTAAATAATATTTTGAAACCTTAAATGGTTTCAAATAAGAAAGTCATGAACATAGAAGTTGTTGAACACATCACTATCTACAACTTTTATTTTGGTCATCTTTTCATTTGACCAAATTTGTATAGTTGAATTTTTAAATTTCAATAAATGACAACTTCAAACAAGATTTTGAAACCTTAAATGATTTCAACTATAAAAGTCGTGAACATAAAAGTTGTTGAACTCATCACTATCTATAACTTTTATTTTGGTCACTTCTTCATATGACAAAGTATTAGTAAACATTGTTCATAAATTCACATATGACTCATAGTTTCATGAACTATACGAGAGACATGTTGATTTATGAACAATGTTTACTATCACTTTGTCAGATAAAGAAATGATCAAAATAAAAGTTGTAGATCTTGATGAGTTATACAACTTTGGTATTCATCACTTTTTCATCTAAAATCATTTAATGGTTGAAAATCTCGTTAGAACTTTTTATTTTTTAAAATTTGAAAATTTAAATTGCTAAAACTTTGTCAAATGAAAATAACGAACAAATCAACATAGTAACTTGATACGGAATGATTTTAAAAAATTTTAGGAAAAAAATCATCACATTTAGAGTTAGTATGAGAGAGAAAGACTAGTTACAAATTTTACCCAGAGATTAAAAAGAAAAATCACAACTGTTCATGATGATCAATGATGAAAAAGTGTGATTTCTCTTTTTAATATGTGGCTGAAACTTATAACTAGTTTTTCTCCCGCATACTAACTCCAAATGTGATAGTTTTTTTTCTAAAATTTTCTAAAATCATGCTATATCATTTTTGTCTGGTCATCTATCTTTGTCACTAATTTTGTACAATTCAAATTTTCAATTTCAGAAAATGACAACTTCAAACCTGATTTTCAACCATTAAATAATTTTAGCTGTAAAGGTGATGAATACCAAAGTTGTATAATTCATCAAGATCTCCAACTTATATGTTGGTCATCTTTTCATTTGACCAAATTTGAACAGTTCAAATTTTGAATTTCACTAAATATCAACTTCAAATAAGATTTTGAAACCTTAAATGGTTTCAAATAAGAAAGTCATGAACATAAAAGTTGTTGAACACATCACTATCTACAACTTTTATTTTGGTCATCTTTTCATTTGACCAAATTTGAACAGTTGAAATTTTAAATTTCAATAAATGGCAACTTCAAACAAGATTTTAAAACCTTAAATGATTTCAACTATAAAAGTCGTGAACACAAAAGTTGTTGAACTCATCACTATCTACAACTTTTATTTTGGTCACTTCTTCATGTGACAAAGTATTAGTAAACATTGTTCACAAATTCACATATGACTCATAGTTTCATGAACTATACGAGAGACATGTTGCAAAAGGTAGTCTCACACACATGCATAAATATAGTCTCATGCACATACATAAATCTATAGTCTCACACGCATACATAAATATATAGTCTCATACACATGCATAAATAAAGTCTTATAAACACACACACTTACACAAACGTTCCATGATCAACAACTAGCTAGCCCGCTGTAACGACTTTTCCCTTCACACCTTTTTGTTCCTATGGTAATATGTCTTTGAACAGGTTCTTTTCCACAACACTGATCTTCTTAGGAAAGTCTGTGAATAGCGGCATCTCATCGTAGTTATTGTAAGCTTCAACATCGTCCACGCCATCAACTCCGATAATATGCCGCTTCCCGGAGGCAACCACGTGCTTTGTATTCTTCTTAGGGGGGAGGTTACTTTGTGGGTCTGTGTGACATGTGAAGCGAGCACCCAAGGGTCATCTTGGTAGCCTAGATTCTCGAGGTCCAGGATTCTCAATCCGATCTCGTTCAATTGATGTTGTTTGATCCAACGGCATCGAAATAGGGCCACCGTTATATCCCTTCCATAGTCAAGTTTCCATATCTCTTCAATGATGCCAAAGTATTGGATCTTTCGCCCCACTCCACCGAGGGCTTCTATTCGAATGCCGCTATTTTGGTTCACATATTTACTATCCTTTGCGTGGGTATAGTACGTATACCCATTGATGTCATAAGCATTCCAAGATGTCACTTGTCTCGATGGCCCCTCCACCAACCTACTAATGCTAATAGAGTCTATGGTTTCTCCAGACGGTATGTTTTGGTCCTTCAACCATGTAGTTAGTCGTTGCTTGTGTTGTTTCATGACCCAATCATCTGAACGACCATTTCTCTCTGCCATAATGATAGCCAAGTGTTCATCAATGTATAGTTGCATCAGTTGTGTACTCTGTAAGACACTGTAATGTGCCCGACTCGTCTCTTGGTAATCATGGTCGATGAACACTTTTCTACCACTGGTGCCCTTCCTAGCCAGCCTACCCTTGTGACGAGAATCGGGTTTATCAATCCCTTTCTATACTTTTAGATACTCTTGACAGCACTCGACGACTTCTTCAATACTATAACCCTCTATCATGGAGCCCTCTGGGTATGCTCGATTATGCACGTATCAACTTAGAACCGACATGAACCACTCGTAGGACCACATTTTATGCAAGTAGCAAGGGCCCAGGGCCTGTATCTGATGAACCATGTGAATCATGAGATGTGGCATTATATCAAAAAAAGCAGAAGATAAACACATCTCTAGTTGGTTTTGTGTCTCCACCACAAATTTATGTAGGTCACTCAACTCTTGCTTGCCAATCGTATTCTGTGAGATCTTCAAAAAGAAGTAGCACATGCGGGTGATGGCCATTTTTAAGAACTTTGGATTTATAGCCCTGATTGCAATAGGTAGAAACACTGTCAGCATCACATGACAATCGTGAGCCTTGCAGTGTGTTATTGACAAGTCCTTCATCGACACTAGATTCTTCACATTCGCTAAAAATCTAGTTGGGACTTTGACCCCCCCTTAGGAAAGTGCATATAGCTCTCTTCTCTTCTGGTGTTAGGTTGAAGCACGCTATGGGCAGAGTGTATTTTCCATTAGCCTCAGGTACCGGGTGAAGCTGTGGCATCACGTTTAGCTGCACCATGTCTTTCTGTGCTTTCAGACCATCCTTTGCCTTGCCTATGTCCATCAAGGTAGCAATGAGACTCTCAAAGACATTCTTCTGCACGTGCATAGCATCAATGGCATGGGGGACCTCTAAGTCTAGCCAATAAGGCAGATACTAAAAGAAGATCGATTGTTTCTTGAAAGGTACGCCTTCGACAGGAGGTGTGCTTTTATCTCTGTTCGTCCCATCTTGATTCTTCTTTCCATAGACGACGCATATGTTTTTCACCATTCTATACACGTGTTCTCCATTATGATGTCTCTCCAGAGGGGGTTCAATCTCTGGGGTGTTGTCATAAAATCTAAAGAATAATTTATTGCGGTACTTGTGACTTGTCTTTAAGAAGCGCCGGTTCCTTAGGTAAACTATCTTCTTGGATGCATCTAGGAACACCCATGTAGTACCATCCAAGCAAACCATGCATCCCGTCTTCCCTTTGATCTATCCAGACAAAGCAAACAGCGCGGGGTAATCATTGGTAGTAACAAATATTATTGCTCCACATATGAAGTCCTCCTTTCAGAACGCATCGTACATCAGCTCCCCATGCCTCCATAGCCTCTCTATTTCTTGCATCAAAGGCTCGAGGAACACATCTATATCAATGCCTGATTGTTTAGGGCCAGAAATAAGAATAGTGAGGAGAAGGTACTTTCTCTTCTGACACAACCACGTTGGGATGTTGTACATGGTCAAGATCACTGGCCAAGTGCTATGGTCGCTCATCCTCTCATTGAAGGGATTCATTCTATCGGTGCTCAAGCCAAACCATACATTCCTTGGGTCATCGTTGAATTCTTTGTGCTTCTCATCAATTATTTGCCACTGACTACAATCAGCCGGGTGTGCAATCTTGTCATCAACTCATCATCCACCTTGCGCTCATCATCCCACCATGTCATGAGTGCGGCTTCTTTAGGGTTTAGGAAGATACGTCTCAAGCGGTCGGTCACTAGCAGGTACCACATTACCAAGGCAGGAATTCTTCTCTACTTTGCATCGTTGCCTAATGGAGTGTCCTCTGGGGGCTGAGATTCTTGTATCACCTTTTTTTACCCTTCTTATTCCTCTTTTTCCCCGTGGAGGCTTCGTCCCCACCGTAAAGGTCATTGTTCTTGTACCGGCTGGCCCCACACCGAGGACATTTATCTAGTGACTTAAACATTTCGCCACAAAAAAGTATACAGTGGTTGGGACATGTATAGATTTTTTCAACCCCCATTGTCAATGGACTTATGACCTTCTTCGCTTGGTATGTGTTGGCGGGAACTGAGTTTGGTTGTGGCAGCACCCATGACAGGAGATACAATAGATCATTGAAACTACAGTCTGACCAGTCGTACTTAGCCTTTAGGATGAGTAGCTCAAGCACAAAACGTAGCAATGTCCAATATGTCGGACAACCCTTTTCAACACCATACAGTCTCCTTCGATGCTTTTGTCACCCTTTCCAAATTTTCTAGATCTTTCGGGCTCTTTAGTAAAATCTCTGGTCCAAGGGCTTGAATCATGTCCTCCAAATCATCTTCATCCCCGACACGTGCTCCACTATCATTATTGTCACCACCTTTGTCGTTACCATCCCAATCACCAGCATCACCACCTTGTTCATTGCCAAACTCAGAATCCATTCGTGCATCAAGCTCTGCTGAATATTGAGACAGGAATTCTAGAGTTTCGTCGTCGTATTCCTCCTCATCCTCGTCGTTAACAATAACCGTTTCACCATGATGAATCCACACTATGTAGTCCTCAACAAATCCTCACATAATCAAATGTGATCTGATGATAGTCATATCTGTCCATGTCATATGGTTCTTATAATCTTTACAGGGACAAATAATTGTATCCTTATTCTCTGTCAACGTTGTTGCATGTTTCTTTGCGGCTTCAATAAATTTATCCACCTCTTTACGAAAATCTGCCTTGAACCTTAACGAACCATACATCCAAGAGTTCATGTACTCCATCTTTTACAACAACAATAAAACAAATATTAAAGGACTACTTATTCAGATATATATAAAAATGAATCAAATTAATAATTACTTGAGAATAATTGTATATACTTCAGATATATATGAATATAAATCAAATATAATTACATGAAGCATACAAACACACCATGGTAGAGGAAAATTAATTAATGGCCCATTTATCTAAAATATATATTTGTTGATTAAAATAAACAATTTCAAAGACAACAATTAGCAACAATTATATTTTACCCAATATCTTTCATACAAACCCTAGTCCAATTTCATCAAACATAAATTTATAAAAACAAAATTAATAAAAAAACCAAACCCTAGATCTAGATCTACATACACGTGAAACATCCATAAAACTAACTAATTGTTCACTAAAATCAAGAAACATGGACCAAATAAGGGTATGATCTTGTTCCCCTACCTAATTTATCCTAATACATTTAAAACTTGGGTCTAATTTGCTTCACAAGTAGCTCAAGCACCATAGAAGAGAGAAAAACAAAACTCTAATTACTCACTAACCAACCATTAAAACTTCAAAAAAAAGTGTGGAATAGCATTTTATTACCTTCTACAACCTCTCCACCAAAGGATTTGAGACCAAAACCTTCGCCCCTTAGTAGAGCAATTTTTAGGAGGTGTCCAAGGCCTCCCCACCTTTCTTTCACGGGTTGGAGTGAGTGACCCGAGGAGGAAGAAGGGGGATGTAGCCATTTATACAACGGACATTTTGTAGGGGTAGCTGGTGATTGAGCCGCCCCTACAAATCCCAGATATTTATACGTGGAGCATTTATAGGGACGGCTCAATCACCAGCCACCCCTACAAATAGCAACACCGGGGGCGGCTCGTATCACCAGCCGCCCCTGCTGTTCCATTTATAGGGGCGGCTGATCTTGTGGATCCCGAACATGCCACTGTAGGGGCGGCTCCATCATCAGTCGCCCCTAAAAAAATTTATTCCGTTACTGCAAACCGTTTTTCACGTAGTGAATATGTGATTGGTAGCCGTAGGTGTGGTACTAGATTAGCTAAATGATCAATCTGATAAGAAAGCGACACAAACTTGATGTTAATTCAGCTCTTGAAGGTAGTGCTCTATTAGCTTGCATAATATATAACCGTCCGTGCACTGCTAGCCACAAACATGATTTCCAGCTAGATTTGGTGGTTCATGCATACACAAGATCTTTTTGGGAAAAAAAATGTGTACACATGTATTATATATTGCATACTGTTTGATGTGGGGATGGGCTGTCAATTCCCATCCAGTTTGTTCAGAAACTGGTCATCTTTCCTTAACCACTTCCTGTGAAAGGGACATGCTGAATTGCAAGAATCAATAATTGGCATACTAGTCAAAAAAAAAGGACATGGCCTTTGACCTATCAATTAGGTATAAACCAATAAGCTAGGCCAAGGGTGATTAGCTAGGCGGTTAGCTGCTCATTATTGATTGATTAAGGTCACTCTTATGAACTCGATCGAGCACTTTCTTAATTTCGGAAGCAGGTGGCACTATTGATTCAACATTTTAAGCTTGTGGACGAGATTATTCATTGTTATTAGGGACGTTCCTGTCACGAACTGTGTTGTTATTATATATATATGTCTGGTTACGTCTAGATTCATGAGAGAGACCATAGAGAAGCTACCGTTGTTTTCATGCACTGTGTAACCTGCCTGTTTTTCGATTTGTGGCCCTAAGATGCAAGCAAACACTGTTTTGATCATCCGATAGCAGCCTTGCCGACAAACAGTGTGCCGGAAAGCTGAAACCCTGAAGCCCATCACAAGCTTCTCTCCGTGATATAGCCAGCTGCCTGGCGTGGTAGCCATTCATCGGGCGGCCGCTGAACAGACGCCAGCAATAGGGACTAATGAGGAATGGGTCATCATCCATCGAGCTAACAAATTTCGATATACAGAGGCGGGTTGACCGAACATCTCTATTACATAGTCTCTGTTAATTGGCTATTTGCAAAGTTCTGTAAATTAATTGATAGATAGAGACTAACTTTTTAAGGTACCCCGGCCCCTCTGTAAATAGAGAATGCCATCTTAATCAACCCACCTTTGCTAATGATTTTCAAACCAAAAAGGCCAAAAAAAATTATAGCAAAACATTTTCTAAATCACATGATAGCCACCCTCCACCCCGGTGTAGGTACACTCACTTGTTGATGTTATCCTTTTGTATTAACTTTTAGAATCATGCATTGAATATTTAAGCCTTTAAACGACCTCAAATGAAAAATATTTTGACTACAAATTTTTAGATCTCATCAATCACTACAATTTTCATTAGGACATGTCTCCATTCAAGATCGTTTGGAAATTTCAAAATCTAATAATTTAAAAAATGAATATTTGGGACTCCAAACGATTTGAAATAAAAACCTTATCAACTATAAGATGTATAGGCATTGAGCACTACAATTTTAGTATATACCATGTCAATAGCCGAGGCGGTTTGAGAATTCTAAATTTGTAATTCTCAAAATCTAAGAAATAAAGCTGAACATTTTGAACTCTAAATGATTTTAAATTAAAAAAAATCAACTATAAATATATAGATTAGATTGGGAACTACAACTTTGATATAAGTCATGTCAACGTCCAAGGTTGTTTGAAAATTTTAAAATTGAAATTTCAAAATTTGAGAACTTAAAAAAATTAGGACACTAAAAAGTTTCAAATAAAAAACTTATCAACTACAGAGTTGTAGGTTGCGTTGAGCTCTATAGTTTTGATATAAAGTTTATCTTTATCTAACTTTATATGAAATAATTGAATTTAGTATAAATAACTATTTCTAAAGGTGTCCCGGTAAATTAAAGGTTATCTCCTACTCTTATGTCCTAAAATATAAGAAATCCATTTTTATCCTAAGTCAGACTATAATAACTTTGACCAAATTTATAGAAAAGAATATTAACATCTACCTCATCAAAGAGGTTAATACAAAAGTATATTCCATAAAATATCTAATTAAGCTAATTTAAAGTCCTATGTCAAACTTGGTCAAAGTTACTATAGTTTGACTTATGACAAAACTTGATTCCTTATATTTTAGGACGGATGGAGTATCATTTATGTAGTAGTCCCTACTACATAATTGACTTTTAGAAGCGTCTCCATTTTTTAGTAGATGCGGCTCTATCTAAAACTGTCTCTAAAAATTGTTTCCGAAACGATCACCTCTAGAAATCCATTTTTAGATGCGGTGCTATTTTAAGCCACCTCTAAAAACAATCCAATTTTTAGAGGCGGCTAGATTTAAAGTCGTCTCTAGAAATTCATTTTAGAGGAGCCTGGATCTAGAGCGGTCTCTAAAAATATGTGCAACATAGTGAAATTCATAACTTTTTCAAATAAAGTCAGATAAGACAAACTTTATCTAGTTGATGATTTTTTTCATTTGAAATCTTTTAGATCCCGTAAATTCTATTTAAAGTTCTCATGTTTTGAAATTCAATTTTTTTGAATTTTTGAAACAACCTCAAATGGAGAAGTGACCAAAACCAAAGTTATGAATCTCGAGAAGATCTAAAATATTGCAGTAGATAACTTTTTCATTTGATATAATCTATGGTCCTTAAATTTCAGTTTCAAATCCTCGGATTTTAAAATTCAAAAAATCCAAACGACCTTGGATGAAGAAACGACAAAAACTAAGTTGTAGACCTTGGAGAGCAATACAGCTTTATAGTGGATAACTTTTTTATTTAAAACCATTTATCCAAGGAAATTTTTGTTTAAATTTCTCACATTTTAAAATTCAAACTAATTTCAAACGACTTCAAATAGAGAAACAACCAAAATCAAAGTTGTGCTCGCTGCAGCTACTGCCGCAGCTGTTTCTACAGTAACTCGTGAGAGAAAGTTTCTACAGCTACAGCCAACAGCAATGGCAGCTGATCAGGCTGATGTATGTAACTTTTTGTCACAAGTGACTTTAGGATAGACTGATTAACGCGGCTTGAGGCTGCGGTTCGAATCTTCGTCTATACAAATCGACTTGCAAAGGGTGAGGATGCTACATGATCATATCAAGATCATTAAATAAACAAAATGACATAACATTTGGATTAATATAAAACCGTACACATGCCATGTTCCTTTTACATACGAAAACATGATCCATTTCTTCTTGCTTAATTATTCTAGTTAGCATCGACCATTTCTAGTTCCAGCTCATACCTTTACAAACCTGATGTGGGACGTGCAAACCTGTTTTGCATTGATCAAACGGAGTAGCCTGATCAAATATGCCCTAACTAGTTTGATTTGCTAATACTACGTATGATCGCGTCAACACATTTGTTAAGGGCGTGTTTAGATCCAAATTTTTTTGGGTCTGGGGTACTGTAGCACTTTCGTTTTTATTTGACAATTAGTGTCTAATTATGGACTAATTAGGTTCGAAAGTTTCGTCTCGTGATTTCTCACCCAACTGTGCAATTAGTTTTTTTTTCGTCTACATTTAGTACTCCATGCATGTGCCGCAAGATTCAATGTGACGGATACTGCGCAAAAAAATTTGGATTTTGGGAGAAACTAAACGGGGCCTAAGTCCACCCATCATCCCTTGCACATTTTACTGCTTTAATATCAAATTTGATCTCTCTAATCAATGATATGCTATCATGACAGGTAGGGGGGGTGTGTCTCTCTCTCTATATATATATATATATATTTCACACATAAATATATGTGTCAAATCATCTGTTTCAGCGTGTTTCGATCGTTTGTTCTGACTTCAGGGCCTAGCTAGCTAGATCTAAAGAATCATTAGCCCCCATGCATGATGGCATGATGCACAGTTGATTCGATGAGCATGAAAAATATGTATCACACACACACACCACACCCAGACAATCTCGCAGAATATAATGCATGAGGATCCGTGGGGAATATATACAAAATTGTTTGGTTTACCAGATCTATATATGTACCATACTACGACCGTTGCCGAAGTCATGCTTCTTCATTTGCAGAAATTATTTATAATCATAACTGATGCTTATTAATTATATATAAAGATTGTCGATTTGGAACGAAATTGGAATAATATCTTCCTTGATAATTAATCAGTTTGCCCGATCGCAATAGTTGTTACTACTATTATTATTTGCGAGACTGTGTGTGGACGGACCTTCGTTATAATCAATTAAGCTGGGGAATAAGAACCCTAATCTCAACCACTAGCGCCAGCTTGGTAGCTGGATCCGCCTCAGTTAGTGGCTAAGCAGATTAATTAATCATTTCTTAAACAATTGTGCGAATAACAGTACAATTGATGAACCTTTCAATATCTGGTGAAAAGACTGAGATATACATTACAATAAATATCTTCAATCAGGGACCCAGAAAGTAACGAGGAATTCAAGAAAAGAAAAAAGTAACGATAGATGGACGCCCCGTCCTTTCTCATGTGGATCTCTAACAATCTTCTGAGACAAGGTTTTCAGGCTCCAGATCGATATGAGCAAAACTACACCTTATTCCAATCAAATATATGCATCGATATGCGAAGCAAGTCGCTGTTATAGTACAGTCAAACATTTCAATAAAGCTTCTTAAGAGTGAATAGACTACCATGATAATTTGTTAATCAAAATGCCTCTATCGGTTGGCATGTCAGTGAGCTAGTCTTCAACTTTCCTTGTTGTTTTCATTATTAGTCGATGGGAACGGAAGAGGTAGTGCGGAGGACGAACAGAAAAACGTATCTTGTGATAACGTACTAACCATTATAAGAAAAGGGCTTGAGATGAGCTATTAAAAACACCCCTCTAATATGCTAACGTATATACTCTTTTGAGGGTTTGTTTGTTTGTCGTTGACACCAAAATTTGGTAAATTTACCCTAGAGAGGAAAGTATCAACCGATGATATCAAAGACATTAAAATCATATTTGCAAGCTAGCCACATGTTCAGTTAAGCTGAGCCATTTACGATGTATTACCGGGTAGACAAAGGTTATTTGATATTTCAAATACTCAGCAAGGAGACGCAGTCCAGTTTGATTAATCTACTACAAAGATCCTACGTGGACAAGTCCAAAAGAAGTATTATTGCCGACCTGGATATTTATACGTGAGGAAAAGCAGAAAAGGAAATAGGCCGGTGGTTGCATGCAAGCAAAAAGAGTTACATGCATGCAAGATTGATCAGTCCAAGAAAAATGGTCAATTTGATCTTGCAAGCTAATAGAGAAAGCAATCAAGGAATATACACATATACGGACGTTCATGTGCACATCAACGATGAGAAGCAAGGATGTGTATCTTGTATATGCGTATACAAGGCCGGCTAGGGGTCATACACATACTCAGCAAAAAAACATGTCTGCGTACAAAGACTTAAGACACGTCGAACGAGGAGAGCCAGATAGATGGAGCTTCATAGGCATGGTGAGGCATCACAGAATACGACTCCAAGTACACCACGTTTGCTTGCTGAGATGTAAAGTAAGGAAGGAAACCCGCATATGGCTAGAAAGAAGATACGCATGCAGGCTATGAGAAAGTCCACCATAGGGGGGAGTCCTTGCACACGTCGGTCAAGGGGATATTATTTGGCAGTTTAGGATTAACGAAGGGTCCTTGTACTTCGTAGCATTTTTTCAATTAGACTATTCTTGTATGCAAAGCCAAGCACGTCCCTATAAATATAAAGGGTACGACCTATTGTAAAGGGATCATCTCTTAATTAATCAATGCAATTACTTTTTTGGCTTCACGCCAACCCTTAGGAGTAGTAGTGTAGAAACTCGGCAAGTTCTTCAACAAGTAGGGCTACATCGACTGATCGACCTCCGGCTTGTTTGTGAATACCGTCACGACTTTTATTATTACTTGTAAGGCTGTATCAGCCGATTGATCTCTTACGAATTGTAGTAAAAGTTAGTTATCGATTTGTATCAATATTTGTAAGGCTGCATCAACCGATTGATCTCTTGCAGATACTGATATTAATCAAAGTTATCGATCTTATAATAAATAACTTGTTATTTAATACAATATCACCAGTTATCGAATCTGTCAGGATTAGCAAGTCTTTCTTGCTATTTTTGGTTGATACATCAGTTATCGATCTTGTTATAATTAATGTTTATTAATTATAACAATATCACAATTTACCCGATTAGGATAGAGATGAACCGACATCACATCATATTTAATTAGTCGTCTCCTAGCTCTGTCACGCCTAGATCCTAGTCTTGATGACTCTTTTTGCTAGATCGGTTGTACATAGTACGCTTTCAAAGGAATGTTTTAATCTTGAGCAAATTTATTAGTTAGTAAGATCTGATCCATTGTTACTACCATAGCTGCATCGATCCGATCGAACCTCACTGGTAGGGCTTTAAATCAGAGATTATTGGTTGATAGATTTACTCATGGTCAAGACATGTTTTGGGAATGCTTACTATGCCTGCAACGGCTGTTTTTAACCGATCGCCTATGCTTTCACGTCTATAGCATGTTTTTCATGAACCTGTCAATATATAGATGGTTTTATAAATTCTTTGGCTTTCGTTTGTTATTATTATTATAGCTGTATCGATCCGATCGAACCTTACTGTTGATGGTAACATATTAGATTCAGAGCGTTTGTAGATTCATTTGTACTAGACAGTCGATTTGTTTGCATGTTATATCCTTTCTCATTACTTATTGGCTCAATGCTTTACACTGGTTATATCCATCTAGCTGATGATGTTTCTTTATATTACTTATATTTGGATGTATTGTACTTGTTCTGTCTGGATTAATCAATCATAATAAAATCACTATGACCCATAAGTATCGGTTATTTTGAATTCGTACCATCATCATTGATATTAGCTGATAATCTTCAATTCAGCGATCCTCACTTTACTGATATGTTGGATATCGACTATTTAGTCGATAGCCCCATTGAATTGGCTATTTGGCCACATATTGGAATTGTCTGGTGCAACACCGACATGTTCCATCTTAAACTACTGATTATTCTCTCCTTGTCAATTGCAGAGTCAAATTGATTGGCACGCCTTTGGTTCTGAAACCAACCGTTCTTGTGTTGAAGCTAAGCAGATCTTTGAGTTCACTCCGTTCAGATCGTCCGGTTTGCTGTGTGTTGATCACATCGCCACATTTTTGTGTCAACATGTTTTTAGGTTTTCGACTTAAAAGCTGCTTTTGGTTTTTGGCTTTTGGCTGTTGATTTTTTGTTATTGTCTTTTGTAATAATATTTTAGCTTCTTAGCAAAACAAAAACTGGAAAAGCTTCCTGAAACATGTTTTTTTAGCTTTTAATTTATTTTTAGCTTCTGGCTTCTATACCTAGGATTTGGATTTTTACTTAGGATATGTCGCAACAATTTGTCAATTTATACAATATAAGATGTAATTCCCTTTACAAATGGTATATGTTCATATATAATAATTTGAAAATATGCTAGGAAATAGTATCAAGTCTTCAATAATCCCAAACTTTGCTCTTGACTGAGCCATGGATAATAACTTGTCCTTAAATAAATAATCTAATAAGAAAAAGAGCTAGTTGTAGAGTATATATTCACTAAAGTTGGAAAAGGGTGAAACAAAACATCTGAGGACTGGACGTCGGCCTCACATTTCTGCCAACAACACCTCCCTGGCTCCCTTCCTACTTTTAGCATAGCCAACCAAGCGTGTCAGCACAAACTAATAAACACACGAAATTAGTAGTGTACTTCATCTGTCCTAAAATATCTATCGTTTTCGTTTTTCGAGAAACAACTTTGATAAAATATTAATATTAATAACTTGTCTACATCCATTCTTAAAAAAATAATCTAGTAAGAAAGGAGCTAGTTGTAGAGTATATATTCACTAAAATTGGAAAAGGTGAAACAAAACACAGAGGATGATTCTAGACGAGGAAAAGAGGATCGACGGAGAAGAGCGGTCGGCATGCATGCCATTAAAGGAAAGGAGGGCAGTAGGCCACATCTGAGGACTGGACTGTCTATCTCACATTTCTGTCAACAACTAATTGGCAGCTCTCCCTGGCTCCCTTCCTAATTTTAGCATAGCCAACCAAGCGTGTCCAGCGAGCACAAACTAGTAAACACACGAAACTAGTAGTGTAATGTGCATCTTTTGACGAGCGATGGCTCCGTACACGTACAGGTACAGCAGATGAGATGACACGCGCAACAAGAAGCTAGGCAGGCAGGGCTAACTGCATCTGCATCTGCATGCATCTGTTCGACAGGACTTATTGATACCGTGACTGATTTATATAACTGATTTATTATGAAAAAAAATACTATTCTATATTAAAAAAGTAGAGCTGATTCTGGCTCCCAGCATCTCGTATCCGAATCAGGCGAACGGAGCCTGGTCCCAGCATCTCGTATCCGAATCGGGTGGCGTGCAACACGCGGCGAGGCGAGCAATCACCCGTGCAGATGCAATCGGATGAGCGAATCAGAGCGGGCGCGGCTGCCGGTACCGGTGCCGGCCGGTGATCTCAGGCAGCGCAGTCGAGTCGCATCATTAGCGGAGAAAATCACTTGCGGTGGCCGCCTAGAGGTAGACTGGTAACAGTGGTGTTGACGCAACAGCAACACACCGGTCGGGGCGGGTCGCCGAGCCGGCACAGAGAATCTCTGCTTCGTCTGGGATCCAGCCCCACCGCGGGTAACACAAATATCTGTATCTCCCTGGTGCCACGCGTCGACGCGTCGTGGGGGCCGGTCGCCCGGTCCTCGCCGGGGGGCCCGCACAGGAGGCCACGCAGCGCGGAGCCACAATTCGTGGCCGTGCCAGCGGGGCGGCGGCATGGCCATGTCAGCCCGCTGCCTGCTTTCTCTCCCGCGTTCACACACACGTGACCGGGAAATGATGCGCCTACCCTCCGATGAGTGAGTTTACTTAGTATATATTAACTAAAATCTGGTGATTATAATTTCACAGAGGTTCGCAAGTAAAAAATGGAGCCGGGTGAAAATTGCAGGGTTTCGTTCGTATATCCTATGAATATTCTTGCACAATATATGTATTCTTGTGGCTCAGAGCCTCACTGGTGACACTATTTGAATATTCTTGCCGCCATTAGATAATGTTATCATCTCCTTCCGATAAGTTGGCACAGGGATAGCCGGACAGGGCAGGATGGATAAACAAGCATATCAACGCTTCCGTGGATAGGTTTTACAATTGCTGAATGCCAACCCATATCGCGGGTTTTTTCAGTCATTTTATGTGCCTTGCATGTTGGAATTCTCGGTGCCGTACGATTGTATTTTCCTTGAAAAGAAAACACTAAGAGACGGAAACAATATATATGATAGTAGAATATCAGAGTCGTGCATGACTGAACTATATGTCTACGAATGAATGGGAAAAGTTTAAAAATATATCAGAGTTCGCACCTATAAGACTAGTCTCAATAAGGATTTCACGAAAGTTTCATATAAATTGAATAAGCTGACATATCATAATATAATTAAGAGAGATGATAAAAGTTATATGGAAAGAAATAAGTTTCATCATCAGAATAAAACTTATGTACACTATTTTTAATACATAAGAGTCTTAAAACTAAAACATAAAACTCTCCTAATACTGACCTAAAAAAATATCCTCAGCCTAGTCAATTTTCACCTTGACTCCGGATTTTAGGCGTTTCTCGGCATGGACAATGATGCTACAAGTCTTGTGTATGTGCCTTTATTTAAAAGACAAAAATAAGAAATAAAAATCCACGGGAACCATGTTCTGTATTAAGTCATCGGTAATTCTATCCTCACCATCTAGTCATGCAGGTTGAGCATAAGCAAAAAAAAAAAAAAAGTATACTCAATAGTCAAAAAATCTCCAAAAAAAAATAAATTTGCAACAAATATGAAACATAAGAACCATTCTTGCAAGAATTTTTTTTTAATATTTCTAACATGGCCTAGTGAAAGGTTCAAAAAGAATACTTTTATAGTAAATCTATTTTGAAATAAAAATGTTGATAGAACTTCTATAATCCTAGTTAAATTTAAAATTAAAGTTAATAAGCGAGATGTCTACTTTTTTCCAAGGACCAAGAGCCTTCATTTTCCGTCCAGCAATGGCTAAACGTCCTACAACAAAAGGCACATTCCAGAACGGGACTGCCTAGCTTAACCCCTCGTATGCTGAGGTAACGAGACAACTCTTCTCGGGCCTACATGGAGAGCGGTCGAGGCATGATTAACGAATAATAGGCTTTGATATCCTTCTGTCAGAGAGGGCAGAGCTGATTGTATTATATTATTCTCTCTTAGTGTGTCATTTGTGGCGTGTCGGTGTAACTTCACTATTTCTCAATTTTAATACAAAAATGTGCAAATTTTTTACGTATTCGAGAAAGAAAAAAAGAACGGGACTGCCCTGCCCCAGCAGGAGCCTTTATCCACGTCGTCACCGAAAAGCCGAGGAATGGATATGCCTGAGGGCCTATCCGCCATTAACCAACCACACGAGGGAGAGGCCGAGAGGGAGAGAAGCCGCGTGCGCCCCGTCCGTCCAGTCTAAGGATGGCAACAGATCGGGTTTGGGGCGGATATCCGCGGGTTTCGGGTTCTGCGGGTTCGGGTTTGGGGATGGTTTTTCACCCACGGTTTTCGGGTCCGGGGCCCCGAAACCAATCGGGTTCGGTTTCGGGTTTGGTTTTCCACCCGTGGATATCCAATGGATATCCGAAATAAATAATTTGGAATTAAAACTCATGTTTTATAATATACTAATAATAATTTGTTTACTTAGATTATTAAATTTATTTAAAGTTGACTCATGAAAATATTTATTATTTGTTGCCTCTTGTTTATACATGTGAATATGTGTATATATATCCGCAGGTTTCGGATATCCATTCGGGTTTCGGGTATCCGTTCGGGTTTCGGGTATCCGCGGGTTTGGTTTTGGTGATGGATTTCCACCCGATTCGGTTTTCGGGGCGGATTCGGGTTTCGATTTCGGATTTCGGTTTTGGGTGCACGGAGACTCCACCCGATGCGAACCCGACCCGTTGCCATCCTTAGTCCAGTCCTTGCCCCAATCCCCAGCCCAAGGAATGTTGCTGTGCAAGCGACGGGCACCGCGCTTCCTGACTCGCCCGGCCTTCCCCTGCCCCCACGGCTCTTCCTCCCACCTCATCTTCTTCCTCCTCCTTTAAAAGCTCCGTCCAAAGCTTTCACCTCACTGCAGACCACAATTCACAGGCCCTCCGATCCGATCCTCTTCCTTCCTTGGTTCACCTTTTCTTTCTCTCTCCTGGCCCTCTAGCTATCTCCTAGCTGTCCAAGAACTTGCTGTTTGATCGTCCTGTGCCTGGTTCTTGCGCTTGCGTGAGAGTTTGGAAGCGTCTTCCTTTCGCTTCTGTTTGATCCGGTCCTGTCCGTCCAATCCAATCCAAGCTCCTTGGCTTCATCCCAAAGGGACGAGGCCGTACCATCGGCCTAACAAACCAATCATCATCCTTATCTGTTTCTCAGTAGCACCTGAACTCTCGATCAGTCGCGTCGCGCACCCAAGAGTACAAGAGAATGCGGCAGATCTCGTCGCTGCTGCAGGGCCTGGCCCGGTCGCTCTCGGTGGGGAGGGACAGGAAAGGGGACGGCGGCGACGGCAAGACCGCCATGCCGGCGGTGCTGCGGACGTCCGGCACCCTGTGGGGCGTGGGCTCGGAGACGTTCGCCGCCGTCTGCTCGCGGCGCGGTGAGAAGGGCATCAACCAGGATTGCTCCATCGTCTGGGAGGTCAGTTACACCTCTCTCTCTCTTTCTTTCTCTCTGCAACTCGGCTCCTGCTGTATGCTCTGCTTCTTGCTTCCTTTAATTTCGTTCATCTTTTTTCTATTGGAATTTTCGGTGGCATCATAAAGTTGTCACTGCACGTGATATTTCCGTGGAATTTTACAGAATCTGGAAAATTCTCGTCGGGCTCATGCGTTCTACTAAGAAACCATGAACAAACAGCTTCAGTATGCTGAACAAACAGTGAACCTTGACTTTTCTTTCCGTTGCTCACCTAATCAGTAGTTTATATTTTTATTTTTCAGCATCAGATTGGTGTTTCAGTTCGTTTTGTGTTTCTGAGAAATATGAAAAAAAAAAACCAATAGTAAGCACCTTTTTGTTTCAGAAAGCGTGTTCCAGTGATAATAAGGCCAATTAGGGAGGCATAGGTATTGGAGCACGAGTCTGGTGTTTCCTCTTGGCTTTCTAGGGCTCTCTCTTTCTCAGAATAGAGAGGGGTCATACGTGTCCTGATTTGCTGCTCTAGGAGGAAGATGTTTTTAATTGTTACTGCTGATGATATGACATCTTTTCAGCTCTTGGTATCTGAACCCAAGATAGCAGCAGCTTTGTAGTTACAGTTAACCTCACTGCCTAAGATGGAAAGTTAGCCACATCATCACATAGAAGATTACTCCCCAGTCCCCACAACACATTCTTGAGAGTTCTTCATGGACGCCATACTTGCTGTCTTTTATTTTTATTTTATTTTCTGGATATTGTAAATTTTTTTTCGTGTTGTCTAACTAATCTGGCTTGTTAATTCTGCAAACCAAACCATCCAATAGAATGAGGACAAGAATGACATACTGCTAGGTGTAGTACCTCAAATGGATGGATGAAGGTTGGTTCAGTTGGTTGTGTGTGATGTCACAGTGGAATCATAAATTGTCGCTTATCATGCAATGATTGTGCAGCATAAGATTAACAATCCCCTTGAAGCTCAACAACAGACATATATAATACCAGACAGGCAGAACACACATTACTTACCCACCATAAAGAATCATCACGCCAGCTGCTGTCAAACAAACCCCATGTCCATGTGTGAAGAGAAAGAACTCGCAGCGTTTTGGCTTCAACTTTTACCCACTCAATTCGGCACAGTTAAAGAATGTTTTGGAACCTGAGAAAACCTTAAGAATTTCATTTCACACGGCACCATTCTTTCATAGTTTCATTCATGAAAAAAAATACTTCTACTACTACTCTGTACAGAATTCCTGCTTATGTTGTGAAGAAAACTTGTTGACATGGCTTTTCTGTCATGTCTTCAGGGTTTCGGGTGCCAGGAGGACACCATCTTGTGCGGCATCTTCGACGGGCACGGCCCGTGGGGCCACTACGTCGCCAAGGCCGTGCGCGACTCGCTGCCGCCGTCGCTGCTGTGCCACTGGCAGGAGGCGCTCGCGCTGGCGTCGCTCATCGACGGCGAGAAGAGGCTCGGCGACTGCCAGTTTGACCTCTGGAAGCAGTCCTACGTGGCCGCCTGCGCCGCCGTCGACGACGAGCTCCGGCGCAGCCGCCGCTTCGACGCCGTCCAGAGCGGCTGCACCGCGCTGTCCATCGTCAAGCAGGGGGACCTCATGGTCGTCGCCAACGTCGGCGACTCCCGGGCCGTCCTGGGCACCACGTCCGACGACGGCGCCGTCGCGGCCGTCCAGCTCACCGTCGACTTCAAGCCCAACCTGCCACGTAAGTCGCTGCTGTCCGCGCGCCCTGAGCCCCTGACCGGCCATGCATTCTTGGAACGGCTGCCGTTGCTGACGTTGTGTCCTGGAACACGATGTGCAGAGGAGAAGGAGCGCATCCGGCGGTGCAACGGCCAAGTGTACTGCCTCGCCGACGAGCCCGGCGTGCACCGCGTCTGGCAGCCCAACCGGGAGTCGCCGGGGCTCGCCATGTCGCGCGCGTTCGGCGACTACTGCGTCAAGGACTACGGCGTCATCTCGGTGCCAGAGGTGACGCAGAGGAGGATCAGCAGCAATGACCAGTTCGTCATCCTCGCCACCGACGGGGTACCTTTCGTGGCTTCTTCTTTAGTTTTTTGTTTTCTTCGCAAACACACACACACACACTCGCCTTTTCATTTCATCAGTGGTCCGTGCCTGATGACTGACGATGACAAGCGGGAAACTTTTTCCGGCAGGTGTGGGACGTGCTCTCCAACGACGAGGCCGTGCAGATCGTGGCGGGGACGCCGGACCGGGAGAAGGCGGCCAAGCGGCTGGTGGAGTGCGCCGTCCGCGCGTGGAGGCGCAAGCGGCGCGGGATCGCCGTCGACGACTGCTCGGCGATCTGCCTCTTCTTCCACCCGCCGCGGTCGTAGACACGAAACCTGAACGTGCCTCAGTCCACGTCAAGCAGCAGAGACAACAAAATGCACATCTCAAGACTACGATTATTGTGCCCGTCGCATTCGTAGTAGAGACGAGAGAGTGCATTGCCGCCGTCCAGAATTCAGAACGTGCAGTTTGTCGCATGATCGTGACACTCCACGATGAGAACTGCAGCTGGTGGATCACCAAACAAAAAAAAAAAAATCTCCGGCTTTCACACCTTGACAGTCAAAATGTACGAGAACGAACACCAGCCATCAGAAAAAAAAAGGAAAAAAGGTGCATTTTGTCCTCATTTTTGGGGTGTCTGGCTCTGAATTTCTGTTGTGGTAGAAAACAGTCGCAATTATAGATGCGCATCAATCACAATTTGGTCACAAATCACATGTTTTGGCGCCACCTGCCGAACAAACCAGAATCCTAGATCTTCTGCAACGGAGCACCATGCATTATTTCGAACATCCTGGAACACACTACTCCTAATTCACTAACTGTTAATATGACATGAGAGCTCAACCTGTGGTGGATATGAGAGTCGTCATCAAATCAGCCACCGTAGCGACTTTTTAGCGACTCGGGAGGCTCCTCTTCCATGATTCCAGCTCCGGTAGTGGTCAAGTATTCCCTTATTGTAGTTTTCCGGTCACCAAGATAGGTGTGGTCTAAGAAGAAGCTGTATGCTGGTTCTCCAAGATTTTTCGCAGCAAGAACACTGAAAAAGCAATTAGAATCAATAAGATCATATTGCAAAAAAAATATTGATAACATCATGCCTGTACACACTTAGTTGTTATGTAGAGAAAATATGTTGCTTTGGATAAATGCAATGATTTCCTATTGCTTCAGACATGCATCTTGCTTTCAGTTGTCAGAAAGCATTGATATCATTTTTCCATGAGAGATGCATATTGCTTTGAGAACAGATAATATATACTGTACCCTAAATTATTGGAGCGTGCACATGTAACTACACAGTAGGCTTATTCCAATTTGATCCCAAGTTAGACCCCTCTAATGTTAATTACTAATTTATCTACGAGATGAAAGAAGCAACCCCACATATTGTTTAACGTTATATATCTTTGAACATCAAATACTCACCAATGTCTGAGGTATAAGCGACATGGTAAAATGTCATCTCTCCATATTTTGTCAATGTTGTACCGTCCATAGCGCTGATAATATATTTCCTTGCTTCCTGCAGAAGTAACCACTCAAAATTTCAACACGTAATTGACTACGAAATCAAATATGATTTGGTTTTATCTCAAGCAATTCTCTAGAAGTTAGCAACCTATGTCTACATTGCCTTAAAAGATCGACTTCCATCTACAGAAACATGTTTTGATTTGCCAGAAAAAAAAAAGGTAGAGAAATGTTCAGCATAAAGCCTTGTTAGTCATCATAAACTTATTTGAGCGGGATTCAAACATGTCTAGCTTAACTACAATCTAGTGTTAAAGGGGCCTGGATGAACTCAAGAACAGATTACCATTTCCTTTGAAGTATAAACAACTGTCTCCTACCAAATCTGATGATCAACAATTGGAGTGATAGATTGACAGCACACAGATATGGACACAGAACAGTTTGAAAATAGTTGGAATGAAGTGAAGACATAAAATTAAACCTTGGCATCTCCCTTGGAAATATTCTTCATCGCTGTAGCGCGCGCAGACAACCTAACCACCAAATTCCACCAAGACGAAGAAAAATAACTCTGATTGCAGAAAGGAAGCAGCAGCAAGAGCAAAAGCAAAACTACAATTATGATTTCAAATGCAGAGTAGGAGTACTTAGAGGGTGTTTGGGACTGCTCCACAAACTCTGCTCCACAAACTCCACCGTGGAGCAGCTCCACAAAAAACTGGAGTTTGTGGAGTACCTCTTTAGGTGCTCTCACAACTCCACCCTTTTTCCTGGAGCAGAGTGCGTGGAGCTGAAACCGTTTGGCTAAAAAACGTGGAGCGGAGCTGAAAAACATGGAGCGGAGCAGTCCCAAACACGCCCTTACTGCTCGATTTGTAAAAGGTACCCCATCCAATCCTTCAGGGACAACCTGAAACACATTAAAACACAAACAAAAGTGGCAGCCAACATTTGTCAAAAACTAGTACAAATTATGGGTAGAGAATTTATTCACTTTACAAACTAAGCTAGATCGGCAAGCATGAAATGAATTAGTTGGTCACCCACCGCAAGAAATCTAAACTCATGTTCCCTCTCAATAAATGCTGGCACCTGCAATTATCATGAACTTTCAGTCCTCACCAAAAAGGAATTCAGGAACAGTCCATTAGTTTGCCCATGGCTGATTATTATGATATATCACTGAGAAAACCACATGACCTCTTCCTCCTTGATCTCGAAAACAGTGACTACTATCAGTTCACTGTCACATGGCTCCACGCTCAAGCTTGAGAATTCCTACAAGTCACCCAATACTGGAATGAGAAAGGAGAACATTATGAAACCACAAGAAACCAGTAATGTGACTTTCTCAGGGAAGTACATACGGTGCTCTACATTGGCAAACATAGTCCAATGTCAAACCATTGGATCTCAACAAGATATTAAAGTTTATTATTCTCCAGGATCAGGATAACAGACAGCAAAAGCAGTGATGCTGATGTTCATGTTACAGAGAAGCTCCTTAATGAGCACTAAAATCCATGCCCTCGTGCATGAACCAAGACATACATATTTGTTCAATGCAGCTAGTTATTTGAAATCCCAACTTTTTAGCTGTCCAGTGTTGTGGAACTAGTATTGCAATTTTAATTATGTCGAGAAAACACAGGCTAAAAACAAATAAACTGGAGGATGGTAATTTGCAGTATCATCCAAGTACCCCTAGTACTAAGTGCATATTTGCCTTTATTGTCTGCACATTCAGGTGTACGCAACAGGTGTGCTATTACATTGTATTGCTCTGCTAAAATAGATTATCTGAAACCCTCTACAAAAACTAACACTTGGAAGAGTTAGTGAATCAGTGAAATCACAGTCATGCAAAAAGTTGCCATCAGAAATGCAAAATTAGTCGAGTACACATCCCGAGTCATCCATGCCCTGATCAAAATCCTATCCACCTTGTAGAATCACAGACAGACGGAGAAACCTGCTGCTTAATTAAACGATGAACCTTGTAGAATCACAGACAGACGGAGAAACCTGCTGCTTAATTAAACGAGTAGAGAAATACTAGGCATGGGGACCTTGGTGGCCTCGATGGCGATGCCGCGCTCGAAGAAGATGGGGGCAGCGTGGGCGAAGACTCGGCGGAACCCCCGCAGCGCGGCGACCCGGAAGCCCTCCAGCTCCGGGAACGTGCTCCTCGCGCTCCGCTCTGCCACCAACCAGGAGGCTAGAAAGCGTCAGGCCTAGCAGGTTGAGGGCTCGAGGAATCCACTACCCGTGACAACGATCTGCGTCCCGCTCACCGGAGAGGAGGGATCCGAAGCCGACGACGGAGAAGCGGCCGCCGGGGGCGGCGACGGCGGCAAAGTCCGCGGGACAGGTGAGCTCGGGGAAGGAACCGCCGGCTGCGGGGGCGACCGTCGCAGTGGGAGGAGGCATGGGGCGGCTCAATCGGGTGGGCGGCGGCGAGGGCCCTGGCTCCGGTGGTCGGCGGAGGCGGACACGGGCGGCGGTGACGGGGGCTGGTGGGAAAGTGGTGCGTTCGGGGGCGTTGGGTCTTGATCGGACGGCTGAGGGTGGCTCCGGGCGAGGAGGCGCGTGTGGGGAGGCGATGGCGCGCATTGTTGGGCCAGTGACAGTGAGGCAGCAGCAGTCACCAGTCGAGCATACGTATGTGACTCGAGCGGTCGAGCCGTCCCTTCAACTAAAGCCAACGGTTTTTCTGTAGAAACACGTCGAGTCACGGAGTGAGGTGGTGTTTAAATATAGGGATTAAAATTTAGGATGTTATATCGGGTGTCATATGAGGATGTCGTATGAGGTGTTCAGATACTAATAAAAAATAAATTACAGAATCCTTTAGTAATTCATGAGACGAATTAATTAAGCCTAATTAATCCGTCATTAACACATGTTACGGTTGCTATACTGTACCACCACATTATCAAATCATGGACTAGTTAGACTTAAAAGATTCGTCTCGTAAAGTAGTCGTAATCTGTGCAATTAATTATTTTTTAGTCTATATTTAATACTCCATACATGTGTCCAATATCCGATATTACAGTGAGTAAACTTTAGGGGAGGAAGAGTGTTTGTTTGAAGAATAGGTTGGTAGTCCACCGTCCTTTGTTTATAATATGGAATGGATTGATTTATTAACCTTATTTCTTACATTAGTATTAGTATAAGGAATAAAATTATTTCATCAAATTTAAGAAATCGACTTGTGCTCACAAAAAAAAAGAAATAGACTCATGATGTGTCGGTGCGAAATGTGGTCGATAAATAAATATTTATAATTTTGCCGTACGTTGTGATCGGATGTGGTCTAACACTAAATGATACAGGATTTATACTAGTTCAGGCATCATACCCTACGTCCAGTTTCAGTCGGTTGGTGACTTTACTCCTGAGCCCAAGTACTCGAAGTTTCCTGTGGGGTTACAAACGAGTAAGGAATGAGAATGGGGGTGTTAGAGGCCCTGTCAGACTCTGAACTGAATGGAAGAGAGTGACGGGTGCTCTAACATGCGCTAAGTATTGGAGCGTATGCTCTGTGTAGCTGTCGAGTTCTACAGTTGTTGAGCTGTTCGAGTCCTCAGGTCGTCGAGTCCTCGAGTTTTCTAGCGTCCCCTGTTGGGAGAGAGCGCATCCCCTTTTATAGGTGAAGGGGCTGGCCTTACAAGTCAGAAAGGGAGAGAGTGCGTACATGTGCTACATAGTCTTGTTGCCCACGCTGTCGGGTACGAGATGGCTGCCAGCGCCCACAATACTGTTTATGCCTAGACGCGTCTGACAGGCTCTATCGTGTTCGACTGGTACGACAAACGACAGCGCCCACAACACTGTTTATGCCCTGATACATCTGGAAGGTGGTAGAGTGTCCGTCTGACATGGCCTGGGGGCACCGTCCTATAGGTGCGTTGGGTTTGATAAGGTACGGTCCTCGGTATTATGGTTGACTTGAGCGCCCTATCTTATCTGCTCCACCTACGCTCTGGGCCCACACCGAGCGGGCGTCCCCGGTCCGTTACTCCCAGTTGGCCCCGGCCATGTCGATCGGAAAAGAGCAGCCAGTAGAGGTCCGGCGTATCCTTGGTTGGAGAAAGGGGGTCGGGCGAGGCGGAGCCCACGACCCAGAGGTCGGGCGAGGCGGAGCCCATGACCTAGACGTTAGCCCTTTCTACCCCTCACTCTAAAGGTGCCTGGAGTGGTTGTCGAACCCATCGGTGGGCCAACCTTCGAACTCTTGGGCCTAGACGGGCCGTAGGAGCGTTTTTAGCTCCGTATCTCTCTTTCCTGTGACGGGACATGGCCCGTTCGGGGAGGCCCTAGTCCGAGGTGCCGCTCAGGGACCGGATCGTGGTCTTGGCCTGTTATTGTGTATCTGGGCCGGCCCAGGTGAAGGGTCGAGATGGCGGACTAGAGGGGGGGGTGAATAGTCTTTTCTAAAATTAATCGCGTCGGCTAACCGATATAAATGCGGAATTAAAACAATCGGTCTAGCCAAGACTACACCCCTCTATATATGTTCACTAGCACCTTACAAAGATACTAATTATGCAACTAAGGTGCCGGGCTAGCTAGAGCTCTCCTAAACAATTCTAGGAGCAAGGTCACACAAACCTATGCCACTAGTACTTTAAGCAACAAGGAAGCTCCTACACATGCTAGTAAGCAAAAGCACAAAGCCAACTAAGCTCACTAGCAAAGCTCAATAACAAGGCAACCAATGCCTAATTAGAGAGCGCAAATACTTAGCTACACAAACTAAGCAATGTGACTAACAAGGTTACTAAAACCAAATTGGCCACGCAAGGGAGCTTCTTCTATGCTACACAAGCAAGCAGATAATTAGCAAGCTACACAAGCTATCTAATTACAAGAGCAACTACACAAGCTTAATATGTATAAAAGTACTTGCAAGCTTGTGTAATGGGGATGCAAACCAACGGGAAGAACAAGGTTGACATGATGATTTTTCTCCCGAGGTTCACGTGTTTGCCAACACGCTAGTCCCCGTTGTGTCGACCGCTCACTTGGTGGTTCGGCGGCTAATTAGCATCACCCGCTAAGCCCGCACGTCGGGTGCCGCAAGAACCTACCCCTTGAGTGAGGGTAACTCAAGGACACGCTTTACTAAAGTTGCTCTTCGCGACTCCCGCGGGGCGAGCACAAGTACCCCTCACAAGCACTTCTCCGGAGCGCCGCACAAGCTTCTTACGGGCTTCGACGGAGACCACCACCAAGCCGTCTAGGAGGTGGCAACCTCCAAGAGTAACAAGCACCACCGGCTTGCAACACGACCACCTAGTGCCACTCGATGCAACCTCACGATGCAATCGCACTAGAATCGCTCACTCACACAATCGAATGATCACTATCAAGTATATGTGTGATGGAGGGCTCCCAAGCACTCACAAGCATGGACACTAAGTCACTTGAGGTGCTCAGCACCAGCCATGGCCGAGGGCCACTTCTATTTATAGCCCCAAGGGCTAAACTAGCCGTTACCCCTTCACTGGGCAACGGTCGGGCCGACCGGATGCTCCGGTCGTGTTGACTGGACGCTGGACCTCAGCATCCGGTCACCCACAGACGGCCACGTGTCCCAGTTCCAACGGTCACTTGACCTGACCGGACGCAGCAGCTTCAACTGACAGGACGCTGAACCCCCAGCGTCCGGTCGTTTCCAGTAAGGTACCGACCTCGACCGGACGCGTCCGGTCACACTTGATCGGACGCAGCCAGCGTCCGGTCACACTCCAGCTTCTGCGTCATCGTACGTCAGCCTGACCGGACGCAGCCTGCCAGCGTCCGGTGCATTCAGATCCAGCGTCCGGTCAGTTGACCGACGCCAGCATCTTCGCGACTAACTCGTTTTCACTTCTAACTTCATTACCCTTGCTCCAATGTGTTAACCACAAGAACTTGCATCCGGCGCAATAGAAAATAGGGACCCAAACCCATCTCACCCCTGCAAACACCACCTCCTTTGTAAATGTGCCAACACCTCCAAGTGTACACCACCATGTGTATGTGTGTTAGCATTTTCACAATCATTTCCCAAAGGATGTTAGCCACTCAACTTGCCACGCCACTCGATCCTAGCAATAATGCAAAGTTAGATCACTCGAGTGGCACTAGATGACCGATATGCAAACAAGTTTGCCCCTCTTAATAGTACGGCCATCTATCCTAAACCCGGTCATAAACTTCTCTACACACCTATGACCGATGAAATGAAATGCCCTAGGTTATACCTTTGCCTTGCACATTCCATTCCATCTCCTTCAATGTCGATGCAACACATGCACCAACACGATCAACAATGATATGATCCACTTCATATCATCACGTGATCATATTGGTTCATCGATCTTGACTTCACTTGCCCTTCACCGTTGCCATCGTCCATCGGCGCCAAGTCTTGCTCAAGCTTCACCACCATGCGGTCCATCACTCCAAAGCCTTCGACTTGCCCTTCACGCTTGCAACCGGTCCATCAAGCCAAGTCTTGTCTTGATCTTCTCCACCTTGATCACATGACTCAATGTCATGTCTCATGTGCAATAAGCTCCTTCATCATCACATGTGTGAGCTTTGCAACATCTCCAAGCCATTTTCACCTCCATGGCATATGTTGCTCATACACATGTACCTGTGGACTAATTACCTGTGTATCTCACATAAACACAATTAGTCCACCTAGGTTGTCACTCAATTACCAAAACCAACAAGGACCTTTCACCAGGCGTGTGCTGTCGTTGCGCTGCCTGCTGGCCGAGTTTTGTTGGGAAGCAGGTCCATTGGGGACCCCAGGTTTATGAACCCGACAGGAGCCCTCGAGCCCCTTTGGGACTTCTGTGAAGTCATGAAGGGGCTATTATTAGAACTTCGGTGTTTTCCCCATTGGTTTGTTGTACCGCGTAAGGTAACCGAATAGGATTTAGGCACCCAGCCTCTAGGTGGACGACTGGCAAAGGTCGTGGAGGCGCGCAAGTGGATACGGGCGCCTAGCATCCGAGGAGGAGACTCGCTGGTAATCTGTTTTCCACCGGGTGCGTGCGAGCACACCTGGTGGGTGTAGCCCCCAAGCCTGTGGCCAACTGGGGAGTCGGTCGGAGGCTAAGTACCTTGGTACTCTTTTTGGGGGCTGCGAACTCTTGTGTCTCTTTCGGTCGGGGTGTTCGCCCATGTCCGTTCCAACTGTAACCTGTGCGGTCGGCTGGACTCCCGAGTCGAGGTTGGGTGGCCCGAGTCCTCGAGCCCCGTCGAGCTCGGTAGGGTCAGTCGAGTTTCGTGCATCACCCCATCCGTGGTTTCCACAACCGAAGGGGTTGAGCTAACGTCGCTTACCTAGATGGCTCGAGTGACGTGCTCGGTGAGCGCACTAACGGCATGTCCGAGTGGAATGCGGGTTCGTCATTCATAACGGGGTCAACATAGCCCTCATGTGGCATTCCACTGCTCCTTAACCCGCCTCCCGGCAGATGCCCGAGCCATTCCGTAGACCGATTCAGGTGGCCCGCTGGCCTTTCCTCGATGGAGATTCTATGGGCATGGCTCGAGGTTAGGATCGAACGAGAAGGTCGAGATGACCCTGTCTGCTTTTGAGCGGATTGGGCGAAGGCCACTGGGGCTTATCTGCATTTTCTCCCCTGTCTCTGTTTGACGCGAGACAGCCTCGAGCCCTTCGCGGGCTGGCCTTAGAACCCCGGTCGGTCGTCGCTCATATCGAATGAGACGACTACCGTTTCATGACGCGATGCGAAGCGTTGTGATGCAACAATTGCATATGCAATGCTTGGATGTATGGGATGAATGTATGGATGAATGCATGCATGAGAATGGATGAATGAATGCTCATGCACTGGGAAAGTAGAACGAGGGTTGGTAAAGTTACCTTGATGGCTCGAGTGGCGGGTCTGGGGAGCTCTTATCGGATATGTCCGAGTGGGATCTGTGTCCGTCGTTCATGACAGGGTCAGCATAACCCGCATGGGGCATCCCACTGCTCCTTACCTATCTCTTGGCAGCCGCCCGAGCCATTCGATCGACTCGGGTGACCCGTTGGCCTCTCCTCGATGGAGATTCTGTTGGTAGGCCCCTCCAAACCCTGCCTGAGAAGGCGGAGGGTCGTTTGCATGCGGTTGCACCTTGTTTCCTGTGCCTAGGTTACGGTAGTGGTGGGCCCCACCCAGGCCACGTCCCATTAGCCAGGCAACGTTTCATTGGGCAGGGCGCATCCTGTTAGCCAGGGCCACGTCCCGCCTCACACCTTTCCGCATTAAATAGGGCGAAGGGAGAGGGTTTTCCTCCTGTTCTTTCGCCTTTCTTCAACCATTGTCGTTTCTCCTTCCTTCTTTTCGCCAAGCCTAATCGTGTGCCGTGACGGTTTCTAGGAGAGAGGAGGGCAGAGCGAGGGAGAGGAAAAACTCACAGATTCATTCGTAAATCCGAGGTGCGATGTCGAACTAGAGGCCTTCCAACATGGATGAGGAGGTTTTGGTCGCCTTCGCCAAGAAGGGGCTGCTCCCATCGAAGGAGGTGACGTATTGGAGGGCTCCTATGCCGAGGGAAGTTCCACAACCCCGGGTCAATGAGGTCATCTCCTTCCTTGCCTTCTGTCAGCACAAAAATGTGTCAACACATAGCAAGCCGGAAAGGTCTGCTCGATGGAGCTAGAGATCTGCCTGGCTTCAACGTAGGGATAACCGATCCTACGTATTCCTCCCGAGGCGTGCCAACCAATTTGACCCTGCAATTGACAAGGAGAGAAAGTTTATCAGTAATTTAAGGTGGAATGTGCCGAACTATGCCCAGACAGTTCCAAGTGTGCCACTTCGAGAGTAGCCATACGGAAAGAACGATTAAATAGCCGATACGCATAGAAATCGGCTGTTACGGACTGTGAAGCTTGTGGGTAGCGATGGATTTTATGTTGACAGGTACAATACACGTATATGTAAATGAGATCATCAGCTAGGTGGATATTACCAGTATGAATCATTGAGTTGATGAATCTAACGAGAAAGGATATAACACGCGAACAAATCGACTATCTAATACAAATAGATCTACAGACGCTCTGAATCTAATCTGTTACCATCAACAGTGAGGTTCGACCAGATTGATGGCAACTATGATGATAATAACAAACTAAAACTGAAGAATCCGTAAAACCGTCTACACTTCGTCAGGCTTTTCGAAAGACATGTTATACGTGAAGGCTCGGATGAATCAACTAAAATAGCCGATTCAGGTGAAGAGAACTACATCGTGTGAACAATCGACTATTTCACATGAACAAACCTATGGACTCCTTAGACTCAACCTGCTATCTCTAACAGTGGGGTTCTACCGGATCGATGCAGCCGTGAAAAAGACAATGAATCAAACCTTTAAAGTACACATATCTATTCACGCTTAACAGAATCATGGACACACACTGTAGACGTTAACGCACAGGCGATTGGCTATTTAGCCGATGCAGGCATAGCAAACAGCTAAGGTCATGCCTAATCAGGAACAAATCTACTAACTAACATCCTTCAATCTATAGTGCCATCAATGGGGATCGACCGGATCGTTACAGCCATAATGGTGAACTATAAACTAGATTTAATTAGCCAGCAAACCTCTTCAAGATTATTCATGCCTTAACCGCGTACTATGCGTGATCAAGATCGAAGTAAAAACAGCCGATAAAAAATAAACCGTCGGTTATGGTAAACAATATCGTGTTGTAACAAAATGAACGACTGACCTAAAGGATATGAGGTCGATCTAAATCAATCTTGACCGAGCAGATTGATGTTGCTGCAAACTAATGATAATGAAAAAAACATCAGCAAGATCGATAACTTAATGAATCTACCAAAGATTGCCACTCTTAGGTAGAGCCGATAACTTGACCTTAATCTAATTCGAGCGGTGGAGGTCGACCGGATCGATGCAGTCGTACTTGAACTAGATAAGAGTCGATAACTAGCTTATACCAGAGTCACAGTGGAGGTCGACTGGATCGATGCAGCTGTACAAACAGAGGTATAAGCCATGACGATACTTACAGACAAGCCGAAGGTCGGCCGGACCGATGCAGCCCTGCTTGCTGAAGAACTCGCCGAGATCTACTCTATTCCTACTCCTAAGGGGTGGCCGGAGCCGAAAAAGTAAGTAACTTATATTTGATTGATTGTGTCTCTTTGATACAATAGCGGGGGGTTTATATTTATACCCTAGACTGATAAGAGTCCTAAACGAATACGACTAGATAACAAAAAGAAATATCAAGATACATGTACTCTAATTTCCCTTATGCAGAATCCTTGCTAATGAAGCTTCCTTGTTTGATACGTGTCCTTTATTTCATCCTAATATGCACCTGGACGTCATGTCTCTCTCAAATTTATTAAATAATATTTTCTGGCCGGCTCATAAATATCTCTTAATTAGGAAACTTTCTTGCTTTTGATATCATCGGCCGATCTCTTCCTTTCTAGGATAAGCTTACCAAATTTTGGTGTAAACACAGACCCCCTAGTTCAAAGTATGAGTTTTCATGCTTCGAACTATTTTGATCCGATGGACTTCTTTTCCCTAGCCGTTGACATTTGATCGCAATCACTGAAAGCTGCATCAGCTCCATCTTCTTTTTGATCTTGATAACTTCAAAATTGATCTTTCTTTGCATCTCTATTCATCTGCTTTAGCCGATTAGGAGCTCCCCCCCGAGTTCGATCATAGCAATACAAGTTAACCGGCAGTACGAAAATATGCTGCATAAAAGTTCAGGTATTCTAGTGGATAGTCTTCTTCCAAGGAGCCAAGGAATTTACAGGCAGCGATATTACCTTATTCCAATCCTCACCTACACATGTGAACTTTGAAGTGTTTACCATACCATCTTGGGTGGTTGAGGAATGGAACGGATTAGAATCCAGTCATCCTCGCTTCCCTTGCTCAGAAAACTTGGGTTTTCGAAAGATTTTCAAATTAAAACATAGCTTTGCTCCTCAAATGATTCTCTCAGATCACTCAATGTGTATAGTTTCTTATCAACGCATTGTTTTGTCTCTTCTTATCCTACTTCTAAAAAGCTTATGTGGAGTTTTAGGTAGGGATAAAATATGTAGCGTACTTACCTTGCATGTATTTTAAGGTCAAATCCCGAATCTAAGGAGAGAAATGTCATACTCTTAGATCAAGATGTGTATGTGGGTGGAATATTTGGTGGCTAACCTAATTCTACTATGCTCTTTGAAATATATTTCTGTCTCATAGAATATTTTTTGCGAGAACATGGGCTATCTTTTCTCATCTTTTTCTTTTCCCTTTTTTATTTGTTTATTTTGGACTTCTGTTGTATCCATCTTTTATATATTTTCGCATAACCCATGTCTCTCTTTATAACAAATTTTTGAGAGAAATATTATCAAGAACTTGGAGCATTTATTCTAATAAAACCTAACATATTCTTGTCTTCTCCCAGTGTAGGAGCAGAATATTTTGAGGTGGATAAAAAAACATGTTTTTTGCGTACTTCCAGTATAGAAGCAGCACATATATGTGGCGTGTATGTGATCTTGATCTTGAGAACATGATAAATCTCTCAACAAGGGTCAACAAGACTTGACAAAACTCAACACAGAGCAAGCAGCTTATATGGAAGGTTTTTAATGAGACTAATATATGGCTCTGGTAGGAAATTCAACATCATTGAGGAGACAAGCTATAAATTTTGAATTTTTTTTGTTAGAAAATTTCCCAAGTTCTTTGCAAAAAGAAGCAAGGTTTCTTTCATCATACCATATCTCATTCATCAACTACTTAGATAGCATGCTTTCCCTATGATAGATTGTTTATAAGTGACAGGAAAAGTATGAAATAAAGAATATGCGTACCTCCACTTTGAACCAATGAATGCCTTTGCTCGAACTTTCTCCCAGTATGTACATATCAGCTAGACTTCATCGGCCTTATGATCTCTGTGTTCTCAATCAAACATATGATATGGCATGACCGCATGTACTTCCAAGATCTGACTCATCCTTTTTGTGCCCACGTACATCGTGTATATATATATGCATGGAAATATGACTTGCATGCACCACATAAAGGGCTCTATCAGCTTGATGTCTTGATCTTCCAATTCTGAGCCGATTGTGAGCAATCTTTCATTTACTGCTTCTAACTTTTAATAAGGCGATTGTCAGTTTTAGAAGTCCCGCAATCAGATCAAGTTGAGAACACAAAAAAGCACTGTGAAAAATTTGCTTGCCGAAGCCACAAACTACAACAAAGGTCAGGGCTGGCCAAGAGGCTTCCTGCGTTGGCCGCTGAGTGCGCTGTAGGTACATCATGGTAGTGCAGAGCTTAGAGACCCTATCTTTCACCAGCTCCTATCTTGTTGCCCATGGAGCGGCGGTCGGTCATGTTGGCCTAGGGCTTCATGCTGAGCCGTCTAAAGGGTGCGGCGGTAAATGCTAAGGATCGGCCAAGGAGCTTGGCCACTGTGGCAGTCGACTCGAATAGTCTGCTGATGTCAACGCTGCTGCACTGCTCCGAGAAGGACGTGGATGCGTCGGACATGGTGCAGCTGAGGTCACTCGCCCTATCAATGAGACTCTATGTGGACAACAATGAGTAGCATTTGTCGTGTTGTGGCCCAGACTCTTCCACGTCCTTTGCCCATCCATCGGTTATGCCTCCACGAGAGAATATAGTCGATGTAGAGGAGGATGTCCATAACCCTATTTGCCAGCATCACTTCCTTGTCATCGCCGTCAGCCACGAGTTCCTTGATCTTGTTCCACGGTAACTTCTTGCTGCTGCCACTAACCTTGCGTCGCCACACGTACATAGCAGTCTCTACCCGGTCGGCCATTGCCAGCAAGTCGTGCTCCGACGAGATGTTGAGCGTGTCAAGCAAGAATTCTAGTGAGAACTTGTCGGCACCTAGCATGACATGATACACCAGGTCCCCATGCTTGTTTATCCACTCTTGGGGAACAAATGGTTCATAGGCTTAGGGGCAGCCGATTCTACTTCATTGGAAGATGGCGTCCAGGACACAGGGCATCGACGGCCATCACTAGTCCTCACTCTGGTGATCCAACCTCCTGAATGACAATCGTTTCCTCGGCGACGATGATGAAGTAATCAAGCCAGATGACCTTGTACTGATATCCTTATCGATAGCTAATCTCCACCGTCTTCCGCATGTCGATAATAATTATCAGTCGTTGGTCTCCTATCGGCTGTCAGGTTGTCAACCTTTTTCGTATCTCTGATACAACCTCCCATGATGACTTTTCCTTCTTATCGAAAAATATACTTGGTCAAACAGCCGATGATAATAACCCATGGAGGAAAACTAAATGTGACCTCGACAATCGAACTAGTGACGGTCATCGGCTATTGGCTCTATGTGATTATTCTTGAAATTCCACCACTGTACAAGAACCGATATCTCACTAGTCTTACACCCTTGTCGATTGGCTGCAGACTTCGTCAGTTTGAAGGGTAAGGTCTTGAACCAACAACCAATTCTATCTCAAGAGAGGTGATTGGTCTTTGTCAGCCTGGAGAGTAAATGCTTCATTGACAAGACCTTCCTCGCATGGCAACTTAAAGAAACAACAATTCCTTGCTTCTAGGTCCGCTTTTCAATAAAGGCCACTGACAGTAAAATGCCTTCATGTGTATGTAAAATAGTTGATCTCCGTATATTAGAATAATCATTATTAATTTGATCTTCTCTTGCTTGCATCAGTTGGCATAACAATGATATACTCCGAGCATCTTATCGGCTATAGACTTGACACCTTTGTTCTTGGCTACCACAATATTTAAACAAACTCTGAGAACCTTTCAATACTCGAAGCCAATTTTCTATATGTTGATAATAACTTTCGGCCGATGGTTATTGCTCAAAATCACTCGACCGATGGTGGGGTAATTTGAAGAAATATTTCCTTAACCTATCAGCCATTTATAACAGCATGCAAACCTGACCTACGAAAACCTGAGTTCGGACTCCACCTCTTTTTATAGACGCACACATGCAAATTTTCCTTTTATTTATTTCTTCATATATGCATCCCGTGTCACAATATATTTGGAGTCCTAATTCTCAGCCATCATATCAATACTTGCATATGTGATAGTCCTCGGTAGATTCCTGTTTGCACTCTGATCCCCTCTCTCTCTTTTTTCAGCAGCAAATTTAGTCGATTGTGGCTGCATCGGCTCTACATAGCTGATTGTACGTTCAGAACACCATCTGTGTATCTGAGCTCTTCACGTCGCATGCAGTCATCCACTACTGATGTACCTTTGCTGGTGGTAGCTCTACTTGAGTCGGTCACGTCGTGTCTACCAGGCCAAATGGCTTCATCACCTGACGCATCAGCTAAAGTGGAAACTGAGCCAGTACTGGTCCCCCAACCCATCTCTATATATCTGGACTCTTGATTCTTGGCTGCTTGCAGTAAAAGACCTCATTTGCTTTTATTGACATGCGTGCCATCGACTGTCATAAGTTGAAGTTTTTGGGCTTGACGATGAATTTGTCATGCACCTTTAACGTGTGCAGCTCCCTGGACCTGACTACTTTGGCGTACTTTGTGACCTACTTGTCGAGCTCTGATAGCTCATGTCAGTCCTGGTTGTCGTCGCCGAAGGAGTCAGGATTGGCGGTGGCTTGGTTGAGGCCATGCGACATCCTTTGTACCACGCTAGTGCTTCTCGTTCATCCTCGCTGTAGTTGGCAAACATGGTACTCAAGATCATGCTCAACCCAAATTCATCGGTATGATGTCTGATGCACTCAGAGCCATATCCATTGTGTCGTTCACTACGATGTTGATGTCCATCTTCCTCAGTGCCGACATGTTGTTCACGCCATCACTGGTACGCCGTAGATGTATCTAGCCACTTCATGATCTCATACCTGCACTTTAGAAACATCTTGGTGGATCTGTCTACCTTGTTGATTGGACCGTCCATCACCGGCCTTGTTCTCCATGATGTCATGTCACAGTGGATCAAACAGTGGTAGGAGGCTAATGAACTGCCATGGTTCGTAAGCGCTTTCCTTTTCCCATCCAATGTAGCTGTGGATCTTTTCCTTGGCACTCTTGTTCATCCGGCACGGCTGATGATCTGCTTGGGGTCTACATCATTCTCCTTTTGAACTTTGTTACATGACCATGCTTCATCGGCTATTAGCTTCTCAAAAAAATAACTCCATTCAGCAAATACTCCATCAGCTATTTAGTTTTTACAGCCGATGAGCTATACTCATTTTATGCAAGCCGATAGGCAACCTGGAGGCCACTTAGGATTTCATGTGAGCTGATGAGTCGATAGAATTTATCCATGATCTTCCAAGCCAATATCATTATTTTGGAATATAATCATCAGTTGTTTTACCCTTTTAACATGAACCTTCAGAAACACCTATAGTTAGATGCGTCCATAGCCGATGAATTTACTTCCGTCAGAAGCTGATTCTAGATGTATATGACCATGTCAAAAGAGTCTGCTCCTGTTCTGATCTAATTCCGTAGGAAGTTTGCTGGAGAACCTGAGGAACTGCTGGCGTGATCTTGGAGCTGCCTGCAATCTTCATCCACCATGACTCAGATATTTGGAGAATCGATGTGCATGAGTTAAGGCCTGACAGCCCACCCTCGATGCATAGTTGATGCGAGGGATCAAGACGTCGGGCGTGTTCATCTCTAGGATTTTCTTGGCGTTGGCTCCTATGATGAGCTGATTGTATTGTTGGTGACATCAGGCTTGGCGAGGAAGCTAGAGAAGAAGTCATCAGGGGTGGCCGCTTTCGCCTTGTATGGGACTCGTTCTTCCTGATCTTGCCTTGTATCTTCCTACATAGCTGACTGTATCGGTTGTTTCATAGGCCGATGTCCCAACAACTTTCATGATATATTTTATATTCTTTTTGATCACCGGATCATCAATGTCGTATATATATTCCAATTTCCTGGTTGGTGACTCGTTTCTTTCTAGTTCTTATACCAGGAGCTGATGAAGGTTTAATGCATCGGCTCTTGAGCAGGTATTGATCTATCATCATCTTGGTAGAAGATGCCGACTTGTCGAAGTAACTGGTTGCTATCTATCAAGAGATCCTCGACAAGGGCCGAGAACTGAAGAATCTTTCTGAAGCTATCTTATAGAACTTGCACCAATCAATGTTGCTTGATAAAATGCCCAATCGACTATTAGCCTGATCTTCGCATTCTGAGCTAATGAGTATCTTTGTATCTTCGATGCATACGTCAAACTTAGTCGATGGTGTTCTGCATTTGTTTCCGTCACTGCCAACGGTGGCATGGCCTGCAGTTCTTTCATGAGTCCGATCAATTGGGGATCCTTAGTACTTTAGTAAGTCCATCTACCACTTGATCTGCTAGTGTCCTTGGTGGCTTTGTGGCTTGAAGTCTCTGGTTATAGACGTTAGGATCTATATCTCTATAGATCCTTTGAATTGATGGTGCTATTTTTTTGAGCCGACGAGGGTATGTCGCCTGATGTGCCAAAATTAATCATCTGGTTCTGACCTTGCCCCATCGGCTGTTGCACATGCTGCACTGACGATCTAGGATTATACTATGTCTGATTCGTAGTAGCACCTTAAACTTGCTTAGATGAACTCTGAACTACCTGGACATCATCATTGCCAGCTAGTGCTGCTTCTTGATGGCTAGTATCGGCTTGATTAGTCCCCTAAGTCGATGGATGTGGAATGTTGTAATACACCGGCCCAACCTGATCAACTGGAAACCCATGAAACACCTCTTTCATGGTGTTGTGGAATGTTGAAAGCTCTAGTTTGGTTTTGGTGAATTGATGAAACCCTAAATGCTAACCTAGTTTATCAAGTGATCATGAGATAGGTAGCACATTTCAAGTGGTGAAGCAAATGAAGATCATGACATGATGATGGTGATGCCATGGTGATGATCAAGTGCTTGGACTTGAAAAGAAGAAAGAGAAAAACAAAAGGCTCAAGGCAAAGGTATAAATTGTAGGAGCCATTTTATTTTGGTGATCGAGACACTTAGTGAGTGTGATCACATTTAGGATCGACAACCGTACTATTAAGAGGGGTGAAACTCATATCGAAATGCAGTTATCAAAGTGCCACTAGATGCTCTAACTCATTGCATATGCATTTAGGATCTAGGAGAGTGCTAACACCCTTGAAAATGTTTATGAAAATATGCTAACACATGTGCACAAGGTGATACACTTGGTGGTTGGCACATTTGAGCAAGGGTAGGAGACTTCACCGGTGGAGTGTCCGCCCATAGAGTGCAGACAGTCCGACGGTGCCACCGGCGTCCTAGATAGAAAAGACGGAGGTCACTATAAGTGACCGGACGCTGGTCTCGATAGGACCGGCGCGTCCGATCAGGTGGAGCATGAAGACGCTGGCGTTGGTCTTCGACCGGACGCTGGGTCACTTAGTGACCGGACACTGATAGGGTGCATCTGGTCTAGCTGATGTGGTAGTGCATAGGGGAGTCGTCATGTGATCGGACGCTGGGTGTGTCTGGTCGAGCATGACCGGATGCACCCGGTCATGAAAAGTCATCTCTGGATGCTTACTGGAAATGACTGGACGCTGGGGTTCAGCGTCTGGTCACTTTGAGCTGCTGCGTCCGGTCATCACATGACCGTTGAGATCGAGCACTCAGTATTTGAAGAGAGGGGACACGTGGCACACATCGCGTGACCGGACGCCGAGGTCCAGCGTCCGGTCAATATGACCGGAGCGTCCGATCACCCCGCGTTGTGCCCAGTGAAGGGGTACAACGGCTCTATTTCGTGGAGGCTTCTATTTAAGCCCCATGGCCAGCTCAAGCTCATTCTCTTGGCCATTTGCATTGACATAGCAACCTTGTGAGCTTAGCCAAAGCCCTCCCACTCATCTCCATCATAGATTCAACATCTTTGTGAGATTGGGAGTGAATCCAAGTGCATTGCTTGAGTGTTTGCATCTAGAGGCACTTGGTGTTCGTGTTTCGCTATGGGATTCGCTTGTTACTCTTGGTGGTTGCCGCCACCTAGATGGCTTGGAGTAGCAAGGATCATCGAGCGGAGGTTGGTGATTGTCTCTGGCTCTGATCGTGGTGATTGTGAAGGGTTCTTGACCTTTCCCTGGTGGAGAGCCAAAAGGTACTCTAGTGGATTGCTCGTGGCTTGTGTGATCCTCATCTTGTGTTGGTTGTGCGGCACCCTATTGAGGGTTTGGCGTGTGATGCCAATTAGCGCGTGAACCTCCAAGTGAGTGAATTGCCACAATGAGGAGTAGCTTGCCGACAAGCAAGTGAACCTCGGTAAAAAATCATTGTGGTCATCATTTGATTCCAAGGTGATTGGTCTTCATTGATATTGATTCTTGTGATTGATTGGTTCACTCCTCGACACGGCGGTATAACTATCTTGCCCTCTCTCTTTACATTACTGCAAACTAGTTATCAAGCTCTTTAGTGTAGCTAGTCGTGAGAGCTTGTTAGTTTGGTTAGTGTGGCTCTTTAGTTAGTCTTTGAGAGCACACTAACTTAGTGTAGTGCCATAGCTATTGTGTGGTTAGAAACTATATCAACTAGAATTATGATAGGTGGCTTGCATTTTTGGTAGGCTAGCGCAACACTTGCTTCGCCTCATAATTGTCTAACCGGTTTGCTAAGTGTTGTTGTAGAGATTTTTATTAAGCTATTCACCCCCCCTCTAGCCATTAGGATGTTTCAAACGTGTATAAGAAAACTTCATTATGGTTCGATGTGGCATCATGAACAGATTTGTTTATAGCTTCCACGAAGAAATGCCGGTCTTCAGCTTCATCTGCATCTGTCTGCCCATGCAACAGAACTCTTAGTAGTGGATATTTCTGAACAATTGTATTGTCATGTGTCTTGGTGTAGGACAACAAACATTTGTTCTAAAACTCTTCTATAGCTTTGCTGATGACATATTTATCTCCATCAGGTAGGTCTTCATAAGGAACCATAAGGATGTCATTGTTGTTGTAAGCCGCCATGGCAATTGTGGGGTCCCACTGGGCGTGCCAGAATGTGTGTCGGCACAAAAATGTTTCAACACACAGCAAGCCAGAAGGGTTTGCTCGATGGAGCTGGAGATCCGCCTGGCTTCAACGCAGGGATAACCGATCTTGCGTATTCCTTCCGAGGCGTGCCAGTCAATTTGACCCTGCAATTGACAAGGAGAGAAAGTTTATTAGTAATTTAAGGTGGAACATGCTGGACTATGCCCAGACAGTTCCAAGTGTGCCGCTTCAGGAGCAGCCATACGGAAAGAACGATTAAATAGCCGATACACATAGAAATCGGCTGTTACGGACTATGAAGCTCGTGGATAGCGATTGATTTTATGTTGACAGGTACAATACACATATACGTAAATGAGATCATCAGCTAGGTGGATATTACCAGTATGAATCATTAAGCCATTGAATCTAATAAGAAAGGATATAACACGCGAACAAATCGACTATCTAATACAAATGGATCTACAGACGCTTTGAATCTAATATGTTACCATCAATAGTGAGGTTCGACCGGATCGATGGTAGCTATGATGATAATAACAAACTAAAACCGAAGAATCCGTAAAACCTTCTACACTTCAACAGGCTTTCCAAAAGACATGTTATACATGAAGGCTTGGATGAATCGGCTAAAATAGCCGATTCAGGTGAAGAGAACTACATCGTGTGAACAATCGACTATTTCACATGAACAAACCTATGGACTCTTTAGACTCAACCTGCCATCTCTAACAGTGGGGTTGGATCGGATCGATGCAGCCGTGAGAAAGATAACGAATCAAACCTTTAAAGTACGCAGATCTATTCACGCTTAACAGAATCATGGATGCACGCTGTAGGCCCTGCTTGCTGAAGAACTCGCTGAGATCTACTCTACTCCTACTCCTAAGGGGTGGCCGGAGCCGAAAAAGTAAGTAACTTGTATTTGATTGATTGTGTCTCTTTGATACAATAGCCAGGGGTTTATTTTTATACCCTGGGCTGATAAGAGTCCTAAATGAACATGACTAGATAACAAAAACAAAAATCAAGATACATGGACTCTAATTTCCCTTATGCAGAATCCTTATTGATGAAGCTTCCTTGTTTGATATGTGTCCTTGTTTCTTTCATCCTAATATGCACCTGGACGTCATGTCTCTCTCAAATTTATTAAATAATATTTCCTAGCCAGCTCATAAATATCCCTTAATTAGAAAACTTTCTTGCTTTTGACATCATCGTCCGATCTCTTCCTTTCTGGGATAAGCTTACCAAATTTTGGTGTAAACACCTTCCATGAGCGCAGGCTCGGGTATCCCGTGCACTGGTTCCTGCACAGGCTCCTCAGCGAGTGGGGCCTAGAGTTATAGCACCTCAACCCGACAGGGTATTGCACATCGCCAACTTCATCACCGTCTACGAGGCCTTCCTCGGGATGGAGCCGCACGTGGACCTCTTCCGGTGGATTTTCAGTGGGCGAGCCTTGTCCGAGGGGAAGCCACCTAGAATCGCAATGGTTGGGGGGTTTGCCCTGCAAAAGAGGCCGAAGCCATCGGTCCCCTACCCTACGTACTCCCCCTATGACTCCAACCGAGGGTGGCATGGCGAGTGGTTCTAAATTTGGAACCCGGCGGAGGCACCATTCTCGATGTTCACCGGGGAGAGGCCAGAGAGGAGGGAAAGCTGGTCATGGGGTTCTGCCTGTTGGTAGAACAAGCTAGAGATTATCGAGATGGAGCTTCAGAGGCTCGTGTGACATGGCCTCGATGGGTTGCGGGTCTTCCATACCTTCTTCCACCGTTGGGTCGCCCCGTTGGCAGAGAGAACATGACCGATGTGGGAATACTCCAGCCCGATGGATCTCGACCACGCGTCACCGGAGGAGTTGTCAAAGGATGAAGTCTGGAGTCGTCTTGATTGGGTGCTGTAGTTGAGGGATGAAGACTCCCTTGAAGGAACGGCCGAACCCCTCCATGCCACGAAGCTATCCAATTTGGTATGCTTTTTTCCTGTGACCTTTTTCCTTTTTGTTTTGATGTTTTGATTGATTTCGAGTTGCCCGTTTCGAAGGGACTCACGGGCTATAAATCCTGGCTACATCTTCTGAGAGGGTCGGAAGGCATGGTTTGGCAAGCTGCCCAGAGGGAGGTCATGCTTGCTAAGAAGAAGAAGAATGCCGAGAAGGCCCAGAGGATGTTTGATAAGGAGAAGGAGATCAACCAGTGGATCCATGGTGGCGAGAGCTGGAGCGATGTGGAGGCGGAGCTCTAGTCAGAGGAGCCCGTAGAGATGGGTGATGACATGAGTTCCTCAGAGGACGGGGAAGATAGGGGTGTTGCTGTGACCTTGGTGGAGCGCCGTAGGCCCGCGGCTGGGCCCATCGGTGGTGGGCGTGGTACGAAGGTATGTGGTGATGTTCCTGAGTCGAGGAAGCACACCATGAGTGAAGACGCCACCCTCGAACAAGAGGCAAAGCAGGCGCGGTCGCCGCGCCCTTCGGAGGCATCGTCAGCTTCGCGCCCCCCTACTCCGAGTGTGGAGAGCATGCCGGTCGGTCAGGGGGACGTGATCATTCCCTTGCATGTCCAGGGTCGACGTGTGTGCACGATCCCCAATGGGGAGATGCCCCGCTAGTTGCTCTGGTGGTTTCACCACGAGCTAGCGGTCATGGCCGTTCGTGGGCCTATCAGGGACCGACCGGGTCACCTCCTCCCTCAGTTGATGTGAGGGGGCGCGGGTCGTGACCCCTAAGCGATCCTCGTCTGTTTGGCTCGTCGTTAGCCGGTCGGGGCTTTAGGGTTCTGCCGCTTTTGTCTGGTTATCTATTCATGCTTCCTTTTGTCCACGTAGTTGAGTTTTTGAGTGTGACTAACCTGCGCTTGTTTGACAGCGACCAGGGATTGGCAGGACTAGGGATCTCCCCACCTCCTAGGCGAGAAGAGTGGAGACGCAGTCTGTAGTGGGTTGCGATGAGCGGCGAGGGAAGCAGGTTGGTGGCGGCGTGATCTTCCTTAATGGGGGTTGCATCTTCCCGACCGGTCTTGAGCATGGTGCCAGCGGCAGCGGCGGTGATGGCGGCAATCCCCATGGTCATGGCAGAGGTCGAGTCAGAGGTGACTCTTGTATTCCCTCCCCCGACAGTTGCAGAGGAGGAGAGGAGGGAAGGTGGGCTTCCCGTCTCGCCCGGTGGAGGAGCGCATGGTTCGCCTACCTAGTCAGAGCTAGAGGGGTCTGGAGGAGCCATGGCCAGGCTGGAGGTTGAGCAACCATCGACGAGCTGTGGAGTCCTGGTGGTGAACATCCCCTTCGACGGTGAGGAAGACACCAGGGTGGGGTCGCCAGCCATCCCGCTGTCCTAGGAGTTGGTGATGATCCGGTCATCGCTTGATACTATGATGGCTGGATCTTCTAGTGGGTCAGGGGTGACCCACGAGCTGGTGTGGCCTTGCCCCAGCGAGCCGGGAAACGCTCGGTTCATCCTTCATGACAAAGAGGAGGTGAAGCTTTGGGACCTGCTCAGGGAGAGAGGACTATCGATGGAGTCCGATCTCACCCTTACCAAGGCGAGGCTCAAGGAGGCCTTGGAGATGGTTGAGCTCGTCCATCAGGTCATTACTGTGGACCTGCCACACATAATAGATGTAAGTTTTCTACGTTCCTGGTATTGTCTTTGATTCCTTGGCATTTAAACGGTTGTCTTAGCACGCCTGCTTCTTGTCTTGCAGGACCTAGACATGATGTCGATCCGCAAGTCCCGGTTTCTTTAGGAGGAGCATGGTCAGATGGAGCAAGAAGCGGTGGCATCGCAGTGGGTCAACGAGCTTAAGCACCAGCTAGAGTCCACCCGTTGTGAGTCCCAAGACTGAGCGACCAAGGCGATGGGAGCATGGGCGGCAGAGATGAGTGCTGTCGAGCGGGCGGCTGCTGCTAAGTAGAAACTCAACGCGGCGAAGGCCCACTTGGCGGAGACCGAGACGATGCTTGGGAAGTCCCTAGAGGCTCTAGAAGCGGAGCAGAAGGCCCGGTCGGACGCCGAGCGGGAGGTCATCACGCTTCGGAGGCAGATGCTTGGGGCAGAGGAGTCAAATACTCGCCTACTCAAGAGGGTGAATTGGCAAGAGGAAGGGCAGAGGAGTCGAACACTCACCTTGAATTATTCTTTTCCTTGCTCCTAATTTTGTCGTCCGTTTCCAGAACTGGGTGGAAAGATCGGCTCTCTGGAGCAAGAGTTGGAGACAGTCAAAGTGGCAATCAGTCGGGGCACGGAGGCGCTAGTCCAGTCCCTTGAGGAGCAACGCGCTCTCGACGGGGAGCTCGACTAGATTCGCAACATCGCGCAGGTGGTGGTCTCTGAGGTGTTCGGGTCAGGACCGAGCACCAGTACACCCGTCATCCAGTTGGCGGAGGTCCCGAATGAAGTTTGGGCGCTCATCTCTGACGGCATGTTCTACAGGATGTCGGGGGTGCTAACCTCGGTGGCGACCCACTACCCTGATCTAGATTTTGTGGCCATCTATAGAGGATATGCCGACGGGTGGAGCGCAGACGAGATCCATGCACTGGAGGAAAGTTTGGTGCCGCATGCACAGATGGTCGCTGAGCAGGTCACCGCACAGTGGGTGATGGAGGCTCGCCATTCGACTATGGCCGCAGACATGCACCAGGAAGATGTCGTCCAGCCTACGGAGGCAATGGAGGCCGGGTCAGAGGCGAGCATCGTCCCACCCCCAACCGAGCCAAATGTCATCCCGACCACAGCCGAGCTGAGCGCCGTTGTCCCGACCACAACCGAGCTGCCTTCATCCTCACCAATTGCATCGTCAGTCGATGCCACCGAGGGGCCATAATAGAGTTAGAGTAGAAATAGTTAGTTTATGTAAAAGATGAATTTGTGGGGGAGCCCCCGTATGAATAGTTTTACATTCATGAATATTTTAAGTTTGTTTTTGTGATGAAATCACTTGTGAGGGGAAGCTTGTCCCATCCGCCCTTGTTTTTGTCATTGCGTAGCTTTATTTTTGTCCTTTCTTTTTCGCACCTGCCCATTGACCCATAGGCTGCAACCTTAAGAACCCAGGCGTGGCCCACGAGGCTCAGCTACTCATAACCATAGGTCATGGCGGGGTGTGATCGGTCGGGAGGCTAAAAGCGCAAGTTACGTAGGGTAATCAAAGGAATGGAATGCCCTTTGGTTTGGGTGACGCCCTTTTGTTTGGGAGAAAAGTGTTACTATATGATAGTAAAAAAGGGGGTGGTATCGCACCCCCGTGGAGGCCTCGAGCGACCCAAGCCGAGAGTGCTCGGGCTAGGGTGCTGTAGGAGCAAGCACTCAATGGAAATAAATAGTAAGACCAAGCTTTAGGGAAAGAAACGATGTAACTGTTCGATGTTCCATGTGTTGATGAGAACATTGTCGTTGCCATCCTTCAGTCGGTAGGTGAATGGTTAGATCACCTCGGTCACTGTGTAGGGTCCTTCCCATGGTGGAGAGAGCTTATGTTTATCCTTGGTTGACCGGGTTCTCTGGAGTACGAGATCACCGACCTCGAGGATCCTCCCCCTAATTTTTCTTTCATGGTACCTGCGGAGAGTTTGCTAGTAATGAGCGGAGCTGGTGACGGTCGTCTCATGAGCCTCCTCGAGCAGGTCGATCGCGTCCTGCTGAGCCTCCGTGGCTTGGTCTTGGTCGAAGGCCTTTACTCTTGGGGCACCGTGATTGAGGTCAGAGGGCAACACTGCTTTGGCTCCGTATGCGAGGAAGAAAGGGGTGAACCCTGTGGACTGTTTGGGGTCATTCTAGAGGATTGCTAGGACCTCTATAACCCATCGCCCGACATACTTTTTGAGTCGGTCGAAGATGTGGGGCTTGAGTCCTTGGAGGATGTAACACCCTCGGTGTTACACTGTAAAATCTTTTGCTAAAACATGTCATGAGGATCATGGTTATGTGTCAATGCATGTGATATAGTGTGTAAATCAATTTACATAACTTAAAATGACCAACGGAAATGCCTAACGAAAGGTTGATTATGATGCATGAAATTATCAAGTACGGATGTTCGTGAATTTTTATTGAACAAAAACACTATAGAATGTATATATGAAACTTTAGTAAAGTTAGAAGTATGAACTTTGTAGACGGTGATGAAATACCTATGGTCGAGAAAGGAATTCACTAGCTAGCATACCTAATAGCTTGGAAATCGAAGTTGACGCGAACCCGGTCAAGACTTAGCCGATTTCGTAAGTCTTGAAAGTGGTTTGACAAAGCCATGTTTGATAATTTTTGTAGGAGAATTGGATTAAGTAGTGGTGTGGTTTCATGGCTAGTTTTAGTAGCTTATTTTGCCCTCTTAAGAATTGCATAGGTGGTTTGGCGATTGATCGATGTTTTAGGTTTTTTCAAACGCTTCAAAAATCGTGCGCACAACGTTCCCGACCGATTTCAGTGTACGAGCACGGTCACCATGCCTCGGCACTCGGCGCCGCAGCGTCGTCTGCCCGACGCACGCGCACACGCATGCCACACGCGCACGTCGTGCTCGGCGGACCCGATGCCCTGGTCGGTCCGCTGCCGCCTAGCCGATTGCCTTGCCGTGTCACTGCCGTTGGCGTCGCTACCGATGCCATGGGGCCACTCGTGTTTGCTCAGCTATGCTCGGCCAGCTATCATCACTGTTGTGCCACTACGCGCACATCGCCTCACACATGGGTGCCAATGGTGTCGGTCTCTCTACTCTGTGGGTGTTGTGTCAGTACGGGATCGAGGCCGCTGCTGCACGCCGCGACGCAGCGATTCGCCCTCGCTTGGGTCATTTTTGCCTGTGGTGGTGGCTTGAGCTCTCACGCTGCTTGGCACATCGGGCCAAGCCTCTACTGGCCTCGCACTGCACCGCACATGGAGCTACCATTCCCTAACCTTGTCCTCGTTTGTTAAATAGCTTCACGATGCATCGTGCTGTCTCGTCCCTGCATTTCTCGCGCGCAATGCTGTGGCCGCCTAGGACGGCAGGTGGGACCGAGCTGCGCCTGAGTCAAATTCAGAGTGCATGGTCACTGTCTGAGCAATTACTCATGCCTAGCACTAGTGTTGGAGCCCTGCTACCGCCCAGTCACCTTTGGCCTTCAATTGAGCCCGGCCGAGCCTCAATTGGCCGTTTCCCCCTCCGTCGTGGCCGAGGACAGCTACCGACCACACTACCTCTCGCTAATTTACCTCCACCACGGGTTCTACCTTGATCCCCTCCACCCCATATTCACCCCACTTTCACCGCCACTGCCTTCCCGGCACCGCTGACATGGTCGCACCACCGCCGTAGTCGGGGCGCTTGCTGTGCGCACGTGGCTGGACACACCCAGTCCGTCCCTGGCAAAACCTTCACCACAGCAGCCACCAGGGTATGCTAGTGGTGCTTTAGGGTTAGCTATCTCTCACTGCGGTGGCTTAGGATGGCCGGCGTGGTCGTACCGCCATCGCGCGTGGCCGCGCGCCGTGGCCACCATTGCCACAAGCTCCTCTGCCCCTGTAACATTGGCTAGGGTAGGCTCTAGGGTCGTAGGTGCTGTTTGGCACGCTAGCTTGGTCGGAGCTAGTCCAGGTTGGCTGGCGTGGCCGCCCTGTGCCAGCGCCGCTGCGTCGGTGTGCGCGTGGGTGCCCGAGGGTCTGGCCATTGTGAAGATAGAATATTTCGAGGGTTAGATTGCTTAAGTCCATACTGTAGGAATAGTGCTGTGGACTGTGGACTGATTTGGTATTAGCGTGAGGGCGTTTTCGCAATTGTGTCGGCGCGCGCGGGCCTCACTGTCGCCGGGCCGTTGCCGAGCGGTTGGGCCGCGCCGGTGGGTCGCGGGTGCACGCGCGCTGCGCGGGCATGGGCCGAGCCGCGATGGGCCGCGCGGGTGGATTTCAGTTTTTTCTTTTTTGAGGGAATTAGTAAAGTTTTATTCAAATTAGTTTTGAGCTGATCTTTGGAAAATTATAGTAAATTTTGTATGTGTCCAAAAATAGTGAAACAAAATTTGTTAGGTTCACAAAAATGTTATCTATCTGTTGGTGTAGTTAGTTTACAGTTATCTATACTAATGATAGGTTCATTAATTCATTTAGGAAAGCTTAGTATTATTTAGCTTAATATTTGTAGGAATTTTTGTGGCAAATTGGTGATAGATTTAGCCATGAAATTTTTACAGTAGGTTCATTGTATTATTATGTGCTCACTATAATTTTTGTAGCCTTAGAATAGGTTGATAAATAGGGTACTCCTTGTTTTATCATGTATAGAGTAAATAGATATTAAAAGTAAGAATGTCCTATGTCTAGTTTGAGTCGATCGGTGACTTTATTCCTGAGCCCAGGTGTTCAAAGTTTGCAGTGGGGTTACAAACGAGAAGGAGAAAGATGGAGGGTACAAGAGGTCCGATCAGACTCTGGTCAGAGGGCCGAGAGCAATGGGAGCCCCGCTATGTGCTATGTGTTCGAGCATGTGCTCAAGGTTTGAACCTAGTGGTTCTATTGTTGTGTACTAGTGAACTTGATCTATCTGAATCAACTTATCTGTTGGGAGAGAGCGCATCCCCTTTTATAGATGAAGGGGATGGCCTTATAGGTGAGAGGGGGAGAGTACGTATGCTGCTAAGTCTTGCTGTCCATGCCAGTGGGTACAAGATGATGGTAGGCGCCCACAATACTGTTGAATGTCAGTTGCACGTGGGAGGTTGCGTCGTCTTCTTTCGGTATGGTAGATGTCGGTGCCTACCACACTGTTGATACCCAGAGGCATGCAAGGGGTTTTACCATGTTCGCCTAGTATGGTAAATGTCGGCGCCCACAACACTATTGATGCCCAGAGGCACGTGGGGGAGCCTTACCGTATTGATCTGGTTTGGGAGTTGATGGTGCCTACAACACTGTAGGGGAATATGTCGGCGCCTACAACACTGCTTGTGTTCTATCATGCCAGGGAGGTCGCATGGTACTGTCCTGCAGGTGTACATAGTATGGTCCTCGGTATTGCGGTTGACTTGAGTGCGCTGCCTTACTTTCTCCATCTGTTTCCTGGTTCTTACCGAGCGGGCATCCCCGGTCGGTTGGTCCTAGTTGGCTCTGATTGCTCTAGTCGGAGAGGAGATGTAAGCATGGGTTCGGTGCATTCTCGGTCAGAGAAGTGGGTCAGAGTCGGAAGTGGTGTTCGGCCAGGCCTTCCGGTCGGAGAGGACATCCGGAGGCGGACTGGAGACCGAAGCGAGCACTCCGGTCGGAGAGGCGGGCCGGAGTTGGAAGCGGGCACCATTCCTCCTTGGCCAAGCCTTCTGGTCGGAGATTGGATCGTCCTTCTGGCCTGTCGTCTAGGTATTTGGGCTAGCCCATGAGTTGCGCATTGCTCGCAACATTATCTATTGGGCCGGGCCTTTCTTGGGAAGCCGGTCCATGAGGGGCCCCGGGTTTATGAACCCGATAGGAGCCCTCGAGCCCCCGGGTGATTCAGGTAGAATCGTCTGGGGGATTTTTGTATTGCCAGCGGGGGAAGTTTTTGTTTTGTCAGCGGGTGCACGCGAGCGCACCCGTGGGTGTAGCCCCCAAGCCCCCGGGCGATTCGGGCAAAATCGTTTGGGGGTTTTATCAGCGGGCGTGTGTGCGTGTATTTTAGTCGAGACGAAGTTGTCAACCAAGGTGCCTTGTGCGGCCGAGGCGGTTTTTAGGGATCCCCATGCAGCCGAGGTAGTTAGTTTATGGATCGGGTGAGTCAGAGCTCACGGATCCTAGCCTTGGTGCAGCCCGCGCAGCCGAGGCAGTTAGTTTAGGGATCGGACGAGTCAGAGCTCGTGGATCCTAGCCTCAGTGCAGCCCGTGCAGCCGAGGTAGTTAGTTTAGGGATCGGGCGAGTCAGAGCTTGTGGATCCTAGCCTCAGTGTAGCCTGCGCAGCCAAGGCAGTTGGTTTAGGGATTGGGCGAGTTGGAGCTCGTGGATCCTGGCCTCGGTGCAGCCCATGCAGCTGAGGCAGTTAGTTTAGGGATCGGACGAGTCGGAGCTCGTGGATCCTGGCCTCGGTGCAGCCCGCGCAACCGAGGTAGTTAGTTTAGGGATCATGAGCCCCCGAGCCCCGTTGGGCTTAGTAAGGGTCGGTTTGAGTTTTGTGCGTTACCCCGTCCTCGGTTTCTCACAACCGGAGGGGCTGAGCTTTGTCGCTTGCCTCGATCGCTCGAGCTCGAGTGACGCGCTCGGTGAGCTCGCTAACGGGTATGATCGAGTGGAATCTAGGTCCGTCGTTCGTGACGGGGTCAGCATAGCCCTCTTGTGACATTCCACTGCTCCTTTACCTACAACCCGGTAGATGCCTTGGTTATTCCGGAGACCGACCTGGGTGGCCCGCTGGTCTCCCCTTGATGGAGATTCTGTGGGTTTGGTGAGAGGTTTAGGATCGAACGAGAAAGTTGAGATGACCCTGTCCGCTTTGGGGCAGACTGGGTGAGGGCCCCATGGGGTTCATCTGCATTTTCTCCCCTGGCTCTATTTGATGTGAGGCGGCCTCGAGCCCTTTGTGGGCCGGCCTTCGAACCTCAGTCGGTTGTTGCTCATGTTGAATGAGGCAACTACCGCTTTATGACGCAACACAGAGCGTTGTGATGCATTTCAGCTGCATGTGTGATGCCTTAGTTCCTGAGCCACCGTGTGATTCAGGCCCGAATCATCCGAGGGGTACGAGCGTATGGAATGAATGCGTGTATGGACGTATGATTATATAAAGAAAGAGCGGGGGTTGGTAATGTTACCTTTGATGACTCGAGTGATGGGGTTTGAAGAGCTCCAATCAGAAATGTTCGACGGAAATCCATGCTCGTCGTTCGTGACGGAGTCGGCATGGCCTACATGGGGCGCCCCTTTGCTCTTTACCTATCTCTCGGCATTTTCCTGAGCCGTTCGATCGACTTAGGAAGCCCGATGGTCTCTCCTAGCGGAGATCCCGTTGTTTGGGGGTTTTTTTCAAGTCCTGCCTAGGAAGGCGGAGAGCCGCCTGCGCGTGGTGGTGCTTTGTTTTTTGTGCCTGGTCGTGCGGTATTGGTGGGCCATACCCAAGCCACGTTCCGTCTGATTAGGCACCGTTCTATCGGGCAGGGTGCGTCTCATCGGTCAAGGCGCATCCCATCGTATCCCATCTGCATTAAATGGGGAAGGGAGAGAGTTTTTTGCCCCCGTCGACTCATAGCGGGAGGATGCCCCGCTAGCTGCTCCAGTCGACGTGCTCTGAGTCGATGGTCATGGTGATCCATAGGCTGAGCAGGAGCTGGTTTAGTCGAGTCCCCCGGTTGAAGCGAGGGAGCGTGGGTCGCGGCCCGGGGGCGGTCCTCGCCCTGTGGGCCCATCGTCGTGGGTCGGGGCTTTAGAGTCGTACCGCTTTTGTCCTGGTATGCCATTTTGTTCCTTTTTGATTTTTCTGTTGAGTTTTTTGGAGTATGACTGACCTGTATTTTTTTTACAGTGGCCGGTCGCTAACGGGGTTGAGCATCGCCCCAACTCCCGTGCAAGAGGTTTGGAGGCCCACCTTGCAGCATGCCACGGTGAGTGGCGGGGAGAGCAGGGTGGTGGCGGCGAGTCCTTCCCTTTCGGGGGTGGTGCCTCCTGGGTCAGTTGCTAGTATGGTGGTAGCAGCGGCGACGGTGTTGGTGGCGATCCCGATGGTGATGGCGAAGGTCGCGTCGGAGGTAACCCTTGCGGTCCCTCCTCCGCCGGCTGTGGCGGAAGAGGAGAGGGAGACTGGGCTCCCAGCCTCACCCTCTTAGTTGGCATCGAAGGTGCTGGGAGATGTGGCCGGGCTGGAACCAGAACATCTGTCGGTGGCCCATGAAGATGAGGTGGTGGAGATCCCCTCCGATGACAAAGCGGATGACTTGGTGGAGCTGCCGACACCGTCGCGGGAGCTGGTGGTGGTCCGATCGGAGGCTGGACCCTCCGGCGGGCTAGAGGAGACTGACTTGGTGTGGCCCTGTCCTGAGGACCTGATGAAGGTCCGGTTCATCCTTCAGGATTCGTAGGAGTGCCAGCTCTGGGACATCCTCGCGGGGAGAGGACTCACCATGGAGTTCGATCTTGCCAAGCTATCGGTGAAGCTTGAGGATGCCCAGGAGCGGTCCAGCAGTTGGTCAAGGTTGACCTGCGCCACACCGCAGATGTGAGTGTCCCACGCTTGTCCTTGACCCCTTAGTCTCTCATTGGTTGCCTCAGCAAGCTTGCTTCTTGTTTTTGCAGGGTCTGCAGGAGATGTTGTGCCACAAGTCCCATTTCCTACGGATGGAGCATGCCCAGATGGCCGAGTTTGAGCGCCAGCTGGAGTCATCCCGCCGCAAGTCCCAGGACCGGGCGGCGGAGGCGACCGAGGCACGGGCGGCGGAGCATCTTGCGGTGGAGTGGGCGACTACCGCCGAGCGGGGGCTTGAGGCGGCGAAGGCCCGCCAGGCGGAGACCGAGGTGACGCTGCGGAAGTCCTTGGTGGACACCGAGGCGGCACTCCGAGGTACCCTAGAGACCTTGGAGCTAGAGCGGAGCACCCTGGCATCGGAGCGGAAGGCCCGATCGGAGGCTGACCAGGAAGTGCTCATGCTTTGGGGTCAGGTGATGGGGATGGAGGAGGCAAACGCCCGACTACGCAAGCAGGTCACCCGGCAAGCAGAGGGGCTCTCTGTCCTCGAGAACTCCCACCTCGGTACGTACCTTTTCTATTTTTCATCGTGTTAGTTTCTTCCTTTAGCTTGCTTCTGAGCTTGTCGCCCATCTTCTAGAGCTGGCCGGAAAGGTGGAGTTGTTGGAGCAAGACTTGGAGATGGCCAAGGCGACATTTGGTCAGAATGCGGAGGCACTGGCCAAGTCCCTTGAAGAGCGATGTGCTCTCGAAGGGGAACTTGACCAGATACGCAATGTTGCCTAGCTTGTCGTCTCGGAGGTCTTTGGGTTAGCACCAAGTACCAGCGCTCCTGCCATCCGGTTGGCGGAGGTTCTAGATGAGGCCCGAGCCCTCATCACTGAGGGGCTATGCTATGGAGTGTCGGGGGTGTTGACTTTGGTGGCGACGTACCACCCAGACCTAGACTTCGCCACCATCTACAGCGGGTATGCCGACGGCTTGTGCACGGAGGACATCCAATCGCTCGGGGAGGGCTTGCTACCACACGCAAGGTTGGTGGCCGAGCAAGTCTCCACGCAGTGAGTGATGGATGCTCACCGTGCGGACATGGCTGGAAGCGTACGTTCAGAGGACGTCACCCAGCCTGCAGATGGCATGGAGCCTGGGTCAGAAGTGGATGTTACCCCGCCTTCAACCAAGCCGAATGTCGTCTAGCAGGGGAGCGAGCCGCCCGTGCCTTCGTCGGTCGCACCGACAACAGATGCCGCTGGGTAGCCGCAGTAGCTTGTAAAGTATAAGTAGTTTAGCAGATCTAAAAGTTAAGTTTGTGGGGGAGCCCCTGTGTAAACGTTCTTGTGTACCTAATGAATACAATCAATTTTGTTTTTTTTGTGATGGAGTCACTCCGTTCGGGGAAGCTTGTCCCATTCGTTCCTTAGTTTTTTACCTTAGCATAATTTTGTTTTTTATTCTTTCTTTTTCGCACTTGCCCATTCGTCTCGTAGGCTACAACCTTAGGAGCCTAGACGTGGCCCGCGAGGCTCAGCTGCTCGTAACCGTAGGTAGAGGCGGGGTGCGATCGGTCGGAATATTTAAAGCAAAGCTACATAAGGTAATTTAAAGGAATGAACTACCCTTTTGTTCGGGTAGGAAGGAGTTTTACCATATGATAGTAAACAAAAAGAGAGATGGTAGTGCACTCCCGTGGAGCCCCCGAGCGACCTGGGCCAAAAGTGTTTGGGTCGGGGAGCTTTTATAGGAGCAAACGTTAAGTAAACAATGGTAAGACTAAATTTTAGGGGAAGAAACGACATAGCTGTTCCAAGTGCTGGTGAGAACATTGTTGTTGTCGTCCTTCAGTCGGTAGGCGTTCAGTCAGATCAGCTCAACCTTCAGTTGTCCAGATCCTTGCCCGCTATGCCCCCTTTTTTGGCTATTGCTTCTTCGCCTTTTTCTTCCTTTGGCCCTCTGGCCTATCGTAGAAGGCACTTGAGGAGCTCGCAATCCTTGTAGAGGTGTTTGATGGGGTAGGTGTGGTTGGTGCATGGGCTCTCCATGAGCTGGTTGAAGTGGTCCGGAAGGCCCTGCTGGGGCTGCTGGCCCGTGTGATCAGCCATGGCGACCAACGTGGAGTTGGTAGGTCGGCGGCGATCTTTTCTGTTCTTTTTGCCCCTCCGCATGGAGGGGACCTTGTCCTAATCCTTACGCTTGGCCTTGCCTTTGCCTCAGCCTCTGTTAAAGCATTGTGGGAGCGGCGCTCTCTGGATGTGTCGGGCAAATGCCCGTGGTCCCAGACCATCCGGGCTGGGACTCCAGTCGTCCGATCGGCGACCGCGCCTAGGGTGTGTTTCACCACTCCTCGCAATGGTCCGATCAGGGTCTGTGTCACCTGCCATCACTGCCGCTCGATGGATGCCATCATCCTGCTGGGACTGACGCCGATCGCTGATGACACTGCGAGCATCTTGGTTCGGCTTGAGCCGCTCGTGTACAGGTGGTCGATGTGGAGCGAGCTCCAAGTCAAGCCAACGCGCAGATGCGGCCTCCTGTGCCACGCTCGGCGGCTGTACTAGTGAGCAGATGGAGCGATTCATTTGGTGCGTCCCCAGTCCCCTAGTGGGAAGAGAGGCCGTGAGTCGGTGTCATGATGCGGAGCTCTCCACCTGTTGAACGGCGGCGGTTTCCACCAGTGCCTGGAGGTTACGGTGGATCCCCTGTTCCTAGGGGTCCTTTGGCTCGAGAAGGCCGCCTAGAAGCATTGCCGCAGCGGGGATGTTCTGGTCAGCCCGAGCAAACTATGGGGGATCGTGCCCCCCATCCATGATGTTCCACTAGATCTGGCGAGCGTGACACCGAGCGCCGCTCGCTAGTTTATGCGCACGGGACGTAGCGTGGTGCACCGAGTGTGCCAGCGCAGGTGGCGGCTGGTTCTGCCGTCGTTGTGGTAGGTCCTTGCCGTGTTCTCATGTGAGCACGAGGGTGCCCGCATAAGGGTCCGAGGGGGTGTGAGTCTGCAAGGACTCTGCTACCACCGGTGGTTGTCCCGGAGCATCTGCCATAGCGCACTCCCGAGATGGACGGTGGCTAGGTGCCATGTCGCCAATGCTAGAGCCGTCACTCTCAACATCGTCATCCATGAGGTCGAGGAAATAGGTGGGAGCATAGCTCGCCATCCCCACAAATTCAAACATGAGAGGGGGAGGTGCTGGCATCCTTCGGAGCCCCTAGGCATACGCATCCACAGGGGACGTGAGACCATAGGGGAATCGGTCGCATGGCGGTCGCTGCAGGGACAACGGGGTCCCTCTGGATAATCGGTGGAAGATAGTGAATAGTAAGTAAATAACAACATGTACATTACTCACAGCGGGGTTTGAGCAGAGAGTTTGCTCAGAATGAAGCACAGGTGCCTCGTCGTTGAAGTCATTGGGTGTCCCGGAGCCAGTAGGGGGTGCCCCTCCAATGGGTGCCGGGATGGTTGCCTCCTCGCGGAGGCGTAGTACGCCGAGCCGGTCGGTGATGAAGTTCAGGCTTCTGAAGAGGAAGGCCTGGGATGGCTCGAAGACGGGTGGAACCCGCATCCCAACAGGTGGGAGTACAGGAAACTCCAGTGAGCCAAAGCGAGTCATATCGCTTGAGCCCGCCATGGCGAAGGTGGCAGAAAAGTGGGCCATCCGATGACCAAAAAATGTTGAACGTATAGCGTCTTCCCTACGGACGGCGCCAACTGTCGATGCAGAAAGTGACCAACACATAAATATTTATAGTTTTGACGTATGTTGTGATCAGAGGTGGCCTAGCACTCAATGACATAGGGTTTATATTGGTTCAGGCAACGTGCCCTACGTCCAGTTTTAGTCGGTCGGTGACTTTATTCCTGAGCCCAGGTGCTCAAAGTTTGCAGTGGGGTTACAAATGAGAAGGAGAAAGATGGGGGGTACAAGAGGTCCGGTCAGACTCTGGTCAGAGGGGCTGAGAGCGACGGGAGCTCCGCTATGTGCTATGTGTTCGAGCGTGTGCTCGAGGTTTGAACCTGGTGGTTATCTGTTGGGAGAGAGCGCACCCCCTTTTATAGATGAAGGGGATGGCCTTACAGGTGAGAGGGGGAGAGTACGTATGCTGCTAAGTCTTGCTGCCCATGCCGATGGGTATAAGATGATGGTAGGCGACCATAATACTATCGAATGTCAGATGCACGTGGGAGGTTGGGTCGTCTTCTTCCGGTATGGCAGATGTCGGTGCCTGCCATACTGTTGATACCCAGAGGCTTGCAAGGGTTTTACCATGTTTGCCTGGTACGGTAAATGCCAGCGCCCACGACACTGTTGATGCCCAGAGGCACATGGGGGAGCCTTACCGTATTGATCTGGTATGGGTGTTGATGGCGCCTACAACACTGTAGGGGAAAATGTCAGCGCCTACAACGCTGCTTGCGTTCTGTCATGCCAGGGAGGTCACAGGGTACTGTCCTACAGGTGTATAGGGTACGGTCCTCGGTATTACGGTTCACTTGAGTGTGCTGCCTTACTTTCTCTATCTGTTTCTTGGTTCTTACCGAACAGGCATCCCCGGTCGGTTGGTCCCCGTCGGCTCTGATTACGCTAGTCAGAGAGGAGCTGTAAGCAGGGGTTCAGCGCATTCCTGGTCAAAGAAGCGGGTCAGAGTCGGAAGTGGTGTTTGGCCAGGCCTTTCGGTCGAAGAGGCCATCCGGAGGCGAGCTGGAGACCAAAGCGAGCACTCTGGTCGGAGAGGCAGGCCGGAGTTGGAAGCGGGCACTGTTCCTCCTTGGCCAGGCCTTTTGGTCGGAGATTGGATCGTCCTTCTGGCCTATCGTCTAGGTATTTGGGCCAGCCCATGAGTTGTGTGTTGCTCGCAACATTGTCTGTTGGGCCGAGCCTTTGTTGGGAAGCTGGTCCATGAGGGACCCCAGGTTTATGAACCCAACAATACATGAAATGTTTCATACTTGTTTAGTGGAAATGATAGGCAACTTAGCGTCTTAGTCGGTATTGCTAGATTAGTAGCTTGATAGATGTATTTTATTTTAAGAGTTGCTGTTGCTGTATTACTAAGTGTTGCATCATCATTTCATGCATGTAGATAACGAGTTGGTAGAGTTCATGCCTGTGGGCGAATAGGAGTAAGAGGAGATCATTGAAGAGTACGAGGAGGAGATTCTCATACAGGAGGGAGCCCTAGAGCCTTTAGTTGTTGACTTTGTTGACACCCCACCTGCCCAAGGCAAGCCCCGGTGCATAACCCTTATTTTGAATGATATCTAAATATATATATGTGATGTGCATTTACGTTCCAGGCATTTTATGGAAACTACATGCATAGATATACCTACTTATGAGTCCTACTAGTATATGTCGAGTAGCTGCTATGCTCAGGATTTCGGTAGCGTGAGTAACCTACCATTACTCACAATAGGTGATTATTAAGATCACTCATGATAAAATGGTGGAAAGGAAAAATGGAGACCGGGTAGGGATATGGTTTGGGTATTGGTGGGTGTAAGAGGTTGTGTCCTGTGGCCAATGGGGCATAGCTTGGTTACACTTTTTCCCTATCTGTGTCAGTTAAGGACCGGCCATTGCATTGGACTCTAGGCAAGTCATAGACTTATTATCCCAAGCACATACTTGTGTATGGGCGCCGGGAAGGCTTGTTGCTCTCTTGACATGGGTTCTAGCTCTTTCTAGACTGGCCGATTGGAGGCGGGGATGGTGGAGGTCTAAGCACCGCACTGAGTCCGGGATTCAAGAGCAGGGGCTTGGAGTCCAAGTTTGGATAGGAACCTGGACCCCCTGATAGGAGAGTGGTGGGCTCCCAGCTGGGCACATTGATTTCTGAATCACCAGGCGATCTGGTATGGCTTGTCTACACTCTAGCACCATAGTAAGAACTAAAAGAGGAAAGGTGGTGAAATATAACTGTTTGCTCAACTCTTGCTTGAAAGTAGAACAGGTGCTTACATAGAATGGTTAGATAATGAACTAATCAAGAATGCTAATAATTAGAATAGGTGCTTACATAAGGATTCATGATTAGTATTGCTTTCTACAAAATGGAACCCAGCAAACCATAAAGCTTATCATATTCCTTAGAGTCGGGAAATTATTCCCACTAGTCGGATAAGTCTTGCGAGTACATTGTGTACTCAGGGTTTATTTACCCCTGTTGCAGGTACTACTTGAGGACTAGCCATTGTGTGATGGATTCTTCTGGTGGGCATAGATGGATCCTTGTATATTATTGATAGATGTTTCTTTTCATTCTGCTATGAAATTTCCGCACTCTGAATTTGGTACTGTAATAATATATTTCTAAGAACTCTGGATATATGAAATGGACTAAGTAATGTAAACTCATTCTCATTATTGGATCTTGAGGGAAAAAGGTGGATTATTCGGGCTCTCCCTTGAGGTGTGCTCGATGGAATCCGCCCGATGTAGCTTGCTCTCGGGTGCTTAGCGTCTAGTGGAAGACAAGCGCCTCCGTAAGTGCATTATTTTGGGCGGTTCTGCCACAGAGGACCATGCCATTGGCCCACAAGATCTGACCATTAGTATGTGGGTGTCTGACTAAGGCCCAATCGATCCTGATGTCATATCCATCATAGAAGTCCAGGAACTTCTTCCCGGTGAAGTTTGTTCAGTGGTCGGTAATGATACAGTTAGGGACACCAAACCGATAGATGATGTCGAGAAAGAACTTGACTACCTCTTTCAAGTGGATATTGGTGATGGGCTTCGCCTCTATCCACTTGATAAACTTGTCCACCGCCACGAGTAGGTGAGTGAAGCCACCAGGGGCCTTTTTGAGGGGTTCGACCATGTTGAGGCCCTAGACCACGAATGGCTAGGTGATGGGGATAGCCTGAAGTTCCTATGTCGGTAGATGAGTCTGCTGAGCATAGAACTAGCATCCTTCACACTTGTAGTCTGCATCTTGCAGTGTAGTGGGCCAGTAGAAACCTTGGCAAAAGGCTTTCTCAACAAGTGACCTTGGGGCCGTGTGATGTCCACAGATTCCGGCATGGACATCGAGGAGAAGTTGTTTCCCCTAATCGGTCAGGATGCACTTCATGAGCACTCCCGACGGACTTTGCTTGTAAAGTTCTTTACTAATGGTGACGAACGTCTTTGCGCGTCGAGTGATTCATCGCGCTTCAATCCTTTCTGGTGGGAGAACCTCCTCAAGGAGGTAGGCGAGCAGTGATGCTCTCCAGTCGACCAGATCGAGTGCCATCACAACGATGTTGCTGGGCGACGTTGCCATGGAGGCACCAAGGTCAGAGCCCCCGAGCACTCGGTCGGGGTTGGGGCACATCGGGAGGTCAGAGCCCTCGAGTGTTAGATTGGTGTTGGAGCGTGTCTGGGTCGAATCCTCTCGAATGCGGGCAGACGGCTTGTGGAGGCCGTTTACAAAGACCCCATCGGTGGGCAGTTCCTGTCTGGCCCCTAATTTTATGAGGAAGTCAATGGCATCATTGTCCTTTTGAGGGACATGATGCAGTTTGATCCCTCGGAACTTGTCCTCAAGCTTGTGAACCTCCTAGCAGTACGCCGCCATGAGAGGGCTCTTGTAGGAGGACTCCTTCAAGACTTGGTCGACGACCAACTCTGAGTCACCGTGGACATATAGCCATGTGGCACCGAGCTCGATGGTGATGCAAAGTCCGTTGATGAGGGCCTCGTACTCTGTGGCATTGTTCGAGGCTAAAAATGGAGACAGATCGCGTTGCGGAGCCTACTCCCATCCGGGGAGATCAGAACCACTCCAGCCCCTGAGCCGGACGCCATGACCGACCTGTCGAAGTACATCGTCCAGTACTCATGGGTGACGTCCGGGGTCAGGAGCTGGACTTCCGTCCATTCGGTGATGAAGTCAGCAAGAGCATGAGACTTCATAGCGGTGCGGGGGACATACCTGGTGTCATGGCCCCTGAGCTCGAGAGCCCACTTGGAGATTCAGCCGGTGGCATCGTGGTTACTTACGACCTCACCGAGTGGGTATAAGGTGATGACCATGACCTCATGGTCGGTGAAGTAGTGCAGGAGCTTTCGGGTCGCCATCAGCATAGCATACAGAAGCTTCTGATCCTGGGGGTAGTGAACTTTGGCATCGGTGAGTACCTCACCGATGAAGTACAACAGTCGTTGGACCTTTAGGGGGAGTCCTGGCTCCTCCCTCTCGATGACAAGGGCGACGCTCACAACGTGGTTGCTTGCCGCGACATAGAGGAGGGATTCTCCTGGTTCGAGAGCAATGAGTATTGGTGCCAACATCAGCAATGCTTTGAGGCTTTCCAAAGCCTGGTGTGCCTCCCTTGTCCAGACAAATGCGTCTGCCTTCTTGAAACGTTTGTAGAGAGGCATCCCTCATTCACCTAGTCGGGAGATGAACCGGCTTAGGGCGGCCAAACAGCTAGTGAGCCCCTGTACTCCCTTGACGTTACATATTGGGCCCATGTTGAAGATGGCCATGATTTTTTGGGGTTGGCTTCGATGCCGCGTTCGGACATGATGTATCCAAGCAGCTTCCCCTTCAGGACCCCGAAAATACATTTTTCGGGATTCAATTTGACACTGAACCTTTGGAGGTTCATGAATGTTGTGGCCAAGTTTGCGATCAGGTCGCTAGCTTGAGCCGTTTTCACCATTATGTCATCTCCATAGACGGCGATTGTTGGTTTTAGCCGCTCGACCTGATCAGGTTGGTCGGGTCGATCAATTTGATCGGCAAAGCATCACTGCAAGCACCATTGATAGGTGGCGCCAGCATTCTTCAGACTGAAAGGCATGGTTACATAATAGTATGAACCATACGGGGTGATGAATGAAGTCATGACCTGGTTGGACTCTTTCATCACGATCTGGTGGTAGCCTAAGTAGGCATCCAGGAAGGAGAGGATTTCGCACCCTGAGGTGGAGTTGACTATCTGATCTGTGTGTGGTAAAGGGAAGTGATCCTTTGGGCATGCCTTGGTGAGGCCAGTATAATCAACACACATTCTCCACTTCTCATTCTTCTTTTTCACAAGAACAGGATTAGCTAGCCAGTTGGAGTGGTATACCTCTTTGATGAATCCGGCTGCCAAAAGTTTGGTGATCTCCTCGCCTATGGCCCTACGCCTTTCGTCGTCAAAGTGACAGAGGTGTTGCTTGGCAAGCTTTGAGCCTAGGATGACATGTAGTGCATGCTCGGCGACCTCCCTTGGTATGCCCAGCATGTCAGAAGGCTTTCATGCGAAGACATCACGATTTGCACGTAGGAAGTCGGCGAGCTCGCTTTCCTATTTGGCCAGGAGCTTGGTCCCAATCCGCACCGTCTTGGTCAGGTCAGTGGGGTCGATCTCCACCACCTTGGTTTCCTCAGTCAGATGGAAGGCACTCGAGCAGGTTGGCTCGTTGCAGTCGGGGACTGCTAGAGTCACCGAATTCCCAAGCTCTGGGAGCTCGGCAGAGTTGATGACGGCAGTGGTGAGCTCATAATACTCGTGGTCGCATGTGTAGGCGTGCGAGATGGTGCTACCTATGGTGATGACGCCATTCAGCCTCGGTATTTTCAGCTTGAGGTAGGTGTAGTTGGGGATCACCATGAACTTGGCGTAGCATGGCCACCCCAAAATGGTGTGGTAGGACCCCGGAAAGTCCACTACCTCGAAGATTAGGACCTCCGAGCGGAAGTTGGCGTGGTCGCCAAATGTGACGGGCAGGTTGATCTGCCTGAGTGGATACGCCTATGCCCCTAGGATCACGCCGTGGAAGGGAGAGCTCATTGAGCGGAGCTCCGACCGAGGGATGTGCATGGCGTCGAGGGTGTCGACATAGAGAATGTTGAGGCCACTGCCTCCGTCCATCAGCACCTTGGTGAGATGCTTCTTGCGGATGATGGGGTCGATGACGAGTGGGTAGCGACCCGGTCAGGCAATGTGGGAAGGATGGTCTCTCTGATAAAAAGTGATCAGGGAGCCTGACCAGCTAAGGAAAGAGGGGATGGCCAACTCAGCGGCGCATGCCTCTCGGTAGCGTACCTTGTGCTGGCGCTTGGAGTGGATAGCATCGGAACCCCCAAAGATCATGAGGCATTCCTTGGGGTCGGGGAAGCTGTCATCATCCTTGTCCGCCGCGCCTCCTTTCTTGGCCTCCTCCTCCTTGCCTTTCCCTTCCTTTGGCTTGGTGGTTTGTCACGGGAAGCGCTTGAGGAGCTTACAGTCCTTGTAGAGGTATTTGACAGGATATGCGTGGTTGGTGCATGGACTGTAACACCCCAGGTGTTTGGCTTCCACATTTGCACTGCATTTCATGAACATGAGCATCATGCATCCCTTTGTGAACTTATAGCACATGAAACATAAATTCGAAACATTGCAACGTGTTGTAGATTTCATGTGTGTTGTTCTTTATGAAATGTAAAGTGTGCAACGCTTAAGTGCAACATGTGCCACTCACTTAGTGAAACAAGGTTAGTTAGTGCTATGCAACACAATCATGAAACAAGTGAAACATGACTATGAAACAGTTGCAACATTTCATGTGTTTTTCATTGTTTCAGTACATACCTTGCTTGATTCTTGTGTGACCAATGCATGGTGTGGCTAGAAATGCGTGTAAGTAACTTAGTTATACTTAGAATGTCATTAGGAACAATGTTCATGTTGATCATTTTGCCTAATTAGGTTTCCAAGTCATGGTTGACCAAATTGGACCCCTAGAACTCCTGAGTTTGACTGTTTAAAAAGTGTAACTTAGAGTCTATGCATGTTGGAGCAACCTAAAGCAAAGTTGTAGTAAATTTAATAAGGAACAAACTTTGTTTAGAAGCCATCTCATGAAAATGTGCACAACATGTTCAAAAAGGACCCACAAGTCAGTTTTGAGATCTATGTTGAAACTCGGAAAATTTTCTAAGTCTCGAAACCGGTTTTCGGTTTCATGTGTCGATGTTTGGAGCATAGTATCTCACAAACCAAGCCGAACCAGCTCGTGCTCCAATTGTGAAAATTGTAGCCCACATGTAGATCTCCATCTTTGCTAACTACGACATGAGCTCGATCAAGCACGGTTTAGGAGTTTGAGCACGCCGAAAACTCGTCGTCGATCGATTGATTGCGGGGCTGATGGCCGTCTCCAAGTCGAGGAGTGGCCGACCGGCCTCGAAGCCATCGTTGCAGCGTGTAGCCACGCCTGGAGGCCGTGGGCCGTCTGCGGCGTTGGCCCCACCGGTCAGGTCATCGCGGACACCTCAACGCCACGCCGCCCATCAGCTCGTCTATTTGCGCGCGCCGCTGCCTCGCTTCGTCAGTCCACGCCGAACCAAGCAGCAGCCGCTCGCCATTGCCGCTCTGCTTTGCGTCGCCGAGCTCGCGAACCACCGCAAAAAGCCGATCGCCATCTCGCCGCCGACTCCGCCGTAGCCTGCTCTACCTTCTCCACCTCCTAGCTGCGCCGTTCGTGCTTGGGTAAGGTCGCAGTGACCATCTCCGCCGTCACTGCCATGGGCGTGACCTCGCCGGAGCTAGCGCTCGTCGTGGCCGGCCGCCTCCTCCTCTTTTGCCTCTTCTAGTGCGCGCATGGGGAACCGTAGGAGCCGTAGTGTCTACCTCAAAGGCATGGTCTCTGGATTCGCCGCCGTTGAGCCGGAACACGGCCGCGCGCCGCCGTGCGCCATGGCCGAACCGCCGAGCTCCGTGGCCGGGGTACTTAGGGTCAGTAGAGTTGGTGGTTAGGGTGTCAATCGACGCGTAAGATTGAGGCGGCCACGTAGGTGCCATCATCGTCGCCGGAGAAGAAGCCGCCGGGCGAAGCTCCACCGAGTCCCGTCGTCTTGAGCCGCCCTCTGCGCTTTTGCTTGCCGCTGACCAGTGGGGTCGGCTGACAGCCGGGTCCCACACGTCAGTGGCTGTTGTTCTTAAAGATAGTTCAGTTTTACAGATTTGAATGCAATGTTGTAAAATCCATATCTTGAGTTTAGTAGATCCAAATTGAGTACTTCCAATTTTGTTAGACTCACTGTTAGGTCTAGTATTTAAGAAAAATATATCTTGAGCATATTATGTAGAAATTTTGGGTGAATTAAATAGGAACTTGAAAAGTGTTTTTGAATGCATGCAAACTTGTTTAAATCATATCTTGAGTTTCTGTGATCCAAAAATTATGAAATTTTGTGGGTGAGCTAGTCTTGTATAGTAGAAGCTCTGGTTAAAATTTGAGAGTCATTGCATGTGTAGTTTTTGAGTTATAGATTTTCCTTTTATCATCAGGTAATTCTTGTGTAAATTTTAGTAATTTATTTATGAATCCAATGGCCATGAAAATTGGTAGGTAGTATCCTAGTACCCTAAGGATGCTAGGAAAATATGAAATCTGTTGCTTGACACTTTTCATTAGGGTTTCCTAATTATGCCATTTTAAGCCATTATGCCTTGTCATTTTGTGTAGGCTTTTATACTTGCTCAAATGGTGTGAAATTTTATGGTAGTCTACTTAGAGTATGTAGTGTCTACTGTAATTTTGTAGAATTAATGGGGCAGTTTTCATATAGGTTTACTATTTCCCCTAATTAATTAAATAAATTAAGAAAGGTATTAAACGAAATGTTTTGGTAATGGACATCCTACTTTCTGATGTTCTTAGGATATGTGTGATAAGATAGTAAAGTTGGTTTTGTCTAATTATATGTTTACATAATAAGTTGCTAATTATTTGTTGGCATTATGTCCCTCTGGACAGATCTGGGGACTTCGGAAAGTTCCCCATGATAATGTGGTTTTCTGTGCTTGTGTTGAATACAAAAGTTGTAGGTAACTTATGTATCTAGCTCCTGTCAAAATTTGAGGGCATTTGGCCCAGTAGTTTAGAAACTACAGCTGTTTAAAGTTAGGTTGCAGTTTTTGCTGACTCTCTGCCTTGTGTGGATAGACTTCTGTTGATTGATGAATTCGACCTGGTAAAGGTTTGAATCAGGCTTGGAGGTCTAAAAATGAATTGTAGACAATTTCATAAGCTTTCCAGATTGTCTTGTTTCATGTCATTTGGAATTATACATCTCCAGTTATGGCTAGTTTAATGTACCGATATATATAGTCTTCAATTGCTGAAATACACATGCTTGATTGAATGTGTTGCAACGTAATCGTTAATTGTTTGGAGGTTAGCCTAACTTGAGAATATGCTTAGGTGCAGGTGCTAGGTCATTAACTGAAGATGAGCAATTATACATTAGGTTGTATAAACTTGGTAAGTAAAGTGATTTGAATAGGGCTTAAGTTGAAATATGCAAACTACAGCGAACATGTGCATTCCCCGAGCATCCCTGACATTCGTACATATGCATCCATGATATTTATCTTGCGCATTCATGCAATAGGTGTGCCGGAGGGAGTGACGTTGCTGGAGTTCGAGGGAGCCAACCAGGAGGAGGAGCCCGAGGTGCAGGAAGTCGAAGAAGCAGCCGTCGCCGAGGAGTTGCCCGAGTGCCCTGATCACCAGCCTTCCTCTTTCCTGAAAGGCAAGCCCCGGAGCATTATAAGTCTCCCATGTCTTTACAAATATATTGAGTATCTTTATTGTTGATGATGCATTAAGTATAGGAATTGGTTGGAACCAATTGCTGCATTATATATCCTCCTTGTCCGAGATATCGACCGGAATCCTATTTAAGTTCAGGAGCGGGTTAAATGCTTAGCCATGCTTAGTGCGGTAGAAGTCGGTGATTTCTGTCACTGCGAGATTTAGGATGAGGTGGATCACGGTTGGCTATATTTGCTATCGTGGAAAAGAACCATGTGAATAATGAATTAAGACCGGCGGAGTCTTGTGTAGGTTTGAACATAGTGACTCCGTACGTCATGTCGTTTAAGGACCGATATCTGTTGACGTCCTCATGTCATGTTGAACGCAGACTAACACTTAGCTGGTCGGATAAGTCGTTAAACCGAGAAGCCGAGTAGCTCAACTCGGCCGGGAACCGTGGGGGTTGGATGCATTCGGAGGTAGTAAGGATGTGCGGAGAGCCATTGGCATAAGTCCAAGGGAGTCGGGGTTTGAGATCCCGCACTTCTGGCAGAGTGGTTCTCTCGAGAATGCAGAGGCGGCCCGGACCCGCGTCTTTTCTGTTACTTTTCTCCGAGTTGTACCAAAGGTGACTTGTTTGCGACCTGACGGGGGAAGCGGGGGTTTGTGTTAGGAATACCCTCCATTTGGATAGGAATCGATTGAATCGCCGTCTCTCCGGATAGTGAGAACTTGACTTGAGCAGCGGCAATGTAGATTCAATTAATTTAACGATATGGTTAAATGGATAATGATGATGATGACGATAATGTTGCCGAGAATTATACCTGCTATGGTTATTAATGTTTGCATATTAATCAAGTGGTTGATTAGTACAGGTGCTAATATAGAGATGACAGTTAATGGCTTAAAGTCACTGCTAGTTCAGGATAAAAGTTAATCATTATTATATATGCTTTTATGCAAATGGAAGTGTCAGCCAGATCCACTAAATAAAGCTATGCATGATCCTTGGTGTCCTTTATTTTGGTTTCCGTCGGGTAAGTCTAGCTGAGTACATTCCCGTACTCAGGGTTTATTCCCTCTTGTTGCAGATGACCTTCTCTATCAGGGATTCTGTAAGTATTGTCTCCACCCGGCGGGTGACGAAGACTAGATCACGGGCATGATCTCCTTTTATCTTACACGAATGCTTTTGTGGGATGTGATCAAGAAAGCGGTATGCGGTATTGAACTCGTGTGTGTGAGTTAAACTATTTGCTTCCGCTTATGTTACAAGACTTGTTTTGTAATAACGATGACTCTGTGTTGATGTAATCTATTTGCTGACGTCTGCGAAATGTTGTAACGCACGATATGTTATGTTGAATTATTGTGATCTTGGTTGTATGCAAGTTGGTTTGAAATCCGTCGTGATTTGAGTTGACTCTACGGGTTTATATGGGCGCAAGTTCGAGAATTTGATCGTTTGGCGATTGTTTTCGTATTTGTACTCTTATAAATTGGTCGGGTTCTGTGACAATGGTGGTATCGAGCTAGATTCAACATTAAACATGTCATACTGGTATTTAAAACAAAAGCTTTTGTTGCTAAAAACTGGTTTATAACTTATAGTTATATGTAAGTGTTCAAAAATCTGAAATTTTATAGTGTACCAGTGATCACATCCTTTGTAGCCCACTTAAGGATTTTAGGTGGCTTATATAATTACTAATTTTGGGAAATGATTGTTTCTAGTTTCGTTGTCCATGCGGCGTGCTATTGCATGGGTGCCATTCGCTTGAATGGTAATGTTTGGATCATTTGCCTCTACGCCCAGGTAAGGGTGAGTTGTGAGAGCATGACCGTCCAACCGTCGGTCTAGGGGAGAGTAGTTGTGGTTGCTCGCATACCTACATGTTTAATCATGTATCTATGAGAGTACTTAATTGTGGGTATCTCTGTCGGGTAGCTGTGATACTAGAGTATATACATCCGGGGATGTATGTACGAAAGTATTTAGTTTAATGCTTGCTTTTATGCCTTTTTAGGGAATTACTGGGCTGAAATGAAATTTTCTGCAGGTACACTAACAACGTATCGTTGTAGATCGACTAGCTACCGTATACGAGAGAACGTATGTATGCCACCGTATATTTCGCTAGCCTTTAAATTTTTTTTTAGGTATGTGAGGACGTACGGATCGTGCATGCATCATGTTCAATCATACATGGCATTTCTTGCATTTCTCCCTCCTTTAAAATTGATGGTCTCGAATAATTAAATTTCGTATCCCTTAAATGATTCTCCCTTACGTTGTAACTTTTGCTACAGATGGCGCTTGCACGTAAACTTTGCTTCATAAGTCCATTGGAGGCAGGCACCTCATCACCGTTTAGCTCCTCGTGAGCCCCGTCCCCGAGCCTCTTGAGGAGGAAAGGCCGAGGGCGAGCTAGCCGGGTGATCTTGAGAGGACTGCAGATTCGGCGGCGTTTTGGAGCAAGTCACGAGGAACGGGATCAAGAGAACCGGAGGTTCGAGAGGTTGTGATTGCTCATCGCAATCTGGAGCGTATGTTGGTTCACATCTTTGAACCAACGGAATGAAGCCTGGCACGAGGAGAATGTGTTGAGAGCGCGACAGGTAGAACTCGAGCAGCAGTTGGCGGCTGCAGAAGGGTACAATGACAATCTTCATGGGGAGGTTCACCTGTTACACAATCAGCTTCACCCTCTCCTGCCACCTGAGGAGGATGAGATGGGTTCTGGTGTCATCATGGCTGAAGGTGATGACGTTGAGATTAATGGACCTGAAAACGTTCCACATGACGAGGAGGAAGATGAGGAGTTAGAGCCTGCTAGTGATGAAGATGGAGGAGAGATCTTCGACACTGACTCCGAGGACGATGCGTAGTTAGCTTACTACTTAGCTAATACGCTGGAGCTAGTCTTTTGTTGATCCTCAGGCATGAACGAGTAGCTTTGTAATAAGTTAATCGTTGGGATGTAATATCGAACCTTAAGTTATCTTTCTTTGTCGATTTGGAACCCTCCGGCTTTGATGTAACCTATTGAACATGTTATGCTCTCGCATATTTGAGTCTTTGCCAAAGTCCGTCTGCATGCGGGCTATCTATCTCATTTTGGTTAAGTTCATCGCCTTAATGTGTCAATTGATGCGCTTGAGAAGTTGTGTGATTGTGATGAATGATTGTGCCTCTGTGATAGTATAAGTTCATTTCCTCCATTGGAGTCAGTGTGGCATAATTATACAATTCATCTACAAATTTCCACATCATCAGTGCTCATTGGCTATACATTTTGCAGATGGCTTACAATCTTCGTCGCGGTCGTAACCATGGAGATGAGGAGCAAACACCTCCTCCACCACCACCCACACCAGGTGAGCTAATGCAGAACGATCGTTGAAAGTCGGCAAGATGCTAATGAGGCTATCGCGCCAGATGGCAAACCGTGAGGATCGGAATGTCCGCCAAGGACCGTAACCAAACCAATACAGTGATTTCAAGGCTTTCCTTGACACGAAACCCCGATCTTCAAGGAGGTGAGGAGCCTCGCAAGTCGATGAGTGGTTGAATACTCTCGAGCGGAAGTTCCGCCGCTCCGCTTGACCGAGGTGTCAAGACCGAGTATGCATCTCACCAGTTGTATGGGCCAATTTGGTATTTGGTGGAGCCATCATCGGTCCACTATGCCCGCTAATGCCCAAATTACTTGGGATCGGTTCAAAAGTCTGCTTTCAGGGAAATTATATTCCTCCCGGTCTCATGGCGATCAAGCATACTGAGTTTATGAAGTTAACCCAAGGGAACAAGAGCTTGAACGAATACTGCGGGCTTTCAATAACCTTGCAAAGGTGCGCTCACGGAGTTTGTGGACACCGATGCCAAGAAAAATCGCAAGTTTCAAGCGGGGTGAGCCCCAAACTTATGAAGACCATGGGAAATTGCAAGTGCGCATTTCAATGAGTTTGTTAGTGATGCTCTAGCCCAAGAGAACAATAATCTTTGTGTATCTTTGCTTCAAAGAGTCGTAAAAAGGGCCTATGAGGCGAGTGCCTCACAATCCAAGGCTCCGCCACACATAAGGCTCCATTAGTCCACCGGCGTCGTACCGCTAAGTTTTCGCCACCGCAGAAGAAGAATCCGAGGGAGACCTGGATTTCGCAAGGGCTTTCTGGTTGCTCTTCCAAAGGGCACTACCAATCAAGGAAGCTCCAATGTTCCGCCAAGCAATATGCCATCTTTGGAATTGCAACAAGACCGCCATTGGGCGAGGAAGTGTCCTTACCCTAAGAAGAATTTCAATCAAGGTGGCGGGTGAACTATACAAATGTTGCCGATATTCCTTGGGGAGGCGATCCTTTGTCGGTAAGTTTCGGTTGATCAACACCCGCAGTTGTACTATTTGATTGGTGCTTGCACATTCTTTTATTAGTCCCGCATTTGCATCCAAGTTTGTGCAGGAAAACATACAATCGTTGAGGGTGAGGGTTATTGTATTAGGGCTGCCGGTGGTACCATCCCCACCAAGCTCGTAGTAGAGGCGTACAACTTGAGATAGAGGGACGAAGTTATCAAGTTGATCTGGTAGTTTACCGGGCTGGGTATCGATGTGATATTGGGAATGAATTGGATGAGCAAGCACGGGGTGCTTATTGATACATCGACTAGAGTAGTCATGCTCAGAGATCGATGTCGGGAAGGTTTTACGGTGCAACTACCTAGGGACATCAATCTTTCTTGTGCAGCTAATGCGGTGCAAGCAAAAGGCTATGGCAAATATCCCGGTAGTGTGTGACTTTCCGGATGTTTTTCCCGAGGATTTGCTGGATTACCTCCGGATCGGGACGTAGAGTTCAAGATAGAGTTGCTACAGCACAGCACCCATATCTAGAAGACCTTATAGAATGCCTCCCAACGAACTAGCTGAACTTAAGATCCAGTTAAGTGAACTTCTCTGAAAAGGCCTTATCCGTCCTAGTTCATCATACAGGGGTGTCCAGCTATCTTTGTGAAGAAGAAGGATGGAGTCACTACGCATGTGTGTAGATTATAGGCCTTTGAATGCGGTCACAATTAAGAACAAGTACCCTCTACCGCGGATAGACATCTTGTTTGATCAGTTGTCTAAAAAAAAAGTCTTTTTCCAAGATTGATTTGAGGTCCGGTTATCATCAAATCAAAATTCGCCCGAGGATATCTCAAAACCGCATTCTCTACAAGATATGGTCAGTATGAGTATCTGGTTATGTCGTTCGGATTGACCAATGCCCCCGCACATTTCATGTATCTAATGAATTCGGTGTTTATGCCTGAGTTGGACAAATTTGTGGTGGTATTTATAGATGATATCTTGGTCTATTCTGAGAATGAAGAAGATCATGTTGAACATTTGCGAGTGGTTCTCACTAGACTGCGTGAACACAAGCTTTATGCAAAGTTCAGCAAATGTGAATTTTGGCTTCGTAAAGTACCGTTTCTCGGGCATGTGTTGTCCGATGGTGGAATTATGGTGGATCCCACCAAGGTGCAAGAAGTGTTAGACTGGAAGGCTCCATTTCGGTGCATGAGGTTCGGAGTTTTTCGGGTTTGGCGGGCTATTATCGCCGCTTCATCCCGGATTTCTCTAAAATAGCCAAGCCTATGACTAAACTTCTTGCAAAAAAGACATGAAGTTTGTCTCGGACTCCACGAGTGTGATGCGGCTTTCCATACCCTCGCGAACTCTTCTAACATCGGCTCGGTTTTGGCACAACCGGATATTGAGAAACCTTTTGATGTGTATTGTGATGCATCGGGCATTGGCTTAGGAGGTGTTCTTATGCGGGAGGGTAGGGTCATTGCTTATACCTCTCGCCAACTTCGGAAGCATGAGGTGAATTATCCACGCATGACTTAGAACTCATTGCGATTGTTCATGCTTTGAAAGCACGGAGACATTATTTGCTTGGTAATGTGCAACATCTACATCGATCACAAAAGTCTTAAGTACATCTTCACTCAACCTTTGAGTTGAATATGCGCCAACGAAGATGGCTCGAGTTGATCAAGGATTATAATCTCCAAGTGCACTATCATCCCCGGCAAGGCAAACGTCGTGCTTGAGATGCCTTGAGCAGAAATCGCATTGTCACTCTTTGATTGAAGGTGATTGTCATTTGTCACGGCTCATGCATCCCGCAATCCTTCACAACATCACTTTGTCGGTTGTACTCGCAAAGTAGAATTATTGAGCTACAAAAGACCGATCCGGTGTATTCCACATCAAGCGCAAGATGAAAGAACAAGAAACCAAACATTTTGGGTAGATGAAAATGACGTGTTATGGTTCAAGGATAGGTTAGTGGTTAGAAGGATAGAGAGCTTAGAGATCAAATCATATCTGAAGCACATTCCTCTAAATTATCTATTCATCCAGGCGGTAGTAAAATGTATCATGATTTGAAGCCTCGTTATTGGTGGACTAAAATGAAGAAGGAGATAGCCGCTTATGTGGCTAGGTGTGACACTTGTTGTCGAGTTAAAGTTGTACACATGAAGGGCGGATTACTTCAACCACTATCTATTCCAAGGTTGGAAATGGGAGGAGATAAGTATGGATTTTATTGTTGGACTCCCTACTACTCGGAGGAATTTTAACTATATTTGGGTGATTGTAGACCGTCTCGACTAAGTGCACACTTCATTCTGTCCGCATTGATTTCCGTCCGATTGATTATCTTTGAGTTGTACTTCAATCGAGATAGTCGTCTTCATGGAATCCCTCGTACTATTGTATCTCGATAGAGGACCACAGTTCATTTGCCGCCGCTTTTGGGAGCACTTACATGGATTATTAGGAACTAAGCTAGTAAGAAGTTACGCCTATCATCCGCAAACCAATGGACAAACCGAGCGGGTGAATCAAATCTTAGAAGATATGTTGAGAGCCTGTGTCATCTCAAATGAAGGGTTCATGGGAAAATGGTTGCCCCTAGCTGAATTCTCGTACAATAATAGTTATCAAGAAAGCATCAAGATGGCACCGTTTGAAGCTTTGTATGGGCGGAAGTGTAGAACCCCGTTGAACTCGGGTAGAAGCCGGTGAAAGGAGATATTATGGAATTGATTTTGTTCAAGAAGCGAAGAACAAGTCCGTACTATCCAAACTCACATGGCCGCCGCACAAGCTAAGCGCGTAAAAGTTATCTTGATCGACGAGAAAACCTATTGAGTTCGAAGTTGGAGACTTCGTTTATCTGAAGGTTTCACCTATGAAAAGTGTCCAACGCTCTGGTGTGAAGCGAAAGCTTGCGCCGAGATATGTCGGCCCATTTCAAATCATTGGACAAAGTGGAAAGGTAGCATACAAGATTCAATTACCCCGAGATGAGTGCTATCTTCAACGTCTTTCACGTATCACAGTTGAAGAAATGTCTTCGTGTCCTCAAGAAGCGTGTTCCTTCGGGGATATCGCGTTAGAATCTGATTTGACTTTTGAAGAAAAGCCGGTTCGAGTGATTGACACTGTGAGCGAGTGACTAGAGTCGGGTGGTCAAGTTCTACAAAGTCATGTGGAGTAATCGGGTAGTGAGCGCGATGCAATGTGGGAAAGGGAAGATTATTTGAGGATGGTTATAAGGAATTCTATCAACAATGGTACGCTTTTCAAATCTCGGGACGAGATTTTTATAAGGGGAGGGCTGTAACACCCTGTGTGTTTGGCTTCCACATTTGCCTTGCATTTCATGAACATGAGCATCATGCATCCCTTTGTGAACTTATAGCACATGAAACATAAATTCGAAACATTGCAACGTGTTGTAGATTTCATGTGTGTTGTTCTTTATGAAATGTAAAGTGTGCAACGCTTAAGTGCAACATGTGCCACTCACTTAGTGAAACAAGGTTAGTTAGTGCTATGCAACACAATCATGAAACAAGTGAAACATGACTATGAAACAGTTGCAACATTTCATGTGTTTTCATTGTTTCAAAGACATACCTTGCTTGATTCTTGTGTGACCAATGCATGGTGTGGCTAGAAATGCGTGTAAGTAACTTAGTTATACTTAGAATGTCATTAGGAACAATGTTCATGTTGATCATTTTGCCTAATTAGGTTTCCAAGTCATGGTTGACCAAATTGGACCCCTAGAACTCCTGAGTTTGACTGTTTAAAAAGTGTAACTTAGAGTCTATGCATGTTGGAGCAACCTAAAGCAAAGTTGTAGTAAATTTAATAAGGAACAAACTTTGTTTAGAAGCCATCTCATGAAAATGTGCACAACATGTTCAAAAAGGACCCACAAGTCAGTTTTGAGATCTATGTTGAAACTCGGAAAATTTTCTAAGTCTGAAACCGGTTTTCAGTTTCATGTGTCGATGTTTGGAGCATTGTATCTCACAAACCAAGCCGAACCAGCTCGTGCTCCAATTGTGAAAATTGTAGCCCACATGTAGATCTCCATCTTTGCTAACTACGACATGAGCTCGATCAGCACGGTTTAGGAGTTTGAGCACGTCGAAAACTCGTCGTCAGTCGGTTGATTGCAGGCCTGATGGCCGTCTCCGTCAGGCCGAGTGGCCGACCGGCCTCAGGCCGTCGTTGCCGCGTGGCCACGCCGTGGAGGCCGTACGCCGGCGTTGGCCCCACCGGTCAGGTCATCGCGGACACCTCAACGCCACGCGCCCATCAGCTCGTCTATTTGCTTCGCCGCGCGCGTCTGGCTTCGTCAGTCCACGCCGAACCAAGCAGGCAGCCGCTCCGCCATTGCCGCTCCTGCTTCGCCGTCGCCGAGCTCGCGAACCACCGCAAAAGCGCGACTGCCATCTCGCCAGCGACTCCGCCGTAGCCTGCTCTACCTTCTCCACCTCCTAGCTGCGCCGTTCGTGCTTGGGTAAGGTCGCAGTGACCATCTCCGCCGTCACTGCCATGGGCGTGACCTCGCCGGAGCTAGCGCTCGTCGTGGCCGGCCGCCTCCGCTCCTTTACTGCCTCTTCTAGTGCGCGCATGGGGAACCGTAGGAGCCGTAGTGTCTACCTCAAAGGCATAGTCTCTGGATTCGCCGCCGTTGAGCCGGAACACGGCCGCGCGCCGCCGTGCGCCATGGCCGAGCCGCCGAGCTCCGTGGCCGGGGGTACTTAGGGGTCGGTAGAGTTGGTGGTTAGGGTGTCAATCGACGCGTAAGATTGAGGCGGTCACGTAGGTGCCGTCATCGTCGCGGGAAGCCGCCGTCGGCAAGCGAGCTCCACCGAGTCCCGTCGTGGAGCCGCCTCCTACCTTTCTTTGCCGCTGACCGATGGGGGTCGGTGACGATGTGGGTCCCCACGTCGCTGGTCGTTGTTCTTAAAGATAGTTCAGTTTTACAGATTTGAATGCAATGTTGTAAAATCCATATCTTGAGTTTAGTAGATCCAAATTGAGTACTTCCAATTTTGTTAGACTCACTGTTAGGTCTAGTATTTAAGAAAAATATATCTTGAGCATATTATGTAGAAATTTTGGGTGAATTAAATAGGAACTTGAAAAGTGTTTTTGAATGCATGCAAACTTGTTTAAATCATATCTTGAGTTTCTGTGATCCAAAAATTATGAAATTTTGTGGGTGAGCTAGTCTTGTATAGTAGAAGCTCTGGTTAAAATTTGAGAGTCATTGCATGTGTAGTTTTTGAGTTATAGATTTTCCTTTTATCATCAGGTAATTCTTGTGTAAATTTTAGTAATTTATTTATGAATCCAATGGCCATGAAAATTGGTAGGTAGTATCCTAGTACCCTAAGGATGCTAGGAAAAATATGAAATCTGTTGCTTGACACTTTTCATTAGGGTTTCCTAATTATGCCATTTTAAGCCATTATGCCTTGTCATTTTTGTGTAGGCTTTTATACTTGCTCAAATGGTGTGAAATTTTTATGGTAGTCTACTTAGAGTATGTAGTGTCTACTGTAATTTTTGTAGAATTAATGGGGCAGTTTTCATATAGGTTTACTATTTCCCCTAATTAATTAAATAAATTAAGAAAGGTATTAAACGAAATGTTTTGGTAATGGACATCCTACTTTCTGATGTTCTTAGGATATGTGTGATAAGATAGTAAAGTTGGTTTTGTCTAATTATATGTTTACATAATAAGTTGCTAATTATTTGTTGGCATTATGTCCCTCTGGACAGATCTGGGGACTTCGGAAAGTTCCCCATGATAATGTGGTTTTCTGTGCTTGTGTTGAATACAAAAGTTGTAGGTAACTTATGTATCTAGCTCCTGTCAAAATTTGAGGGCATTTGGCCCAGTAGTTTAGAAACTACAGCTGTTTAAAGTTAGGTTGCAGTTTTTGCTGACTCTCTGCCTTGTGTGGATAGACTTCTGTTGATTGATGAATTCGACCTGGTAAAGGTTTGAATCAGGCTTGGAGGTCTAAAAATGAATTGTAGACAATTTCATAAGCTTTCCAGATTGTCTTGTTTCATGTCATTTGGAATTATACATCTCCAGTTATGGCTAGTTTAATGTACCGATATATATAGTCTTCAATTGCTGAAATACACATGCTTGATTGAATGTGTTGCAACGTAATCGTTAATTGTTTGGAGGTTAGCCTAACTTGAGAATATGCTTAGGTGCAGGTGCTAGGTCATTAACTGAAGATGAGCAATTATACATTAGGTTGTATAAACTTGGTAAGTAAAGTGATTTGAATAGGGCTTAAGTTGAAATATGCAAACTACAGCGAACATGTGCATTCCCGAGCATCCACGACATTCGTGCATATGCATCCATGATATTTATCTTTGCGCATTCATGCAATAGGTGTGCCGGAGGGAGTGACGTTGCTGGAGTTCGAGGGAGCCAACCAGGAGGAGGAGCCCGAGGTGCAGGAAGTCGAAGAAGCGCCCGTCGCCGAGGAGTTGCCCGAGTGCCACGATCACTGACCTTCCTCTTTCACGAAAGGCAAGCCCCGGAGCATTATAAGTCTCCCATGTCTTTACAAATATATTGAGTATCTTTATTGTTGATGATGCATTAAGTATAGGAATTGGTTGGAACCAATTGCTGCATTATATATCCCTCCTTGTCCAGATATCGCACTGGAATCCTATTTAAGTTCAGGAACGGGTTAAATGCTTAGCCATGCTTAGTGCGGTAGAAGTCAGGTGATTCCTGTCACCTGCGAGATTTAGGATGAGGTGGATCACGGTTGGCTATATTTGCTATCGTGGAAAAGAACCATGTGAATAATGAATTAAGACCGGGTGAGTCTTGTGTAGGTTTGAACATAGTGACTCCGTCTCAGGTGCGTTTAAGGACCGATATCTGTTGACGTCCTCATGTCATGTTGAACGCAGCCTAACACTTAGTTGGTCGGATAAGTCGTTCCGACCCATGGGCCGAGTAGCTCAACTCAGCCGGGAACCGTGGGGTTGGATGCATTACGGAGGTAGTAAGGATGTGCGGAGAGCCATTGGCATAAGTCCAAGGAGTCGGGGTTTGAGATCCGCACTTCTGGCAGAGTGGTTCTCGAGAATGCAGGCGTATGCCCGGACCCGCCTTTTTTACATTACATTTTCTCTGAGTTGTACCAAAGGTGACTTGTTTGCGACCGACGGGGAAGCAGGGTTTGTGTTAGGAATACCCTCCATTTGGATAGGAATCGATTCGAATCGCCGTCTCTCCCGGATAGTGAGAACTTGACTTGAGCGGTGGCAACGAGATTCAATTAATTTAACGATATGGTTAAATGGATAATGATGATGATGACGATAATGTTGCCGAGAATTATACCTGCTATGGTTATTAATGTTTGCATATTAATCAAGTGGTTGATTAGTACAGGTGCTAATATAGATGACATGTTAATGGCTTAAAGTCTTTGCTAGTTAGGATAAAAGTTAATCATTATTATATATGCTTTTATGCAAATGGAAGTGTCACCGGATCCACTAAATAAAGCTATGCATGATCCTTGGTGTCCTTTATTTTGGTTTCCGTCGGGTAAGTCTAGTGAGTACATTCCCGTACTCGTGGTTTATTCCCTCTTGTTGTAGATGACCTTCTCTATCGGGGATTCGTAGTATTGTCTCCACCCCGTGGTGATTTAAGACTAGATCACGGGCATGATCTCCTTTTATCTTACTCGAATGCTTTTGTGGGATGTGATCAAAGCTAAACCGGTAATCGGTATTGAACTCGTGTGTGTGAGTTAAACTATTTGCTTCCGCTATGTTACAAGACTTGTTTTGTAATAACGATGACTCGTGTTGATGTAATCTATTTGCGAACGTCTGCGAAATGTTGTAACGCATTTATATGTTATGTTGAATTACTTGTGATCTTGGTTGTATGCAAGTTGGTTTGAAATCCGTGATTGATTTGGGTTGACTACCGGGTTTATATGGGCGCAAGTTCGAGAATTTGATCGTTTCGCGATTGTTTTCGTACTTGTACTCTTATAAATTGGTCGGTTCTGTGACATGGACTCTCCATGAGCTTGTCAAAGTGGTCAGGCTAGCTCTGCTGGGGCTGCTTGCCCGCTCGGTCGGCCACAGTGACCAAAGCTAGGTTGGTCGGTTGGCGCTGATCCTTCCTGTTCTTCTTGCCCCTTTGTGTGGAGGGACACTCACCTTGGTCCTTGTGCTTGGCCTTGCCCCTGTCCCCACCACCGCTGAAGACCACCCCAACCGCCTCCTCGCCAGAGACGTGGTTCATGGTGATGTCGAGTAGGTCATGGGTGGTATGGGGCTTCACACAGCCGAGCTTGTGGATCAAGGACTCATAGGTTGTCCCAGAGAGGAATGCACTGATGACGTTCGCGTTGACGTCATCAGGAAGGGAGTTGCACTGCTTTGAGAACCTATAGATGTAATCCCACAGGGACTCATTGGGCTCCTGCTGACAGCTCTTGAGGTCCTAGGAATTCCCAAAATGGACATACATCCCCTAGAAATTTCTGACGAAGACCCTCTTGAGATCTGCCCAGTCACGGATGATGTCGGGCGGAAGGAATTCGAGCCATGCTCGAACATGCTCCCCCACATAGATGGGGAGGTACTAGATGATGAAGTAGTCATCATCCACTTCTCTGGCTTGGCATGCAAGCCGGAAGTCTTCGAGCCATATACCGGGGTTAGTCTCCCCGGTGTATCTGGCAATGTTGATGGGTGGTCAGAAGCGCTGTGGGAATGGCGCTTTCTGTATGTGACAACCAAAGGCCCATGGCCCCTGGCCATCTGGGTTGGGGCTTTGGTCATTTGGTTGGCCACCATGCCTAGGCTACGTGTCCCCATACACCTCGATGGTCAGGCCGGGGCCCTCGCCGCCTGGTCTCGCCGCCATTCGATGGGCGTTATCATCATGCCGGACGTGGCATTGATTGTTGATGACGCTACGAGCATCATGGTTCGGCCCGAGCCATTCACACATAGGTGGTCAGTGTGGAGCAGGCACCGGGTTGGGCTATGGTGCAGCCGTGGCTTCCTGCTCCATGCTCGGCAACTCCTGCGGTGAGTGGACAAAGCGATTCGACTGGTGCGGCTCTAGTCCCCCGGTTGGGCAAGAGGCCACGAGCCGGTGTCGCGACGCAGAGCTCTCCGCCTACTAAATGGCGGCGGTCTCCACCAGCACCCAGAGGTTGCGATGGATTGCCTGCTCCTAGGGGTTGGCAGGCTCAAGGAGGCCACGCAGAAACATCGCCGTAGCAGCGATGTTCTGTCCTGCCCGAGAAAACTAAGGGGGGTCGTTCCCTCTGTCTAGGATGTTACGCTGGACCTAACAGGCACAACCTCGAGCGTAGCTCATCGGGTTACGTGCATGTGGCGTAGTGTGCTGTGACAAGCGCGCCAGCGCAGGTGGTGGATGGCTCTGCTGCCTTTGTCGTAACTCCTCACCGTGCTCCTGCGCACGCACTAGGGCCTTCGTACGAGGGTCTGGAGGGGTGTGAGTTTGCAGAGACTCCACTACCACACGTGGCTATCCTGAGGCATCCACCATAACGCACTCCCAAGACAAAGGGTGGCTAGGTGCCATGGCGTCGCCGATGCTGGTGCCATCGCTTTCGACCTCATCATTGAATAGGTCATGGAAGGAGGCAGGAGCATAGCCCACCATCCCCACAAACTCAGACATGAGAGGGGGCGGCATTAGGATCCTTTGGAGCCCCCGCGCGCATGCATCCACGGGGGACGCAAAGCCGTAGGGGAACCGGTCGCACGGCGGTCAAGGTGGGGACAACGGGGTCCCTCTGGAGAGTCGGCGGAAGGTGTTAAATAGTGAGTAAAGAACAATATGTACATCACTCACCGTGGGTTTGAGCCCAACATGGGCTCGAGGGGAAGCGCGAGTGTCTCAACATTGAGGTTGTCGAGTGGCCCAGAGCCGGTGGAGGGCGCTCCTCCTCCAGTGGATGCCGGGACGAGTGCCTCCTTGCGGAGGCGAAGTACGCCGAGCTGGTCAGTGACAAGGTCTAGACTCCTGAAGAGGAAGATCTGGAGTGGCACGAAGACGGGAGGAGCCCACATCCCATCAAGTGGGAGCGTGGGAAACTCCAGCGAGCTAAAGCAAACTGTATCGCTCGAGCCCACCATGCCGAAGATGGTGGAAAGGTGGGCCATCCGATGACCTAAGGCATGAACGCATGGCGTCCTCCCCATGAACAGAGCCAATTGTCGATGCAAAATGTGGCCAACAAGTAAATATTTGTAGTTTTGCCTTGTGTTGTGATCGGATGTGGCCTAGCACTCAATGACACAAGATTTATACTGGTTCAGGCAATGTGCCCTATGTCCAGTTTCAGTCGGTTGGTGACTTTATTCCTGAGCCCAGGTGCTCAAAGTTTGTTGTGGGGTTACAAACGAGTAAGGAATGAGAAGCAGGGGTGTTAGAGGCCCGGTCGGACTCTAAACCGAATGGAAGAGAGTGACGGGTGCTCTAACATGCGCTAAGTATTGGAACATATGCTCTGTGTAGCTATCGAGTTCTAGAGCTGTTGAGCTATTCGAGTCCTCAGGTCGTCAAGTCCTCGAGTCTTCTAGCGTCCCCCTATTGGTAGAGAACGCATCCCCTTTTATAGGTTAAGGGGATGGCCTTACAAGTCAGAGAGAAAGGGAGAGAGTGCGTACGTGTGCTACCTAGTCTTGTTGCCCACGCTGTTGGGTACGAAATGGCTGCCAGCGCCCACAATACTGTTTATGCCTAGACGCATCTAGCAGGCTCTATCGTGTTCGCTTGGTATGGCAAACGACGGCGCCCACAACACTGTTTATGCTTTGACACATCTAGAAGGTTGTAGAGTGTCCGTCTGTCATGGCCTGGTGGCACCATCCTACAGGTGTGCTGGGTATGGCAAGGTATGGTCCTCGATATTGCGGTTGATTTGAGCGCTCTATGTTATCTACTTTGCCGGTGCCCTAGGCCCACACCGAGCGGGCATCCCTGGTCAGTTGCTCCCAGTTGGCCCTGGCCTTGTCGGTCAGGAAAGAGCAGCGAGTAGAGGTCTGGCGTATCCTCGGTCGGAGAAAGGAGGTCGGGCGAGGCGGAGCCCGTGATCCAGAGGTCGGGCGAGGCAGAGCCCACGATCCAAAGGTCGGCCCTTTCTACCCCTCACTCTAAAGGTGCCCAGAGTGGTTGTCAAACCCATCGGTGGGCCAACCTTTGAACTCCTAGGCCTAGACGGGACATAGGAGTGTTTTTAGCTCCGTATCCCTCTTTCCTGTGATGGGACGTGGCCCGTTCGGGGAGGCCCTGGTCGGAGGTGCCGGTCAAGGACCATATCGTGGTCTTGGCCTATTATTGTGTATCTAGGCTAGCCCAGGCATGTGTTGTCGTTGCGTTGCCTGCTGGGCCAAGTTTTGTAGGGAAGCGGGTCCCTTGGGGACCCCAGGTTTATGAACCCGACATGATGTATCACCTCATCTAAAATGGTTTGATTTTTCAAACCAAACACCATAATTGATCAATGAAAACCATCTAGGATTTTTATATTTTAATATTTTTTATTCAATATTTTAGTAATAGCCGTATCTAAAAATCATAGAACTAACTTTTTTAGTCACGCAGTCCAGCTGGCATGACAAAATAATGTTGTTGTGCTACGTGCATTGGCGGAACAAGATCTGCCACGTTGGACAACGTTTTTGATGTGGAAAACCTTGTTACACCACATCCGTTGGCGTGACAGTGTTGTTGTGTCATGCCACCGGGAGTGACGTGACAAGACTCAACCTTATAAAAATCATATCTCTTCGATACGACGTTGGATGAAAATGATTTTTATATGATAATTGTTGAGATCTAGTTTTGAGTTTTTAGGACATTAAGATGCTAAAAAACATAAAATTTTAGCAGTATAATAACCACCTACTAGTGCTTGTCGCATTAAAAAAATAATATCTTTCTGTATGGTGTCAAATAAAGATACTTTTTATATTAAAATTGTAGCTCTCAATGAGATTTACAACTTTATAGTTTTGAGTTTTTACATTTTAGGTCATTAAGATGCCCGAGAAAATAATATAAAATTAATTTTATTTTTCTTGAAAGGTGTATACCTTTTAAATCAAAGTTGTAGCCATCTCAAATCAAAGTCGTAGCCATCGATGAGATTTACAAGTTTTAAGTTTTAAAGTTTCTCATTTGAGAATGTTAATGCTAAAGAAAATAATATAAAATTTAAGGGGCATATTAATCGTGTAGGTAGCAAAGCTTATCTTCTTAATATACGTGTACCAAATTTGTAGGGCTTCTTAACATATATACTAGAAGAATACCCCGTGCATTGCCGCGAGAATTGCGGATTAGTGGATTGCATAGTATGGATAACAAAATGCTTATGTGTCTTGCTAATGTGGACATTGCAATTGCATGTGCTACTAGATTTTAATTGTATGTGATAGTGCATTATCTAGTTGGACAGCTTACGTGTTGAGATAAATAGCTAGTGAGGTGTTGCTTAGTGAATTTTAATTCCATGTGATAGTGCATTGTCTACTTAGACAACTTGCATGTTAAGATAAATAACTATTGGGGTTTTGCTTTATAAGATAATATAAGATATATGATTAGGTGTTTGGATCTCGGTGACTAAACTTTAGTCCCTGTCACATCGGATATTTCATACCAATTAGGAGTATTAAACATAGGCTAATTGAAAACTAATTTTATAAATGGACGTTAATTTGCGAGATGAATCCGTTAAGTCTAATTAATCCATGATTAGCCCATGTGATGCTACAGTAAACATGTACTAATCAATGTTTAATTAGGCTTAAATGTTTAATAGTTTTGTCTCACGAAAGCCACAACTTATGCAATTAGTTTTATAATTATCTCATATTTAGTCCTTCTAATTGACATCTATGTATCCTAACAGGTACCAAAATTTAATACCGGGATCAAACTTACTCCCTCTGTCCCCCAATACATAGAGGACATTTTGCATTTCAAAAAATATACCAAAAAGAAGGACATTTTAGGTAGTTATCCTTTCATACGTCTGTCCTTGGCGTGGTGCTCATGGCGCGGGTTCTCCCATTCGAGAGTAGGCGGTGCCGGTGGGCCCTTCCCTCCTACCGGTCCTGCACCACCCACCACAAACCTCGCAGTCCAAGAGGGCGACCACAGTGGAGTGGGGTGGATCTGGGTGGAGCTCCAGCATGACAACCAGGCTTGGAGGCGGGGCCATCAACTACTGGCGATTCTGCCTCGTAGCCTTCAGCGGTGCACGGGGCAAAGTGGGCCGGAGCCCAGGTGTGGCACTAGGTAGCAGCGGGCAGGTGTAGTGGTAGCCCCCTCTCTACGATGCCCATCGCCCTCCCCAGATCGCAACATCCGCCGGTGCACGGGCAAAGGCGCCGGCCGGAGCCGAGGAGGACCAGGACTTTGTGAAGGCGCAGTGCTTAAGCCTCAAGGTGGCCCCATCTGCTCGATCGATCGCTGGTGGGCTGCACCGCATCCGCGCCAAGGCTAGCGCTGGATTGCTGGATAGGCAGACGATGGTCAAGGTTTCCTGCTGCTGCTTCCCATGCCACGGTGCACGATAGGGGCCTAGGCCTAAGGTGAGGTTTATCCATTCTGATATGTTCGCTTTTCATGTATTTTTGCATTCAGTTCATTTCTCTGCTAATATTCACAAGCTAGAATTAATTGGCTAACTGGGTATTCAGACAATCTAAGTTCATATACTTATCCGATTTTGGAACAGGGCTTTCCATGGTAGGCAGTAGTGGTAGGGGCCGCAATGGACTAGTCGGTTCCTCCAACGATTGCGGATGCAGCACGCCTTGGGGATCAAATCGACCGGTGCATTGCATTCTATCAAATGGATGCATGGCCGGGATCGTCGCCATGGAACTTGGTGGGACAAGAAGCTAAAACGTGTCACCATAGAAGGTCAGGATTTTGCTCAGGACACACAGGAAGGGGGTGCAGTTCGATTCGAGTTGATCCCCAATTCGGATGACGAAGGCCCCCATCATGTTTCATCCTTAGTTGCCGAGAACGATGAGTTTGTGCTTGAAATAGAACCACAGGATGTTCCTGAGGTAAAGCACATTGGCAAGCAGGGTGTCACTAAAACTCGTGGTCGTTTAGGGTAAGTGTAAGGCATCTAAGCGCTAGCATTACTACTTTGGGATTACCATTATAACTTGATCATTTGAATATACCTCCTGTGTAGTACCATGTTGCATGAATGGCTCTAGATTTTGGTGAGTGATCAGGATTTAACAATGCATATTGGAACCAGCAAAGAAAATGCAAGCACAAAGCACATTGGATGCAGCGAGGAAAAGGATCATGACAAGGAGGATAAGGAGCATAAGGCTAGCTTCTCTGATGTAGACACAGATGATGAAGCTACCCCAATCAGTGTGTTCGAGGCAAGAGGTTGTGGCAGAACCGCCCGAAAATAACACGCTTTCGGAGGCGCTCGTCTTCCACTAGACACTAAACACCTCGAAAGTGAGCTACATCGGACAGTTACATCGAGCACACCCCAAGGGAGAACTCGAAACAATCCATGTTTTACATCCAGAATCCAATAATGAGTACAAACTTACAATACTTAGTCCATTTCATACAATAAGAGTTCTTGGAAATTATTTATTACAATACCAGAGTTTAGAGTGCAATAATTAAATAGTGGAATGAAAATAAACATCTAGCGGAAAGGATACAAGGATCCATCTGTGCCCACCAGAAGAATCCTCCACACAAGAGCTACTCCTCAAGCTGCACCTGCAACAGGGCTAAAATAAACTATGAGTACACAATGTACTCGCAAGACTTACCCGACTAGTGGGAATAGTTTTCCGACTCCAAGGAGTATGATAGGCAATATGGGTTTACTGTTTTCTTTTTGTTTGCGAAAAGCATTACTAATAGTTCATCCTTACAGTTAAGTTTTATTAGCAGTCATGATTACTTCATTAGGTAACCATTCTAGGTAAGCACCTATTCTAGTTTCAAGCAAGGGTTAAGCAATCAGAACCATTTCACCATCATCCATCTTCTAGTTCTTACTACGGTGCTAGACCATAGCCAAGTCGTACCGTCTCATGGAAATGGTGATTCATGAACCAATATATCCTAGTTGGGTATCCCGAAACACACGCCCCGTTTGTACCCTAGGCACAAACAAGACCAACCCATTCCACTCCCGTCATAGGGTCCAGGTCCCCGTCCAAACTTGGACTCCAAGCCCCCACACTTGAGACCTAGTCTCAGTATGGTGCTTAGACCTCCACCTTTCCCCGCCTCTAATCAGTCGGTCTAGAAAGAGCCGAAATCCATGACAAGAGCGTAACGAGCCTTCCCACTCCCATAAGCAAGTATGTGCTCAAGATAATAAGTCTGTGACCTGACTACCATCCACAATAATGGACGGTCCTTAATCGACACGAATAGGGAAAACAGTGTAACCAAGCTAAGCCCCATTGGCCACGGGACACAACCTGTTACACCCACCAATACCCATACCATATCCCTGCCCTATCTCCATTTTTCCTTTCATCATTTTATCATGAGAGTAATTATAATAATCATCTATTGTGAGTAACGGTAGGTTACTCACGCTACCAAAAACCTAAGCATAGCAACTACCCGAACCTGCACTAGTAAGACTCTTAGGACAGATATATTTATGCATGTGGTTTTCATAAAATTCCAGTAACATAAATGCACATAACATATATAAATAGTGATTATAAAAAATAAGGGGTTATGCACCGAGGCTTGCCTTGGGCTGGCGCGGTGTCAGCTAAGTCAATCAGTGGTGGCTCCGGGACCTCCTACACGAGAATCTCCTCCTCATACTCCTCAATGATCTCCTCAAACTCACGATCACCAGTGGTCACTATCTCCAATAACTCGTTCTCTACATGCATGCGATGATGATGCAACACTTAGTATTTATGCAACAGCAACTCTTAAAATAAGAATATGCATACTAAGCCACTAAGCTAGTTCTAAAGACTAAGATACTAAACTGACTATCATTTTCATCAAGCAAGGTGTTGGATTCAACTAACAAACACCTAGCTTTACAAATTAATGATATATCTTTATTTCTCCTAATGATTTAATGTATATTTGAAACAAAGAGCATTTAACTACCCTAATGTTTAGTCTATTCTAAGGCTACAAAAATTACAATGAGCACATGATAATACAATGATGCTACCATAAAAATGTCAGGACTAAAGCTATCACCAATTTACCACAAAAATTTCCTACAATATTTAACCTAATAATATTGAGCACTCTCAAATGATTTAAAAGCTCCTAGTATCAACATATATATATAAACTAAATACACTAACAGATAGAGCACAATTTTAGGAACCTAACAAAATTTATTTCATAATTTTTGAACACCTACATGATTTTATATGATTTACCAAAGATCAGCTCAAAAATTAAATTAGAAAACTGTTTCTAATTCCTATGAAAAAGAAAAATGAATTCACCCGCGCGGCCCACGCGACGCAGCCCGCACGCGCACGAGCGCGTGGCAGCTCGTGGTGCGGCCCACGCGAGGCCGACCTGCAGCGTGAGACGGCCTGCGGCGGGGGAAATCCCGCGCGCGCAGGCGCTTTTGCAAAATAGGCCTCGCACTTCTTCTGAATCACAACTAAGTCCTAACGCTATTTCCCCCTCTCTCAAACCTTCTCACTTAACCCCCTAGCTTTCCTAGAATTCCCCCGTGCGCACCCCTCGCAACTCAGTGCACAGCGACGCGGCGAGCGGCGGCACTGGGTGCCTACGCTGGCCACCTGGGACCTGCGCGGGCCCACCTAACAGGTCGATCACCATCTCTGACCCGAGCGGCTACGCTAAGCGACGGTGCAGGGTGACACGACGGCCATTAGCGACAGTGACGCCATTGTTTTGGTGCGCTGGGGTAGCTACAGGCCTAATTAGTTAGCGCGTGAGCATCAGGATGCTACCATGGACCAGGCCAAGGTGACGGTTGGGGCGAAGGATGACAGAGGAGGGCTGGCCATGTGCAGCCAAGTCGTGCGGCGGTGCACTAGGGCAACACAGTCGTGTTAATGATGACGGGGAGGCGGTAGCAGTTTGGCTAAGACGCGCAGGATGAAGAGGGAGTCAAGGTGATGCTAGTGATGCAGGTGAATTAGTTTAGGGTAGGCAGTAGGAGGACTGCCCACATCCACGGCCAGACACGGCCTTATCGACACAGCGGTGGAGAAACTCCAAAATTGGAGCTTGGTCGTGCTCGCTTCAAAGCTGGGTGGGGTCAGGCAGCGAGAGGACATGATGGTGAAGCCATGGTTGCCCTAAATTGAATAGAGGTGATCGTTCGCAGGGTAATTTGATGGCGTGGCTCGACCATGGCAGCAGAGGGAGAAAGAGAGAAAAAGAGAGAGACGGGGCACGGCAGGTGGGCTCAGCTCGTCCTCACCTTGGTGGGACGCGGTCGACGTGATCGTCGAGGCCCACACGCAGGCGCTAGCAGACAGGTGCGCGCATTCACGACCGGCGTGGCCTGCGTGCTGCAGTGCCATTAATGACATGGCGATGGCGAGCCCGACCACATGCACGCGATAAAGGTGGCATCGTACTGGGCCAGCAGTGGCACAGAGATGCAGGGGGAGGTACGGACATGACGGCGAGGCGACGGCACCGGCAGTGGCTGCGTCGCGGCCCAGGGCGGTCGGCAGTGCGGCAGCGCGCCAGGAGCCAGTGGCGGCTAGGCTAGAGAAGCCATGGCTAGCCACGCACGGCAGCGCGCGTGCGCGTGGGACAGCCAGCATGGCGACGCCGAGCGCCCGAGCATGGTGACCACGCCCACGCGACCAACCAGCCCGAGACCGTGTCGTACACGAATTTTAAAGCGCCTATTAAAACTAAACGGTTGCTTCTGGACTTAAACCATCTTCACCATGCTCAAGATAGCATATGAGACTACCAAATCGAGCTATAACACTACACCACCCCTTAACCCAATCCGTCAAAATAATTTTCTAAACATAGCAATGTCTAGCTGTTGATAAATTTGGAAATTTTCTAAGTTTTTGAGCTGAACTTGATTTCAATTTGCAATTTTTAGGTTAGTAGAAATATTAGTTAGTAATATCATTTTTCAACAGCAAGTATTTCACTGTTATCTACAAAGTTCAAATTCTAAACTTTATTTAAGTGTCACATATATATTCTATAGCATTTTTGTTCAATAATAATTAGTTTTAAAGTCTACTTGATATACATGAACTATTGGATCAACCTTCATTTAACATTTTTATTAGTCATTTTAGGTTACAAGAAATTGATCTACACACTTTATCACATGCACTAACACATAAATATGATGCTCATGACATGTTTTAGTAAATGATTTAGGGTGTAATACTGAGGGTGTTACAGAGGTAAGGAGAACTAAGACCATGGACAAACATGATAGTAGACCTGATTTTGTTGCTTATATGTTGAATGGTTGGGCTCGCTTCTTTTGATCATGCCCTTCCTTTTATATATGGAATAGGTGCATGCTGTAGTTGTGGATAATGTAGTAGTTCTATGTATGGAGTAGGTACATGCTGTAGTTGTGGATAATGTAGTAGTTCTGACTCGTGTTTCATGAAATGGTACTGCTATTTTAGTAAGTCTAAATGGGAACAAGGTAGTACTTGAATAAATATGTAGCACAAAGTACTTTTGATTTCCATGCCATAAGCGTTGTTTATATGTACAACTGCTGGATAAACATATATACAAATGCTAGATAAACATATAATCAACTGCTAGACAACAACACCTTTAGTTGCTGCACAAGCCAAAAGCTAGACAACCAACACCCTTAGTTGTTGCACAAGTCAAAAGCTAGACAACCAACACCCTAGTTGCCGAACAACTCAAAAGCGAGAGAAACAATTCCATTAGTTGCTCAACAACTCAATTGCCTTCTAAACTATCTCCCTATCACAACTAAGAGATTTGGGAAGCATGCCTTGTGCCTTGAGCTGCTCCTTATTCATGTGGGGGATCTTGTACCTATTCCCTCCATGATCTTTCATAACTTTAATCATGCATCCTTGTAGCGTGAGGAATACCCTATTTAGAAGAACAGTCTTGTAGTTTTCATATTCATTGATCATATTCGCGATGAGCTCATCCATGTTTCTAGATGTCGTTCTATCCGTCAACGGCTGAAGAGAAGCAAAGAAACCAAGTGTCGCAGAACCGACCAATTTATAAGAATACAAGTACAATGGCATTCCGCAAGCGGTCGCACTGTCATACTTGAACCCATATAAACCCGGTAGTCCGTTGAGTACGACGACGGGTCTCGATAAACGATTTACAACAACCAAGATCGTACAGGATTCAACGTACATGCCACATATTACATAAAGTTCACAGATACTTTTCATCATCAGAGTACGAATAAAAGTTATTACAAACCGAGTTTGATAAATAAAGCGGAAGCAAATAAGTTCGAAGATAAAGTTTCCAACATAGTTTGATACAGTGCCAAGCTAGATCACGGTCCACAAAAGCAAGGATAGGAATTACTAAAGAAGCCTACCCAAGGCTTACTCCTCATCCACAGCGGGATAGAAGCAACTCTTGCAATAACCATGATACACAGTGCCATCTGTAACAATGGGAAAATAAACCCTGAGTACAAGAAGGTACTCAGCTAGACTTACCCGTCATGAACCAGAAATAAAATGACTCCAAGGATTATGCGAGGCTGTATAAGTGGACGTAACTTGACAACATTTTGCGAAAAAGGCAACTGATCCGTTGTACAATTATGATTCCATTACCAAGTTAATTATAACTATCCATTTCTAGATTAGCAACTATCCTGTGCCAAACATGTGGTATATCATTTAGAAGCATACAATAGTAACCATAGCAGGTATTGTAATTCCATTTTCATCCGAACCATCATGTTCCATAACACAGTAACTACGATGTTGGAGCTAGCCAAGTTTCTCACTATCCGGAGAGACGGCGATTCGAATCGATTTCAACCGGTGGGAATTTATTCCTAACACAAACCCAGTGTCTACCAACCACGATAGCCTTAGGTCACCTTTGATACAACTCAGTACACATTTCGGCGGGTCCGCATGCAGCGCCGCATAACTGGAACACCGGATGCCGGGATGCTCAAAGCCAAGCCCGCCCTTGGGCTCGATCGATCGTTCCGAAGGAAGCGCGCAATGTAACGATTCGGCTACCGAGTTGAATTACTCGGCTTCGCGGTCGGAACGAGTTATCCGCCAGCTAAGTGAGAGGCATGCGTTCAATCTTGTCGGAAGTTCCAACAGCAGTGACGGTCCTTGATCGACACACGGGATAGATCCACACCCAAGACCTTCATGTCTTGTTGCTTCTCTACCGACATCCCGCCCGGTCTCCAATTATATTAACCATGGTTCTTTTCCACGATAGCAATTATAACCAACCGTGTTCTCGGTATCCACCTATATCTCGTGGTGACCGAAAATCACCCGACTTCTACCGGTCTAAGCATGGCTAAGCATATATTCGATCACGGACCTATCTTGGTTAAAGGTGTAATATCTGGACAAGGAATGTACATGCATCAAGTGGTTTCATTCAACTCTTATAACCTAATGCATCAATCATAAGTATGTAGGTAAACATTTGTAAATTACTAGGAGACTTATAATGCTCTAGGGCTTGCCTCGCAGGAAGGAAGTAGGGCGGTGGGGGACACTCAAAGGAAGCTCTTGAGGTTCTCGCTCCACGCCGGGAGTCATGCTTGCATGGATCCTCCCTTTGGTTCCTTCCTCCGCTTCTTGAATTCCAAAGCAACGTGATCTCTTCCTCCAATCCTAGATGCATGAGTATGGCATAAGTATTACGAATGCATAAATGTTAACAAGTGCATCATATTTATTGAGTAGGTGCATATCTCTTCTCGATTATTACTTAATTACTCCTACAATGCATCGACCATGCCACAAACAGTAGCTACTTGTTTCACTCATAACTGGAGTTCTACTAATCCAAAAACAGTGATCCTAGACTTTCTGGAAAGCTTATCAAATTCTCTACAACTTTGTTATTAACCATTTTTACAGTACACATCAGTTTCAACATGCAACTCATCGAACTCTAGAATCAGTCCGGAAACTATTTAATATGCAATATAAAGTAACGATACTTCTACTTCATGTAATCATTCAAAATTTGACCACATAGAATCTACCAACAGTTTAAGCATACTAAATACATTTAAGATCATATAATGGTGAAGCCCAAACTATTCATTTAATTGCCTTTATTATTTTATTTATATATCTAGGTTAAATAATAAATATATATCAGATGTGCTTAATAAATTCACAAAAATTTACAGTGCCTTACTAATGCTATCAAAGGACTACTATAAAAATTTCATGTCATTTTACCAAGTAGAACATCCTATACAAAAATGACAAGGAAGCAAGGCTTGAAATAGCATAAATGGAAAATCCTATTGAAAAGTGTCAAGCAACAGATTTCCTATTTTTCATAACATCCATATGGTACTAGGATTACCTCCAACAAATTTCATGAATTTTGGACTCATAAATAATTTATAAAAATTCATGCAAGGATTGACTATCCATAAAAGAAAAATCTATAACTATAAATCTACCCATGCACTGGTCTTCAAATTTTTACCAGAGCTCATATATGACAAGAATAGCTTACCAAAAAAATTTCATAATTTTTGGAGCACAGGAACTCTAGATATAAAATAAACAAATTTTAATGCATTCAAAAGCACATTTCAAATCCCTATTTAAATCTCCAAAACTTTCTACTGTAAATGTTCAAAACATATTTTTACTAAATACTACACTTCCTAAGGAACACTACAAAATTTATTTCACAAATTTAGGAGCTACCAAACTAAAGATACAAAAATAACAAAACACATGAAATCAGGATTTAAATCTGTAAAAACTGAACTAGCTTTCTAATACCAGTCACTGGCAACTGGGGCCCACTAGTCATCGACTAAAAACAGGGGAGACGATGCCGTTCGACGCGGCACTGCCCTAGCTCATCGCCGGTGAACTCGCCGGCGGTAGCGACTACACCTACAGGGTCTACTCATTCACCCGCACCCGGTGGTGGCCTTCGCATGGATGGAAGGAGCACCGAAGCACTTCACCGCCGACCATGGCGGACGGCTGTGATGGCACGGCGGGGCGGAACAACGGCAAAATGCCAGTGACGACCTTGGTGGCTCGATCCAAAGCTCGGACGAGCACCAGTATACTACGGCGGACCTAGCGCATCAGCTATCGCGTGGGATGGTAGACTACAACGGCGTGGCCACGACGACGGAACACGGCGGCGAACTCCGGTAAGAGCGTGTGCGTCGCTGTGGCTTACCAAGCTGGAACAGCGGGCAATGGGGGACGTCTGGAGTTGCTGGGGTGACGGTGGTGCTGTTGCGGTGGCGGGTGAGCTGGGCGACGGCGAGGTGCTCGGCTACAATGGTGGAGAGCGGCGCTGCGGGTGCTGCGGACGGCGAAGGAGGAGCGGGAAAGTGAAACTGAGGGCGTAGACGGGAGCGGGCGGGTGCTAGCATGATAATGCCGCTCGGCCAGCGTAGGCGTGGGTGGCGGGCGCGGTCGAGGGCACCGGTGACGCGCGCCATGGCGACTTCACGCGGTATGTGTGTCTGAAACCGGTCGTCGGCCACCGACGATCGAATCGATCGGCCGATTCAGCTCAATCGATTAAGCGAAGTTTACCGACGACGAAGTTTTCACGGTCGTTTAAGCGCAAACCGTAGCTCCTAAGCGAAAACGGTCTACATGATTTTTGTAGCCCAAGTACCAGCTCCAACTATCGTTCAATAACCTCGTGCTAATTCGCCATCAACACCGAAGTTACATCGCACCAAAGGTAAATTTGTCGGTCGATCAAGGTTCATGACTTAGCAAAAATTTGCTAAGTGTTGAACTTGTTATTTTTCCTGATTTTGTGATCCAATTTCACACATGTTAGGAGCTGAATCAGTCAAAGACCCAAAAATCAAAGTTGTTCCTTATGTCAAACACTACAACATTGCTTTAGTGAACTCCTCCATGCAAGGTCTCTAGCACCTAGTTCCACTTTAGTCAAACATGTCACTTTTAAATGATGAAACACATCAAAGCATGGCTTAATGACCAAACTAGCCCTAGCCCCAAATACCAAAGTTGTTCATGATGATACTCTAAACATGTTTAAGCAATTTGCAGGGTCATTTAAACATTTCATGTAGTAGTCACTCATAGAGCTATTTAAAGTAATCACATGAAATATGCCTTAAAGACTTGACCATGGAAAATGACATTCATGATCCCTGTTCCATTTGTGAACCTAAGCATTGCCAAAATATTTTGGTGACTCAAATTTACCAAGTACATGTTTACATTCATGATCATTTGCATATGTACAAAGAAACATGCAATAACAAGCAACGTTGCATATGTTTCAATTCAATGTTCCAATTGTAAATGCTTGTTTATGGATGCGTGATGATCATGCTCATGTTATGCAAGTCAAGTTATGCAAGGCTAACACCCGAGGTGTTACAGCCCCTCCCCCTTATAAAAATCTCGTCCCGAGATTTGCAAGACCTACCATTCTTGGAAAAAGGCGGGATAAACTTCTCGTAGATAATCTTATCTTTCCCACGTAGCATCTTGTTCACTATGATTGTTCCACACCACCTTATAAAACTTAATAATCTTACTCCTTGTTACTCTCTCCATCTCTTCTAATACTCAAATTGGCTTTTCTTCATAGGTCAAATCCGATTGAAGCTGCACGTTGGTGGGTGCAATAGCTTCTTCCGGTACTCGAAGACATTTCTTTAGCTGAGAAACATGGAACACATCAAAGATTGCACTCATCTCTGGTGGAAGTTGTAACTTATACGCAACCTTCCCTTTTCGTTCCAAAATTTTGTATGGCCCTACATATCTTGGTGAAAGCTTCTTTTTCATCCCAAATCTTTTCACACCTTTCATGGGTGATACTCTCAAGTATACATAGTCACCCACTTCAAAAGTTAGTGGTCTTCTTCTTCTATCGGCATAACTCTTCTGTCTTGATTGAGCTACCTTCATATGTTGTTGGATGATACGTACTTGCTCTTCGGCTTCATTTACAAAATCAATACCAAAGTACCTCCTTTCACCGGGCTCAATCCAATTCAATGGAGTTCTGCACTTTCTGCCATACAAGGCTTCAAATGGAGCCATTTTGATACTCGCTTGATAACTGTTGTTATAGGAGAATTCAGCTAAAGGTAACCATTTCTCCCATGAACCTTTTGAAGATATATAACACAAGCTCTAAGTAAATCTTCTAGGATTTGGTTCACTCGCTCTGTCTGTCCTGAAGTTTGTGGATGATAAGCTAAACTTCCGATTAGCTTGGTTCCCAAAGCTCGGTGTAAGTGCTCCCGTAAGCGAGCTATGAACTGTGGTCCTCGATCCGAGATTATAGTCTGGGGTACTCCATGCGCCTCACGATCCGGGAAACATATAACTTCGAGTATTTCCCCACGTGATATGTGGTGTGAATTGGCACAAAAGGGGTGACTTGGTGAGACGATCAACAATAACCCATATTGAATCATGACCTTGTGGCATCGTTGGAAGGCCCTGTGATAAAGTCCATCTTTGATTTCCTCCCATTTCCATCTGGAATAGGCAATGGTGAAGTAATCCAAATAGTTTTCATATGGACGGCTTTCACTCTCTCGCAGTTATCACACCAAGCAACATAGGCTGCGATCGATCTTTCTTCATCTTAGTCCACCAAAACGGGTTCTTAAATCTTGATACATTTTACTACTACCGGATGGATAGACAATTTGGATGAGTGAGCTTCTTCTAAAATTTGATTCCTTAGCTCACGGTCTTTTGGTACCACTAACGGTCCTCAAACCATAATACACCTCTTTTCGTCCAATCTGAAATGTTTGGTTTCTGCTCTTGCATTTTTCTCTTGATGTGACTTATTCCTACATCTCATCTCTTTGTAGCTCTATGATTTTGCCCTCAAGTGAACAAATCGATTGTGATATTGTGTAGTACAAACAGGATGTAACAAGTTGAATCCATCTTCCAATAATGCTTCCACGGTGTTGCAATGGGACTTCCGACTAAGTGCATCGGCTACTACATTTGCTTTACCGGATGGTAATGCACTTCCAAATTGTAGTCCTTAATCAATTCTAACCATCTTCGTTGTCTCATGTTCAGCTCTGGTCGGGTAAAGATATACTTGAGATTTTTGTGGTCGATATAGATATGACATACATTGCCCAACAAGTAATGTCTCCATATCTTTAATGCATGAACAACGGCTGCAAGTTCCAAATCATGTGTAGGGTAGTTGACTTCATGTTTTCTCAATTGCCGAGAGGCATATGCAATTACTCTCCCTTCTTGCATAAGCACACATCCCAAACCTATTCCTGATGCATCACAAAATACATCAAAAGGCTTTTTAATGTCTGGTTGTGCTAACACAGGTGTTGTAGTCAACAAAGTTACGAGGGTGTGAAAAGTCGTTTCACATTCGGTGTCCATTTGTACTTCTCATCTTTACGAAGTAGTGCGGTCATAGGCTTAGCTATCTTTGAGAAATCTGGAATAAACCGACGATAGTATCTCGCTAACCCTAGAAAACTCCGAACTTCATGAACCGAAGTTGGGGCTTTCCAATCCATGACCTCTTGTACTTTGGATGGGTCTCATCGAGATTCCATCTCTTGATAAAATGTGACCTAAGAAAGGTACTTTGCTCATCCAAAATTCACATTTGCTAAACTTGGCATATAGCTTATGCTCCCTCAGTCTGGATAGGACAATCCTCAGATGCTCCTCATGATCGGTCTCATTTTCTGAATAAATCAATATATCATCGATAAACACGACCACGAACTTGTCAAGTTCGGGCATGAATACCGAGTTCATCAGGTACATGAAATAGGCTGGAGCATTTGTTAGTCCGAAAGACATAACCAAATACTCGTATAAGCCGCATCTAGTAGAGAAAGCGATTTTAGGTATATCCTCCGATCCGATCTTTTATCGATGGTAACACGATCTCAAATCAATTTTGGAGAATACCTTTGCCTTCGCTAACTGATCGAACAAGATGTCGATGCGGGGCAATGGATATTTGTTTTTGATGGTCACAGCATTGAGTGGTCTGTAATCTACACACATTCTCAGTGACTTATCCTTCTTTTTCACAAACAAGGCTGGACATCCCCACGGAGATGAGCTAGGTTGGATAAGACCCTTGTCTAATAGATCTTGTAATTGAACTTTAAGTTCCGCTAACTCATTGGGTGGCATTCTATAGGGCCTTCTTGAAATGGGTGCTGTACCTGGCAATAACTCAATCTTGAATTCCACCTCCCTATCAGGTGGTAAGCTTGGTAACTCCTCTGGAAATACATCCGAAAACTCACAAACTACGAGGATATCACTAAGTGTGGTGGCTTGGATAGCACAAGCTAAATGTTGGGGTTCGAAATCGTGGGAGAGTGGTACTAGAAAAGCATTCCCTCCTGTGGGTTCTCTCAACATGATAGTACGGGTGCTAGTGTCAATAAGAACACCATGATCCTTCATCCAATTCATGCCTAAGATTACACTTATTGACAACCCGGGCAATATTATCAAATCCGTGGTGTACTCCCTCCCTTGTATCACAATGAGTACATTTTGACTATCTTTTGGTAGTAACAAGATTCCCCATTTGAACTTATGTTAAAACCCCTTTGTTTACTTCAATTATTTCTTGACCATGTCTAGACGCAAATGCTTGACTCATAAATGAATGAGAAGCTCCCGAATCAAATAAAACAACAGCAGGATACTTGTTGACAAGAAACATACCAGCCATGACAACTTCTCCGGCGGGCACTTCCTCCACAAAGTGGTATAATGCACTTGTCCTTGACGTGCCACGCATTCACCGCCTCTCGATTGTTACGATTTGGGTTGCCATTCCTCTTGGGGTGGGGGCATTACTTGGACCAATGACCATTTGGTTGCAGTTGAAACATGGTTGATTACTTCGAATCCGGTGGAGCTGTCACGATTGCCATTTCCTTTCGGTAAGGCAATAGTGAACGCATATACGGAATGGTTTTCGTGGCTGTTATTACGAGCTTTCGGTGGTGGAGGCCTAAACTTGGGTGTGTGTGGACGGAATTGTGGCCTAAATTGTGATAGGCGCTTTTGATGGAAGGATCCGGATGCACCGGCCTCATATGTCCTCTTGCGACCCTTAGCAACTGCATGTATGTTGTTGTGGTTTTCTTGGGTCAAGGCATCACTAATAAACTCATTGTACGTGGCACACCTAGAATTTGCCATAGTCTTCATCGCTTTAGTACCCAAACCTCGCTTGAAACTCTCTATCTTTTTTCTCCTCGGTATCCACAAAACACGGAGCATATCCGGACAAGTTGTTGAATGCGTGCATATATTCAAGTGAGTGACTTTGTTCCTTGAGTGAGCCTCATAAATTAATTTGCTTTCATGCGCATCAGGCCCGAGGGAATATGGTGTCCCCTAAAAGCCAGCTTAAAGCTGTTCCTGTGTCACTCGCAAGATTAGCGGTGCAGAGACGACAGGAAGTGTGTCCACCAGATCCCCTTTGGTCCTTGCAGGTTGATGAGAAGCATACTCGCTTTCGGATGCTCCGTGACCCTCAACAGACGGAATTTCGCTCAATGGTATTCAACCACTCATCGGCTGTAGTGGTTCCTCACCACCTTGAAGATCGGAGGCTTCGTGTCCGTAAACTCCTTGAATGTCTTGTGTTGATTTGGCTCGGCCCACAGTTCTTTGTGGGTGGCCACGAGCGGTGTTTTGCGTGATAAGGCGCAAAGCTTCTTCCATTGTCCTTTGGCTCCCCAAGAACTAAGCAAAGAACTCCTGAGCAGATGGCGGCGGTGGTGGTAAGTCATCACCATTGCCATCGTGGATCGCTACCCGGCTCAAAGACAGGTGTGTCGTCATCTCATGGTTGCAACAATAAGCGATTATTGGTTGATGTCAAGAGATTGCAGATGAATCATAATCATGCCAAACTGAAATTACTGGAGAAATTCTCAAATTCACAATAAAAACAGAGGCATAACAATTCATTCTCGCAACATGGCATCCCCAATTTGACCACTTATCGCGCTCATAACGCATGCAAATTTAAATCGTGATCACCAACAAGGAACGGAATTGCATTGATGTTCAACCAAAGGTGCACTTAATCAACATTACATGATAGTCTGGTTACTAATGCCAACTTCGAACTATAGGTCCATTACATGAATAAAGGTGATACATTAGTCCTTCCACTAAGTGCTAAGCAATCTAATCCTCATCATGATCACTATCGAGGTCAGACGCAAGATCATCTCCTTCCTTAGGTTCTACTTCTTCTTCAGGCTCCACTTCTTCTTCTCCTTCCTCGTACCCTTCTAGATCCATTTTTGTGGCTCTAGGTGGGACATAAGGGTGGAGCTGATTGTTCAGTAGATGAACCTCTTCATGCAGATTATCGTTGTATTCTTCCGCATTGGCCAGCTGCTGTCCCAGCTCAAACTGTTGAGCTCTCAGGACATCTTCCCTGGACCAAGCTGCATTTCGCTGGTGAGTTAACCGAGTCATCTCTTCAGTGAGCCTTTCAATCTCGGCGTCGTGCTCCCTCTGAAGCTGACATCGATCCTCGCGGGCATGACCAAGAGCACCAGACACACGTCTGAGGCTACCTTCAACTCCATCCAACACTCTCATCATTGTGAACATGGCGCTCATGGCAGGGTTATCACTGTTCTGCCCTTCTGCTGCACCAATCTCCAAAGATCTTCCTCTTGCCTGCTGCCATGAGTCAGTGGAGGGGTTACCTCTCGGAAAGACTCTAGCCAAGGCGGCTGCCAGCTCCTGAGGAAAACGATCCATGATATCCCTCAGGATCCCAAAGGCTGCCCTGCCAGCTGCTTCTTCAGCAGCCCTGCCAGTTGACTCATAACACCAGCCTGTCCACTCAGAATCGTCACCTCAGGGACGAACAACGGCCTCCACAGTAACTAAGAGACTTTCCCCCAACTGCTCATTCGCCCAGAAGTAGCGGGGCTCCATTCCATCAGGATAGCCGACATAGCTGAGCACCCTCCACAATAGTGTAGGCATCCCAAACTCTTCAAGAAACGTGTGACGTTGACGGGTACGTGGAGCAAGCTGACGGCGGGGAGCTCTGCCTCCGGTGGACTTGCGAGCGGTCTGCTTTGTGCGTGCCATCTGCACCATTAACATGTACCCCTTGGTGAGACAATGCCATAATGGATAAGAGTTACATAACCAAGTAAGAATTTTATAAGGGAAGGAACAATGTAGCTATGTGAATGGTAATTTAACATGATGCATGCTCGTGCCGTACGTCCTCACAAACTTAGGAAAAATTTGTTTCTAACGGTAGACACGGTGGCATACATACGTTCTCTCATAAATATCATAACTAGTCGAGCTACACGTTTCGTTGTTAGTGTACCTGCATAAAATTTCATCTCAGCCCTAAACCCATAATGAAATATGCATAATGTAATTGTAAATACTTCCATATATGTATACCCGTACATATACTTCCGTATCAATCTACCCGACAATAATTTAAACCCACAATTAAATACGTACCATATACACATGCAAGCATGCATACATAGCCGTACCAAAGCTACTCTTCCCGACCGCATGCTCACATCTTGCGGTCATACACTCATCTTACCTTGGCGTAGAGGCATTTGATCCATACATTACCATTCAAGTGAATGGCATCCATAAAATAGCACGCCGTATGGACGACGAAGTAAAAAAAACCCCCATGTTAGTACTTAAATAGCCACCTAATAGTCCTTAATTTGGCCATAAGGAAAGTGATCATTGGCACACTTTAGATTTCAAATACCTATTATATAACTATTAGTTGCTAGAGAAGGGTTTTCGGAAAACAAAAACTTTTGTTTTAAATACACTTGTGACAATTAACGTTGAATCTTGCTCTGATGCCAGCTGTCACAGAACCGACCAATTTATAAAAATACAAGTACAATGGCATTCTGCAAGCGGTCGCACTGTCATACTTGAACCCATATAAACCCGGTAGTCCGTCGAGTACCACGACGGGTCTCGATAAACGATTTACAACAACCAAGATCGTACAGGATTCAACGTACATGCCACATATTACATAAAGTTCACAGATACTTTTCATCATCAGAGTACGAATAAAAGTTATTACAAACCGAGTTTGATAAATAAAGCGGAAGCAAATAAGTTCGAAGATAAAGTTTCCAACATAGTTTGATACAGTGCCAAGCTAGATCACGGTCCACAAAAGCAAGGATAGGAATTACTAAAGAAGTCTGCCCAACGCTTACTCCTCATCCACAGCAGAATAGAAGCAACTCTTGCAATAACAATGATACACAGTGCCATCTGCAACAATAGGAAAATAAACCCTGAGTACAAGAAGGTACTCAGCTAGATTTACCCATCATGAACCAGAAATAAAATGACTCCAAGGATTATGCGAGGCTGTATAAGTGGACGTAACTTGACAACATTTTGCGAAAAAGGCAACTGATCCGTTGTACAATTATGATTCCTTTACCAAGTTAATTATAACTATCCATTTCTAGATTAGCAACTATCATGTGCCAAACATGTGGTATATCATTTAGAAGCATACAATAGTAACCATAGCAGGTATTGTAATTCCATTTTCATCCGAACCATCATGTTCCATAACACAGTTACTATGATGTTGGAGCTAGCCAAGTTTCTCACTATCCGGGAGAGATAGCGATTCGAATCGATTTCAACCAGCTGGGAATTTATTCCTAACACAAACCCAGGTCTACCAGCCACGATAGCCTTAGGTCACCTTTGATACAACTCAGGTACACATTTCGCGGGTTCGTACCGCACCGCACAATCTGGAACACCAGATGCCAGGATGCTCAGACCAAGCCTACCCTTGGGCTCAGTCTGATCGTTCCCCGGAAGGAGCGCACAATAGAACGATTCCCGGCCTGAGTTGAATTACTCGGCTTCACGGTCGGAACGAGTTATCCGGCCAGCTAAGTGAGAGGCATGCGTTCAATCTTGTCAGAAGTTCCAACAACGGTACGGTCCTTGATCGACACAGACAGGGATAGATCCACACCCAAGACCTCCATGTCTTGTTGCTTCTCTATCGACATCCCGCCCGGTCTCCAATTATATTAACCATGGTTCTTTTCCACGATAGCAATTATAACCAACCGTGCTCCGGTATCCACCTATATCTCGCAGGTGACCGGAAATCACCCGACTTCTACCGGTCTAAGCATGGCTAAGCATATATTCGATCCTGGACCTATACCGGTTAAAGGTGTAACATCTGGACAAAGAATGTACATGCATCAAGTGGTTTCATTCAACTCTTATAACCTAATGCATCAATCATAAGTACGTAGGTAAACATTTGTAAATTACTAGGAGACTTATAATGCTCCGGGGCTTGCCTCGCAGGAAGGAAGTAGGGCGGTGGTCAGGACACTCCGGAAGCTCTTCAGGGTTCTGCTCCACGCCTTCGGGAGCTGCGGCTTGCGGATCCTCCTGCTGGTTCCCTTCCTCTGCTTCTTCGAATTCCAGCAACGTGATCTCTTCCTCCGATCCTAGATTCATGAGTATGGCATAAGTATTACGAATGCATCAATGTTAACAAGTGCATCATATTTATTGAGTAGGTGCATATCTCTTCTCGATTATTACTTAATTACTCCTACAATGCATCGACCATGCCACAAACAGTAGCTACTTGTTTCACTCATAACTGGAGTTCTACTAATCCAAAAATAGTGATCCTGGATTTTCTGGAAAGCTTATCAAATTCTCTACAACTTTGTTATTAACCATTTTTACAGTACACATCAGTTTCAACATGCAACTCATCGAACTCTAGAATCAGTCCGGAAACTATTTAATATGCAATATAAAGTAACGATACTTCTACTTCATGTAATCATTCAAAATTTGACCACATAGAATCTACCAACAGTTTAAGCATACTAAATACATTTAAGATCATATAATGGTGAAGCCCAAACTATTCATTTAATTGCCTTTATTATTTTATTTATATATCTAGGTTAAATAATAAATATATATCAGATGTGCTTAATAAATTCTCAAAACTTTACAGTGCCTTACTAATGCTATCAAAGGACTACTATAAAAATTTCATGTCATTTTACCAAGTAGAACATCCTATACAAAAATGACAAGGAAGCAAGGCTTGAAATAGCATAAATGGAAAATCCTATTGAAAAGTGTCAAGCAACAGATTTCCTATTTTTCTTAACATCCATATGGTACTAGGATTACCTCCAACAAATTTCATGAATTTTGGACTCATAAATAATTTATAAAAATTCATGCAAGGATTGACTATCCATAAAAGAAAAATCTATAACTATAAATCTACCCATGCACTAGTCCTCAAATTTTTACCAGAGCTCATATATGACAAGAATAGCTTACCACAAAAATTTCATAATTTTTGGAGCACAGGAACTCTAGATATAAAATAAACAAATTTTAATGCATTCAAAAGCACATTTCAAATCCCTATTTAAATCTCCAAAACTTTCTACTGTAAATGTTCAAAACATATTTTTACTAAATACTACACTTCCTAAGGAACACTACAAAATTTATTTCACAAATTTAGGAGCTACCAAACTAAAGATACAAAAATAACAAACCACATGAAATCAGGATTTAAATCTGTAAAAACTGAACTAGCTTTCTAATACCAGTCACTGGCAACTGGGGCCCACTAGTCATCGACTAAAAAGCAGGGGAGACGATGCCGCTCGACGCTGGCACCGCCCTTAGCTCATCGCCGGTGAACTCGCGGCGGTAGCGATTACACCTCTGAGGTCTACTCATTCACCCGCTTCCCGGTGGTGGCCTTCGCATGGATGGAAGGAGCATCGAAGCACTTCACCGCCGACCATGGCATGGGACGGTCGTGATGGCGCGGCGGGCGGAACAACGGCAAAATGCCCGGTGGCGACCTTGGTGGCTCGATCCAAAGCTCGGGACGAGCACCGGTATACTACGGCGGACCTAAGCGATCAGCTATCGCGTGGGATGGTAGACTACAGCGGCGTGGCCACGACGACGAACACGGCGGCAAACTCCGGCAGAAGCGTGTGCGTCATTGTGGCTTACCAAGCTGGAACAATGGCGGGCAATGGGGGACGTCTGGAGTTGCCTGGGTGACGGTGGTGCTTTGTTGCGGTGGCGCGGGTGAGCTGGGCGACGGCGAGGTGCTCGGCTACAATGGTGGAGAGAGCGGCTGCTGGGTGCTGCAGACGGCGAAGGAGGAGCGGAAAGTGAAACCGAGGCGTGAAGCGGGAGCGGGCGGGTGCTAGCATGATAATGCGCGCTCAGCGGTAGCGTGGTGGCGGGCGCGGTCAGTCGAGCCGGTGACGCAATGGCCATGGCGACCTCCACGCGCGGCGCGTGTGTCCGAAAACGGTCGGTCATGCGACGAATCGATCGGCCGATTCAGCTCAATCGATTAAGCGAAGCTTTACCGACGACGAGTTTTCACGGTCGTTTAAGCGCAAATCCGTAGCTCCTAAGCTTAAAACGGTCTACATGATTTTTGTAGCCGAAGTACCAGCTCCAACTATCGTTCAATAACCTCGTGCTAATTCGCCATCAACACCGAAAGTTACATCGCACCAAAGGTTACAATTTGTCGGTCAATCAAGGTTCATGACTTAGCAAAAATTTGCTAAGTGTTGAACTTGTTATTTTTCCTGATTTTTGTGATCCAATTTCACACATGTTAGGAGCTGAATCAGTCAAAGACCCAAAAATCAAAGTTGTTCCTTATGTCAAACACTACAACATTGCTTTAGTGAACTCCTCCATGCAAGGTCTCTAGCACCTAGTTCCACTTTAGTCAAACATGTCACTTTTAAATGATGAAACACATCAAAGCATGGCTTAATGACCAAACTAGCCCTAGCCCCAAATACCAAAGTTGTTCATGATGATACTCTAAACATGTTTAAGCAATTTGCAGGGTCATTTAAACATTTCATGTAGTAGTCACTCATAGAGCTATTTAAAGTAATCACATGAAATATGCCTTAAAGACTTGACCATGGAAAATGACATTCATGATCCCTGTTCCATTTGTGAACCTAAGCATTGCCAAAATATTTTGGTGACTCAAATTTACCAAGTACATGTTTACATTCATGATCATTTGCATATGTACAAAGAAACATGCAATAACAAGCAACGTTGCATATGTTTCAATTCAATGTTCCAATTGTAAATGCTTGTTTATGGATGCGTGATGATCATGCTCATGTTATGCAAGTCAAGTTATGCAAGGCTAACACCCGAGGTGTTACACCAAGGTCTAGGCAATTCATATCAGGTGAATTAGTAGGTTGATTCATTATGCGTATATCAAGGCCAGTTTGGGCAACTGCTGCAGCAAACTCTGGATCATTGGCACATACATGTGATGTAGCATTGTCCTATTGTATCCAAATTGTCTCATGGGCATATTCTCAAGGCCAACGAATGCGTATAGCTTCAAGAAGTTTTGTGATCATATAAGATCTCATTGTTTGTCTATCAACCTTCATTGTCTTCATGATAGGTGTGCCCCTAGGCCTATTGCCACTTCTTCTTTGTGCCGGTTCCTAAAAGTAGGAAGATTCTTAAGAGAAATAATAGAATAGTGATTCTTATGTAGCGAAACAAGAATAAAACATGATCAAGATTGCTACCTCATGGACAAAAGGCATACGCCTAATTTGCCATTGTAGGGGACCGTGACGCCTAAGAGGGGGGTGAATTAGGCAACTTAAAAATCTACTTCTAAATTATGGCCTCTTTTACTAACCTTAGCAAAACCTATGCAAAAGATAAACTATCTAAATGTGCGCCTATGGTTTTGCTAGTGTGTTGCTATCTCTACCATAAAAGGAGTAATACAATCAATGTAAATGCAGAAGCTAAAGAGCAAGGTAGAGATATGCAAACTCCCGTCGACGACTCTGGTATTTTTACCGAGGTATCTAGAAGCACGCAAGCTTCCCCCTAGTCCTCGTTGGAGCCCCTCGCAAGGAATCCCTTGCAAGGGCCAAGCTCCCAGTCGGGTAACTCCATGGATAGCCTCGGGCCTTCCCAAGCGCAAGTGGGTCTCCGACGTGCCTTCCGGCAAGTCTCTCCTGAATGCTCCCCACCGTCTTCACTATCAAGCTTCTGGCCGAAATGCTGTGGGCCTTGTTCCCTCTGGTACATGGTGGCGGCCACACCATAACCACGGTTGGTGTGATCTCGCAAGACTACAAGCCCCTCCGATGTACAACAATGGTGCGTGCAAGCACCGAGTGGTAAGAGGTATGCAAACCTCACTAAACACTAGGCCTAAACCTAGAGTAAGCGCATAAGCGGTGGTCTAATCAACCTAAGCACTTTGCAAAGCACCTACGCTAATCACCTAATAAATCACTAAGCACCATGCAAGTGGAGATCACTAAAATTGTGTATCAATACCCTTGATATGTTTCCTTAGCTCCACACCCTTCAAATGGCCGGTTCGGGGGTCTATTTATAAGCCCCACTAAGAAAAGTAGCCGTTGGGGACGAAATCCCGCTTTTCTTCTACTGACCGGACGCTGATAACGTCCTGACCGGACGCGTACGGTCGTCCCGACCGTTAGAGCCGCGATCAACTGATCGGACACTGCCAGTGTCCGGTCACATGCCACCGGATGCGTCCGGTCGCAATTTCGCCGCTCTAGAACCTTTCTGTACTCGATCGGACGCTGTTGTTCTGTGTCTGATCGATTTGCCGTCAGTGTTCGGTCAATGCTGAATGTGTTGCCGAGATGATGCACAGTGCCATCGGTGCGTCCGGTCATTTTGCTTGTTTAGCGTCCGGTCGCTGCTGCTGACGCTTGCTATAGTCAAGTCACTAATCAGAGCGTCCGGTCGATCACCTTCCAGCGTCTGGTCCAGCGTCCGGTCACCTCTGTGAGCTTGTATCTTCGTGATCTTGCGTTCGGCTTGATTCCTATCTTCATGCTTGGACTTTGCTTGATATCTTGAGTCTTCTCTTGTGCTTCTAGAGTCTTGCTTAAGGTGTTGATCATCGAATCATCATGTCACATTCGTCCAAGTCATGTCTTGCACCCTATTGAACTATAAAACAATCACTTGCAAATTCATTAGTCCAATTTGGTTGTGTTGGTCATCAAACACCAAAATCCAAAGTAAATGGGCCCAGGGTCCATTTTCCTTACAATCTCCCCCATTTTAGTGATTGATGACAACACGGCCAAAGCAAGCAAATAATAGAATTTTGAAATTTGAAAACTACCTACTTGCTAGGATGCAATGCAAGGGGCAAGGTTATATGATGCTAAAAGATACTACTTATAAAACTATAGGATACCACATAAAAACTTATCTTGCCATTGCAAATGTCCCCTTGTGGCATTATGGATTTAAGCCCTGCTTCCTACAAATTTTCCCATTCCATAGACTAATCCATAATCCACTATCCTTCCTTTCTCGGACCATTACCACTTGTAAATTATTATGATCTAGCTTATTATGATCTAGCTTTTGGTTCTACAAAATAATGCTTGCTTTTGGTCCTCTAAATTCTCCCCCTTTGGAATCAAACACCAAAAATGAAGACATTAGTAGCACAAGAAAGGGTCAAACTTTGTGATCCTTTGTGTGTAGAGTGGAATAGGTCACAAAATTTGACTCTCACATTATATAGATTAAGCTCCCCCTAAATATATGCAAACATATGGTAGAAGGCAAAGCATATGCATAATTGGCAAATTATTGCTCAAGGGAATTTAATCTATATAATGCATGGAGAAAGCATATAAATATCAAAATGAAATCAACATGATGATATCAGTTTAGAAATACCACATGTGGGAACCAATTTGATTTCTACCACTTGCAATAGGTGGTGGATATTTGAAGTATGATACTTAATTTCGGGGACTCCATTTTCCTTGCAATGAGACTTATACACACATGATAAGCTTGAAAAGGTGTTAGTCTCAAAGCATCCAACTTGTAGAGTAACCTCCCCCTAAATTTGTGCACACAAGTATGAAATACTTGTAGGAAGCATGCACATTAATTTCAGAATAAAAAATACCACTTGAAAGATGACAACACATGAATGTGAGAGTCATTTTCGAAGGCGATATTTGGGAGAAATTATCTACAATGTGAACTTTGGCACATATTAGATGAACAATCGAAAGACAAGCTATGTGACGTGCTCCTAAACAATTTTAAACCATGTAGGATTGCTCCAAGGAATAAGAATGAAACCGAGCAAGCCTACCATAAGATATACCTAGTGTATGTATGACAAAAGATATAAGCATACAAATGCAAACCTAGGCATGAAGAGTAACTAGATGCTTAAAGATGCCACTTGTAGGAGATTAAATCTAGTACCACTTGAAGCAAATTGAATCTAGTTATCTAACATGGGAAGGGAAATTTGGGTCCATAGTATTCACTAACCCACTTGGCAATGATCTTGTCCATCATGATGCACCCCATGAAATGCACCCATACTTTGCCAAGTCTCCAAATTCCCCAAAGTCCATCGGACTTCTCACTTCCCTTTTAGGATCCAAACCTTCTTGGTGCTCTTCATGTTGGAAATGATTTTCTTTGGCACCCAAAAGCGTTTGACCCCATTGTTGGCTTGCTTGTTCACCTTGATGGCAACCACCTTGTCATTTTTCTTCTTCTTTAACAAGTATAGTGTGGAGGCCTTCTTGTCCACCTTGTTGGTGTAGGTGTTGGAGAGCTTGCTTGTTTGCTTCTTCTTTTTCTTCTTTTCTCATCCCCCATTCTTCACATTGCACTCATAGGACTTGTGACCTTCCTTGTGGCACACATAGCAAACCATGGTTTGTCCTTCATCAAGCTTCTTCACTCCCTTGACGGTGTTATCTTGATGAAGTTGGGCTTGCTTCGCCTTGCCTTTCACTTGAGTCAAGTCCTTGGTGAGGTGAGCTACTTCTTGCTTGAGTTGCTCATTCTCCTTTGCAACCTCTTGTGTGCATGTATCTACAATAACTTTCTCAACACAAACTTGGTTGCACAAAGATGAGTCTAAATATAAATCATTACAATAAGTAGAGGCATCCTTTTTAGACATGTTAAAGATAGAACTTTTCTTTTTAGATGCCTTGGTGGGGGTTGTACTAACGGCTTCAAGATTAGCAACTTTATTAGTTAGCTCATCACAATGTTTGTACATGGTTTCCATTTTAGCAAGCAAACTTTTATAAGCATCTTGTGAGCCCGCTAACTTTTCTTTTAATTTTTCATTTTTCTTTACAAGTTGCTCATCATTGATTGTGCATGCATTTGTTGTTGCACTAGCCTCAAGTTGCTCAATTTTAGTAGATAGTTCAATATTGAGATTAGCAAACGTCACATATTGTTCAAGCAAAGTTTTATATGCTTCTTGTGAACTATGTAGCTTTTCTTTTATTTTTTCGAGCTTCTTTTGTTGACTAGTGCAAACTTTAGTATACTTAAGATTTTGTTGCACAATTTCATTATAAGAAGGCATTTCATCATCACTATCACTCTCACTAGAGGATGAGCTTTCATTACCTCGTGCCATAAGGCACACACGAGAAGAGCTTGATGATGAGTGCTTGCGGCCTCGCCTCTTGTGATGGTGTTCTTCTTCACTTGAAGAATCATCCCATGACCTTATTGATGTGAGGGCTTGGTTCTTGCACGCCTTCTTTTTTATCTTGGGTGTGGGCTTGTTTGGACAAACTTCCACAAAGTGCCCCAACTCGCCGCATCCATAGCATCCTCTCTTTCTTTGCTCATTTCTTTGATTGGTGAAGATGGTATCTTGAATTTGAATGGGCACACCATTGACATTGAGCCTTTGGATCATCTTCTCTACCTTGTTGATAAGTTTGATTGATTTTTCATCAAGGTCGGAGGTGGAGGAGGAAGATTGATCATCATCACTTGAATTTTGATCATCATCATCATCATCCTCATCTTCTTCTTCATCTTCACTTGAGGAGCTTGAGCTTGATCTTGTCTCAACTTGCTTGCCCTTCATCTTTTTTTCTCGCTACATGCGAGAGCTTTGCCTTTGCTTGATGAAGAGGCTTCTTCTTGACCCATCTTGTGTGACATTTCAAATGCCACTATCTTGCCAATGACTATGGCTGGGGTCATGGTGCTCAAGTCCTCCATGTTGTGAAGGATGGTGATGATGCTTGTATATTTCTTTTGTGAAAGCACGGAGATGATCTTCCTCACGATGTCTGCATCATCTAGCTTTGTTAATCCTATTGAATGGAGCTCATTGACAATTAGATTCAGACAAGAATACATATCACGAACAAGCTCATCACCATTCATTGTAAAGGAATCATAATTTTATTTAGCTAGACAATGTTTTTGCTCACGAACATTAGATGTGCCATCATGGAGCTCTTGAAGTTTTAACCAAATTTCATATGCCGTATTTAAAGTGAACACTTGATTAAACACATCCATGCTAAATGATTCAAACAAGCAATTCTTAGCTCTAGCATTGAAATGCATTTCCTTTTCTTCACTCTTTGTGGGTTTATCGAGATTTTTAATGCATTTTATCCTGTCACGAGTAACTCTCCAAACACCCAAATCAACCGCCTCAAGGTGGCAAGCCATTCTAGCTTTATAATATGGGAAGTTAGTGCCATCAAAGTGCAGAGGTCTAGAGGTATCTGTCGATGCGGGACCCATGGGGTTTAACACGGAGAAGAGAGAAGAAGACCTAGTCCAACTAGGATTCCCTACATGTATTCCTACTAGAACTAGTTACACGTAATCCTACTAGGATCTCTACTTTGTAATCGACTAGGACTCCCGCCTCTCCTGGACTATATAAAGGAGGGCAGGGGTCCCTAGATCAGCACCTACACATGACCTACACATAACCGACAGAACTCATAACCACAACATACCTCGCAACACAACAAATAGCGCAGGGCGCAATATACTATCCACACCATACTGGACGTAGGGCGCCGTGACTTTCCGGCATGCCGAACCAGTATAAATCATTGTCTCCCTACGTTTACCATCGAGTTCCTGCAAACACCGATACCCCTCTGAAAAATCACCGTCCTGGGTACCCCGTGACGGGTTGCCGGTGGTAAAACATCGACAGCTGGTGCGCCAGGTAGGGGTTCTCGGCGCTTTGCGTTTAAGAGCTCGGTGGACCTCAAGATCAAAGACTTGTTGTGGCTCTTGTTGGCCCTCATCGACAACTCGCTGCGGCCCTCATCGGCCCTATCTAAGATGCAACTTCAGTGCTATCCCATGGCAGCTTGGCCTCTCCATGCTGATCCCCGTCGTCATACATGACCAACTCGTCGACAACATCGAGTTGACATCAACTCGAGATCAACACCAACGAGCGACCAGATAGCCAGTTAGCCACGTGCTACAAGATGCAAGCAAGCAAATTATGGAGGGACATACCAGTGCACGACTACACATTACCATCAATACGGTACACACGTACACAGGTGGCCGTTTCGATTGACTCGGACAAGCTAAGTCGCATCCGTCTCGGCTCCGGTGGCCGTTTCGATCAACTCGGACAGGCTAAGTCGCATCCGTCTCGGCCTCATGCTATTCAATGCGTGCTGCCGGTTCCAAGCCTCGATGGCATAGCTACCCTGCACGTACGGCGAGGGAGTCCTATACTCCTACGAGACTCAAGATATATATAGCTCCGGAACGCAAGCATTACTACCCGAACGTCCAGCCACATCGCAAGATGTACAGCAACAACCTGGAAGCTGCGGTGTCCAACTACTCTGCTGTGCACTTGATTGACGGCCGCATAAGACTCGCCAATGACTACTTCAACTTCGCGAGAGCGCTCAGCAACCCACGGACGTCTACTTCGACTACTCGTCTCGACAACTTCGACGGACAACTCACTGACGGCTACTTCGACCATGCCACGACATCCGCCGACGACTACTCTGACTACTCATCTCGACTAGAAAACTAGTCGGGAGCGGGCCTCACACCGTCGACAACTAGTCGGAATCAACAACCGTCCGGCTTCATCAACAACGCGGCCATGAACCAAGCTAAGTCACGTCTCATTTTTTATATATTCCGGATATTATTCGTATGCCTCTGTGGCCATATCATCTTCCCTTAACGGCTGTTAATTTTCTCGGATAGTAAGCCTTAATTCGTGAAGCTTGCTTTCTCGAATGGATGGTCACGTCAATGAACCTCTGAACCATACGGATGGTCACATCAAAGAACCTCTTAACCATACGGGTGGTCACGTCAATGGACCTCTGAACCATACGTGAGATTCAAGTGCTTAAACGTAATAGGCTACTACCCAGGAAATTAACCGACCTAGCAAGGGAAGACACAAAAAATCATCATGCGAGCAAACATAGTGCTCTAGGTCTTCTCTTAACGGTCGCCGAATTCCTTAGGTAGAACATGCCTTAATCCGTGAAGCTTGTCTACTCACATGGACGGTCACGAACCGAGTGCCAGGCTCACAAGGTCACGTCATGAACCTCTTAACCATATGCCAGAGATTCAAGTGCTTAAACGTAACAGGACACTACCTGAGGAATTTGCATGGCCTAGCAAGAGCAAGACGCAAAAAGTTTATATGCATTTCATAACGCCGGGGCCCGCCCCTGATTGATTATTCAAATATGGGACATGCTCCCGACTTCATATCCGGAATGTCATTTACAATATATTTTTATGTTTAACATGCAGGGGAGCTACATCTATACCATGAGATCAGGAAAAACACGCTCCTGAGAGCTAGTCCAGAAACAACCTGGTTTGATAAAAAAAAAGAACCCCGACAAGGTACGGCAAGAACCAAGACAATCTCAGAAAGAACCCAGATTGATCAAAAATGAACCCCAACAAGGTGCGGCAAGAACCAAGATAAGATCAGAAAGAACCCAGATTGATAAAAAAAGAACCCCGACAAGGTGCGGCAAGGACCAAGACAAGATCAGAAAGAACCCGGATTGATCAAAAAAGAACCCCGACAAGGTGCGGCAATGACCAAGACAAGATCAGAGAGAACCCAGATTGAAGAAAAACAACCCAGATAAGTTGGGAACAGAAATCAAGATAAAAAAGAACTTGGATTGATCAGAAAACAACCCGGATGAGGTACATACAAGTCCAGAAAGAACCTGGACAAAGTGCAAACAACCTGGAAGAGGTACATCAAGAACCAGAGAAGTCTAGAAATGACCTGGATGAATAAAAAACAACCCGGATGAGGTACATACAAGTTCAAAAAGAACCTGGACGAAGTGCAAACAACCTAGAAGAGGTACATCAAGAACCAGAGAAGTCTAGAAAACGACCTGGAGGAATAAAAAACAACTCAGAAGAGCATCACGGCTTAGTCAAACACTAAGCTCGGGGGCTCAGCATTCGCTTCAACTACGCCCGAGGGCTCGAATTCAAGGATGAAAGACCAAGAATACAAGTACTCAAGACTACAACAACGACAACACATCAAGACCCTTCATCCGATTTCTATTCTAAAGAAAAGTACTCAGAGAAGGCTCGGGGGCTGCGGGATACATAACCCCAAAAATTTTCTTTGAAGACAAGAATCTGGACCCTCCAACTTTTGCAAGCAAAAGCAAGAGGCTCGGGGGCTACACTCAGTGAGTGCAATTTTTACGAAAAATTGCACCCACCAAAAAAGAACTCGGAGCAACCAAGAAGACTAAAGGGACCCTCTGGCTTCTTGTCCCAACAAGCAAGAGGCTCGGGGGCTACACTCACTGAGTGCACTTTTGTGCAAAAGTGCACATCAGCCGAAGAAAAGACAAAGAAGACCATCTCAAGACCTCGCTTCAAGAAAGAACCTGGAACAAGTCTACAACAACCCAGCCCTTGAAGCTCAATCATGAAATGCTCGGGGGCTTGTCGATGCGGGACCCATAAGGTTCCCCACGGTGAAGAGAGAAAAAACTTAGTCAAATAGGATTCTCCTCATGTAAACCTACTAGGACTAGTACTGCGTAATCCTACTAGGATCTCTACTTTGTAACCAACTAGGACTCCGCCTCTCTGGACTATATAAAAGGAGGCGGGGGTCCCTAGATCGGCAGAACCTACACATGACCTACACACACATAACCGTGAACTCACAACCACAACATACCTGCAACACAACAAACAAAGCGCGAGGCGCAATATACTATCCACACGGTGGGCGTGAGGCGCCGTGACTTTCCGGCGTGCCGAACTAGTATAAATCATTGTCTCCCTGTGTTTACCATTGAGTTCTTGCAAACGCTGATACCCCTCTGAACAAATCATCGCCCCGGGTACTCCTGTGGTGGGTTGCCGGTGGTAAAACATCGACAATGACTGATTTATCTTTGGTTACACGCCCGAGAAAGTCACGGCGCCCTCGTCCCGATCCGGTGTGGATAGTATATTGCGCCTGCGCTATTTGTTTGTGTTCGCGAGGTATGTTGTGGTTGTGAGTTACGGTCATGTGTGGTAGGTCTGCCGATCTAGGGACCCCTGCCCTCCTTTATATAGTCCAGGAGAGGCGGGAGTCCTAGTTGGTTACAAAGTAGAGATCCTAGTAGGATTACGTGTACTAGTCCTAGTAGGATTACATGAGGAGAATCCTATTTGGACTAAGTTTTCTTCTCTCTTCACCGTGGGGAACCTTATGGGTCCCAGCTGTCGATGTTTTACCACCAGCAACCCGTCACGGGGTACCCGGGACGGTGATTTGTTCGGAGGGGTATCGGCGTTTGCAGGAACTCGATGGTAAACACAGGGAGACAATGATTTATACTGGTTCGGCATGCCGGAAAATCACGGCGCCCTACGTCCAGTCTGGTGTGGATAGTATATTGCGCCCTGCGCTATTTGTTGTGTTGCGAGATATGTTGTGGTTGTGAGTTCTGTCGGTTATGTGTAGGTGGGTCTGCCGATCTAGGGACCCCTGCCCTCCTTTATATAGTCCAGGAGAGGCGGGAGTCCTAGTCGGTTACAAAGTAGAGATCCTAGTAGGATTACGTGTACTAGTCCTAGTAGGATTACATGAGGAGAATCCTATTTGGACTAAGTTTTCTTCTCTCTTCACCATGGGGAACCTTATGGGTCCCGCATCGACAAGCCCCCGAGCATTTCATGATTGAGCTTCAAGGGCCGGGTTGTTGTAGACTTGTTCCGGGTTCTTTCTTGAAGCAAGGTCTTGAGATGGTCTTCTTTGTCTTTTCTTCGGCTGATGTGCACTTTTGCACAAAAGTGCACTCAGTGAGTGTAGCCCCCGAGCCTCTTGCTTGATTAAACATCGACAGCTGGCGCGCCAGATAGGGGTTCTCGGCGCTTTGCGTTTAAGAGCTCGGTGGACCTCAAGATCAAAGACTTGTTGTGGCTCTTGTTGGCCCTCATCGACAACTCGCTGCGGCCCTCATCGGCCCTATCTGAGATGCAACTTCAGCGCTATCCTGTGGCAGCTTGGCCTCTCCATGCTGATCCCCGTCATCATACATGACCAACTCGTCAACTACATCGAGTTGACATCAACTCGAGATCAACACCAACGAGCGACCAGATAGCCAGTTAGCAACGTGCTACAAGATGCAAGCAAGCAAATTATGGAGGGACATACTAGTGCACGACGCGACGTTATCAATCAATACGGTACACTGCGTACCACATTGTGTGGCCGTTTCGATTGACTCGGACAAGCTAAGTCGCATCCGTCTCCTCGGCTCCGGTGGCCGTTTGATCAACTTTCGGACAAAGCTAAGTCGCATCCGTCTCGGCCTCATGCTATTCGATGCGTCTTTGCCGGTTCCAAGCCTCGGACGGCACAGCTACCTCAAGACGTCACGGTGAGGGAGTCACACTCTACAAGACTCAAGATATATATAACTCCGAACACAAGCATTTACTACCCGAACGTCCGCCCGCATCGCGCAAGATGTACAAAGCAACAACCTAGAAGCTGTGGTGTCCAACTACTCTGCTGCAAGACTTGATTGACGGCCGCATAAGACTGCATGACGACTACTCCAACTTCGGCGAGAGCGCCAAGCAACCATGGACGTCTACTTCGACTACTCGTCTCAACTACTTCGATGGACAACTCACCGACGGCTACTTCGACCATGCCGCGACGTCCGCCGACGACTACTCCGACTACTCATCTCGACTAGAAAACTAGTCGGGAGCGGGCCTCACACCGTCAACAACTAGTCAGAATCAACAACCGTCCAGCTTCATCAACGACCGCCACAGCTTCATCAACAACGCGGCCACAAACCAATCTAAGTCATGTCTCATTTTTTATATATTCTGGATATTATTCGTATGCCTCTGTGGCCATATCATCTTCCCTTAACGGCTGTTAATTTTCTCGGATAGTAAGCCTTAATTCGTGAAGCTTGCTTTCTTGAATGGATGGTCACGTCAATGAACCTCTGAACCATACGGATGGTCACGTCAAAGAACCTCTGAACCATATGGGTGGTCATGTCAATGGACCTCTGAACCATACGCGAGATTCAAGTGCTTAAACGTAACAGGCTACTACCCAGGAAATTAACCGACCTAGCAAGGGAAGACACAAAAAATCATCATGCGAGCAAACATAGTGCTCTAGGTCTTCTCTTAACGGTCGTCGAATTCCTCAGGTAGAACACGCCTTAATCCGTGAAGCTTGTCTACTCACATGGACGGTCACGAACCGAGTGCCAGGCTCACATGGTCACGTCATGAACCTCTGAACCATACGCCAGAGATTCAAGTGCTTAAACGTAACAGGACACTACCTGAGGAATTTGCATGGCCTAGCAAGAGCAAGACGCAAAAAGTTTATATGCATTTCATAACGCCGAGGCCCGCCCCTGATTGATTATTCAAATATGGGACATGCTCCCGACTTCATATCCGGAATGTCATTTACAATATATTTTTATGTTTAACATGCAGGGGAGCTACATCTATACCATGAGATCGGGAAAAACACGCTCTTGAGAGCTATTTTACTCAGACAAGTCCAAAAACAACCCGGATTGATCAAAAAAGAACCCTGACAAGGTACGACAAGTACCAAGACAAATCCAGAAAGAACCTGGATCGATCATAAAACAACCCCGAAGAGATGCTGCAAGTACCAAGACAAATTCAGAAAGAACTCGGATTGATCAGAAAACAACCCGGATAAGGTACATACAAGTTCAGAAAGAATCTGGACGAAGTGCAAACAACCTGAAAGAGGTACATCAAGAACCAGAGAAGTCTAGAAATGACCTGGATGAATAAAAACAAATCGGAAGAGCATCACGGCTTAGTCAAATTAGAAAACAACCCGGATAAGGTACTTACAAGTTCAGAAAGAACCTGGACGAAGTGCAAACAACCTGGAAGAGGTACATCAAGAACCAGAGAAGTCTAGAAATGACCTGGATGAATAAAAACAACTCGTAAGAGCATCACGGCTTAGTCAAACACTAAGCTCGGGGGCTCGGCGTTCGCTTCAACTACGCCCGGGGGCTCGAATTTAAGGATGAAAGACCAAGAATACAAGTACTCAAGACTACAACAAAGACAACACATCAAGACCCTTCATCCGATTTCTATTCTAAAGAAAAGTACTCGGAGAAGGCTCGGGGGCTGCGGGATACATAACCCCAAAAATTTTTTGAAGACAAGAATCTGGACCCTCCAACTTTTGCAAGCAAAAGTAAGAGGCTCGGGGGCTACACTCACTGAGTGCACTTTTGTCCAAAAGTGCACATCAGCCGAAGAAAAGATAAAGAAGACCATCTCAAGGTTTCACTTTAGAAGAACCTGGAACAGATTTACAACAACTCAACGAAGACCAAGAAGAACAAGAAGGCTTCTAAAGCTCATCCATGAAATGCTTGGGGGCTTGTCGATGCGGGACCCATGGGGTTTCCCACGGAGAAGAGAGAAGAAGACCTAGTCCAACTAGGATTCCCTACATGTAATCCTACTAGAACTAGTTACACGTAATCCTACTAGGATCTCTACTTTGTAACCGACTAGAACTCCCGCCTCTCCTGGACTATATAAAGGAGGGCAGGGGTCCCTAGATCGGCACCTACACATGACCTACACATAACCGACAGAACTCACAACCACAACATACCTCGCAACACAACAAATAGCGTAGGGCGCAATATACTATCCACACCAGACTGGACGTAGGGCGCCGTGACTTTCCGGCGTGCCGAACCAGTATAAATTATTGTCTCCCTGCGTTTACCATCGAGTTCCTGCAAACGCCGATACCCCTCCGAACAAATCACCGCCCCGGGTACTCCCGTGGCGGGTTGCCGGTGGTAAAACATCGACAGCATCTATCCCAACCACTCTAAATAGCGTCAGCTCAACGGCGGTTAAGCCAAAGGTCCAAATTGAGCCAACCGGCTCTGATACCACTTGTATGGGACCGTGATGCCTAAGAGGGGGGGTGAATTAGGCAACTTATAAATCTACTTCTAAATTATGGCCTCTTTTACTAACCTTAGCAAAACCTATGCAAAAGATAAACTATCTAAATGTGCGCCTATGGTTTTGCTAGTGTGTTGCTATCTCTACCGCAAAATGAGTAATACAATCAATGTAAATGCAAAAGCTAAAGAGCAAGGTAGAGATATGTAAACTCCCATCGACGACTCCGATATTTTTACCGAGGTATCGAGAAGCACGCAAGATTCCTCCTAGTCCTCGTTGGAGCCCCTCGCAAGGAATCCCTCGCAAGGGCCAAGCTCCCGGTCGGGTAACTACGTGCATAGCCTCAGGCCTTCCCCACGCGCAAGTGGGTCTCCGACGTGCCTTCCGGCAAGCCTCTCTGGGATGCTCCCCGCCGTCTTCACTATCAAGCTTCCGGCCGAAACGCCGCGGGCCTTGTTCCCTCCGGTACACGGTGGCGGCCACACCACAACCGCGGTTGGTGTGATCTCGCAAGACTACAAGCCCCTCCAATATACAGCAATGGTGCGCGCAAGCACCGAGTGGTAAGAGGTTTGCAAACCTCACTAAACACTAGGCCTAAACCTAGAGCAAGCACATAAGTGGTGGTCTAATCAACCTAAGCACTTCGTAAAAGCACCTACGTTAATCACCTAATAAATCACTAAGCACTATGCAAGTGAAGATCACTAAAATGGTATATCAACACCCTTGATATGTTTTGTCAGCTCCACACCCTTCAAATGGTCGGTTGGGGGGTCTATTTATAAGCCCCACTGAGAAAGTAGCCGTTGGGGACGAAATCCCGCTTTTCTGCTACTGACCGGACACTGATCACGTCCTGACCGGACGCGTCCGGTCGTCTCGACCGTTAGAGCCGCGATCAACTGATCGGACGCTGCCAGCGTCCGGTCACATGCCACTGGACGCGTCCGATCGCAATTTCGCTGCTCTGGAACATTTCTGTACTCGATCGGACGCTGCTGTTCTGCGTCCGGTCGATTTGCCGCTAGCGTCCGATCAATGCTGAATGTGTTGTCGGGATGATGAACAGTGCCTTCGGTGCGTCTGGTCATTTTGCTTGTTCAGCTACCGGTCGCTGCTGCTGATGCCTGCTGTAGTCGAGTCACTGATCGGAGCGTCCGGTCGGTCACCTTCTAGCTTCCGGTCCAGCGTCCGGTTACCTCTGTGAGCTCGTATCTTCGTAATCTTGCGTCTAGCTTGATTCCTATCTTCATGCTTGGACTTTGCTTGATATCTTGAGTCTTCTCTTGTGCTTCTAGGGTCTTGCTTAAGGTGTTGATCATCGGATCATCACGTCGCCTTCGTCCAAGTCATGTCTTGCACCCTATTGAACTATAAAACAATCACTTACAAATTTATTAGTCCAATTTGGTTGTGTTGGTCATCAAACACAAAAATCCAAAGTAAATGGGCCTAGGGTCCATTTTCCTTATAGCCATCAAAATAACATCTACCTTCAGCATCAAACATAGGTTATGTAATTCCAGAATAAAACCTGACTTTGTGAATGGCATTCTTGTTTTGCACTGTCCTATGTGGGTCTTCTTCGTCTGGATGCAAGTCTTATTTTTTCTTATATGTGTGGATAATATTTTTCATTTCTTTGAACTTGGGATTATTTGGCAGTGTACTTGGTTCTAGTATAGAGACACACCACTACAGCCTAGACTTTTTATTTGCTTCCTTCAAATAGGGCTTTAGTGAGTTGGAGTGTCGTCGTAGCAATCCTTGTTTGAATGACCTATGCAGAGTGCTTTTATTGACACCTAGAGCATTTGTAAGTGACCTTATAGTACCCCTTCTGTTTAGGGAAATATCTGGAACTGTAGAGAGGTCCACTTATTTTTTTTACGGCCACAGTTCTTAGGTTTCAAGCCATTGACATTTACTGGTATGCCCTGTGCCCAACATTATTTTGCTCTCTTCCATACACGTTGTATGGTACGTATACGGACATTGTACTTCGCTGCAATAATAGTTGTATTGTTTCTTTTTAATTTTCCATTCTTACTGCTCCGATGCAAATCTTCAAATATGTCTCATCTTTGTCTATTTATATCCTTCTTCCTAAGTCAGGCCTGATCATGATGTGCTTGGTCATCATCTACATCATCATGTGCTTGCTCATCCTCTTCATCATCATGTGCTTGGTCATTCTCTTCCTCATCATGTGTTTGCTGATTGTCTTCACCATCTGAGTCCGGCAACTCCTCTTCATCAAAGGCGATGTCAACAGTTTCAGTGTACACGCCAAACTCCTCTATGAGATCCTCCAAGGCATCTTGTTTGACATGCAAGGCTATGCCAACGTCTACAGAAAAATATAACTGATCAATACAAATTATTTTGGATTCGGAGCTAATAAATGTGCTGCACTACTTAATTTTTTTGGGCTCACACATGCTGCAGATATGCACACGATTAATTATTTTGTAATGTTGGCAATCTCTGCTGGTAGTTCTACTTTCATTGCTCAAGTTGGTTGACAAAAAATAATTTTGCCTAGGATGTGCACAAATGCATTAAATCTGTTTTTTCAGCAAACATACGTCTATGCTTGAGTCACTGATGGGAAATAATCACCGGTCAGCAGGTTTTCTTGTTCACTATCCTGTTGAGGATGATTCAAATCAAAGGGATGGCAAACATTGTGAACCGCTGCATCATCAAAGAGGGCAGGTAAGGCATCTTGTTCATCTTGTGAAGCTCTGTCATTGCCTGCACCAAAATTTGTAATGTTTGTATGTATTGTCAGTACATAGATGATGACACTTTTGTCATGCAGATTTTTGTGGTACTAATAGAAATACTCATCTGTCAGCAGGTTTCCTTGTTCTCTTTCATGTTTATGATCACTCATCAAATGGATGCCCAACTTTCTAACCTGCTACAATAATAAGTTTTAGGAGAAAGTACACTCTTATTCTAGGAGGAATTAAACGAGTACAAACTCATCTTAGGAGAGAGATATTAAATCGGGGAGAGAGAGAGGGAGAGACAGGGAGAGGGAGAGGGAGAGGGGGAGAGATAGAGAGAGAGAGAGGGAGAGAGAGAGATGGAGGTGCTAACCTCCATGAAATGCTTGTTCACTGGTTTGACACACTACATCTTGGAAGGGATCATTATCACCTTGAGTTTCAGCAGGATCGCTCAGGCAACTTCTCTCCTCCGTCCTCTGTGGTGCGTTCAAATCCACTAGGAGCTTGGCCATGTGAACGCCTGATGAAATGTTTGAAATGAAACAGACAAGATAAGCTAGCTGGCTCTCTTGGCATGGAGAAAGATTTATAGAAATGGTGCGTGCTTTAAATTTTTATTTTCGCATGTCTTTATAAAAAAGCGTGAACTGTATTTTTAGAGCAAAGTGTATTAGCCGTTTGTACAGTGCGTTTTGTGTCGGGTTAAAAAATGACTGTACATGGCTTTAGCTCTGGCTGTACTATTTTTTTAATGTAAAAGTGGTGCATGTCATTTAATGTGTCAGCATAAGCATTGATTACTTGTAGAGATGCTGTGGTCTTTTGCCTTGTTTTTTTTCCTTGGGCTCTGAGTTCACAGAACGTCGAGGGGCGGAGGGAGTAGTCCGGAAGCTCCTCAATCCCTTCCCTCATTTTTTCTCGTTCCCGAATCCCGACCCCAGCCGCCGCACGCCCGCACCCGCACGCGCTCGGAGAGTCGCGGTCTCCCCGCTGTCGCGTTCTCCGCTGGTGCCACGACGCAGCGGTTCCGTCTCCCACGCCATCGCTCGCTGCCTTCCCTTGCCATCCCTCTCTCCACTAGCTAGTGCACCAAGGAGTCAAGGCAAGGAGTGAGAGATCGAGAGAGCCAAGCCAGAACTTCCATGGCAGCTGCGGGATCCTCTATCAACGGCCGGTAGGCGGCGCCAGAGCCAAGATTGGGGGCTAGTAGGCGGCGCCTGCGCCTTCGGCGGTCTCTCCCTCTCTCGCCAGGGCACAGATGGCGTCCGGCGGTCCGGCACTCGAGCCGCTCGTCGACCGTGAGTACCCTAAATCGACCAGCCATAAGATTTCTTCGCTTTCCGATCTTCTTCTGTCTGATGCTCTCCTCCTGCTTCTGCAGAGGTCATCTCCGTCATCACCAACGATGGCCGCAACATCGTGGTAAGCAAGCATTATCCTACGACGAGTTAATTATCTCAGTCTCTTGCTGCCATGCCATATGGTGCCTGTGACTAGTTAATTCATCTTGTTGCTGCAGGGTACACTCAGGGGATTCGATCAGGCCACCAACATTATCCTCGACGAGTCCCACGAGAGGGTCTACTCTAGAAAGGTTAGTTTTGGCTTGCTTCCCCAATCGATTTTGACCTTTTATTTTCATTCACAATATACCAAATCAGCTGTTTCCGTGTAAAATTGAAACCCAATGCCCTGCAATGCACAGCTAATACCAAACCACCAGAATACTTGGTTTAATTGGATGCCATCTCAACACAAAAGTCACCTTTAGCGCTCATGTACGATGCCACAAATCCCTATTCCTATCGTTGAATAGTCTGGCAAGTTATGTTGTGCTCCTAGATGTTATGGAATCATTGCCTCATATATACTCCCTCCTTTCCAAATTATGTCATTCCAACTTCCTTGGAGGGTCAAAGCATCTCAAGTTTGACCAAAACTATAGAGAGAATTACAAAGATTTATGACATCAAATAGGTATACTATGAAAATATAATTAATGAAGAATGAAGAATCTAATGATACTTATTTGGTATCATAAATGTTATTATTTTATTATATATGTTTTGACTCTCCTAGAAAATTGAAATGACTTATAATTTGGGATGGAGGGAGTATTTTTTTTACAATCTGTCCTTTGATAATTCTGATTATCAGTGAGCCATTTAGAGCAACTTTTCAAGTTCGCGCTGAGTACCAGTTTACCCCAATCAGGTATTCAATCATATTTACCCCTAGTGTTCTAAGTGGCACTGATGCTCTGCTTTCAAGTGCTCTGTTCTGCTGTTTCCTGTATGAATTCTACCCTTCGTCAGGATTGATGGGCTTACAAGTATGACTCGTTCAGTACATATTGTTCGTTACAGAATTTGTCTGTCTTGGTCTTGAAATTCTTCCATTGGGTAAAGCTTTGCATTGGTCTCCTTTTTGTACCCACTTTGTTAATCCTGCTGTTCTCTTTTGTGGTACTGTAAACTGGTTTATTTCATGATCCTTGGAAATTTGCTCCCAAAAATGTAAAAGCCAAGAAATATTTGGTACCTTAAGGTTGGACACTGATTTCCTGCAGAATGAGTCTACACTTTACACTGAGCCATGTGCCGTCCGGCGTTTGAATACTTGATCTTTGATATGTTGACGAATATCGTGTACTGCCATCCTAGTTTCAAGGATTAATTGATGTGCTGTGATTGAACTTAAGTGTGTTTAAAGATGTATTCTCATCAAACTGTTGTGATTGAACATAAGTGCTTAAGAATGATTCTTTATACCTACTGATGATTTAACAAATTATATGCGGCACTGGTTGGATGGAATATACCCAAAGACTTAGCCTTAGATAGGAATGCTTGGAAGACAGCTATTCACGTGCCTGAACCTTGATTGTTTCTGTTGGGTTTCAACTCTAGCCTACCCCAACTTGTTTGGGACTTAAAGGCTTTGTTGTTGTTGTTGTTGTTGTTGATATGCGGCACTGGTTCATGAATCATGATTCAAATAATTACCTTTGACATCTCTATAGCTGTATTCTCATCAAACTGTTTTTTTTGTGTGTGTGTTGTGTGTGTGTGTGCAGGGGGCTGGGTGATTCTGGTGAATTGCTCTCGTAGAAATGGTTGGTTCAGAACATTTTCCATGGCACAACCTTTCTTCCCCCTTCTAATGAAGCCTCTCCTGTCATTTGTTTTTAGAAGAATGTTTTGTAGATGCCTCTCTGTTCAGCCGTGCATAATCGTGGCATATCAATCTCTGTTGATATGTGATGGTTCTGTCTTAGGTTGTCATAGTGCTGTGAACCAGTTATCTTTTATTATTGATCGATTGCACAACTGTGTTGAAATGAAACACCTTGGTTGCACAATTCCTCTCGTGCACTTGCATATTGCATACTGCATGTGCGTCTCTCATTATATTCTCTAATTTCTGCTGCGCATGAGAATTTAGCAGTAAATTTGGATTCTTGAGCCTTATGAGAAACACGATTGCACTTGCAGGAGGGAGTCCAACAACTTGTACTTGGTCTGTACATTATCAGGGGTGACAACATGTAAGATATTTCCTCCTTGTCATTTGAGGCTTTTGTTACTTGTGCAGTTTTTTTTGTGGGGGGTCAATAATGCACTCGTTTTCAGTTAGTACTGCGTGCACTTGTTTTCAGAATTATTAGTATTCTACCAAACTGAAGCAGAACTTACAGTCGTTTGTCCCATTCTTTTTCTCTTCACCTCATTCGATATGTGCAGAAGCGTTGTGGGCGAGGTCGACGAAGAGCTGGATTCAAGATTGGATATGTCGAAGCTAAGGGCGCACCCACTGAAGCCTGTTATCCACTGAGGTCCGCTGCGGCGAGATTAGATGCACTCGTGTCTTGGGTACTCTGTGGATTGGATGAGTTATTGTTGAATGCAGGATGTAGCATCATCACCATGAAGATGAGTTATTGTTGAATGCAGGATGTAGCATCATCACCATGAAGAGGGGACTGATGAGTATTGTGAACATGTATCTTGCGTATTGTGAATCAATGAATATATGTCGGCTGTTGGGTTGCTTGCCTACACATTCTGTAAGATTGCAGTTGCCTATTTTTATTTCTTTTTTCATTAAAAAAAAAGATTGCAATTGCTTGGAGTTCGGATCCCGTGGGAATAGGTTGTCTAAGGTTTGTCTACGATATAGAAAGCATTAACCTAAGTGGTAAGTTGGCTCGTGTTGATTTTATACTATTAGGATTAAAGGTCACGTACGACTAGACTTCACAAACATTTCTTACAAGCAAGCATTAGCGCGCTACAGCCTAGTAGGTTGTTAGAATGTTATCTTATGTTGACTTAAGTCAATTATAATGTTCAACTAGAGGTTAACATAAGTAGATAATGTTATCTCATTTGTAGAACTAATTATTTCCTTTAACCTAAGTAGATTGAAAGTACTTCATTTCATGTGTGTCATTTTTATATTCATGACTATTATATGTTTGTCTTTCAAGGTGTATGTAATATGGCTCTAGGTTTATCATCAGGTTTCTCTTATTTCACTTAGGGTTTTAAAATGTGGCACTTAAGATAGAGTTGACCTAACACGCATTTATTGTTTAACAATTGTGGGCATGTTCGCTTGGAGGAATTCTGGAGGAATTTGGATGGTTTAGAGGAATGCTGAAGGAATTTATGAGAGAAAAACACTATTCCGAATGAAAAAAAGAAGCGGATCAGGCCGGGTTTAAGGGCACTCGAACGGGGCCACATGTGCTTTTGTTCCTGCATATTTTTTAGTTCTTTCTTATTATACTACTAAGCTTAACCAATTGTTGGGTTATTTAGTGTTAATGGACTTTACTTACACCTGGGGTGTTACAGATGTCACGAACACAGTATCAAGGACCCATCAGTACTACATTCGGCCTAGAGGCCATGTAACTGGCTTGACCTATCTCGCTATTCTGCCAGCATGTGGCATCTAAATATATTAAGATAGTTTGCTTTGACCGCCTCTCAGGCTATCCACGTCACCCCCATCGTTTATAGCCGTTGGATCTTCGATCGTGTGGCCATACTTGTCTGGAGCAGATTCGGCCGGAAGCGGCTTCTGCCGCTCTGGCTTCGCTTCCACAGCTTTCCCTTACCTTCTCTCGGTGTTGTGCGGCTTCTACTCCGGAGCAGGCCCATCAGATATATACGCCGGCTTCCGATTCTGTCTTCCCGATCCTTCCACCGCTCCCTCTCGCGTCCGCATCCGCGCCTCTTCCCTCTCCGTCATCATCTCTCGGCGGCGACTAGGGCAGAGCCCCCATAGTGCCAGGCGAGGCCATGGCCCGACGCCCCCTAGCACGGAGAGGCGCGGTGGCGGCGAGGCCGCCCACTGGCGTGGCGGCGCAGTGCAGCCCCAGCATGGCAAGGTGGGCAGAAGCGGGCGAGTGCTCCCCTCGGCACATTGTGTGTTGGTGGCGCTGGTGGGCCCTAACGGTGCACCCAAAGACGCAATGGCTCCGGCGTGGTGAGCGCACGCAGCTGAAGGTGGCCTCTCTCCTTGCTCCTCCTCTCTTTCCCTCGTCGGTGCCCAGCGTCAATCTGTGCGATCTGTGCTTGTTGCCTTCTTTGCTGGGTCGATCCGGGGCCTCCATGGCCGGATCCGGTCGTTCCCCTAGGTCTGTGTAGAGCACCAAGCGTGAAACTTTGGGGGCTCCATGACCGGATCAGTCCTCCCGCGCCTGTGGCCGCCGTCTTGGGTGAAGAGCCGCCTGTGCCCTGCGGCCGAGCTGCAGGGTGGGCACACACCGGTCAGTCGAGTCGGGCTAGGCCATGGCAATACGCTCAAGCTGGACCCGCTTGTATGTCATCGTCGCTTCTTTTCTTCCTCTCCTCGGCGTCACATCCTCCCCTCGCATCCTGACCTTTGCTTCACCACGGTCGCTCAAACTTTGGAGGAATTGGTACGTTTCTTTTTTGTTCTTTCATTTTTATTGGTTGCCCAGTGTCATTATCTGTTCTTTTATATCTTTGTGGTACTGACTTTTCTTTTTGCCTGTGAGGTTTGTATCATCTAGATCGAGGTGTTCGCCAAGATGCACACCATCGACGTTGTGCTGGATTGTTGGGTCGGCTTCTTGGCACGCACCAGTTTCCTGCCCATCCGCGTATGCCTACTTGCCACCTACTACCTGCTTGAGAAAATGACTGAACCGATGCAAGTCAGTTCAGCTTATAATTGCAAAGCCTTTCACTTGATGTTCTAACACAAAGAAAATGGACTAATAGAGATATAAAGACGTCTCCTAGGCATTGTATAGCAAGTTTATTCAGTCTGCTACTTAACTTTTGTTTTCATTATGTTGGTTTGATTTGATTATGAACTAACTCTTCCAGCAAGCAATTGTAGAAAGTAGCATTATAAGCAGTTTTAGAATAAGCTTTTCCATATTGCTGTTAAAATCTTTCGCATTTTTTGCCAATTGATATGTGATGCAGCACTAACATTTACTATCTTTGTCAAATATACAGAGTGATCTCTCAAATATTTAGGATGGACTGAACAGACACGGCCATACATAAATGTTTGGCTCTCCGAAGGTATCTCAGGTATGGTCTTTCCTTGCATAGGATTATCCAAGGCTCTCGTATTAATTATCCTCTTGCTTTCTATCAATGGCTCAAAAGATAGCTGACCCGAACATCGATCCGGCTTCCTTGTTGCTTTGACTAATTGGTCTTTTGCATCGATCCTTTTTGCTCTCTCCGCAGTCACTGGATCCATCGGAGGAGATGCCATTGTTATTGGACTGCAGCTCTTGAAGGGCCTACTCAGGTGCCATCGTTCTTTTCTGTCCATTTGACCCTTAATGTTTGTTGTATGAATATAATGTCATGCCACCTAATATGAAGTCATATCCACCTAAAGTTATCACGCGCGCATGGCCGCGCGCAAATTACTCACTTTAGCATCCCGTCTGTAGAATTTCATTTCATTTGATTTTGATTTGTCTTTAGCGGGATCTGTTGGCGGGTAGTTATGTTTGGTTTCTACTCTAGCACTCCATGTGTTTGTCACATTGCTTAGGCAAAAAATAGACAACTATCTATTCACTTTAGCATCCTATCCGTCCAGTTTGATTTCTCTAATCATCTGTTGTAGTTTCTTTGCAGAAGGTCATGATTGGGTACCACAACAAACGAAAGTTTTTTGTTCAGTTAGTGCATCTGAAGGGAGTTGCATTGTACTCCAGTCCATCAGGTATTCATGACCTTTGTCTCAACCATTTTTCTCCTTCATTCATTATCACAACTTTTGGTATGTGTTACTAGGATGGCATGGATGTGTCCTGCACCATATAAAAAGAACTTAAATCTTTCAGTTTCTATGCATGACATATCTACATTAAACTTCTTCCCCTAATATTATTTCCATGCAAAAATTGAACATATATTTTTTACCAGTGCCTTATGCAAAAGATTGAACATATATTTTTTACCAGCGCCTTAGCCAAGTGATACGCCGACGCGCGCAAGGGCGCGCGTGATGGACTAGTGAGTATAAAAGGATGAAGTCGCTTATGCCGGAGGTAAGAGCATCTCCAGGAGTTTCCAAAACCCACTCCCAATCTAGATTTTCTGGCAAGATTGAAAAGAACTGCTCTGTGTCGACGAAATATGGTCGGCAGTCTACCCAGGGGTATGCCCAAGGTAGTAGATTGTCGGTAGACAGATGCGCAAGCTACGAACAAGACGGTGACGCAAGACAAACACGAGGTTTTATCCAGGTTCGGCCGCCAAGAAGGCGTAATACATACGTCCTGCGTCTGATTGTATTGTTGTATGTTAATGAGAGGTGTTTTTTAGAGGGGTCCCCTGCCCGCCTTATATAGTCTGGGGGCAGGGTTACAGATCTGGAAACTAATCCTAGCCAGTTACAATTGCCATAGGTGGCCGGATAAGGATTCATATTCTAACCGACCAGGATCTTGCTTGATCGCCAAATCCGTCTTGACTCCTTGTGCGGGACTCCGAACAGGTTGGCCGGGCCGCGCGTCGTCTTTAGGTGGACCGGACCCTCTGATCTGGGCCGGCCCAAGCCTAGCCGTAAGGGTATAGGGGTTAATACCCCCACAGCTAGTCCCCGAGCACCATGTATTATGCTGCAACACGCCATTTTAACCTTCTCCGAACAGTGAGGCTTGAGTTCTTGACATCTCTAACCACCGTTGTCACCGAAGAAGTAGTTTGTTCGAAGAATGTATGGTGCTCTTAAGAAAAAAGAAAAAGATTTCCGTCTTGGGAAGTGTGCCCACTTGTATTTCTGAAAAGAAATGTAAGTGCGTCTTTGATCATCAGAGGCGTAGGGGTCGAAAAACAAACACATTCACCGCAAGGTGAAGTGTGCCCACTTAGTCCCTGAGCCTAGTAGTAGGTGACGTTGGCACGTGGTGCCAGGGTCTAAAAAAGAATTCCCGGTTAAGTTGAGAATCCAATCATCGTACAGGCGATACGAGATGCACCGGCAGGTGCATCGTACCGATGTAGTCCCCGAGCTTGCTGGAAGGCGAGGTATGAGCCTTGTAGCAAGGTCTAAATAAATGCCTCTCAACTGTATGTGAGTACAAATCACATGTAGCCGAGGAGAGCGGTCTCCGAGCAGTGGTCGGGACAGTTCCCGAGCACGTTAGTAGTCAGAGCAGTCCCCGATCACGGTAGTGGTCTGGGCAGTCCCCGAGCACGTTAGTGGTCAGAGCAGTCCCCGAGCACGGTAGTGGTCTAGACCATCCCTAAGCACGAGACATGCTGCAAAGAAACGAATGCCGCTTGAACTGTTATTTGGTGTATTTATCTTCTTACTCTGTCAAGTCCAATCTGACACGTCTGGTCAGAAAAAGCAGACGGGTATAGCACGCTATACTGCCTTCCTGTCCTTTCAAGCAAACAGTCGCTTGGCACCTGTAAGAAGGTGCGCCAGTGTGGGCCTTCTCACACTAGCAACGAAGAGGCGCGTACACTGGTAGCGAAAGGGCGCGTTTATTGGCATAGATCTCGAGGTTGTGAAAATAACCATCTTTGGCGCGTGCGCACGTCTCCCAAGAATCTCAGGCGGACGAAACAGCGAAACTCTTGGTTATTTATAATATAGAACTGGTAAGTTACTTTTTACCGATCCACATTACCATTCGCCGCCGCAGCCTTCTTCTTCCTCTTGCCAACCCTAAATCCTCCAAAATCATCGCCAATCACCCCTCCACCGCATCCACCTCCATCAGCAAGGGCGGATTCATGGCGAAGAGTGACGCCCAGAAGAAAGCCGGAGTCATGGCGAAGGAATGGTGGAAGTTAAGAAGCAATGAGCAGACCATCAAAGACCTCGTCACCATGGGAGTACTCCACAACAAGGAACTCGTGGGATGGCGCGCACCGGAAGGAGAAGGGTACCCCGATCCACAACCAGGTGAGATTGTGGTTTTCGAAGATTTCTTCAAGCGGGGTTTTGGGGTTCCAGTGCACCCTTTCCTTCAGGGGCTCTGCTTGTATTACAAGATTAGGATTTGCAATCTGCATCCCAACTCAATTCTTCTTGTCTCCACCTTCATTCATCTTTGCGAAGCATATGGTGGCTTCCAGCCCCATTTCGACTTCTTTCGCCATTTTTTTGTCTGCGGAAGAAAGGGAGCGGCGGCTTGAAGATAGCCAGGGGTGTGTACATCAATCTGTGTGACGGGATGAAGGCACAATACTTGCACTGCCCTTGGAACACATCGCTGGAGGACTGGTACAAGAAGTGGTTCTACATCCGCAAGGAGCCGAACACAATCACATTATGCGACGTGGGGTTCATTCCGGAGAAGAAGAACAGCTGGTCAGAAAAGCCCGAGCACCTGGAACAGATCCAAGAACTAATTGGGTTGATCCCGTGGAGGAAGTTGGATGGTCCGAGCGTGGTCGGAAACTTCATCAGTCGAAGGATCCAGCCTTGCCAGAGGAGGGTACATCCCGGCTATGAATACCAAGGTAGCGCAGACCCAACTAGGACCAGGCAAGGGGTGCTTGACAAGATAGAAGTCAAGGCCAGGATTGGAGAGCTATTCAACTTAGCTGATCCAAATTATGTTAGGTTGAGCGACATCGAGCATGCTTTCAAGCTGGCCCGACCTCCCCCAAAGGTAAATTATGCTGCCTTGTACCCGTAGAGTTATGTTGTAACAGAAACTTACTGTGTTGTCGCCTTTATGTTTCTCAGAGGAATGGTCGTGACAGAGCAGCAGTGTTCGTGTCTCCACCCCCTGGTGTAGATTGGCCGCAAGTTGCCAGCCCAACCGCCCAGATCAGCACCAGGATCGAAGATGTCGACTGGGCCATACTCGGGGTTGGGGAGGAGGCAACGGCCAGGGCTGCTGGTAAGCAGCCGGCGGCCAACAAGCGTTGTCAGGCCATTTTTACACTATCAGATGATGAAACAGAGGGTGCAGACATCTGCCGACTCGTCCCTCGAAAGAGGAGGAGACAACAGGAGTCGACGGAGCAGGGTGGCTCCTCCGTGCCAGTGGGACTCGCATCACCGACCAACTGCAAATGCAGAGGACAAGCGGCAAAGGGTCGATCATCAAGCCCCGACACCGTCTTGGTCGTCGTGGAAAGAGACCGGTGGCACCAGTGAACACGTGAGCAAGCACAGACGAAGAGGCGTGCCTTCGCCACATCATTCCGCGCTTCTAAGTCTGTAAGTATTTGTAACCTTGATGTAAGCTTACAATTTATATTGAACATTGTTGTCTTGAACTTATCTACGATATATTAGGTCGGCATCCACCAAAAATCCCGACCAACTATTTGAGTGCGGCATGGCTCCGCCCTTGGTGCGATTTGAGAAAAACTACCATGAAATGATGGCTATGGAGGAACACATGAGCAGAAAGTCATGCCGGAGCCTCAGCAGAATGAATGCTGCAGACGACGATCCCCGAGCAATTGGTCGAGGAGAGCCGAGCCAAGTACAAGTGCTCCGAGCACTAACCTGCCGAGGAGAATACTTGGCGCCAAGGGTCAGACCAAACCGATGAGCAGCGAAATGGGGGGGTGGCAGAGCGCGTTGTTTACGATGCTACGGCCCGTGGGAAAGCCATAGTGATCGCAGAGACTACGAACTCCAGACCAGCGCCACTACCCGAATGAGAGGCCGAAGAGGACGAAGTAGAAGAGGTCTTAGGCCGTCCCCAGGACAAGTGACAACATGTATATGTGTCGCGCTGGCGGAACGACCATTGGGTTATGCATGAAGAAATCCCAGAGGTCGAAGAGACCATGAAAGTTGAACGAGCAGCAAAATGTATGGTGATGGAAGTCCAGGTATGTTTGGCTTGACCACTTGATCCTGCTATCCAGTCAAACTGTCTGACTTAGCTTTTGTACATGCAGGACTTGATGAAGACCGCAAGGTATCGAAAGAAGTGCTTCGATCAAATTGAGGGGATCACAGCAAGCAATAGAGAACTGGCTGCCGAGGTGGAACGCTTACGCCACCAACTTGAAGCCTCCGACCAGGAGAGGACGGAGCAAGAGGCACAGAACCAGAACCTGGTCGTCCAGCTCAGTAACAAAGAGCAAGAAAAAACAAGTAAGTTGTCACTTTATCACAGCAAGTGCATGACATGTGTTGTTGCTTTGTTGGTAGTAACATCTGTAGTACAGGCTTAGAAGCCGAAGTAGTCCGTCTCCAAGAGGAGAATAGCCGTGTGGCCGTAGAGTGTGGTCGCCTGAAGGAGGACAACAAGAAACTGGCACACGACCAGTCGTAACTCCAGGTCCACACAACCAAGATGAAGGAGGAACAAAAAAGCAAGTATTCCAGACCACCTTACTCATTCTGTTGCCCGTGTTATCTTGTCGTGGCGTGACATTTTAATATCTTGTACGGTTTGCAGTTTTGAAAGTCAATGCCAAGAAGCATCTGGAAACCGTGATGAAAGATCGCGATGGCTGGAAGGCGCGATGCCTAGAGATCATCGAGGATCGGGACGCATGGAAGAACCGGTGCCAGGAAGTGGCAACTGGCATTTTGCCCGTCCTCAACCTTATCGACCCAGCGCCTATAGAGGAAGCGCCAAGGACACCGCAGCTTGGACTGGTCGAGGGATGCCAAAAGGCATGGGAATGGTTCCAAGAGTTTGTGAAGGAGGTGGGTGAGTATACAGGCGCACATGTGCTAAGCATGGTGCGTGCCCACTACCCCCTGATCGATCTCAAGCGCCTGGAGGCTAGGTACCCGAAGGAGGTAAATCCAGACAAGGCTGAGGAGCTTCGGATGACCTAGCTGGACCTGTCTTCAAAGATAATTAGCGACATTAACCTGTGTGGAGGTGGGACAGCACCTGTACAGGGTATGCCATCAACAAGCCAGCTGAAAACGCCATTAGTTGTGAGCCAACCGGCGAAGCCTGCGGTCACGACCAGCCAGGCATCGGCGGGGCCATTCTCTTCAGCTCGAACAGTACAAGAGTCCCCGAGACTCGAGCGGGATGTCGGAAGTAGCGAGCAGTAGGTGCCGCATGCCCCGACCAGCCAACAGAATAGGCTAGAGCTGTAGAAAAAGGATGTAGTTGTGTTATTGTAAACTTGTACCTCTTCAGGCAAGCTTGTAATAACATAATTGTATATCATTATAAGCTTATTTGTTTTGTATAAAACGTATTTAAGCTTGAAACTCGTGTTGGTGTAACTAAGTGAGAACATGTTAGCGTTCTATTTAGTTGTACCAGTTTACTCGACACGTCATCCTGAAAAGTTTGGACAGCCCTGATTTGGCATGTGGTCGGAGTGTGAGGTGCATGACCTATGCACACGCAGACACGAACAAGTCAAACCAGGGGGGACCTGCCGATCACCCGTAGCGTAGAGAGCGGATCCCATGCACGTATTGAGAGGAGCCGGAGACAGGGCCTGCTCTGAAAACCCATGAAGGAATGGTGGTCGGCTTTGACTAGCTAAGTTAGAATAGCCGTAGAATTCGAAATGACACAATCATAGTGGTCGGAGAAATCATAATAGCTTTATTGAATTAAATCAAAAGTACAAGAGGAGTACATATCTCAGTAGTTAAGCATAGAAACGCCTAAGCTTATCGATGTGCCATGAATTTGGTACGTCCGTACCGTCCAGGTGAGCTAACCTATAAGACGTTGGTCGTGTGACTTCCTTGATCATGAAGGGCCCCTCCCATGGAGTTGCAAGTTTATGGACGTCAGCCTGATTCATCTTCCACTTGAGGACCAGGTCCCCGACCACGAAGAACCGCTCCTTAACGTTCTTGTTGTAGTACCTGCGCAAAATAGCAAGGTATTTGGCTGTACGTACGCAAGAATCGAGCCGCTTCTCTTCTGCACTATTCACTTCTAGCTCCCTCGCTTCATTGGCCTTATCTTCATCGAAGTTCTCTACCCGTGCTGATCTGAAGGCTATATCTACTGGGAGCACTGCCTCAGCACCGTAAACCATAAAGTATGGTGGCACGCCGGTATTACGACTGGGCTGGGTTCTGAGGCCCCAGACCATGGCTGGTAACTCTTTGAGCCATCTTTCGGGTGCTTTGTCGTTTTTTCTGTACATCCTCTTCTTCAATGCGTCCAAAATCATACGTATTTTACTACTATGCTCCTTTCATCGCAGAAGTCCCAAAAAGCGTTCCCGGTGAACTGAGTACCCAGATCAGTGATGAAGCTGTTGGGTATGCCAAAGCGGTGGATGACCTGGTCGAGGAACGTAACAGCCTTTTCTGAGGATGCCTGTACTAGAGGCATGTACTCTATCAACTTAGAAAATTTGTCAATCAGTACAAAGACACATGCAAATTTCCCAGGAGCCGGTTTGAATGGCCCGATCATATCCAGTCCCCAGCATGCGAAGGGCCAAGAGGCTGGTATTGTCTGGATCTCATGTGCTGGTATGTGGATTCTCTTGGCGAAGAACTGACAACCCTCATAGTGCCGGACTAGCTTCTCTGCATCAGCTACCGCTGACGGCCAATAGAACCCTGCTCGGAAAGCCTTACCGACCAGCGTTCTCGAGGCTACGTGGTTGCCGCAGGAGCCAAAGTGGATTTGGTCTAGGAGATGTTCGCCATCCTCCCGGGTTATACACTTCATCAAGATTTCCTCTTTTGCGTTCTTGCGCCACAACTTGCCATCGATGAGCAGATACTGCTTACTGCGACGCATCAAGCACTCGTTTTCTGTCCGATCAATGTAACCGCTGCCATCTATCAGGTACCTGATGAAAGGTTCTCTCCAATCGGGCTCATGCGTGGTCGGAGGTGGCTCAGTGGAGCTCGACGCCGGAACCGTAGCCACCAATTGCTTGTTTAGAGGCTTGTCGACCGTGGGATCTTCCTCCTCGATGGAAGGCGTGAGCAGGTCTTGAACAAATACGCCATGTGGGACTTTAGCACGGGATGATCCTAACTTTGACAGCGCATCTGCTGCTTGATTTTTGTCCTGGACCACATGTGTGTACTCGATGCCATAGAACTTGCCTTCCAGCTTTCTGATCGACTTGCAGTATGCATCCATCCTTTCACTGGTCATGTCCCAGTCCTTGTTGAGTTGGTTGATGACCAGAGCCGAGTCTCCATAGACATAGAGACGTTTAACACCGAGCTCGATCGCAATGCGAAAACCATGTATGCATGCTTCGTATGCAGCTACATTATTAGATGCTGGGAAATGAATCCTGAGGACGTACCAGAGCTGCTCCTTGGATGGTGACACGAAAAGGACTCCTGCTCCTATGCCGTCGATGTTGAGAGAACCATCGAAGTACATCTTCCAATACTCGTCGGGCCCTTGAGAGGTAGGCGTGCTTAAGTCTGTCCACTCGACGATGAAATCGACGAGTGCCTGAGACTTGATTGTAGTACGGCTTGCGAATTCCAAGGAGAAGGGGCATAGCTCCATTGCCCACTTGATGATGCGCCCGTTCGCATCCTTGTTACTAATGATGTCTCACAGAGGGTACTCAGTCATGACCACCACACGATATCCTTCGAAGTAATGTTTCAACTTTCGGGATGTTATCAGTATGGCGTAGATCAATTTCTGGATCTGTGGGTACCTGGTCTTGGATTCATTGAGCACCTCACTGATGAAATAGATTGGTCGCTGTACCTTGTAGACGTGGTCGGGCTCATCGCGCTCGACCACCATGGCAGTGGAGACCACACGATTAGTTGCCGCAATGTAAAGCAGAAGTGTTTCGTCTTCTCTGGGAGCAGTAAGGACCGGAGGTGACATAAGGTATTGTTTTAGTTGTGTGAAGGCAGCGTCTGCTTCCTCCGACCACTCAAACTTCTCAGATGCTTTGAGCAGTTTAAAGAACGGTAATCCCTTTTCGCCTAATCTTGATATGAAACGGCTGAGAGCAGTCATGCATCCGGTAAGCTTCTGAACATCCTTCACCTTTTTGGGTGGCTTCATGTCCAAGACAGCTTTGACTTTCTCCGGGTTATGGCGTATGTCGTCGTGACTGATGACGTTGCCAAGTAGTATGCCAGAAGGAACACCAAAGATACACTTCTTTGGGTTTAATTTCCATTGGAATGTGTTAAGGGCTGTAAAGGTGTGTTCTAGGTTGTCAACAAGGGTATGTGCTTCCTTGGTCTTGACAACTACATCATCAACATAGGCCTCGACGAGGTCGTCTTTTATCTCGTCTTTGAGGCAGGCCTGTATAGCGCGTTGGTAGGTAGCCCTGCGTTCTTGAGCCCAAACGACATGGTCATGTAGCAGTAGGCGCCGAAAGGCGTGATAAAAGATGTCTTGATCTGATCGTCCTTTTTGAGAGCGATCTGGTGATAACCAGAGTAGCAATCGAGAAAGGAAAGCAGCTCACAACCGGCGGTTGAATCTACGACCTCGTCTATGCGAGGTAAGCCGAAGGGGTCCTTAGGGCAGTGTTTGTTGAGATCAGTGTAATCAACACACATTCTCCATTCATTATTCTTTTTGCGTACAAGAACCGGGTTGGCTAACCACTCCGGATGATACACTTCTTTGATAAATCTGGCTGCCAAAAGCTGTGTAACTTCTACCCTAATCGCCTCCTTCTTGTCGCAAGCGAACCGTCGTAGCTTTTGCTTGATAGGTTTGGCCTTGCCGTTGACATTCAAGGAGTGCTCTATCAAGTTCCAAGGTACACCGGGCATGTCAGCAGGTTTCCATGTGAACACATCCACGTTGTTCCTCAAGAACCTGACGAGCGCATCTTCCTATTTGGGATCCAGGTTGGCCCCGATAAGGGCCGTTTTGCTGGGATCGCCGTCGACCAGCTGGATCACCTTGTGCTCCTTGGACTTGGTGTTCTTGCACGGAGCCTCGAGCTTTGGGATCTCTAGGTGGTCGGCCGAGGTCTTCTTGGCATCGAGCATGGTCTCAGCCATGCGAATAGAGAGGTCGTGAGCCTCTGCTACTTTGAAGCTATCGTCCTCGCAGGTATAAGCTGCGTATACGTTGCCCCTGAGAGTGAGAACTCCTTTCTCAGTAGACATCTTCAACACCAGATACCTGTAATGAGGTATGGCCATGAACTTGGTGAGCGATGGTCGACCCAGGATAGCATGGTAGGTGCCGTCAAAGTCAGCGACCATGAAGTTGACGTAGTCGGTGCGGAAGTGGTCTGGGGTCCCGAACTGCACAGGTAACGTGATCTGCCCGAGAGGTGTAGAGCTCTGTTCGGGGAGAACACCCCAGAACTATGCCTCGTATGGCTTGAGACCCGCCTGGGTTATCTTTAGGGCCGGCAGACTGTTCTTGAACAGTATATCGATGGAGCTGCCGCCGTTAATCAGCACTCTGTCGAATTGAACTTTGTTGATACAAGGATCAAGGACTAGGGGAAAACGTCTTGGTTCAGGTATTGTGGCCCATTGGTCTTTTCTACTGAAGGAAATCTCGCGGTGAGACCAAGGAGGGAGCCATGGATCGGCGATGAGGTTGTCGGTGTTGGACACGTTCAAGCAAGCGTTGGCAAGCAGCTTGTGTTCTTGCTTGGTCTCAATGGACACTTTGCCTCCAATGATGGTGTGCACACGATCGGTTGGCTTGACATACTTGTGATGGGGATCTGCGTCTTCATCGTCGTTGTCCTCGTTGCGCTATTCCCCTGCATCGTTAGGCTTGTCTAACGTATCCGGAGCCTGTTGACGCATGTAGATAGACTTGAGAACACGGTAGTTCTCCATGGTGTGGTTGGACTTGGGATGGAGCTGGCAGAGCCCTTTCAATGCTTTGGCGTAGTCTTCTTCGTAGTTATGACGTCCGCCCCCTTTCTTGACGGTGTTGACTTCGCCATCGTCTTCCCGAGCACGCTTGCCCTTGTAATCATCACAGCGGTTACGCCGCTGATTACGTTGATCGTGGTGGTCGCGGGAGTCGTTGCGCTGGTTGCGGCGGTCAAAATTGTCGCTCCGACCACGGTTGCCGCGGTAGTCGTCGTGGTGTGGGGGGTGGTCGGAGCGGGGAACCCTTGCTGCTTCTTCGATAATTATCTTCTTAGCGTCGTCGGCGTCCGCATATTTCTTGGCGGTGGCCAGGAGCGCTGTGACTGATTCAGGCCTCTTGCGAAGGAGCTTGCCCCTTAGAGCGTCGTGGAAGCGGAGGCCAGTGATGAAAGCCTCGATTGCCTCGCTGTCGGAGATTGACGGGACCTTGATGCGCATCTCCGAGAAACGCCGGACATACTTGCGCAGTGGCTCATCTTTCCGATCTCGAATCCGCTGCATATCATATTTGTTGCCGGGTTGCTCGCAAGTGGCAATGAAGTTGTCGATGAAAGCTTGCTTGAGTTCTTGCCAGGAATCGAAGTAGTTTGCCGGCAAACTGACCAGCCATTGGTGACCTGCATGACCAACAGCGATTGGAATGTAGTTAGACATGACGTGCTTGTCAGCCATGGCTGATCTACACGTGGTTTCATAGAGCATGACCCATAATTCGGGGTTCTCCTTGCCGTCATACTTCTGAAGTTTTTCGAGCTTGAAGTTCTTAGGCCATATGACTTGGCGAAGGTGCAGAGTGAACTGCTTCAAACCCAGTGGGCCGTGGGCAGTATCATATTCCATATGACGATAGCTTTCATGAGACGCATGATCGTTAGCTCTCTGGTTGATGCGATCACGCAGATCGCGTCCTCCGAGGTAATGGCGAAGATCGTTATTACCATCGCGGTTATCTCGGTTGCCATCTAGATTAGCCTTGCGACCGTGGTTATCACGGCGATTATCACGGTTGTCTCGGTGGTTGTCGTCTCGGGCGTTACGGCGGTTGTCCTCCCGACGGCGGTTGTCATCTCGACCACCGTTGCCGCCTTAACGGTTGTTTGATGGGTCATTGTTGCACGAGCCACATTGGTTGGGTGGCTATGAGCGACTTGAGTACTGGCGGCTTGACTCGACTGAGACAGATGGAGCCCGGGATTGATTTACAATCTCTGCGGTCTGGGCCATAGCGGTCGTCAGATAGGCTTGTATTTCATCACAAACTGCCTAAGTTTCTGGGGTATTGGGTAGCCGTTGCATTGTCGCCATAGCAACGGCTATGTTGGCGCTTGGAGTCCTGAAGACCTGTTTGTCCCCCACCCTGTCGAAGGCATTGTTGAGGTCGCATGGCTGGACCCTTATGTGTCGTGCCTCCTCTTCTGCTTCGGCGTCGATTTGTCAACGATTAAACCGATCAATATTGCGTGCTTCGCGTGCAGTCCTTTCCTGTTCAGTTTCGCCAACTGCTGGTGGTTCGTCATTGCTAACAACGTTGATCAAATCCCCTCGTCTTGGTGGGAAAGACGGGAATTGTGGGAATCCCGGGGCGTGGTCTGGGATATCCAGATCGTATTTGACGCCTTCATCATCGTGATGCTGGAGCTCAGTGTGGTCGGAGGCATTAGATGCGATGCTAGACGAGGAGCTGGAGTCACCCTCTTGGACTGTGTGGACGGATCCTTCTTGATAATCCTCAATTCTGATCATGTTGACGAAGTTGCGTTGTACATTATACTCGTAGTTGGAGGCAGCGTTTCGTAGGCCGTAGGGTTGGGCCTGGTAGTTCTCCATCGAGGCTTCGTACTCGGAGAGCCCGAGACCCGTCGCGGAGGCTGGCCGGTGACGAGCGGAGCGCCCTTCAGGAGTAGATATGACCACGAGATCTGTATCAAGTCATGCAGGATGACTGGCCCGAGCTGCTCGGGTAGATCTATTGTGGGAAGCAGTTACCTGCTCATTAGGTCCATGTTGAATTGAACTTACCAGAGCTAGGGTTTCAACAAGTTTGGTGTCGACCCGATCGATGGAGTCGAGCAGGTCGGTGTTGTCGATCTGCCTCCCCTTGTAGCGGGGAAGCGGACGATGGGTTGTCGGCGTGGCTGAAAGCGATGCGAGCGTGGTCGGAGCCAGATCCACCATGGTCGAAGCCAAATCCACCATGGTCGGAGCCAGATCTACCGTGGTCGGAGCCGTATCCAGTGTGGTCGGAGCCAGATCCACCGTGGTCGGAGCCAGATCTTTCGTGGTCGGAGCCATAACCACCGTGGTCGGAGCCATAGCCGATGCAGGTGAAGCAGCGGTCGACGCAGATTGAATCCGCGCCTCCTCCGTAATCGTGGCGATGAGGTCGTTGGAGCTGGTGGTCCAGGTGATCTAACCGATGCTGAATGTGAGGCCGTTCGATGTAGCCATGAAGCCGGGGATGATGACCATCTTGTTCGCTTGGAGAGCAGTATGCACACCCCCTACCTGGCGCGCCACTGTCGATGAAATATGGTCGGTAGTCTACCCAGGGGTATGCCCAAGGTAGTAGATTGTCGGCAGACAGATGCGCAAGCTACGAACAAGACGGTGACGCAAGACAAACACGAGGTTTTATCCAGGTTCGGCCGCCAAGAAGGCGTAATACCTATGTCCTGCGTCTGATTGCATTGCTGTATGTCAATGAGAGGTGTTTTTAGAGGGGTCCCCTACCCGCCTTATATAGTCCAGGGGGTAGGGTTACAGATCTGGAAACTAATCCTAGCCAGTTACAATTGCCATAGGTGGCCGGATAAGGATTCATATTCTAACCGACCAGGATCTTGCTTGATCGCCAAATCCGTCTTGACTCCTTGTGCGGGACTCCGAACAGGTTGGTCGGGTCGCGTGTCGTCTTTAGGTGGACCGGACCCTCTGATCTGGGCCGGCCCAAGCCTAGCCGTAAGGGTATAGGGGTTAATAACCCCACACTCTGCAACAACTCCCTATCTTAACTTCCAGTCTTTCCGCGCTTGGGAAAAGCAATCCAATTCACGAATAAATATGCGCGCATCCTTCAAAAAATATAAAATTGCCTTCTATATTTTAGCATCCAGATTTTGGAAACTATAGGAGGAAACCAACAAATATGAGAATTTTTGTTAGCCATTTGGAAAATTCATTGATTTACTTTTTTTAAGAGTAAAATGCGCAAATAGTACATAAACTTGGCACGTGGGTGCACTTAGGTGCATCATCTATCTAAATGTACATATGAATTCAATAACTTGGCGGGTGGGTGCACAACTACTCACAAACGTGCATGAGAGGGGTGGGAGGCTATGGTAATTATCAGATAGCCCCTTAGTCCTTAATTTCGTCATTATTTAATCCTCCCAACTTTTGCACAAATAATAGACGTAGAGGGTTTTGGCAGAGGAGAACGAGAAACTCTTACGGCAGCCACACGGCTACCAACGAGCGATCAGACGTATCCCTGAAGCAATGGGTTCAAGGCAACGGGGGCCTGGTGATCAGACTCCAGATTATAGTGAGCGCCAATCTTTACCCATTTTAGGATATTTCTTTTACTGTTCATGATCAAGAGATATTAGATTGTTTTAGAGCTTGTGTGTGTTTTTTTGCGACTAGTTTTACAGCTTGTGTACGTGGCTAATTTTGCAGGTCCAATGTTGAACATGTTTATGTCATTGGACAGTAGGCAATTCATCACTTTTCAGTGTAGAAGTACACCATGGGGGATTTTTCTGTGGGCTTGCAAGAAACAGGGTGTATGTTGATGAAAAGGTTGACTGGTTTGATGGTTGTGATGCTGAGGAATGGTCGCTGCTATTTTTGCCAGACATTCTAAAAGAGTTAGGCTATGCAGAGCACAGACCAGTCAGTTGGTATTGGTGTGTTCCAAAGTATACTGTTGCATAGTGTTTGCTTGCACTGATATGTGATGCAGATACCATTAGGATGATCAATGTATCAGCACACCATGAAAATTTGAGAATTTTTTTTGAGGACTCAATGGGGGGGAAATTTGAGAATTTATATTGATCACTCAAACTTTATAGCGAAGCAAAGGCAGCAAATGGATGATGTCAATGTTTATGGCACGAGTGATCATCCTCTCCCACTTATCAGCCCCAAGAATGTAGTATCCATTGACAATAATGAAGATAATAATTTAACCAAATTTTATGACGATGTGCTAAAGAGTTTGACTAATAATGCAGATTGCAATGGGTTTGATTCTGATGATAATGCTTCAGTGATAGAAATTTTGTGGACAGTGACAATGAGTTTGGGCAAGATGATGACTTATTTGAGGACAATGTTGACTTTGGTGTGGAGGACGGCATGGTGCAATATAAAGGCAAGAAAGTGAATGTGGAAGAGGTGGAGAATGTGCCATTACCAGATGAATCCACATTTGTTGCTGCCCATAGAGAGGACTAAGGGGCTATCTGATAATTACCATAGCCTCCCACGCCTCTCATGCACGTTCGTGAGCAGTTGTGTAGACACCCATCAAGTTATTAAATTCATATGTATATTTAAGAGATGATGTACCTAAGCGCACCTACGTGCCAAGTTTAGGTATTAAGGTCCCGTTTGGCATAACTCCACTTCACTAGTGAAGCCATTTTTTTGGCCTTCAGCTCTATGAATAGCTCCATTAGTGGAGCTGGAGCCGTTTTGATAACAAAACAGCTCCACATATAGAGTTCCTTAAACATTCTCTCACAGAACGCCATGCAGGATGAGGAGGTGAAGCCGAGTGAAGCTACTATTTTTGGCTCCATCCCACCTCAAACCTCTGTGAGAGCACGATTTAAGGGGCTTCCTGAATAAAACCGTTTATTTTACCCCGTTTGGCACAAAATAGAAACAGCTCCAAATAGCTCTGAAGCCGGTGAAGAATCCCTGCCAAACAGGGCAGAATTGTGCATTTTACTCTTTTTTAACTACTAAGTAGCGTGCCCGTACATTGCTACGGGGCAACTAAACTTTTGTACTAAAAGCACATAGATCGCAAGATAAGACAACAAAACTATAAAATTAAATACTGTAACACCATAAAATTTGTACTTTTAAAAATAGGTTTAAAATGATTAATTTTGAATTTTTGTGCTCATGAAACTTAGAAAAATAATAACTTTATTAAATTAAAATTAACTATAAGGTCTAGTTATAGGTTTGTGCATACATGCTGCTACATAGTTTGTTTGTGATGATTGGGTTTGATCAAAACTTCCAAAGGATTTAAATTTAAGTTTAAATTGGATTTGAAAATATGTTAAGAAAATAGGAAAGGAGTTTTATTCTTCCCTCTCTTCCTCCCTTAATTTTGGCCCGAGTAGACCAGCTCGGCCTAGCTCCGGCCTGGGCTGCTCCGCTCTTCCCCTCCCCGCTGGCTCGGTTTTCCTCGTCGCAGGCCGTTTCGGCCCATGCCCCGCCGCGGCCCGTTCTCCTCTCTTCCGCAGCAGCCCATCGCCCGTGTCGTTCTCTTTTCCTCCTTCCACGAGTGACACTGACAGGTGGACCCCACTGGTCAGACCTAACCTCTTCCTCCCCGCGCGAGACCGGGTCGGTCATGACCGCCATCGCCGCCTCCGACTCCGCCGTTGATACGCCTCATCCTTGCCGTGAGCGCCAAGACGCTCCCAAGGCCATAAATAGCAGCTGCCCACGGCCGTGCATCTTCATCCCAAGCCTCGGAGTCATAGCCACCTCGCTGAATCGCTGCGCCGCCGTGCTCGCCGTCCGCTCCGCCGCATCTCGCGTCACCTCCATGTCGTCTCCGACCGCGAAAACTACCTAGGTGAGTTCGCCTCACCGTCCTCTTTCTCCCCGTGCCCTCGCTTTGCTCTGTGGTGGTCTATAGGCCCCAATCTAGCTCCGTCGGCGAGCTTCTTACCGCCGTTCATGGCCACCGCCATCGTCGGCTTCCTTCCCCGGCGACAGCACTCTCTCCCCCTCTGATTTAATCTCAGTCGTCCGATCCGCGATCAACGATCCAGATTAGAATGTACCCTTTCGTCGTTCATTTTGCTAAAGAGACCCCTGACTTTTACAAAATCAACCCGCGGTCCCTCGGCTGATTCAAAATCCCTATTTTCATTTATTTTATTTCAAAAAATAAGTTCCAATTATTTACAATTTTGCCACTGCCTTCTTTAGATCATATCTTCTCCGTTTTAACTCCGATTTGATCCGTTCAAGTTGCGTTAGATTCATAACGACATAATCTACGCATTAGTATCAATGTTTTCCATGTCAAAAGCTCTAAAATTTCATGGTTTAAATCCTAACTTGAATAATGATTACGCAATTGGATTTTTCTAATTAAAAGTAAATTAGGTTTTTCACCTTGGTCAATTATATGATTAGTTTTACCTTTTTCTAAATCAATTATAATTTGACTAAACTCAATTAAGGTATTTCTCTGAAGTATCTTATACATGTTTTATATAGCTAAAATAAATAAAGCCTATAGTTTCTTTTCGAGGCAAATCTTTCGGTAGTTGTATCTTTTTCATCATAGCTCCGATTAGCGTGCTTTTCGCGTTTGTGTAATCGTAGCAACGCGTAGATTTGATTTCAAATTCTTTTTCACTAATTGGTGTATTGTTCTAATATAGTTACGTTTGAATGCTATGTATGTTTGTTCGGATGCTTGTGTGGTGCTTTATGATCCTGTCTAGTCAGTGAGTTTTACGTGGTGATCATGAAGCAGTCCTTTGGAGGCTACGAGTCAATAGAAGAAGGATCAGAGTTTAAGGCAAGTATAGCATGGGATCTTCTTTGTTGTCCTATACACCTTTAATCATTTAATTCATACTGTATGTGTCTACCTTGGCAACCATAGTAATTTTCCTAGCTATTTAATATCCTGGATTTCTTGTCTCCTATGGGATATGCATTGGGTAGTATGATGCTAGTGCTCAACTACAACCATGATCTTGTAACTTGACTAATGTAATATGCAATAAACACTAAAAGATGCTTTTTAGCAACATGGAATCAGGGGGCTAGAGCATTGGACTATTTTTAAGGTGCTCTAGATTCCTCTCCCTAAGGACTTATCTGTAAGTGATCATCTGAGACTTATAATACAACTGTGAGGGCTACATGGCTCTGTCTTTAGCTCTATATGAGGGCCTTTTTTAGCTTGTTAGTGGTTACCTTTATGGCGTAAGAATGGCTTGACGAATCGGGTATAGGACAGCCTCTACTCTTATGTGTATAGGCTGCGTGTCATTGTGCCATTCGACAGGAGGGTTCTTATATCTGCTTGCCGAGTGAATCTAATGGCCCTAACTTGTTAGACGAACCTTTGAAAGGCTTCATAGTGAACTCTGCTGTCGGTGCAAAAAGTGACCAACAAGTAAATATTTGCAGTTTTGCTATGCGTTGTGATCGGATGTGGCCTAGCACTCAATGACACAGGATTTATATTGGTTCAGGCAACATGCCCTATGTCCAGTTTCAGTCGGTCAGAGACTTTATTCCTGAGCCCAGGTGCTTGAAGTTTGTTGTGGGGTTACAAACAAGTATAGAACGAAAAGGGGGGTGTTAGAGACCCGGTCGGACCCTAAACCAAGTGGCTAAGAGTCACAGGTGCTCTAACGTGCACTGAGTATTAGAGTGTATGCTCTGTGTAGCTGTTGAGTTCTAGAGCTATGGAGCTATTTGAATGCTTAGGTTGTCTAGTGCCAGATCAAGAGAGAGTCTGAATGACCCACCCCTGTTGGGAGAGAGCGCATCCCCTTTTATAGGTGAAGGGGGTGGCCTTACAGGTTTAGAGAGAAAGAGAGAGAATGTAAATGTGTGCTTCCTAGTCTTGTTGCCCATGCTGTCGGGTACGAGATGGTCGTCGGCGCCCACAATACTGTTTATGTCAGACGCATGTGGCAGGCTTTACCATATTTGCCAGGTATGGCAAATGTCAGTGCCTACAATACTGTAAGGCAAATGTCGGCGCCCACAACACTGTTTGGGTTCTGACACGCCTAGAAGATTGCATAGTACACGTCTGGCATGGCCTAGTGGCACTGTCCTATAGGTGTGTAGGGTATGGCAGAGTATGGTCCTCGATATTACGGTTGACTTGAGCGTCTTACCTTATCTGCTCCGCCTGATCCCTGGGCCCTTACTGAGTGGGCATCCCCGGTCTATCGTTCCTGGTTGGCTCCGACCGTGTCGGTCGAAGAAGAGCTACAAGCAGAGGTTCGGTGTATTCCCGGTCGAAAAAGGAGGTCAGAGTTGGACTATGTCCCCTCCTTAGCTAGGCCTTCCGGTCGAAGACCGGGTCGTTCTCTCGGTCGGTCGTTAGGTAACTAGGCCGGCCTGGGAGGCACGCGTTGTCGCTACGCTATCTGCTAGGCCGAGTTTTTGCTGAGAAGCAGACCCATTGGGGACCCTGGGTTTATGAACCCGACAAGAGCCCCCAAACCCTTTTGGGACTTCTGTGAAGTCGTGAAGGGGTTGTTTTACACTCGTTTTACGAGCGCACCTGGTGGGTGTAAGATCGTGAGTCACCGTCGGGTGAGATGGAGTGCCAACCCAGGCATCGGGCGTGGCCGAGGGGTCAGTTTAGTTTCGTGCATTACCCTATCCATGGTTTCCGCAACTAGAGGGGTTGAGCTAACATCGCTTGCCTCGATGGCTGGAGTGACGCGCTCGGTGAGCTTAATAACGGGTATGTTCAAGTGGAATCTGGGTCTGTCATTCGTAACGGGGTTGACATAGCCCTCATGTGGCATTCCACTACTCCTTAACCCACCTCTCGATAGATGCCCGAGCCATTCCAGAGACCGACTCAGGTGGCCCGCTGGCCTCCCCTCGATAGAGATTTTGTGGGCATGGCTCGAGGTTAGGACGAACGAGAAGGTCAAGATGACTCTGTCTGCTTCTGAGCGGGTCGAGCAAGGGCCACTGGGGCTCATCTGTGTTTTCTCTGCTAGCTATGTTTGACACGAGGCTACCTCGAGCCCATCGTGGGTCAGCCTTCGAACCTCGGTCGGTCGTTGCTCATATCGAATGAGGCGACTGCCGCTTCATGACGCAACACAAAGTGTTGTGATGCATCAATTGCATATGCAATGCTTGGATGTATGGGATGAATGAATGGATGAATGTATGAATGCATGTATGAGGAAGGGTGAATGAATGATCATGCACTAAAAAAAATAAAATAATAAAAAGGTTTGGTAAAGTTACCTCGATGACTCGAGTGATGGGTCTGGGGAGCTCCTATCGGATATGTCCGAATGGGATCCGTGTCCATCGTTCATGATGGAGTTGGCATAGTCCGCATGGGGCATCCCACTGCTCATTACCTATCTCTCGTTAGCCACCCGGGTCGTGCGATCGACCTGGGTGACTCATTGGTCTCTCCTCGATGGAGATCACATTTGTGGGCCCCTCTAGACCCTTCCTAGGAAGGTGGAGGGGTGTTTGCGTGCGGTTGCGCCTTGTTTCCCGTGCCCGAGATGCGGTAGTGGTGGGACCTGCCCAGGTCATGTCCCATTAACCAGGCGATGTCTCGTGGGGCAGGGCGCATCCCAACAGTTAGGGCGCGTCCCACTGCACGCCTCTCCGCCTTAAATAGGGGGAAGGGAGAGGGTTTTCCTCCCATTCTTTCACCTTTCTCGAACTGCTGCCTCTTTTCCTTCCTCCTTTTCGCCAAGCCTGTTCATGCGCCACGATGGTTTCTAGGAGAGAGAGAGTAAAGCGAGGGAGAGGAGAACTCACAGATTCATTTGTGAATCCGAGGCGCGATGTCAAACTAGAGGCCATCCAACATGGATGAGGAGGTGCTGGCCGCCTTCGCCGAGAAGGGGTTGCTCCCGTCAAAGGAGGTGGCGCATTGTAGGGCTCCTACGCCGGGAGAAGTTGTTCCGCAACCCTGGGCTAATGAGGTCATTTCCTTCCTCGCCTTCCATGAGCGCGGGCTTAGGTATCCCGCGCACTAGTTCTTATGTGGGCTCCTCAATGAGTGGGACCTAGAGCTACAACACCTCAACCCAACTAGGGTGCTGCACATCACCGGCTTCGTCACCATCTACGAGGCCTTCCTCAGGATGGAGCCACACGTGGACATCTTCCGGCGGATCTTCAGCAGAAGAGCCCCATCCGAGGGGAAGCCGCCCAAAATCGCGCCGGTTGGGGAATTCGATTTGTAGAAGAAGCCAAACCTATCGACCCCCTACCCTGCTTACTCCCCCTATGACTCCAACCGGGGGTGGCACGATGAGTGGTTGTACATCCAGAACCCGATAGAAGTGCCATTCCCGACGTTCACCGGAAGAAGGCTAGAGAGGAGGGAAAGCTGGTCGTGGGGTCCTGCCTATCGACAGAACAAGCTAGAGGTTATCAAGGCGGAGCTTCAGAGGCTTGTGTAGCATGGCCTCGATGGGTTGTGGTTCTTCCACACCTTCTTCTACCATTGGGTCACCCCTGTAACAGAACCGCCCAATTTATACAAGATCAAGTACGGCTGTCCCCGCTAACACGTTGACACACACATACTTTCACTCATATAAACCCGGTAGTCCGCTGAGTGTCCCAAAAGACCTCGGTAAATCAACATCACAACCAAGATCGTGTGATTAAGCAAATACACATCACATACGCAGGGTTGCAGCGGAAAATAATATTACAAATGAATTCACAAATAATAGTACAAGTTTGGGTTTCAAAATCGATTAGTGAAAACAACATAGCTTTCAAAAGATTACATTAATATATGTTCCAAATACATTGCTAGCATAAGTGACATCATCCGACAAAAGCATATAGATGAGAAGTAACTATAGAATCACCGAGCCCATCGGCGGTTAGCCACCATCTTCACAGGCCAAGAACTTCACCTGCAACATGGTGGGATAAACCCTGAGTACGAGAAGGTACTCAGCTAGACTTACCCATCGGAAACCAAAACAAGTGACACCAAGGGGCATGCAAGGCTTATGAGGTGGGCTAGCTTGACACATTTGCATAAAAGAGCTTATGAGCATAGTAACCAATTTAAACTTAGCATCAAGCTTATCATCATTTACTGTCCACTAGATTAGCTTTTGTACTAGAGCACTCACTTATTAGGAGCAAACAATATTAACCATAGCAGGTATAATAAGGTTGTCATCATCATATCATCATTTCCGAACCATTAAGTATTAAGTGTATCTACATTGGAGATAAGCCGTCAAGTTCTCACTAACTTGAGAGAGGCGGCGATTCGAATCGAATTACAACTCAGTGAGGGGTATTCCTAACTCTCACCCTGGCATACTTAGCAAGGGTAGCCGTGGGTCACCTTTGGGACATCTCAGAACCAAATTGCGGGTTCGATCAGCGCCCAAAGACTCTCGGGGATTACCCTTACGCCGGACGATCGGGACTTTTAAATCACCGCCCTTGGACTCACGCCCACGGCTCCCTTCCGAGGCGCACTTTATACTTATCGACTCCCGCCTGAGGTGAGCTACTCGGCCGTGGTCGGTCTCCAGACCCGCCAACTAAGAGAGAGGCATCGTTCAACATGAGCAGGAAAGGCTCCAAGAATCAGGTCCTTAAGCGACACAGACGGAGTCATCGCAAACCAAGCAAGCCTCCGTCCGGTCTTCATTTCAAATTAAGACTGGTTCTTTTCCACGATAGCAAATATAGCCAACCGTGCCACATGTATCTTCCTATATCTCGCGGTGACAGGAAATCACCCGACTTCTACAGCGTTTAAGCGGGGCTAAGCACTACTCGAGCACTGAGCTACATAGGATTCTGTGGTAACAATATCTGGTCAAGGATTGGATAACCAATGTAGCAAGTGTTTGCATCCAACACCTAAACTTAATGCAACAATATATATATGTAACAATATCATCAGAATCGCATTTCAGAAATTAGGAGGCTTAATATGCTAAAGGGCTTGCTGGGATCCGACACACAAGTCGGTGTTAGGTAGACGACACTCGCTAAGTGAGCATCTCCCGTTCTAGCACTTGTCCAGTCCTTCCACCTTCGGGATAGGTCCACCATACACCATCGTCTACATCTCCACATCATGCGCTCCACGTCCACATGTTGTACCTAGCGTACCTAGGATGAGATGTATAGATGCAGATGCATGAACATAAAGAATACACATGAAGGAATGCAACAAGCATACTAAACAAGCATATGTTACACTATACACACATAAGCATGTCATACAACCAGCTAGCTATACATGATCAAGTACTTCACAATTTAGCAAAACATTTTAGGCATGCTACCTTAACTCTAGGTGTCCAAGATAACCATTTGCAATCATACAAACAAGAGCAAGTAGAAGCAAACAATTCTAGATACAAGCAGATTTGGACAGCAGCAAACAGTCACTTGTTTCAAACATAACCTAAGCTACAACCATCCCACAAGGATGATCTAAGACTTTATGAAAATCCATAGAAATTGTATACAAGATTGATGTTTACATAAAAAGCTATTTACAAAGTTAAACAGGTCAAACATGTAGATGTTTCAGACCTGTCCAGACATGGACATAAAACTGATTGCAACTTCAGAGAAGCATAACTGTAGTTACACAAATCCAAATGACTTGCAAGAAGACATTTTGGAAAGCTTATGAAATTATCTACATTTCATCTGTAACCATCATAGCATGATTCACAAGTTAAGTAGGTCGAAATTATACCTTTACAGAAACTGGTTCATACAAAACAGAGAGCAACAAATCCTGTACTCTAACTTTAAACAGTTGTAACTCTTAAACTACTTGGCCAAATGACACCAAATTTTAACAGTAGCTAGATACATGAATTATCTACAACTTTTGTATAAACAAGTTTCACAACAAAGCACATTATCATGAAGAACTTTGCTAAGTTCTCAGATCTGTCCATAAACCACATCGGCAAGAAAATAATTATTAACTTATGTTGCAAAACACATAATTGGGCAAAACCAACTTTACCAACATGTCACACATGACTAAAGAACACCAGAAAACCTAGGGTCCATGACCAAATAAATTCTTTTAATGCATTTCTTAATTTATTTTAGATAACAAGGTGACTTAATGAACATATACCAAAAGTATACAATAAATTCTACAAAAATTACAGTGGCTCACATATCCTCTCAATAGTCTACTGTCCAAATTTCACTCCATTTGAATATGTATAGCAACCTCTATGAAAAAGACAAGTTGCTAAAGCAAGAAATCATGTGAGAGCAAGATAAACCAATAACTCACTCATACTTCATCCAATACTCATGAAATTTTTATCACACATCAAACATAACATGAGTAGCATGCCACAAAAATTTCACTTCAATTGAAGCCCTAGATCTACAGATATAAAAAACAAATACAACTAGCATTAAAAACCTAGCTCCATAAATATATTTTTACAGCTAAAATTTTAAAGTAAAACATGTAATATTATAGATCTATTGCATAGAGAATTTCACAAGGATTCCAAAAGTCCTCATTTGCTATTTTACGAATTTCCTATGAATTACTATGAATTTCCAAAGATTCAGCAAATTTACCATAATTAAGTCCTTATCGGCACTATTCCTTTGAGTCACCGACTTTGCGAAGGAACCCTCCTTTTCTCGAATTCGAGCGCGAAGTCCTCCACGGGAATCAAAAGCAGAGGAGGCCGTCGGAGTTCATGACTCCGGCCGTAGGGGGGCCATGCTTGGCGTCGGGAAGTGGCGGTGGAGCACTGTGGAAGTCGGCGCACCAGGGGACCGCTTGGCTCGGGCCGGGCGGCCCGCCCGGTCGGCCCGACCACGCGAGCCTGCTGCTCAAGGAGGTGGAGCTACCTGCAGATAGCAGCTGGCGGCGGGTGAAGCTCGAGGCGGGCGGGCGGGGACGAGGCACCCTTGTGCACCGTGGGTGCCGCGACTCGACTGGGATGGCTCGGTTTGGAGCCAAGAATGGCGTGGTTCTTGTGGCAGGTAGTAGGCGGCGCGGAGAAGCTGCTCACCGGCGATCAAGATGAGGGCGAAGTCTTTGAGACCTAAGCCGGCGGTTGCGACGAAGAGCCGTGGGTGGCGGGGCCCCTCAACAGCCAGCGGTCAAGATGATGGCTTAGCGCGGCTTCACATGAAAAGAATGGAACTCGAACCTCGCTTTCGGCGTGGCAATGGCAGCCATGGCCATGGCGCCTACACGGCAAGCAGAAAGAGAGGAGGGGCGAAGGCGCTTGCGCGAGGAGGAGGAGTGGGGAGGCTCGGGCATCCGCTTTGAGGGCGGGGGCGCGACAGAGCGGCGGCAGACCACGCTGCGGCGGCGGCGCTTCGGCAATGGTGGGGCATGGCGCGCGCATGGCGCCACGAGCGAGAGCCATGGCGTCCTTTGAGGCGTTCGCGAACACTTGGCGGGCGACGGACTGGCGGCGTGGGCGCGAAGTTTGGGCTAGCTACGGGCCGATTTGGTTCATGGGCCCGAAACAAAGTTTGTTCACCTCGACATGCTCTACGTTTCTTATTTAAGGTGCCCGGCCATTTGAGCTTTGTAACAGCGGATAATTAAGTTCCAAGATGATAGTGTCAATATGTTAACAGCGATCACGGAAACTTCGCTTTCGGAGGTCGAAACTCGATCAAACTTAGTGCAACTTTTTGCATTCTCTTCTCCATAACATAACCTTGAACTTTTATTTTGGACCAACTCAAGTTTCTTAGCAAAATTTGGAGAACGCGGAATGTCAACGTCGATGTCGGTGAAATCCGACCGCAAACACAGTCGGGTTGATTTCAGCTTTTTCTCTTATACTTTGAGCACTGTTTTGATCTATTTCGAAGCTAAATCATGACTTGGTCCTTTAACAAAGTTTGTTATACTCAAACTTTTCTTCAACTTTCATTTTTGGTCAAACCTCATATCTGGTCCAGAAGTCAACTTTATTTCTCGGTCAACGCAAAGTCCTTTCTGCTACAAAATATAGGGTTTCCATTATTTTCGGACATTTTCTCCACCTTCGCTCAACACGAACCCTTCATAACTTTTGTTGTAGAGTTCAATTAGAGTTGTTTGAGCAAGGTTACAAGGTTTAGTTGACTTCATATGTTTCAGATCACTTGATAAAGCAATTCATGCAAAGATATGACTTATCATTTCATGTGACTTTTTTATTCCAAACTTCATGAAACTTTTCCACGAGTCTAGATGGATGCATGGGGATGTAATGTACATGTAATAAGCATGTTTAACATTACTCTTGCATAATCTTAACAAGGGTCCATATGTAAGCAATTGTGCGTGGCCCAAGTTTAAGTTGGAGCTCCATCATGTAGATTTGATCTTGACACCTTCATTACCACTCAACATGTCATGGTTGATCTTAAACCCACTGCTTAACTGGTGACAAACACTGGGTGTTACAGCCCTCCCCCTTAAAGGAATCGCGTCCCGAGATTCGGTGCGAAAGGCTTTTATGGGAAGAGAAACTTGTCATCCAGTTTCTAACATCAGTGATAGCATTAGGCTACTTAACTTTGGAGTATCAGAGAGACTAATTTGGTCACGACACTTTCTGATACTTGCTCTTTGTCGTAAGTTATTGTCCAAAGAATTTCTTTCGTTGGCGTACATAAAGCATTGTTACATTGGAAGGAATCCAAGATAGCACTGTCCTACGTACTTCGTCCTCGATGTACGAAGAGTGATACAAGCGTAGATTAAATACTTGTAACATCTACTTCCTTAGTGGATAAAGCGCAGAATTTATGGACTTTGCACTAGCCCACAGTCTGTTGACAGATATTCCTTGCAACGATGCTATATTTGTTCCCAAGGTTTGAAAAGCAGTTTTCTACTAAAGTGGCTTGAGCACAACTTCTCGTAACGGATGTGATCATAGACGGGGTAAACATCTTTTGAGGGTATGAGAAGCTAGTTAACCAATATCCAAACTGGTTGTAGCGATGCAATCACTCATATGTCAACTAATGGAAAAACTACATAATGTTCCATGTGTGTAGTGCTCTTTCTCTGATAACAACACTGTATTATCTGAGTTTGTTGAGTGAGTGGTAAACGTAATAGCCGACTCGGTCGGCTCAACGCGTTCTCGATGATCATTCCTTAGGGAATTCTCGTATCCAACAACAAATGATTATCTGAGTTGTATCTGAGGCAACCCCTTGGGTAAAACACATGGAAGACACCAAATGACAAGGCAGCATTGGTAAACATTGCCAAGGATGATGGACAGCGAGACCTAGAGTACAATAAAAGTTGCAAGTATTTCCTCAAACTAGGGAAATAGTTCCCTACCAAGCATTTTGAGTATGATTCTCCTTCATGTTGTAGTTGCTCAGTACGTTGAGTTGACTTGCACTATATCAAAACTATCTTTTGTGGAACTACTTTTGACATTTGGGCTTCATTTCTAATGTCAGTCAATATCTCCAAATTAAAATTTTGAAATCTGTTGTTTGACACCTTTCAAATTGCTTTCGAGTTGCAAGGGTACAAATTGACTCGTAGAACACCTCGATTGCTCGTACATTGTTGATAGCAGAGGCCAAGAACAAGGTACAAAAGGGGTCCAAGGAGTATTCTTTAGGGCATCTAAAGGATTATCTAGCAACAATTATTGACCGCGGTACATACCTTGGCATCAATTGCAAACACAACTTTTGAATGCGAAGGATGATCGCAGTCACAAAGAAATTACAGATTCTGTACCCTTTTGTTTTCTCTTCAAATCTCCCAAACTACTACTCCAATATGCACAAATTTTGGTGGGCATGTAGATCCATGGGTCTTCTAACTACTCACCAAAATTCAACTCAACCGGACTCCGTTTGACCATCCAAACAATTCATCTACCAAAACTGCTCTGTTCTGAAATGGCAGCAAACCGAGCCGACAAGATATCTCTCAAATCCGATGTTTTACTCAACCAATACTCAAACCAACTTAAGACATTTAAGGGTCCTAAGCAAGGAATGAGATCACCAAGTTTGGAGTCAATCCAACTTCGTTTGAGTCACTAATCGCCGGCTTGAAGATAACCGGTTTCGTGCCACAAAATCTGGACAGATTTCGTGTTTCTCCCTTTTCTTTGTTTCACACGTTGAGGTGTGTGTTTTGCACTCTCTAACCTTTCTCATAGCAGCAGCAGCCTTTCCTTAGCTGAGGATGGAGGCTAGAGTTTTCCTGACATGTTTCTTAGGTAACAATTTCCGCCGTTGATCTCGACTGTGCGATCAGCATGCACATAATAATCAAGACTTGGATAGCCAGGTCATAATCATAATGTGACGTTCAATTCTTAGCTGACTAACAACTTGTCCAATCATTAATTGTTGTGTGCCTTTCTGATCCAACAGTGATGACATAAGTTGTTCACTAGGTGACGGACGTCAATACTGGGACAACCAAGTAGAGTCACTTGTCTACCACCTCTTGCAGTCTGTTAATGTTTATGTCAGTGACCAGTTCTTCAAGGGATATCCTTTTTGTGACTTCAACCGGAAGCTTTACTACTTTCGGTCTGATATATGTATCTTCGATAAGATATGGAAAGATAACCAAGGAAGAGTTCACATGAAAATAACACATCGATGTAGTTCGGCAATGGATCATGACTAGAAACCTCGATACCAGCACGCACCCAGCAGCACAACCATGCGTCGGCCACCCACAAGGAGGCCCTAGGTTCCGTCGCGGCACCGTAGATCGCTAATCGTGGCACCATTACTGGACATACAACCAAAGTGAAATTTCCAGTGGCACCAATTAGATTGTAAGAACAAGCATTGTGCAAAAGAGGGATAGCAAACAAGGATAGTCACAAGGTTAGGAATCAACAAGGAGGCGATCAGAAGATCAAAACACAGCGCAAAAGAACATAGCCTAATTGCCAAAGGCAACTAAGCAGGAGACTCTTGCTAATTTCCATATACGTCTTGTGTCCACCCAAGTGATTACCAGATAAAGATTAACATGAGATTTGGTCTTGTCGAGTAGCATCATAAGATCAAGACTGATAAACATCCATAGACTTGAAAGGGTTGGAGGCAAAATAAATGAGATTCGAGAGACAGAGCCATTGCACTGATTAGGGATTGAGTTGATAAAGTAATGACATGATCTGTGAGGAAAAGGTTCCAAAGCTAGGATAGATAGCGATTAGCGTTGCACCAGATTATCTGTAAAAGAAGGAGCAATAAGATCTAACAATGATTTTTGAGCAGGGTCCTCCCACACAGGAGCGGGACAACCACAAAACATGCAATGCAAGCATTCAAGGGAACTAAGCTTGGGCCTAAAGTCAAACAAAAGCATGGATAAAGGTCTTCGTAGCGCAATGTTCAAGGCTAGCAACCACATGTACAGGCTTAGGTTCCTAAGAGAGAACTTAATTGTAGATGACAACCCTGAGATTACCAAAACTTGGACGCTGCTCCAGGATAGCGCTCTTCCACACTCATATGCTTACCGAGGACAAAAGGGTGACAACTATGGCACTACCTAGATAATGAGCATCCACGCCTACATCATGGTCTTAAGCGAGCATTTCGAAACACTCAATCCGATTAGCTTAAGCGACTATTACTAAGCACAAAGCTCGTACATAATAAGCAGTCACCTACAGTAACACCACAACACATATCAGGCAAAACATGGTGGTAAGGCACTGTTATCTTTTGTTTCCTTTTTACTAAGTAGGTGGATATCTCTACAAAACAAGTTTTACTTACATTTAGCAATTTAGTTTTCAAAGGGGTGAACTTTTTGTTAACTATTAACTCGTCATCTATTTCCTTTGGAAGCCAACATACGAGGCAAAAGCTAATCACACACTAACTTCCAGCATAGCTATTCAAGCAGCATGGGACAAGGCATTTTGGCTAGCTTCACACAGGGAAAATAGTGACATCACATTGATCACAAGCTACTTAGCATTAGGACAAGGTGAGGGAAGCATATTTATGCACAAGCACAATCATGATGCATGCTCGTCCTATTCGTCCTCACGAAATTGCCAGCCTAAGGTGGCAATCACGTTCTATGTCGGTGGCAAAACACGTACTCTCTCGATATATAGCTAGTCGTTAGCTACATTCAATCTACGCATTCGTGGTTAGCGTACCTGCAGGCAAATTCATTGCAGCCCATCCCCACCAGAGATAAATAAGCATACAATGAAAGCAGTAAACTAAGATACTCTCCATATATACATCCCCAGATGTATATACTTCGATATCCATAGCTACCCGATAAATATACCCGCAATTAAGTACCTTCATATATACATGTGTGTAACATGTAAATATTCCAGTAACCACAACTAACTTTCCCCTAGACCGACAGTGGGACGGTCATGCTCTCACAACTCACACTTACCTGGGCGTAGAGACAATTGATCCATACATTACCATTCAAGCGAATGGCATCCATACAATAGCACGCCGTATGGACAACGAAAGTAAAAACACCCATGTTAGTACTTAGATAGCCACCTAATAGTCCTTAACTGGGCATAAAGGAGGATGTCGCTAGCATAGTTTTGCAAATTAGTTTTGACAAATTTGCCTGTAGCTAAAGTTTTAGTTAAAATAGGCTTTTTAAAACCAAAACTTTGTTTTTAAAACAATGTACATGACAGTATTATGCTTAATCTTGCTCTGATGCCAGCTGTAACAGAACCGCCCAATTTATACAAGATCAAGTATGGCTGTCCCCGCTAACACGTTGACACACACATACTTTCACTCATATAAACCCGGTAGTCCGCTGAGTGTCCCAAAAGACCTCGGTAAATCAACATCACAACCAAGATCGTGTGATTAAGCAAATACACATCACATACGCAGGGTTGCAGCGGAAAATAATATTACAAATGAATTCACAAATAATAGTACAAGTTTGGGTTTCAAAATCGATTAGTGAAAACAACATAGCTTTCAAAAGATTACATTAATATATGTTCCAAATACATTGCTAGCATAAGTGACATCATCCGACAAAAGCATATAGATGAGAAGTAACTATAGAATCACCGAGCCCATCGGCGGTTAGCCACCATCTTCACAGGCCAAGAACTTCACCTGCAACATGGTGGGATAAACCCTGAGTACGAGAAGGTACTCAGCTAGACTTACCCGTCGGAAACCAAAACAAGTGACACCAAGGGGCATGCAAGGCTTATGAGGTGGGCTAGCTTGACACATTTGCATAAAAGAGCTTATGAGCATAGTAACCAATTTAAACTTAGCATCAAGCTTATCATCATTTACTGTCCACTAGATTAGCTTTTGTACTAGAGCACTCACTTATTAGAGCAAACAATATTAACCATAGCAGGTATAATAAGGTTGTCATCATCATATCATCATTTCCGAACCATTAAGTATTAAGTGTATCTACATTGGAGATAAGCCCGTCAAGTTCTCACTAACCGGGAGACGGCGATTGAATCAATTACAACTCAGGTGAGGGGTATTCCTAACTCTCACCCTGGCATACTTAGCAAGGGTAGCCGTGGGTCACCTTTGGGACATCTCAGAACCAAATTGCGGGTTCGATCAGCGCCTTGACACTCTCGAGGATTACCCTTCCGCCAGACGATCGGGACTTTTAAATCACCGCCCTTGGACTCACGCCACGGCTCCCTTCCGAGGCGCACTTTATACTTATCGACTCCCGGCCCGAGGTGAGCTACTCGGCCGTGGTCGGTCTCCAGCACCAGCCAACTAAGAGAGAGGCATGCGTTCAACATGAGCAGGAAAGGCTCCAAGAATCAGTCCTTAAGCGACACGGACGGAGTCACCGCAAACCCGGCAAGCCTCCGTCCGGTCTTCATTTCAAATTAAGACTGGTTCTTTTCCACGATAGCAAATATAGCCAACCGTGCCACATGTATCTTCCTATATCTCGCAGGTGACAGGAAATCACCCGACTTCTACCGCGTTTAAGCAGGGCTAAGCACTACTCGAGCCTGAGCTACATAGGATTCAGGGTAACAATATCTGGTCAAGGATTGGATAACCAATGTAGCAAGTGTTTGCATCCAACACCTAAACTTAATGCAACAATATATATATGTAACAATAATACTGTAACTGCATTTCAGAAATTAGGAGGCTTAATATGCTCCGGGGCTTGCCTGGGATCCGACACAAGTCAGTGTTAGGTAGACGACACTCGCTAAGTGAGCATCTCCCGTTCTAGCACTTGTCCAGTCCTTCCACCTTCGGGATAGGTCCACCATACACCATCGTCTGTCTCCACATCATGCGCTCCACGTCCACATGCTGTACCTAGCGTACCTAGGATGAGATGTATAGATGCAGATGCATGAACATAAAGAATACACATGAAGGAATGCAACAAGCATACTAAACAAGCATATGTTACACTATACACACATAAGCATGTCATACAACCAGCTAGCTATACATGATCAAGTACTTCACAATTTAGCAAAACATTTTAGGCATGCTACCTTAACTCTAGGTGTCCAAGATAACCATTTGCAATCATACAAACAAGAGCAAGTAGAAGCAAACAATTCTAGATACAAGCAGATTTGGACAGCAGCAAACAGTCACTTGTTTCAAACATAACCTAAGCTACAACCATCCCACAAGGATGATCTAAGACTTTATGAAAATCCATAGAAATTGTATACAAGATTGATGTTTACATAAAAAGCTATTTACAAAGTTAAACAGGTCAAACATGTAGATGTTTCAGACCTGTCCAGACATGGACATAAAACTGATTGCAACTTCAGAGAAGCATAACTGTAGTTACACAAATCCAAATGACTTGCAAGAAGACATTTTGGAAAGCTTATGAAATTATCTACATTTCATCTGTAACCATCATAGCATGATTCACAAGTTAAGTAGGTCGAAATTATACCTTTACAGAAACTGGTTCATACAAAACAGAGAGCAACAAATCCTGTACTCTAACTTTAAACAGTTGTAACTCTTAAACTACTTGGCCAAATGACACCAAATTTTAACAGTAGCTAGATACATGAATTATCTACAACTTTTGTATAAACAAGTTTCACAACAAAGCACATTATCATGAAGAACTTTGCTAAGTTCTCAGATCTGTCCATAAACCACATCGGCAAGAAAATAATTATTAACTTATGTTGCAAACACATAATTGGGCAAAACCAACTTTACCAACATGTCACACATGACTAAAGAACACCAGAAAACCTAGGGTCCATGACCAAATAAATTCTTTTAATGCATTTCTTAATTTATTTTAGATAACAAGGTGACTTAATGAACATATACCAAAAGTATACAATAAATTCTACAAAAATTACAGTGGCTCACATATCCTCTCAATAGTCTACTGTCCAAATTTCACTCCATTTGAATATGTATAGCAACCTCTATGAAAAAGACAAGTTGCTAAAGCAAGAAATCATGTGAGAGCAAGATAAACCAATAACTCACTCATACTTCATCCAATACTCATGAAATTTTTATCACACATCAAACATAACATGAGTAGCATGCCACAAAAATTTCACTTCAATTGAAGCCCTAGATCTACAGATATAAAAAAAACAAATACAACTAGCATTAAAAACCTAGCTCCATAAATATATTTTTACAGCTAAAATTTTAAAGTAAAACATGTAATATTATAGATCTATTGCATAGAGAATTTCACAAGGATTCCAAAAAGTCCTCATTTGCTATTTTACGAATTTCCTATGAATTACTATGAATTTCCAAAGATTCAGCAAATTTACCGCAATTAAGTCCTTATCGGCACTATTCCTTTGAGTCACTGACTTTGCAGAAGGAACCCTCCCTTTTCTCGAATTCGAGCGCGAAGTCCTCCACGGGAATCAAAACAGAGGAGGCCGTCGGAGTTCGCGGCTCCGGCCGTTGGGGGCCATGCCGGCGTCGGGGAAGTGGCGGTGGAGCACCAGGGAAGTCGTGCGCACCCAGGGGACCGCTTGGCTCGGCTCGGGCGGCCCGAGTCGGCCCGACCCACGCGAGCCCATGACTCGTGAGTGGAGGCACAGCAGCGATGCAATGTGGCGGCGGTGAAGCTCTGAGGCGGGGGGCAGGGGACGAGGCACCCCTTGTGCACCGTGGGTGCCCGCGACTCGGCACTGGGATGGCTTTGGCTGGAGCCAAGAATGGCGCGTGGGCTCTTGTGGCGGAGTAGCGGGCATGCGGGAGAAGCGGCTCACCGGCGGTGATCAAGATGAGGGCGAGAGTCTTTGAGACCCTAGCCGGGCCGGTTGCGACGAAGAGCCGTGGCAGCGCGCCGGGGCCCTCGCTTGGCCAGCAATGGTCAAGATGGCGGCTTGGCGCAGCACATGAAAGCAAAGAATGGAGCTCGAACCTCGCTTTCGGCGGCAATGGCGCCATGGCCATGGCGCCAGCGCGGCTGAGAGAGGAGAGGCGCGGCGTCGCGCGAGGAGGAGGAGTGGGGAGGCTCGGGCATCCGCTTTGGAGGGGCGGGGGCGCGCAGCGGCAGGCGGCACCACGGCGGCGGCGCTTCGGCAATGGTGGGGCATGAGCGCGCGCATGGCCGCCACGAGCAGGCCACGCGGCGTCCTTTGAGGCGTTTCCGCGAACACTTGGCGGGCGACGGACTGGTCGGCGTGGAGCGCGAGTTTGGGCTAGCTACGGGCCGATTTGGTTCATGGGCCCGAAACAAAGTTTGTTCACCTCGACATGCTCTACGTTTCTTATTTAAGGTGCCCGGCCATTTGAGCTTTGTAACAGCGGATAATTAAGTTCCAAGATGATAGTGTCAATATGTTAACAGCGATCACGGAAACTCGCTTTCGGAGGTCGAAACTCGATCAAACTTAGTGCAACTTTTTGCATTCTCTTCTCCATAACATAACCTTGAACTTTTATTTTTGGACCAACTCAAGTTTCTTAGCAAAATTTGGAGAACGCGGAATGTCAACGTCGATGTCGGTGAAATCCGGACTGCAAACACGGTCGGGTTGATTTCAGCTTTTTCTCTTATACTTTGAGCACTGTTTTGATCTATTTCGAAGCTAAATCATGACTTGGTCCTTTAACAAAGTTTGTTATACTCAAACTTTTCTTCAACTTTCATTTTTGGTCAAACCTCATATCTGGTCCAGAAGTCAACTTTATTTCTCGGTCAACGCAAAGTCCTTTCTGCTACAAAATATAGGGTTTCCATTATTTTTGGACATTTCTCCACCTTCGCGCTCAACACGAACCCTTCATAACTTTTTGTTGTAGAGTTCAATTAGAGTTGTTTGAGCAAGGTTACAAGGTTTGGTTGACTTCATATGTTTCCAGTCACTTGATAAAGCAATTCATGCAAAGATATGACTTATCATTTCATGTGACTTTTTTATTCCAAACTTCATGAAACTTTTCCACGAGTCTAGATGGATGCATGGGGATGTAATGTACATGTAATAAGCATGTTTAACATTACTCTTGCATAATCTTAACAAGGGTCCATATGTAAGCAATTGTGCGTGGCCCAAGTTTAAGTTGGAGCTCCATCATGTAGATTTGATCTTGACACCTTCATTACCACTCAACATGTCATGGTTGATCTTAACCCCTGCTTAATGGCGGTGACAAACACTGGGTGTTACAGCCCTCCCCCCTTAAAGGAATCGCGTCCCGAGATTCGGTGCGAAAGGCTTTTATGGGAAGAGAAACTTGTCATCCAGTTTCTAACATCAGTGATAGCATTAGGCTACTTAACTTTGGAGTATCAGAGAGACTAATTTGGTCACGACACTTTTTCGATACTTGCTCTTTTGTCGTAAGTTATTGTCCAAAGAATTTCTTTCGTTGGCGTACATATAAAGCATTGTTACATTGGAAGGAATCCAAGATAGCATCATCCACGATTGCCGTCCTCGATGTACGAAGAGTGATACAAGCGTAGATTAAATACTTGTAACATCTACTTCCTTAGTGGATAAAGCGCAGAATTTATGGACTTTGCACTAGCCCACAGTCTGTTGACAGATATTCCTTGCAACGATGCTATATTTGTTCCCAAGGTTTGAAAAGCAGTTTTCTACTAAAGTGGCTTGAGCACAACTTCTCGTAACGGATGTGATCATAGACGGGGTAAACATCTTTTGAGGGTATGAGAAGCTAGTTAACCAATATCCAAACTGGTTGTAGCGATGCAATCACTCATATGTCAACTAATGGAAAAACTACATAATGTTCCATGTGTGTAGTGCTCTTTCTCTGATAACAACACTGTATTATCTGAGTTTGTTGAGTGAGTGGTAAACGTAATAGCTGACTCAGTCGGCTCAACGTTCTCGATGATCATTCCTTAGGGAATTCTCGTATCCAACGGCAACAGTTATCTGAGTTGTATCTGAGGCAACCCCTTGGGTAAAACACATGGAAGACACCAAATGACAAGGCAGCATTGGTAAACATTGCCAAGGATGATGGACAGCGAGACCTAGAGTACAATAAAAGTTGCAAGTATTTCCTCAAACTAGGGAAATAGTTCCCTACCAAGCATTTTGAGTATGATTCTCCTTCATGTTGTAGTTGCTCAGTACGTTGAGTTGACTTGCACTATATCAAAACTATCTTTTGTGGAACTACTTTTGACATTTGGGCTTCATTTCTAATGTCAGTCAATATCTCCAAATTAAAATTTTGAAATCTGTTGTTTGACACCTTTCAAATTGCTTTCGAGTTGCAAGGGTACAAATTGACTCGTAGAACACCTCGATTGCTCGTACATTGTTGATAGCAGAGGCCAAGAACAAGGTACAAAAGGGGTCCAAGGAGTATTCTTTAGGGCATCTAAAGGATTATCTAGCAACAATTATTGACCGCGGTACATACCTTGGCATCAATTGCAAACACAACTTTTGAATGCGAAGGATGATCGCAGTCACAAAGAAATTACAGATTCTGTACCCTTTTGTTTTCTCTTCAAATCTCCCAAACTACTACTCCAATATGCACAAATTTTGGTGGGCATGTAGATCCATGGGTCTTCTAACTACTCACCAAAATTCAACTCAACCGGACTCCGTTTGACCATCCAAACAATTCATCTACCAAAACTGCTCTGTTCTGAAATGGCAGCAAACCGAGCCGACAAGATATCTCTCAAATCCGATGTTTTACTCAACCAATACTCAAACCAACTTAAGACATTTAAGGGTCCTAAGCAAGGAATGAGATCACCAAGTTTGGAGTCAATCCAACTTCGTTTGAGTCACTAATCGCCGGCTTGAAGATAACCGGTTTCGTGCCACAAAATCTGGACAGATTTCGTGTTTCTCCCTTTTCTTTGTTTCACACGTTGAGGTGTGTGTTTTGCACTCTCTAACCTTTCTCATAGCAGCAGCAGCCTTTCCTTAGCTGAGGATGGAGGCTAGAGTTTTCCTGACATGTTTCTTAGGTAACAATTTCCGCCGTTGATCTCGATATGCGATCAAAGCATGCACATAATAATCAAGACTTGGATAGCCGTGTCATAATCATAATGTGACGTTCAATTCTTAGCTGACTAACAACTTGTCCAATCATTAATTGTTGTGTGCCTTTTCGATCCAACAGTGATGACATAAGTTGTTCACTAGGTGACGGACGTCAATCTTTGGGACAACCAAGTAGAGTCACTTGTCTACCACCTCTTGCGATCTGTTAATGTTTATGTCGGTGACCGGTTCTTCAAGGGATATCCTTTTGTGACTTCAACGGAAGCTTTACTACTTTCGGTCGATATATGTATCTTCGATAAGATATGGAAAGATAACCAAGGAAGAGTTCACATGAAAATAACACATCGATGTAGTTGACAATGGATCATGACTAGAAACCTCGATACCAAAGACGCACCCAAAGAAAGACAACCATGCGCGTCGGCCACCCACAAGGAGGCCCTAGGTTCCGTCAGCATGACACAGTAGATCGCTAATCGTGGCACCATTCATGGACATACAACCAAAGTGAAATTTCCAAGTGGCACCAATTAGATTGTAAGAACAAGCATTGTGCAAAAGAGGGATAGCAAACAAGGATAGTCACAAGGTTAGGAATCAACAAGGAGGCGATCGGAAGATCAAACACAACAGAAAAAAGAACATAGCCTAATTGCCAAAGGCAACTAAGCAGGAGACTCTTGCTAATTTCCATATACGTCTTGTGTCCACCCAAGTGATTACCAGATAAAGATTAACATGAGATTTGGTCTTGTCGAGTAGCATCATAAGATCAAGACTGATAAACATCCATAGACTTGAAAGGGTTGGAGGCAAAATAAATGAGATTCGAGAGACAGAGCCATTGCACTGATTAGGGATTGAGTTGATAAAGTAATGACATGATCTGTGAGGAAAAGGTTCCAAAGCTAGGATAGATAGCGATTAGCGTTGCACCAGATTATCTGTAAAAGAAGGAGCAATAAGATCTAACAATGATTTTTGAGCAGGGTCCTCCCACACAGGAGCGGGACAACCACAAAACATGCAATGCAAGCATTCAAGGGAACTAAGCTTGGGCCTAAAGTCAAACAAAAGCATGGATAAAGGTCTTCGTAGCGCAATGTTCAAGGCTAGCAACCACATGTACAGGCTTAGGTTCCTAAGAGAGAACTTAATTGTAGATGACAACCACGAGATTACCAAAACTTGGACATTTGCTCCAGGATAGCGCTCTTCCACACTCATATGCTTACCGAGGACAAAAGGGTGACAACTATGGCACTACCTAGATAATGAGCATCCACGCCTACATCATGGTCTTAAGCGAGCATTTCGAAACACTCAATCCGATTAGCTTAAGCGACTATTACTAAGCACAAAGCTCGTACATAATAAGCAGTCACCTACAGTAACACCACAACACATATCAGGCAAAACATGGTGGTAAGGCACTGTTATCTTTTGTTTCCTTTTTACTAAGTAGGTGGATATCTCTACAAAACAAGTTTTACTTACATTTAGCAATTTAGTTTTCAAAGGGGTGAACTTTTTGTTAACTATTAACTCGTCATCTATTTCCTTTGGAAGCCAACATACGAGGCAAAAGCTAATCACACACTAACTTCCAGATAGCTATTCAAGCAAAGACATGGGACAAGGCATTTTGGCTAGCTTCACATTGGGGAAAATAGTGACATCACATTGATCACAAGCTACTTAGCATTAGGACAAGGTGAGGGAAGCATATTTATGCACAAGCACAATCATGATGCATGCTCGTCCTATTCGTCCTCACGAAATTGCCAGCCTAAGGTGGCAATCACGTTCTATGTCGGTGGCAAAACACGTACTCTCTCGATATATAGCTAGTCGTTAGCTACATTCAATCTCACATTATTCGTGGTTAGCGTATTCTGCAGCAAATTCATTGCAGCCCATCCCCACCAGAGATAAATAAGCATACAATGAAAGCAATAAACTAAGATACTCTCCATATATACATCCCTGATGTATATACTTGATATCCATAGCTACCCGATAAATATACATAATTAAGTACCTTCATATATACATGTGTGTAACATGTAAATATTCCAGTAACCACAACTAACTTTCCCCTAGACCGACAGTGGGACGGTCATGCTCTCACAACTCACACTTACCTGGGCGTAGAGACAATTGATCCATACATTACCATTCAAGCGAATGGCATCCATACAATAGCACGCCGTATGGACAACGAAAGTAAAAACACCCATGTTAGTACTTAGATAGCCACCTAATAGTCCTTAACTGGGCATAAAGGAGGATGTCGCTAGCATAGTTTTGCAAATTAGTTTTGACAAATTTGCCTGTAGCTAAAGTTTTAGTTAAAATAGGCTTTTTAAAACCAAAACTTTGTTTTTAAAACAATGTACATGACAGTATTATGCTTAATCTTGCTCTGATGCCAGCTGTAACAGAACCGCCCAATTTATACAAGATCAAGTATGGCTGTCCCCGCTAACACGTTGACACACACATACTTTCACTCATATAAACCCGGTAGTCCGCTGAGTGTCCCAAAAGACCTCGGTAAATCAACATCACAACCAAGATCGTGTGATTAAGCAAATACACATCACATACGCAGGGTTGCAGCGGAAAATAATATTACAAATGAATTCACAAATAATAGTACAAGTTTGGGTTTCAAAATCGATTAGTGAAAACAACATAGCTTTCAAAAGATTACATTAATATATGTTCCAAATACATTGCTAGCATAAGTGACATCATCCGACAAAAGCATATAGATGAGAAGTAACTATAGAATCACCGAGCCCATCGATGGTTAGCCACCATCTTCACAAAGCCAAGAACTTCACCTGCAACATGGTGGGATAAACCCCTGAGTACGAGAAGGTACTCAAACTAGACTTACCCGCTCGGAAACCAAAACAAGTGACACCAAGGGGCATGCAAGGCTTATGAGGTGGGCTAGCTTGACACATTTGCATAAAAGAGCTTATGAGCATAGTAACCAATTTAAACTTAGCATCAAGCTTATCATCATTTACTGTCCACTAGATTAGCTTTTGTACTAGAGCACTCACTTATTAGGAGCAAACAATATTAACCATAGCAGGTATAATAAGGTTGTCATCATCATATCATCATTTCCGAACCATTAAGTATTAAGTGTATCTACATTGGAGATAAGCCCGTCAAGTTCTCACTAACCGGAGAGAGGGCGATTCAATCAATTACAACTCGGTGAGGGGTATTCCTAACTCTCACCCCGGCATACTTAGCAAGGGTAGCCGTGGGTCACCTTTGGGACATCTCAGAACCAAATTCATGGGTTCGATCAGCGCCAGCACTCTCAGGGATTACCCTTCTGCCAGGACGATCAGGACTTTTAAATCACCTGCCCTTGGACTCACGCCTACGGCTCCCTTCCGAGGCGCACTTTATACTTATCGACTCCCGGCCTGAGGTGAGCTACTCGGCTTCGTGGTCGGTCTCCAGACCCGGCCAACTAAGAGAGAGGCATGCGTTCAACATGAACAGGAAAGGCTCCAAGAATCAGTCCTTAAGCGACACAGACGGAGTCACTGCAAACCGGCAAGCCTCCGTCCGGTCTTCATTTCAAATTAAGACTGGTTCTTTTCCACGATAGCAAATATAGCCAACCGTGCCACATGTATCTTCCTATATCTCGCAGGTGATAGGAAATCACCCGACTTCTACCGCGTTTAAGCAGGGCTAAGCACTACTCGAGCCTGAGCTACATAGGATTTAGGGTAACAATATCTGGTCAAGGATTGGATAACCAATGTAGCAAGTGTTTGCATCCAACACCTAAACTTAATGCAACAATATATATATGTAACAATAATACTGTAACTGCATTTCAGAAATTAGGAGGCTTAATATGCTCCGGGGCTTGCCTGGGATCCGACACAAGTCAGTGTTAGGTAGACGACACTCGCTAAGTGAGCATCTCCCGTTCTAGCACTTGTCCAGTCCTTCCACCTTCGGGATAGGTCCACCATACACCATCGTCTGTCTCCACATCATGCGCTCCACGTCCACATGCTGTACCTAGCGTACCTAGGATGAGATGTATAGATGCAGATGCATGAACATAAAGAATACACATGAAGGAATGCAACAAGCATACTAAACAAGCATATGTTACACTATACACACATAAGCATGTCATACAACCAGCTAGCTATACATGATCAAGTACTTCACAATTTAGCAAAACATTTTAGGCATGCTACCTTAACTCTAGGTGTCCAAGATAACCATTTGCAATCATACAAACAAGAGCAAGTAGAAGCAAACAATTCTAGATACAAGCAGATTTGGACAGCAGCAAACAGTCACTTGTTTCAAACATAACCTAAGCTACAACCATCCCACAAGGATGATCTAAGACTTTATGAAAATCCATAGAAATTGTATACAAGATTGATGTTTACATAAAAAGCTATTTACAAAGTTAAACAGGTCAAACATGTAGATGTTTCAGACCTGTCCAGACATGGACATAAAACTGATTGCAACTTCAGAGAAGCATAACTGTAGTTACACAAATCCAAATGACTTGCAAGAAGACATTTTGGAAAGCTTATGAAATTATCTACATTTCATCTGTAACCATCATAGCATGATTCACAAGTTAAGTAGGTCGAAATTATACCTTTACAGAAACTGGTTCATACAAAACAGAGAGCAACAAATCCTGTACTCTAACTTTAAACAGTTGTAACTCTTAAACTACTTGGCCAAATGACACCAAATTTTAACAGTAGCTAGATACATGAATTATCTACAACTTTTGTATAAACAAGTTTCACAACAAAGCACATTATCATGAAGAACTTTGCTAAGTTCTCAGATCTGTCCATAAACCACATCGGCAAGAAAATAATTATTAACTTATGTTGCAAACACATAATTGGGCAAAACCAACTTTACCAACATGTCACACATGACTAAAGAACACCAGAAAACCTAGGGTCCATGACCAAATAAATTCTTTTAATGCATTTCTTAATTTATTTTAGATAACAAGGTGACTTAATGAACATATACCAAAAGTATACAATAAATTCTACAAAAATTACAGTGGCTCACATATCCTCTCAATAGTCTACTGTCCAAATTTCACTCCATTTGAATATGTATAGCAACCTCTATGAAAAAGACAAGTTGCTAAAGCAAGAAATCATGTGAGAGCAAGATAAACCAATAACTCACTCATACTTCATCCAATACTCATGAAATTTTTATCACACATCAAACATAACATGAGTAGCATGCCACAAAAATTTCACTTCAATTGAAGCCCTAGATCTACAGATATAAAAAAAAACAAATACAACTAGCATTAAAAACCTAGCTCCATAAATATATTTTTACAGCTAAAATTTTAAAGTAAAACATGTAATATTATAGATGTATTGCATAGAGAATTTCACAAGGATTCCAAAAAGTCCTCATTTGCTATTTTACGAATTTCCTATGAATTACTATGAATTTCCAAAGATTCAGCAAATTTACTGCAATTAAGTCCTTATCGGCACTATTCCTTTGAGTCACCGACTTTGCGAATGAACCCTCCTTTTCTCGAATTCGAGCTTGAAGTCCTCCACGGGAATCAAAAGCAGAGGAGGCCGTCGGAGTTCATGGCTCCGGCCGTTGGGAGCCATGCAAGGCGCGGGGAAGTGGCGGTGGAGCACCAGGAAGTCGTGCGCACCTGGGGACCGCTTAGCTCGGCCGGGGCGGCCCGAGTCGGCCCGACCACGCGAGCCATGGCTCGGCGGTGGATGGGCACGGCAGAGCGATGCAATGGTGGCGGTGAAGCTCTCGGAGGCGGCGGGCAGGGGACGAGGCACCCCTTGTGCACCCGTGGGTGCCCGCGACTCGACTGGGATGGCCGGATTTGGAGCCAATAATGGCGTGGCTCTTTGTGGCGTGAGTAGCGGCGCCGGAAGCGGCTCACCGGCGATCAAGATGAGGGCGAGAGTCCGAGACTGGCCGGCCGTTTATGACGGAGAGCCGTGGCGTGGCCGGGGAGCTTGGCCAAAGAAGCGGTCAAGCGCGGCTGCGCGCAGCTGCGCGCGAGCAAAGAAGCGGAGCTCGAACTCGCTTTCGCGGCAATGGCATCCATAGCCATAAGCCTACAGCAGCAGAGCGAGGAGGAGGCGAAGGCGCGCGAGGGAGGAGGGAGTGGGAGGCTCGGGCGTCCGCTTTGGAGGGCAGGGGGCGCGACAGAAAGCGGCGGAACCACGCTGGCGGCGGCCTTCGGCAATGGTGGGGCATGAGCGCACGCATGGCCGCCACGAAAGCGAAAGCCACGTGGCGTCCTTTGAGGCGTTTCCGCGAACACTTGGCGGGCGACGGACTGGCCGGCGTGGGCGCGAGTTTGGGCTAGCTACGGGCCGATTTGGTTCATGGGCCGAAACAAAGTTTGTTCACCTCGACATGCTCTACGTTTCTTATTTAAGGTGCCCGGCCATTTGAGCTTTGTAACAGCGGATAATTAAGTTCCAAGATGATAGTGTCAATATGTTAACAATGATCACGGAAACTCGCTTTCGGAGGTCGAAACTCGATCAAACTTAGTGCAACTTTTGCATTCTCTTCTCCATAACATAACCTTGAACTTTTATTTTGGACCAACTCAAGTTGCTTAGCAAAATTTGGAGAACGCGGAATGTCAACGTCGATGTCGGTGAAATCCGGATGCAAACACAGTCGGGTTGATTTCAGCTTTTTCTCTTATACTTTGAGCACTGTTTTGATCTATTTCGAAGCTAAATCATGACTTGGTCCTTTAACAAAGTTTGTTATACTCAAACTTTTCTTCAACTTTCATTTTGGTCAAACCTCATATCTGGTCCAGAAGTCAACTTTATTTCTCGGTCAACGCATAAAGTCCTTTTCGCTACAAAATATAGGGTTTCCATTATTTTCGGACATTTTCTCCACCTTCGCTCAACACTTAACCCTTCATAACTTTTGTTGTAGAGTTCAATTAGAGTTGTTTGAGCAAGGTTACAAGGTTTGGTTGACTTCATATGTTTCCAGTCACTTGATAAAGCAATTCATGCAAAGATATGACTTATCATTTCATGTGACTTTTTTATTCCAAACTTCATGAAACTTTTCCACGAGTCTAGATGGATGCATGGGGATGTAATGTACATGTAATAAGCATGTTTAACATTACTCTTGCATAATCTTAACAAGGGTCCATATGTAAGCAATTGTGCGTGGCCCAAGTTTAAGTTGGAGCTCCATCATGTAGATTTGATCTTGACACCTTCATTACCACTCAACATGTCATGGTTGAGCTTAAACCCACTGCTTAACTGGTGACAAACACCTGGGGTGTTACAACCCCATTGGCTGAAAGAATGCGGTCGATGTGGGAATTCATCGGCCCGATGGATCCTGACCGCGCGTCGCTAGAGGAGTTGCTAGAGGACAAAGTCTAGAGTCGACTCGATCGTGTGCTGCAACTAAGGGATAAAGACTCCCTTGAAGGAACACTCAGACCTCTTCACACCACGAAGCAGTCCAATCTGGTATGCCCCCTTTTTCCATGACCTTATCCTCCTTGTTTTGATGTTTTGGTTGATTTCGAGTTTATCCATTTCGAAGGGACTCTCGGGCTATAAATCCCGACAGCATCTTCTGAGGGGGTCAGAAGGCGCAGCGCGGCAAGCTACCTAGAGGGAGGCGGTGCTTGCTAAGAAGAAGAAGAGAGCCGAGAAGGCCTAGAGGAGGTTCGAAAAGGAAAAGGAGATCAGTCGGTGGGTCCGGGGGGGTGAGAGCTAGAGCGACGTGGAGGTAGAGCTTGAGTCGGAGGAGCCCACAGAGATGGGTGGCGACATGAGTGCCTCCGAGGACGAAGGAGACAGGGGAGCTGTCATGACCTCGGTGGAGCACCGTGAGCCTACGGCCACATCCGTCGACGACGGGCAGGATACGGAGATGCGCGGTGACATTCCTGAGTCAAGGAAGCACGCCACGAGCGAAGACACCGCCATTGAACTAGAGGCAAAGCAGGCGCGATCGCCGCGCCCTTCGGAGGCATCGTCAGCTTCATGCCCCCCTGCTCCGAGTGTGGTGGAGCACGCCTGTTGGTCGAGGGGACATGATCGTTCCCCTGCATCTTTAGGGTCAGCGCGTGTGCATGACCCGCAACGGGGAGATGCCCCGCCAGTTGCTCTGGTGGGTTTGTCACGAGCTAGCGGTTGTGGCCATTCATGGGCCGATCGGGGACCGGCCGGGTCGGCTCCTCCCTTGGTCGATATGAGGGGGCGCATGTCGCGGCCCGCGAGTGGTCCTCGTCCGGTCGGCTTGTCGTCAGCCGGTCTAGGCTTTAGGGCTCTACCGCTTTCATCTATGTAAGCATTCATGCTCCCTCTATTCTCATAGTAGAGTTTTTTTAGTGTGACTAACCCGTGCTTATTTGACAGTAGCCAGGGGCTGGCGGGACTTGGAGTCTCCCCACCTCTCATGCGAGAAGAGTGGAGACCCAGCCTGCAGCGGGTCGCGACAAGCGGTGGAGGAAGCAGGCTGGCAGCGACGCAACCTTCCTTATTGGGGGTTGCGTCTTCCCGACTAGTTGCGAGCATGGTGGCAATAGTGATGACGGTGATGGTGGCGATCCCCGTGCTGACAACGGAGGTTGGGTCAGAGGTGACCCTCGCGATCCATCCCCCAATAGCTGCGAAGGAGGAGAAGGGGGAAACTGGGCTCCCTGCCTCGCCCGGCGGAGGAGCGCACGGTTCGCCTCCTTGATCAAAGCTGGAGGGGTATGGAAGAGCCATGGCTAGGCCGGAGGTAGAACATCTACCAGTGAGCCATGGAGTCTAGGCGGTGGAATTCCCCTTCTCCGACGAGGAAAGCATCGGGGTGGAGCCGTCGGCCATCCCGCCGGCTCGAGAGCTGGTGATGACCCGGTCGTCGCATGATACTGCGATGGTAGGATCTTCCAGTGGGTTGGGGGCAACCCACGAGCTGGTGTGGCCTTGCCCCGGTGAGCCAAGAAAGGCCCAGTTCATCCTTCATGACGAGGAGGAGGCAAAGCTCTGGCATCTGCTCAGGGAGAGAGGACTATCGATGGAGTCTGATCTTGCCCTGACCAAGGGAAGGCTCAAGGAGGCCATGGAAAGGGTTGAGGTCATCCATCAGGCGGTGACATTTGACCTGCCATGCATTGCAAAGGTAGGTTCTCTGCATTTTTGGTGTTGTCCTTGACTCCTTAGCCTTTCAATGGTTGTCTTAGCATGCATACTTCTTGTCTCACAAGATCTAGAGATGATGTTGACCCATAAGTCCTGATTTCTTCAGGAGGAGCACGGTCGGATGGAGCAGGAAGCAACGGAGTCATGGCGGGTCGATGAGCTTAGGCACCAGCTAGAGTCCACCCACCATGAGTCCCAAGACTGAGCGGCCGAGGCGATGGGGGCACGAGCGGCGAAGCTGTGTGTGGTCGAACGGGTGATTGCTGCCGAGTGGTTGCTTGACGCGGTGAAGGTCCACTTGGTGGAGTCTAAGGAGGTGCTTCAGAAGTCCTTGGAGGCTTTGGAGGTGGAGCGGAAGTCTTGGTCAGACGCCGAGAAGGAAGTGGTTGCACTCCGGAGGCAGATGCTCAGGGTAGAGGAGTCGAACGCTCGACTGCTCGAGAGGGTGACCCAGCAAGAGGAAGGACTCTCCATTCTTGAAAGTGCCCGCCTCGGTACATACCTATTCCACCCTCAGTTGATGCCTTGATTTTTTTTCTTTACGTTGCTTCTGAATTTGTCGTCTTTTTCCAGAACTAGGTGGAAAGATCGGCTCACTAGAGCAAGAGCTGGAGACCGTCAAAGCGGCGGTTGGTCAGGGTGCGGAGGCACTAGCCTAGTCCCTTGAGGAGCAACGCACCCTTAAGGGGGAGCTCGACCAGATTCACAACATCGCGTAGGTGGTCGTCTTCGAGGTGTTCAGGTCGAGACTAAGCACCAGTACGCCCGTCGTCTAGCTCACGGAGGTCCCGAATGAAGTTCGGGCGCTCATCTCTGACGACATGTTCTACGGGACGTCAAGGGTGCTAACCTCAGTGGTGACCCATCACCCCAATCTGGACTTCACGGCCATCTACAGAGGATATGCCAATGAGTGGAGCGCAGATGACATCCATGCGCTGGGAGACAGTTTGGTGCCATATGCACAGATGGTCGCCGAGCAGGTCACTGCGCAGTGGGTGATGGAGGCTCACCGTTCGAGCATGGCTGAAGACGTGTGCCAAGAAGATGTCATCTCGCCTTTGGAAGGAGTGGAGATTGGGTTAGAGGCGAGCGTTGTCCCACCCCCAACAGAGCCAAATGTCATCCTGACCAGAAGCGGGCTGCCTTCGTCCTCATCGACCGTACCGTCAACCGATGCCGCCGGGCGGCCATAATATAGTTTAGAGTAGAAATAGTCAGTTCATGTAAAAAATGAGTTCATGGGGAAGCCCCCATGTGAACAGTTTTACATTCATGAATACTTTGAGTTTGTTTTGTGATGAAATCACTCGTGAGGGGAAGCTTGTCCCGTCCGCCCTTGTTTTTACCCTTGCGTAGCTTTAGTTTCTTGCCCTTTCTTTTTCGCACCTGCCCGTTGACCCATAGGCTACAACCTTAAGAACCCGGGCGTGGCCCATGAGGCTCATCTGCTCATAACCATAGGTCGTGGTGGGGTGTGATTGGTCGGGAAGTTAGAATGTAAGTTACGTAGGGTAATCAAAGGAATAGAATACCCTTTCGTTTGGGCGATGCCCTTTCATTTGGGCAAAAAGTATTACTATATGATAGTAAAAAGGGAGGGTGGTATCACACCCCTATGGAGCCCCCGAGCGACCCAGACCGAGAGTGCTCGGGCTAGGGTGCTGTAGGAGCAAACGTTGAATGAAAAGAAAAGGTAAGACCGAGCTTTAGGGGAAGAAACAACGTAACTATTTGATGTTCCATGTGTTGGCGAGAACGTTGCCGTTGTCGTCCTTCAGCCGATAGGCGCTCGGCCAGATCACCTCGGTCATCGTGTAGGGTCCTTTCCATATTGGAGAGAGTTTATGTTTCACCTCGGTCGACTGGGTCCTTCGGAGTATAAGATCATCGACCTCGAGGATCCTCCCCCTGATTTTTCTTTCATGGTACCTATAGAGAGTTTGCTAGTAATGAGCAGAGCAGATGACGGTTGTCTCACTAGCCTCCTTGAGCAAGTTGATCGTGTCCTGCTAAATCTCCGTGGCTCGGTCTTGGTTGAAGGCCTTTACTCTTGGGGCACCGTGATCGAGGTCAGAGGGCAACACTGCTTTGGCTCTGTATGTGAGGAAGAAAGGGGTGAACCCTGTGGACCAGTTTGGGGTCGTTCTTAGGCTCCAGAGGATCGCTGGAACCTCTGCAACCCATCGCCCGGCATACTTTTTGAGTTGGTCGAAGATGCGGGGCTTGAGTCCTTGGAGGACCATGCCATTGGCCCGCTCGACCTGACCATTGGTATGTGGGTGTCCAACCGAGGCCCAATCGATCCTTATGCCGTATCCGTCACAGAAGTCCAGGAACTTCTTCCCAGTGAAGTTTGTTCCGTGGTCGGTGATGATATAGTTTGAAATGCTAAACCGATAGATGATGTTAAGGAAGAACTTGACCACCTCTTCCAAGCAGATATTGGTGATGGGCTTCGCCTCTATCCACTTGGTAAATTTGTCCATCGCTATGAGCAGGTGAGTGAAGCCACCCGAGGCCTTTTTGAGGGGTCCAACCACATCAAGGCCCCAGACCGTGAATGGCCAGGTGATGGGGATGGTCTGAAGCTCTTATGCAGGCAGATGAGTTTGCCGAGCATAGAACTGACATCTTTCACACCTGCGGACAACCTCCTCTGCATATCACAGCGTGGTGGGCCAGTAAAAACCTTGGCGAAAGGCTTTCCCGACCAGCGACCTCGGGGTCGTGTGATGTCCGTAGATTTCGGCATGGACTTCAAGGAGAAGTTGTTTCCCTTGGTCGGTCGGGATGCACCCAAGGAGGTCAGCTCATTCTAGTCTAGGACTGCTGGAGTCGATGAATTCCCAAGCTCTAGGAGCTCGGCGGAGTTGATGACGGCCGTGGTGAGCTCGTAATGCTCGTGGTCGCACGTGTAGACGTGCGAAAAGGTGCTACCCATGGTGATGACACCATTCAGTCCTGGCATCTTCAGCTTGAGGTAGGTGTAGTTGGGGATCGCCATGAACTTAGCGTAGCATGGCCGCCCCAAGATGGCATGGTAGGACCCTGGGGAGTCCACCATCTTGAAGGTGAGGACCTCCGCATGGAAGTTGGCTCGGTCGCCAAATGTGATGGGCAGGTCGATCTACCCGAGTGGGTATGCCTGCGTCCCTAGGATCACGCCGTGGAAGGGAGAGCTCACTGGGCGGAGCTCCGACCAGGGGATGTGCATGGCGTCGAGGGTGTCGACGTAGAGAATATTGAGGCCACTGCCACCGTCCATCAGCACCTTAGTGAGGCGCTTCTTGCGGACGATGGGGTCAACGATGAGCGGGTAGCGACTCGGTCGGGCGACGTGGGAAGGATGGTCTCTCTAATCAAAAGTTATCGAAGAGTCCGACCAACTAAGGAAAGAGGGGACGGCCATCTCGGCAGCACATGCCTCTCTGTAGCGCACCTTTTGCTAGCGCTTAGAGTGGATGGCATTGGATCCCCCAAAAATCATGAGGCATCCCTCAGGGTCAGGGAAGCCATCATCATCCTTGCCCACCGTGCCTCCTTTCTTGGCCGCTGCCTCCTTGCCCTTTCCTTCCTTCGGCTTGCCGGCCTATCGCAGAAAACGCTTGAGGAGCTCGCAGTCCTTGTAGAGGTGCTTGACGGGGTAGGCATGGTTGATGTAACACCCCGGCCCAGGGCTTAATAGGATTAATAGGATACTCATACCAACAAGTTGCAACTTTTTTTCTAGAAGCCCATCTCTTAAGAACTCCAAGGTTAAGCGTGCTTGGCTTGGAGCGATGGGTGACCGACCGGGAAGTTCTTCTCGGGGGCGCATGAGTGAGGACAAAGTGCGTAGAAAAGACTGGTGTTGGTCTATGAGGGCAGTCTATGTCCTAGGAAAGCTACCAGATGTAAGCGGGCCTGGCCTCGTGGAGGCGGGACGTTACAGAATGGTATCAGAGCCAACCCTTGCAGTTTCACGGGTGCGTGTGTCAGTTGCGTAGGCATGGTGCGCGTGGCTGGTGTGGACCCAGAGTGGTCACCCAGCATGGCACATGCGCTGGCACTGGACACACGGACGTGGCCAAGAGGGGACGTTCCTGGCCTGGGGTTGACCGATGAGGACGTCGGTCTCCTAAGGGGGTGAGGATGTAACACTCCGGCCCAGGACTTAATAGGATTAATAGGATACTCGTACCAACAAGTTGTAACTTCTTTTTTGGAAGCCCATCTCTTAAGAACTCCAAGGTTAAGCGTGCTTGGCCTGGAGCGATGGGTGACCGACCGGGAAGTTCTTCCCGGGGGCACATGAGTGAGGACAAAGTGCGCAGAAAAGACTGGTGTTGGTCTATGAGAGCAGTCTATATTCTAGGAAAGTTACCAGATGTAAGCGGGCCTGGCCTCGTGAAGGCGGGACGTTACAGTTGGTACATGGATTCCCCATGAGCTTATTGAAGTGGTTAGGCTGGCCCTGCTGGGGCTGCTTGCCCGCACGATCAGCTACGGTGACCAAAACTGAGTTGGTCGGTCTTCGCCGATCCTTCTTGTTCTTCTTGCCCCTTTGCGTGGAGGGGCCCTCGCCTTGGTCCTCGTGCTTGGCCTTGCCTTTGTTCCGACCACCACTAAAGACCGCCCCGATCGCCTCCTCACAGAAGGCGTGGTTCGTGGTGATGTCGAGCAGGTCACGGGTGGTACGGGGCTTCAGACAGCCAAGCTTGTGGATCAAGAACTCACAGGTTGTCCCAGAGAGGAATGCACTGATGACGTCTGCATCAACGATGTCAGGAAGGGAGTTGCACCATTTTGAGAACCTACGGATGTAATCCCATAGGGACTCATTGGGCACTTGCTGGCAGCTCTTGAGGTCCTAGGAATTCCTAGGACAGACATATGTCAATTGGAAATTCCCGACGAAGACCCTCTTGAGATCCGCCCAGTCATGGATGCTGTCAGGCAGGAGGAATTCGAGCCATGCTCGAACATTCTCCCCCATGCAGATGGGGAGATACTAAATGATGAAGTGGTCATCATCCACTCCTCCGGCTAGGTAGGCAAGCCGGAAGTCTTCGAGCCATATACCGGGGTTTGTTTCCTCGGTATATCTGGCGATGTTGGTGGGTGGTCGGAAGCGCTATGGGAACAGCGCTCTCTGAATGCGGCGACCAAAGGCCCATGGCCCTAGGCCATCAGGGCTGGGGCTCCGGTCGTTTGGTCAGCCACCATGCCTAGGATGCGTGTCCCTGCACCCTTTGATGGTCAGGCTGAGGCCTATGCCGCCTACTCTCGCCACCACTTGATGGACGTCATCATCACACCAGGCTTGGCGCCGATTGTTGATGATGTTGTGAGCATCATGGTTCGGCCCAAGCCATTTGCGCACAGGTGGTCGGTGTGGCGCGGGAATTGGATCGGACCGTGGTGTAGCCACGGCCTCCTACTCCACGCCAGGCAACTGTAGTGGTGAGCGAATAGAGCGATTTGACTGGTGTGGCCCCATTCCCTCGGTGGGAAAAGAGGCCATGAGCCGGTGTCACGACGCGGAGCTCTTCGCCTGTTGAACGATGGCGGTTTCCACTAGCGCTTGGAGGTTCTGGTGGATTGCCTGTTCCTGGGGGTCGGCAGGCTCGGGAAGGCCACGTAAAAGCATCGCCACAGCAGCGATGTTCTGGCCAGCCCGAGCAAACTGTGGGGGATCATTCCCTCTGTCTAGAATGTTAGGCTGGACCTGGCGGGCGTGACCCTAAGCACCGCTTGCTGGGTTACACACGCGTGGTGCAATGTGCTATGCCAAGCGCGCCAACGCAGGTGGCAGCTGGCTCTGCCGCCTTTGTCGTAATTCCTCGCCGTGCTTCTACGCACGCACAAGGGCCTCCTCATGAGGGTCCGAAGGGGTGTGAGTCTGTAGAGACTCCGCTACCACCGGTGGCTGTCCCGGAGCGTCCACCATAGCGCACTCTGGGACAGAGGGTGGCCTGGTGCCACGACATCACTGATGTTGGAGCTGTCACTTTCGACCTCATCATCCACGAGGTCGTAAAAAGAGGTGCGAGCATAGCCCGCCATCCCCATGAATTCGGATGTGAGAGAGGGCGGTGTCAGCGTCCTTCGGAGCCCCCACGCATATGCGTCCACGGGGGACGTGAAACCGTAGGGGAACCGGTCGCACGACGGTCACGGCGAGGACAACGGGGTCCCTCCAGAGAGTCGGTGGAAGGTATTAAATAGCGAGTAAAGTTTGAGCCTAGTGTGGGCTCGAAGCGAAGCCTAGGTGTCTCGACGTTGAGGTCGTCGAGTGGCCTAGGGCCGGTGGAGGGCGCTCCTACTCCAGTGAGCACCGGGACAAGTGCCTCCTTGCGGAGGTGGAGTACGCCGAGCTGGTCGGCGATGAAGTCCAGTCTTTCAAAGAGGAAGGTCTAGAACAGCTCGAAGACGGGTCGAACCCACATACCAACAGGTGAGAAAGTAGGAAACTCCAGCGAGCCGAAGTGAATCGTATCGCTTAAGCCCGCTGTGCCAAGGATGGTGGAAAGATGGGCCATCCGATGAACAAAAGCGTGAACGCACGGCGTCCTCCCCACGGACAGCACCAACTATCGGTGCGAAAAAGTGACCAACAAGTAAATATTTGTAGTTTTGCCGTGCGTTGTGATCGGATGTGTCCTAGCACTCAATGACACAGGATTTATACTGGTTCAGGCAACGTGCCCTACGTCCAGTTTCAGTCGGTTGGAGACTTTATTCCTGAGCCCAGGTGCTCGAAGTTTACTGTGGGGTTACAAACAAGTATGGAACGAAAAGGGGGTGTTAGAGGCCCGGTCGGACTCTAAACCAAGTGGCTAAGAGTCATAGGGGCTCTAACGTGCGCTGAGTATTAAAGCGTATGCTCTGTGTAGCTGTTGAGTTCTAGAGCTGTGGAGCTGTTCGAATGCTCAGGTTCTCTAGTGCCAGATCGAGAGAGAGTCTGAATGACCCACCCCTATTGGAAGAGAGCGCATCTCCTTTTATAGGTGAAGGGGATGGCCTTACAAGTTTAGAGAGAAAGAGAGAGAATGTAAATGTGTGCTTCCTAGTCTTGTTGCCCACGCTGTCGGGTACGAGACGGTCGTCGGTGCCCACAATACTGTTTATGTCAGACGCATGTGGTAGGCTTTACCATGTTCGCCTGGTATGGCAAATGTCGGCGTCTATAATACTGTAAGGCAAATGTCGGTGCCCACAACACTGTTTGGGTTCTGACATGCCTAGAAGGTTACATAGTACCCGTCTAGCATGGCCTGGTGGCACTGTCCTGCAAGTGTGCAGGGTATGGTAGGGTATGGTCCTCGGTATTACGGTTGACTTAAGCGTCTTACCTTATCTGCTCCGTCTGATCCCCGGGCCCTTTCTGAGCGCGCATCCCCGGTCGGTCGTTCCCGGTCGGCTCCGACCGTGTCGGTCGGAGAAGAGCTGCAAGCAGAGGTTCGGCGTATTCCCGGTCAGAAAAAGAGGTCGGAGTCGGACTATGTCCCCTCCTTAGCCAGGCCTTCCGATCGGAGACTGGGTCGTTCTCCCAGCCGGTCGTTAGGTAACTGGGCCGGTCCGAGAGACGCGCGTTGTCGCTACGCTGTCTGTTGTTTTCGCTGAGAAGCGGACCCATTAGGGACCTCGGGTTTATGAACCCGACACCTGCCAACCTTCCTTGGTGGTGGGTTAAGTGGCTCGCGACCTCGGGCGAAAGGATAAATCACAACTCACAGTGAAAGTGTACAACCTCTGTAGAGTGTAAAACTGGTATATCAGTCGTGCTCACGGTCATGAGCGGTCTTGGAACATTTACGGAATAGATGGTGAATACTGATGATACTGATAATAAAGATGCTCACTAATGATTACTGTTTATGCTATTCATTATTCATGTTTACTTGATCATGTGTTTATATGAGCTTATAAATAAACTTGTTGCCACCCGGTTGCTAAAAGATGACTCACTAAAAGTTAATTGCAGTTAAACCAATGTCAGCCTTTTAAGCCTCATGAACCCCATGTTATATTTGTTGAGTATGACATGTACTTACGCTTGCTTTATTTTTTAATTATTTGGATAAAAATCCTGGATGGGTACCAGATTGCTAGAGTTTGGAGGAATTAGGCTTGTGATCAACCAGTCAGTTGTCCCTGTAGAATTGAAGTCTTCCCCCGAAGATCGAAGTTGTCTTTCCGCTGTTTGCTATATAAGGTTATATTCTTTATACTGAGTACGTTATATATTGAGCATTGTCTATTGATATTACCTCTATTTGTAGCTATATGTGATATTTGACTTTCTGGGCTCATATATTGTGTGTATCTGGTTTTGTTCTTAAAACCGGGTGCGACAAATATCGACGTTAAAGTGACATTTAATCTAAAAAGTAAAGTTTGTGAAATTAACACAGTACGGAGAGCGCGGCGTCGCAGGCTCACAAACTCTACTGTATAGACATTTTCCGTGATGCGGCTAAGATAATGTTTTATATCGGTAGGAAGAAATCTTCTATATCCATTTTCTTTGTGTGTCAATAAATCCACGAATAAGTTCCGCCGCCTCTCGTAACATCATGTACACATGTTCAAGTATATATATAAATTGACAAAAAGGATATCATCGAAAATTTACACCAACTGTATTAAGAACTCTAAAATTCAGATAAAATTTTCTGGAGTGAACTTCAAAACATATCAGGGTGCTCTAGGTAAGGTTGGCATAGCACCTCCAGGGACTCTCCCCCATTCCAGTCAAATTTGAAGTGAGTTTTTAAATGCAGTGCCGACGATCATGGAGCCAGAAAAATAGAACAGATAACATATTGTTGTTTTTTTCCTGTGACACTTCCTGTCCTGACGTAGGAACAGCAAGCTAGTACTACGTCTATCATTAACTTATTGACCAAACAATTTTGAACATGTAAGAACATATATATATATATATATATATATATATATATATATATATATATATATATATATATATATATATATATATATATATATATATGGCCTGTTTGGTTTCTACATGAGCTCTTAAAATTTTTGTCACATCGAATATTTGGACACATGTATGGAGTATTAAATATAGACTAATTACGAAACTAATTGCATAACTTGCGACTAATTTGCGAGACGAATCTTTTAAACTTAATTAGTCCATGATTTGACAACGTGGTGCTACAGTAAACATGTGCTAATGATGAATTAATTAGGCTAAAAAATCGTCTCATAAATTAACCTCCATCTATGTAATTGGTTTTATAATTAATTTATATTTAATGCTCCTTATTAGTATCTAAACATTCGATGTGACATGAATTTTAAGAGCGACTAAAGAACCAAACACCCCCATATTTTTGGCACATTAAGGTTAGGTTATCAAGAAGAAATAGTGTCTACCTAGCAAGAGATCCTAAGCAAAACAGGGCATTGCTATTTTGCTTTGAGCATATCCCTCAATATTCTCAAAAATATGTGGAATATGTGTAAAATTTTATTGAAGTGGCCATGTGCGTTGCAACGGAAAAATATGTTATTTATGTTCCAAAATATACCACTACTTACAACTTGGATGCATTTATCACAATTTCTAGATCAAATTGCCCCCGTCTTCTTCCTTCTCGTCCGTGCGTAGGTCACCGTCCGGCCGTGTGCTTAAGCTTGATGGCCCCATGCTTTTGCACTCCTTCGCAGTTCCTTGCCAGCAGCCGTCGTTGTTGTCAAGGCACTCGTCAGTTTCCATCTCTGAAAAAATTGCAGAGGTCAGCTTAGCGATCGGAGACGAGTACTGAACTGAAGGAAGGAATTGCTCAAGTATAATGTTGTGTCAGGCAGACATGAGGGCCGTGTTCGGCTGGCTGGCCAGCTCCTCACAAAATTATTATTCACGTTCTGTCAGAACAGTATTTTTTTTTCACAACAATCAGCCGAAACAGTATTTTTCAGTCATGTCGAATAGGCCCGAGGTTCAGTGGAATCCTTGAACCCAGCACAGATCGCTTTGAGAACCGCAGTGATTTCCAATGCCTGGAATGACGAATTCTTCAGAGAAAAACAACACAGCATGATCTCATCTTGTGATAAAATTGGAGGGGTCGTACGTCCACACCTCGATACTGCACATTGTTGGATCACCATCATCGGCAAGATCATCGCGTCCCCTCGAGCTCCATGACCGACCTACATCGGCAAGCCTGCAATGCCGAAACCAAATCAGTGCTCCAACCCATCGCGGGAGGTAAAAAGAAAAGCTCAGGGCGGGCGCGCACTGAGCGATCGAACGACGTCCTCGTCGCAGGCGCTGCTGTACCTGGTCTCCTTCGTGGAGCATTGATCAAATCATTTAGGCCTTGTTTAGTTTGCTCTAAAGTTTAGTCACTATCTTATCGGAGGTTTGACATACGAATAGATTTGTTAAATATAGATTAAAAAATAATTAATTGCACAGATTATGATTAATTTGCGATACGAATTTTTTAAACCTAATTAGTCCATAATTTGACAATATTTTGTTTTGTAGAATAGAATGAACTTGCAACACCGCCTCAACCATGGGTGAGATATTTTACTATGGAGAAACCGATAAATTGGCACTGATTACTGAATGACTCAATCAACTTTTTTTCATATGCAAAGTCTAGACTCCTAGTTGAGATTCCTTCTGTACACTGGCATCAGGACGCCAAGAATAAGTTACATATCGGAGTGAGGGGTATACAAATGGAGAGTTAATGATTTTGGTCCTTAAGTGATTCAGTACGGGAATCCAATATATACAGTCCCATCATCCGACACTTGTTAGCACGCCAGTTTAGCAATGATAAGGAGACTTGCTCCGCCACGTAGGAATAGGCACAATCTGCAATTCACATAACACGAGATTTTTTTTTAACAAATGGAGAGTTACAACTTACAAGCAGTGAGCAACTGAGCATCACAAGATCAATGGCTGTCATTCAGTTAATTTCGGTTTATCACCCAACTGAAACATGTAGTTGGATAAGATAGGAACTACAATTGTCAAACAAAATTAAAACAGTTAAATACACTGGCGGCGCTTAAACTTGTGGCGTTGTGCCACTAAGGTCCACGAACTCTCAAAATCGAAATTTGACCCCCCTAAACTTGTTAAGTGGTGCACCAGAGGTCCATAACCTTCGGGAGACGCTGACTAGGCTAAATTTTTTTACAGAAAGCACCCTGCTATAGTCACGTCTTACCTCAGTCCCCCTCGCGTGCGGCGGCGTCCGCGGCCATCGTCTCCCTCGTGTGCGACGTCGGTGGCCGGCCGTCCACCCGCGAGGTTTCCTCGCAGTTGCTTCCCTAGCGGCCGGCCATCCACCAGTGCGGTCCCCGGTGCGCTTCCCTCGCGGCCAGCCTTCCACCAGCACGGTCCCCCGCGCGCTTTCCTCACGGCAGTGTGAGAAAACGGGATCGGACTGGCCCTGCCAGGGTGTCCGGCCAGCCATGCCTCTGTGGACATGACGCCGTCCCGAAGGTCGTAGACGCCTTGGTACAGCAGCACGCTCCCGGAGCTCACGTGCCCATGGAGCTCGCGTGTCGTCCATCTCCCCAAACTGGCCGTCCACCCTACTCAGCAGGCGCAGGAAGAACGAGAGCACTGCAGCGTTGCAGGTGAATTACACGTACGCCGGCACAGCGAGCTCGCGGGCCACATCGACCAGCGGGGTGCAGAACAGGTTGAGGACGACATAGAGCTCGCCGACGTAGAGCTCGCCGACGTCGACGGAGGGTGGCGTGGCCATCGGCGCCCACATGGCTGCCGTAGGCACCGGACTTGACTTCTTTGGACCCGGCCCGGACGTCCCAGTGCCGGCATGCGACGGCGACGCGCGCCTCCTGCACGTACGGCCACGCGCGAAGGAGTCCTGGATCGCCGCTGGTTCCCGACGAAGGAGAAGGCACCGCCCGTGGCCTCAGCGATGAAGTGCATGGCGGCGGCGAGGTTCTTCTCTGCGCCAAGCGCCAATGTACCTTTTTGATCATGTGGATAGGCAACAACGGCAACTCCCATTCTGTTGATTGACTATATTATCTTTCGATGTTTTGCACACATACAGGCATGAAGCAGTGAGCAGACCGTCGTGCCGCACACGACGTGTGGCCAAGCTATGTGCTGCGGTAGGCAACACAGCTACACCTCGCAATCGCAAGGGCGGCTCCCGGTGGTACCACATGTTTACGTCGTCATTGGACACAGCGACTGCCTTGCCGGAAGTCATGGTGTGCGTGCCTTGCGCTGGTGAGTGGTAACCACGTGCGGCGTCGTCTCTGCGTCTAGAAGGGGGCAGTAGAGCGGTCTCCGGCGCGACTGCGAATGGCGAGCGCGACCTACCAGCGGAGGCGCAACGAAACGATCAAACTACGTGCATGGCAGCCGCGAACGGCGAGCGCGGCCTATGAGATGGATGGTGCGGGTAGAACATGACTATAGCGGGGTGTTTTTTTTTGTAAAAAATTAGCCTAGTCAGCGTCTCCCGAAGGGTTATGGACCTGTGGTGCACCATTTAACGAGTTCAGGAGGACGAATTTCGATTTTGAGAATTCGTGGACCTAAGTGGCACAACGCTATAAGTTTAAGGACGGCAAGTGTATTTAACTCAAATTAAAAAGTAAAGTAACAAATGAACAGGCTTGATCGAGAAGGGAAGCAACTAGGAAACGAACTGAGAATTTGTTTATCAGCTTCATTATCTACGATATCTGAGATGTACTGAGGGACTGAATTTCCCTTGCCATCAGATCTGCATTACCATGATTCAGTCGAGACACCGAAACGCTGACGTTAGTGTTGGGCACGCAGCAGGCATCTCATCCTTTTCCCTTTACAGTAGCTCACAAATTAATTTAATTCAGAGCAATCCATATAGCAAAAGAAAAATGCAGAAGGGAAACTTGGCTACCTATTCCGGTTGTTGGAATCTCTCAATCTCCTGGCTTAGTTCCTTCTTCACCTCCAAAATTATGCGCTACAATGTACTTGATGCAACGTGTTTATGTCTAGAAGATGCTCATTCATCCGTTATCCTCTTCGTTCCATCAGTTTTTCTTATTTTCCTCCCCTGCAGCCAACAAAGGACACATGTTGCATGGCATGAAAATATGAGATGGCATCACTCTGTAAATGGTGCTCTCATCTCTGAACATGGAAAGCCCACAATTGAAGATAATAAAATAGACCTATGAGATACTCAGAACAAACCTTTGGTAATTGACACTTGAATTCACACCATCCTACAAGACAGAGGCACTTAATTAAAAACCCACAGCAAAAAAAAAAAAACTTGAAAATAAATACATTGCACATTTGTGTCCTAAGAATTTACCACTGATTTGAACATTCTTAGAGATTGTTTCACTTGTTGCATTCTGGTAGAAGAGTGGGCATCCAATGGTTAATGCCAAATTACAAAGACGGCATCCAATCTGTACTTAAAAAAACAAAGAGATCATCCACTATTTTCGAATTTCATGAACATTCGAGATGATAGTTTCTCAGTGTCAATCACAAAAGCCTATAAAGATGTGAGCATTTTATTTCTTCCTAACCTGAAAGCCTAAAAGTATTGAGAAAGAAAATTTAATACAGCTAAGCCAAAATGAAACAAAAACCTTCCCGCCTAAAATCAAATTGAGTTTGAAAATGAAACAGTGCACGGCGAAATTACCTGATCACCGGAAAAAGTCTGAGTGCTTCAAAAATCACCGTGACTGCTAGTCACCTGATGCCACTCCTCGATCTCGCCCATCACTACAGATAGCTGCTAGTTGGCGGCGGCCAGCGGCCTTGTTCCTGCTGTGGCCAAATCAAGGATCAGCTTAACTTGACTCTTATTAAGACATTAGTTACACTAATCACATAGTTCATACCTGAACAAACATCAGTATAGACTTGGGGATTGAGTTCACCTGAATGATACAGCCAACGATGATATCACTTGGAGATGGACAGCAAATGGTGTATATACCACACGAAGTGCTTATCAGGTGCAGTTTGTCGGAGTCTTCAGTAGCATCAAAATAACTCCGATTTGGAAGGCTAAAGCGGAGCAAAAATGTCGTTTATTTGCATGGACGTTGATGCATAAGAAAGTACTAACAGCGAATAACCTGTGCAAACGTGGACGGACCGACGATACGGATTGCAAGCTTTGTGATAATGATCAGGAAACGCCAGTTCATTTATGCAAGGATTGTCCATTCACCAAGGAGGTTTGGAGCATTTTAAAGCAGTGGTTCAACTTGTCGGTTTTGGATTCAGTTAGCACTACAGGGTCAATATATAGTTATTGGTGGAAATGTCGTCGGAAATTTGACAAAACTCAGAGAAGAGAGGTGGACGGAATTTTAATATACTTCTGGTAGAATATATGGAAAGAGAGAAATAGAAGGATCTTCCAACAGAAATCTCTCAGCCCGGCCAAGACAAGTGGCTTCTATTTGCAAAGATGACATCACACAGTATTGTCTGGCAATGGCACCGATGCCTCAAGGGCCTCAAGCTAATTGAAGACCTATGGACCTTAAGTAGATTTCCCTCAGTTGTTGTCGTGCCTAGTTCTAGGCTTTCCCAGTCGGGTGGTAGTTTTTTGTTTTCAATGTACTCGGTGTCCAGTTCAGTGTTTTCTCTGTCGTTAGTTGCTCGGGGGTGGAGAGGTCAGGCAAGCTTTTGCATGACTGCTCTCTTGTAACTTCTTGTACAATTTTCTTCTTCTTTTTATCATCTAATAAAAATAACGGTAAAGTTTTTGCCGCCCTTTCTTAAAAAAAAAACTTGGGGATTGATGGCGCCGGCCATTGCCCGTACACGTTGCAGGTGAAGGCCACCCGCATATGGCTTTGCTTGACGTCAGTGGACCTCCACCCCTGGTCCCGTTGTCCAGCAACTCCAACCGCTCCCCATGACTCACCACCAGCCCCATGGCCACTGGGAGCGTGAGGGATGGGAGCCGCCGCGACGCTGCGCCGGCGACCGGCAACCCGCACGTCTTGGATTGAAGAGCCGAGAGCGGTAGAGCAACACGCCAAGCGCCCGTGCGGCGTGTGCCGATGCCTGTACCCACTGCCCCTGGTCCGTTGCCCTAAGGGCCAAGCCGCCAAGGCACAGAAGCGCACGTCGCCCCTCGCTGCCGCCCGTCTTCAAGCTCCGTTCGTTGTCGCGGACGGCAGACTCGCGCTCGTGCCTCGCGGTGTCGCACGCTTCGACCCGGTCAGGCTGCGCCGGGTCACGTGGCGTTGCGGCGTCCTCCTTCTCTTCCATCTGGCTCAGGGCGGTGCGGAGGTCGATGGGCGACCACGACGCGAGAGAGAGTGCGATGGGTGAGGTCGAGAACCGTCCCGTACTCCCGTGATCGATGGAAGAAAAGAGATAGTAATCGGAAAGGGGTGTTATCAGCGGTAATTTAGGATGATGCAAATTTCCGATGAGGGTTTTAGCCATGTGTCATTATAAAAGTTTGTAATTACATATAAGCTATTAAAAAGTTTGAGTGGTCGTAGGTGGCATTGGTCTGAATTTTTTTTTTCCTCCACGGCATTCCGTCTGCTTTTGCCTCTGACACTGTCAAACTACGGTGGAAAAAGTCTAAAATAGCCCCAGGTCTGAACGCCATGCAAAAATTCGTCGTTCTTCTGGTGGGCCCTTCTGGTGCCGCTAACCCTGACACCCCGCTCGGTGCTGGGAGTTCTCACCGAAAAACTGTGGGCACTTGCTCGTCTGCTCGGCTCTCAACATCTACGGCTCAAAACTCGGCTCGCAGGCCGTTGGTCATTCGGTCTCACGCCCTCAGGCAGCTGATGAGCCGAGCATGCCTTCATGAGTATGGTGGGTACCAAACACCGCGATCACAGGAGCCTTCCGCAATCACAAGTTCTTGAAGCCCTCCAACACAAGTCGCCTGGTACATTCAGTTTCAGTCTCGCCATTCGATTTGGCTGCGAGGGCTGCAGTTTCAGTTATTCACCAGTATAGATAGTACACACTCAGTTTTGACTGATGTTCTGCAGATTGTTTTCGAAAGATCATGTTCTGCAGATTGTTATTGCTACTGAAACCTCGTCCTCTTCGCTTAGCTTCTATTTTGAATCGTGATCAGAATATCCATAACCAAATCGCTTAGCTTTACTGACATAATTTATTCACAACATTTCATTTCATAGCCTGGACTCCATTTCTTGCCTGAATCGTTTCAGCAACCCCCGTTTCTGACTGAGTGCAAAGCGCTCCTCCAGACAAGCTTCATATAAGAGGAAGGACTGGCTGGTGCTGTCTTCCTCGCCAAGGATGCCGGGCACGGCGCCCACGGTGGTCACCTGGAGCGCGGAGGTGGTGATCGTGGTGACAGCAATGACGGGCCTTGCAGGTCCCGCGCCGCGCTTGCACTGCGCGTTCTGGACAGTGTCGACGATGCGGTGCGCCTTGAGGAGCTCGTTGGAGTGGGGAACACGAGCGAGATGTGCTACGCGGCGGGGTGATGGGCGGGGTGGGCAGGAAGAGGAGGTAGACGATGAGGCGGGAGAAGAAGAAGCCGACGGCCATGGAGGTGGCGCAGAAGAGCACATGGCTTGGCCGGCTCCGGCGCGACGTCGGGCAGCCGCGCCGTTGTCCTCGCTGGAGCCCCCGGACGAGCCATGCCGCTGACATATGGATCCCGGAGCGGCCGGGTCGAAGTGAGTGGGAACGAGGGCAATGGCGGCCGGCTAGGCCGCTAGGGCGCGGCCCCAACCAGCATGCGCGTGCGCGGGCGTGGCCCCAGCTGGCATGGGCACAGGCGCGGCAACGACGCCCACCAAGGACATCGGTTCAGAGTCGCTGAATGGAGCCGACGAGGCCTTGTGCACGCATCGCGTTCGAAGAAGGAGGAAGGACAGGCTGAAGAAGCAGGAGGAAATTTTGGACATCTTCACTAAACGGACCCACATGTCAGAGCGGATAAACAGCGAGAACACAACGGAAGATAGCTTAGAGGGGGAAAAAATTAGACCGGTGTTACCTGTAACCGCTCAAATTTTTTAAGTGACTTATACGTAATTACTAATTTTTATAATAGCACATAGGTAAAAGTCTCATTTCCGATCCGGTAAAGAAAAATCAGACAGGGCGTGGGAATAGTGTAAGGCCTCGTTTAGATGCATGTGTTCACATGTGTTGGAGTGGAATAGAATTTAATATAATTCCATTTAAATCCACTTTGACACGGATTGAGATAAATACACGCAAACAGAACCCAACCGGATCGTCGCGCGATGATATTTTCCCTTTCCTTCCGTGCGACCAACGAGCGAGCGAGAGAGGGGGAGCGGGCGGGGATCGCAGGGGTCAGTCCGACGAGGTGAGGCGATGATTTTTGTCGCACGATGCCGGTGTCTCTTCTTTTGCCTTTTTAGACCGTCTCCAAATAAGGAGATCCAGACCCATTTTTGCGTCCCACACAGTTCTTTGCCTTCCCGAAAACATCGTCCAACAGCAGACCCATACACTCGACGCATTTTGCCTGCTCGCCTAAACGCTAGGCAAAAAAGCGTCGCCTCTCTCCTCGCTACGCAAATAGCTGAGCTCGCCCACGCGTGCCCGCGGCGCCCGGGGCCGAGCTTGCCCGCGCCCGCGACGGGGCGGGGCTCGCCCGTGCCCGCGACGGGGTGGAGCTCGCCCGCGCCGTGGCCGAGGCGGAGCTCGCCCGCGCGCGGGGCGGGGGCGGAGCTCGCCCGCACCCGCCGTCGGTGTTGGAGGAGGAGCGCGCGGCGAGGCGGGGAGCGGGGCGCGACCGTCGGGGAGCGGGGATCCGGGGTCCTCCGCGCCGGGGCGGAGCTCGCCCGCGCCCGGCGCCGGTGTTGGAGGAGGAGCGCGCGTGGAGGCGAGGAGCGACCAGACGAGGTACATGGACGCGGCGGTGAGGGCTCCGCAGCCGAGGACGAAGAGGAGGCCGGAGACGATGACGAGGATGTCCTTGGCGCGGTCCTGGACGGACGAGGCGGCAACCTCCGGCTCGGCGGCGGGGAGGGCCACGGGGTGGCGGATCTGGTGCGGGGCAAGGTGGAGGACGGTGACGACGGTGGTGGTGAGCGGCGTGGGGTTGGTGCGGGCCGAGGCGGCGGACGCGGAGGCAGCGACCTCCGGCTCGGTGGCCAGGAGGAGCTTGCCGGTGGATTTAGGGGCTTTTGCGTTTGCAGTCTGTTGGAGAGGCTCACTTTTGGGTGATGACTTTTTTCCCAAGTGCCGGACCATTGTATTTGGATGTCATTGTTGGAGTCGGTCTTAGGTGTGAGTGAAGAAGAGATAAGAGATCGGAGTGAAGAAGAGATAAGAGATCGGAGATGTTCTAATAACAAGACAAAAGATATGAACCCTACGCTACCTTCTCTCTCCCTTCCGACTCCTTGCTTTTGGCGGCGCCGCCGTGCTCGCAGTCACAGCCGCTCGTCACGCTGACGCCGGCAACTCTCCTCGCTCCTAAGCACGTCACACGTGGCTAAACCCTAAACCCATAACCGTACTCGCCTTCGCGCCGCCGGCGAGCACCGAAGCCACAATGGCCGCCACCGCCGCCTCCGAATACTCCATCGATCGCAAGCTCTCCGCGCTCGTGGAGCAAGCTCGGCCGAGCGCGGCGGCCATGCGTGCCGCTGCCGAGTCCGTTGACGCCGTCGCGGAGCTCATCAAGAGGGTGCCGCAGCAGCAGGCGACGCCGGAGGCCGCGCGGGGGTTCATGAGGGACCTGGGGCTGGAGACCGAGAAGCTTTCGTTCACCTTCCGGCCGCCGGAGGTGGTGCGGCTCGCCGGGAGCCACGCGGCCGGCGCGGTAGCGAGGCCCGACGTCGCTGCCGACCTCCTCGTACGCTTGCCAAAGGTATGCGGGGTTCTTCGAATTCATCTGTTTGATTCAATCCAAGAACTTGTTTTGTATTACCGTCAACAGAGTACAGTGGAGCTGTTTATTTTTCATGGGAATGAGATTCTTTGACGTGGTTCTGCCTCTGTGGCAGCTGGGCGATGTCCATTTTACCCTCAAAATTTCTAGTGTATGTTTATACCTTTCAGGATTTCAGTATTCAGGATTGTCATCTTATAAACAATTTATGCTTGTTTGGTAAAAAACAAAACAATGTCCATGTCCTCGTAGTAGTTCCGTTATTGTCCAATGCACAGCTTGTTCGTTAAACATTCTGCTTTCTGTCTAGTTCAGTTGATATGAAGCCTTTGTTACAATGTGCCTGCTGTCAAATAAATCTCAGCGGTTGAGGGGCTCATATTCGATTGTACTTCTTATACTCAAATAAACTAAAGGGAAGGTGTTGTTGGGAAGTATGGATTTTCTGTACGTTTACTCTACGTGCCATTAGTTTTCCTCCTTCACAAACATTTAGTTTTATTTGATTGACGTATAACTGCTGAGCTATGCAAAATTGTTCAATCAAGTCTTCTCAACAAAATTTTGTTGGTTGGAAAGATTATAAGTAGAATAAGTGATGCTTCAATGTTCAATCAGAATAACCTCCTTTTGTCAATCTTTTCTTTTTCCCAAAAGAGTTTTCTCAGCAACTAGTTTGGTACAACTGTTGGCCTGCTGGGGTGACCAGCTTACAAAGACGGGTCCTGAACAAAAGAAAGCATACAAAGATCCTATTACAACAAAGATTCAAATTTCACCAATGTCTGTCATTTGAAACAGAATTAGCATGTTAGGGTCGTGAAGATGCCTAAAATGGAATGCGCCATTCCGAATTCATAAGTCGCTGGGTATTTTAATGGAAAATTAGCTTGCTATGATTACAAAGATGACTCTTCTCATGCTTTTATTTTGCTTGCCGACTTGAATCAAGACTGCTACTTTTGGAAGCGATTAAACAAAATTTGGTTTTAGATTGTCACGTGATTTGTTTTGTACGCATTTACCACAGGAATGCTTCCACGAGAAGGATTTCTTAAATCACCGATACCATGCAAAGAGGTGTCTTTACCTCTGTGTTGTTGAGAAAAACTTGAGGTGCTCTAAATTAATCCGCAAAGTTTCATGGTCTACCCTCCAAGATGAGACCCGAAAGCCTGTGCTTCATGTATATCCAGGTTGTTCTTCTACCTTCCCTTTTTTCACATCATTGGTGCACTCGAAGCTGATACTCCTGCAAGTGGCATTTTCGTCATTATGCTCCCCTCATTTTTTTTAACTTCCACTGGTGCAGAAACCAAAATTGCAGACCTTCCTGGATTCTATGTAAGAGTAATCCCAACTGCAAATTCTTTGTTCAACGTTTCAAAGTTGAATGTATCAACAAGAAACAATGTCCATGCATATACAAAAAGGTGATATGACTGCTTTACATATATGTTCAATTCCTATGCGATGTTAATAAGAGTTCATGTTCTTTGAAACTAGTGTCATTATACCATAGTTTTGGCCTTTAGCATAGTTATATAGTTTTTTCTTTGAAACTTTGCTGATTGGATTTGCATTTCAGATGGTGTAAACCTACCCACACCAAAGTACAATTGTAGCATATTGGAGGATATGTTTTTGGAGGAAAATGCAGACTTTATGAGTAGCACCTTTGCTAACTGGAAAGCTTTGCAAGAGGCCTTGGTGCTGGTAAAGGTATATTTCATTGTAAACTATAGTTGGTTTATGCTTGTACATGTGTTCTCTTCCTGTTTAAAGTAGCCTAATGTTTAATTGAAATGTAGGTCTGGGCACGTCAAAGAACTTCAATATACACACATGATTGTCTCAATGGATACTTAATTTCTGCCATCCTTGTGTTTCTTACTGTGGACTCTGGAGGAAGCATGATTACTAGATCAATGACCACAAGACAAATTTTCCGTGTATTGATGAAATTTTTGGGTACATCCAAGCAACAAAATGTTGATTTTCTAGCGATATTTGACCATGTTTACTCAATTGAATCATATCTGTATTCTTGTAGCAACTTCCAAGGTGTGGGCAAAGGGATTGGTGATTCAATCAATGAAGAAGCATACGGTTACCAAAGAGGTTTGTCAACCTTCTGCACAAAGTCCATTGTTGGGAGCCATCAAACTAGATTTGTATCTATACCCATATATGTAGAGTAAATGGAATAGTATTTTCCATACAAAATCATAATGTCTACAGATAAGTCCTTTGCCTTATAGTGTGAACATGGTAATACAGTATGAGTATGACAAATTGCTATGCCATACTTAAATGCTTGTCTGGTCATATTTCACCATGGGTTCCTGGAGATTATAGCAATAAAAATACCTGAAGAGTTACTTGATGTACATGATACCTAGTTCTGTGTGCAACCTTTGCACAAAGTGCTATTGATTAGTGCAATAACGTCGAGTAACCCATTGATCTTCAGTTCTGATCAGAAGTGAAATGCTTCAGGACATTGCCACTTGCCTGAAGACATTTGATGTTGCCATATTTGATATATCTGGCCACGTAAATTTGGCGTTTCGGATGACGAAGTCTGCTTTTTTAGAGGTATGTATCATTATTAAACTAGTCTATATCCACCAAACCCTTTTTATAACTACTCAAATGTACAACCTTGTGGTATAATCCAGCAATCCCTGGTAGATATCTAGTTTGGTGTTTTTTTATTCTTCAGATTCAGAGTAATGCTCTCAACATCTGTAGTCAAACTTTCAAATTTCTTTGAGTTCAATTATTGTGGCCTCTGCCTATCTTTCCTTGTTCAGCTTCAAGATGAGGCAGCTTGCACGCTTAGTTGCCTTGATAAATGCAGAGATGGTGGACTTGAAGAGCTTTTTATGACCAAAGTTGACTTTGGTGCTAAGTTCGACTCATGCTTGAGGTACGCTGAATTATGATGCATCACATTGGCACCTGTTGTATTATGGACTTTTACTGGAACCATTATTTGAGTGAACAGTGCAGCACATCCTCAGTTTGAGACTATCTAGTTACATTCTGCATCTGCCGTTATGTTGTGTATACTTGTGTATGACGGTGTTGACTATTTTTGGATGTCCGTATAAACAATCCATGCCACAAAGTTTCCAAATAAACTTTTCTCTTCTATTTTCATATTATTTCCAATCTGCACATATTCCTAATGTCATTGAGCCAATTTGCCTTCTAGTATCATCCCAGATTAAAGACTTCTCCATCAGCTGATCAAGTTCTCACTTGTATTTCTTTCTGTCAGGATAAACTTGAAAGGGAACTCTAAGGTTTCTGCATTAAGCTATTGTGTGGATGACGAGTCTTGGAGAATTCTTGAGAAAGATGTTCAGTCTTTGCTGCAACGAGGACTTACAGATAGAACAAAGATGATCCGAGTCCTGTGGAGAAGCACACCTTCTGAATGGAAAATAGTGGAAGTATGTAGTGTGAGCATTGGTATTATTGATCACTTTCCTGCATTTCAGTCCAGTGACAAGCACAATTTTGTAGGGTTTCTCAGAATTTGGCAGCAGTCCGCTTCTTGTTGGTATGATGGTCTCATTGGAAAAAAGTTTTCGCCTTGTTGATATTGGTCCAAACCCTGAGAACCGCATTGAGGTATTTTTCCTTTTCTAGAGTACGGAACAATGAACTGCCATTACCGCGATCTGACACTGATATGCATTATTAAATCACAGGCTATTAAATTTAGGAAATTTTGGGGAGAGAAAGCTGAGCTTAGAAGATTCAAGGATGGAAATATTGCTGAAAGCACAGGTAACTGATGCATTTTATTTTTTCTTCATTCATTATCTAAAAAGTGTGTTACTCGGGTAGCTGTTGCATTTTATTCTTAATGAATCCTACTTGCTTAACTGCAGTTTGGGAATGCCAATCTTGGGAGAAGCACACAATTATTAAAAGGATTGCTGATTATGTGCTTATGAAACATTTGTTACTGCAGAAGGATGATTTGATTCATGTTGTTGATCAGCTGGACTTTTGCCTCTTAGTTGATGGCCAAGGTAAGTTCCAGATATTTCTATGTGTTGCTTTACAGTTTACATATCCTTGGTTTTAAGCTTATTCGTAATTATGCAGATCCAGTATCGTCTTCTGGAGCTATGCTTGAAGCTAAGCAGTTACGTCTCTTAGATGATGTTCCTCTTAAAATATCTACCGTGCAACCCCTAGACGCAAGTTTGACACAGTATCTTTTTGTATTCTTTATGCATGATCTTTTTTTCACAATCTTTCTCATTAGAACAACAACAACAACAAAGCCTTTAAGTCCCAAACAAGTTGGGGTAGGCTAGAGTTGAAACCCAGCAGAAGCAATCAAGATTCAGGCACGTGAATAGCTGTCTTCCAAGCACTCCTATCTAAGGCTAAGTCTTTGGATATATTACATCATTTCAAGTCTCCTTTTATTGCCTCTACCTAAGTCAATTTCGGTCTTCCTCTGTCTCTCTTCACGTTATTATCCTGGCTTAGTATTCCACTACGCACCGGTGCCTCTGGAGGTCTCTGTTGGACATGTCCAAACCATCTCAACCGGTGTTGGACAAGCTTTTCTTCAATTGGTGCTACCCCTAATCTATCACGTATATCATCGTTCCGAACTCGATCCCTTCTTATATGACCGCAAATCCAACGCAACATACGCATTTCCGCGACACTTATCTGTTGAACATGTCGTCTTTTCGTAGGCAAACATTCTGCACCATACAACATAACAGGTCTAATCGCCGTCCTATAAAACTTGCCTTTTAGCTTATGTGGTACCCTTTTGTCACATAGGACACTAGATGCTTAGCGCCACTTCATCCACCCTTCTTTGATTATATGGCTAACATCTTCATCAATATCCCCGTCTCTCTGTAGCACTGATCCTAAATATCGAAAGGTATCCTTCCTAGGCACTACTTGACCTTCCAAACTAATATCTTCCTCCTCCCGAGTAGTAGTGCCGAAGTCACATCTCATATACTCAGTTTTAGTTCTACTGAGTCTAAAACCTTTGGACTCCAAAGTCTGCCGCCATAACTTCAGTTTCTGATTTACTCCTGTCCGGCTTTCATCAACTAGCACTACATCGTCCGCGAAAAGCATACACCAAGAGATGTCCCCTTGTATGTCCCTTGTGACCTCATCCATCACTAAGGCAAACAAATAAGGGCTCAAAGCTGACCCTTGATGTAGTCCTATCTTAATCGGAAAGTCATCCGTGTCTCCATCACTTGTTCGAACTCTAGTCACAACATTGTTGTACATGTCCTTAATGAGCCTGACGTACTTCGTTGGGACTTTATGTTTGTCCAAAGCCCACCACATAACATTCCTTGGTATTCTATCATAAGCCTTCTCCAAGTCAATAAAAATCATGTGTAGGTCCTTCTTCTTCTCCCTATATCGCTCCATCACTTCCCTTCAAGACAATTTTTCTCATTGTATGTGACATTTCCTTTCGTTTGCCCTTTTCTTACACCAGCTTTTAGGCACACTTCTGTGTTTCCTCCTGAACCTCATCCACTGGCATATGGAACGAATTCTCAGAGGCTACCAAAATGCGCAGCAACTTGCATAAAATCTTTAGAAGTAATGATTCAGGTATGACCTTTGTTTAGTTGTGCTGTATCATAATAGAATAATATTAATTTCTTATTATCCCTCTATGGGAGATAGTATATCACACCTCTTCTTCATTCCATTTTCTATTCTAGAACTTTGGGCTTTGTTACTTCTTCCTTTACCTCGCTACTGGCAAGAAAATAATAGAAGCGTAGATAATTTCATATATGGTGCTGATTTGCTCAGAAACTTGCATGTCATGATGTGTATCTGATAGAGCTGGGCTTCATTTTGGGATTTGCTTTGTTCACAAATTTCTTCCCTTCTCCATTATTTTAATAATAGCTAGAGGGATCTGGTAACTGGCCCTTGGATCCCGTGGCCATGGAGAAGACAAAGGCTGCATTTCTTTTAAAAATTGGCGAAAGGTATGCGATAACATTTAAGGAAAAAATTGTTTGCTTGAATTTGCTTTCTGTTCCACTGGCTCGTTGTTTTTAATTTCAGCTTGGAGGATCGAGGAATGTTTGTTTCAGCCAGTGAAGATGAGGTGAATGTCCTTACATCTGGATATTCATTCTTACTCAAAATATTTCATGAAAGAGGTTTAGTGCTGCAAAAGCCAGGTGAGCCTTTTATTATGTATTCAAATAATTTCCTATATTTGCTAATTGGCTACTGTAGAAAGATCGCAGAGTTCCATAACTTTATTTCATTATCTGGTAGTTGGAGATGACAAGACACAAAGTGCTCTATCAGAAGATAAGATGCTTTTTCAGCGGAGCCAACACTCTAGTATGATCAATGGTCTGCATGGCCGTTACCAGGTGTATGGACCAGTAGTTAGGTAACTGCCAAGGTTCTGAATGTTATTTAAACACCCCATATCTTAAACTATGAAGCATGCTTATGAAGCTTGCATTTGTTCTTTCTGTTTCAAAAAAAGGCTAGCAAAAAGATGGATTTCTGCACATCTATTTTCATCATTTATCTCAGAGGAGGCAGTTGAGTTGGTAGTTGCGTATATATTTTTGAAGCCATTCCCATTCCATGCTCCTTCTTCTCGGGTTGCTGGGTTTCTCAGGTAAACTTCTAGAACCTTCGTCAGCCTCTGGTTTACCATCTGCATTGTTGCTCGTTTTATCAGCTTCATTCTTTCTGTTATGTCATAGACAGATGCCTAATGCTACATTCCAACCAGCTATCTTTGTTATTTCTTGACTGCTGAAAAAAGGTTTGGTTAGTAGTTCTGAAAATTGTGAACAGTTTTTTGAAGATTTCTTATCCATCCTGTGAAAGCCACAATTTCCCCCCTCCAAAACCCATTTCTCAAGTTGCATATTGTAATCTGCTCCCTCCATTCCAAATTATAAGACGTTTTGGCTTTTCTAGATGATACATAGTAAAAGCAATGTATCTAGAAAAGCCAAAGCATCTTATAATTTGGAATGGAGGGAGTAGTTAATCAGATATGTGGAAGAGGTGCATAGCAGCTGGAGTCTGAGCCAGGAGGATGTGGTAATGGGTTTTGGCCAGGAAAGGGAATTATGAATATTTAAGGTCATACTCCCTCCGTTCTCTTTCATAAGGCATAGTTTAACATGACATGGTCTCCCAAATTACATTTTGACCATCAATTTATTTTATTCTATATTATTTATACTTTTAAACTTATGATAATTGGATAGTAGATTTAATTACAAATCTAACTATATTAAGTTTATGTTATAATAATTAAAAATTATTACTCAAATTATTAGTCAAAGATTTTGAAGTTTGAATCTTGATATGCGTGTGCGCCTTATAAAAGAGAATGGAGGTAGTATTTAGTTAGGACTTAGGAATGATTATCAGAGTTAAGGATTTGGGAGGGCCCAGGGTCCACTATTTTAAGGATGCCTTGTATCATTGTTCTGGGTAAGAATGAGTCTAGTCTCCCACCAGTACTATTTCGTCTCTATCCCTATACCATGTTCTAATTTCCCTTTTCAGTACCCTAATACTACTTGAGCCATGTGGTCTGACCATCCCTTGTATTATAGTATCTTCTTGTGAATCCCAATATTGAGTGTATAGATGAATGAATGTTTTCACATAGAGAGAATTCATTTTGGTTTATTGATACATGTTATAGCAAATGTGATGATATGTTGCTGATTATAAGTTACAATTACTCTTAGATAATGAAGCCATTACATCTAGTTTCTTATACCTAAACATACAAGGCTTATAAGGCTCATAAGGTTATTAATCACCTGATTAGGTTTCGGTGCCACTCTCTCCCTCCATCCATCCTACTTTCCTAGTTTTTTTTAGGGAATGCCATGTGGCGCACTTTATTGATTTGTAAACATTGTTACATCATTTATCAGATTCTCTAGAATGAAACTAGGGGGTTCATCGACCCAAATACAAGAAAGTTTCGAAGACATAGCTTCCCTAGTTGGTTATACCTTTTACCAGTCCTAATAATCATGAGCGATGAAAGGTGTCAGAGTCCTCTGATGAATCACTAAAAAATCACAGGTTTTTGCCGTTGTTATCCAGTTTTGACTGGACCTTTTCACCCATGGTTATTGACATAAATAATGACTTCACCCTGAAGGATGAGAAGGAGATCAATGTCAGCTCTCTCTCTCCCCTCCCTCCCTCTCATTTTTTTAGTTAGCTCTATAGCTCTTAACGTATTGATTCATACAACTACAGGATAACTTTATGCTGAGCAGAAAATCTTATGAGCAAAACCCTCATGGCCCTGTTTGGTTCCGCTCATACGCGCGTTCGCGACAAGAGAAGCAGGATAATCCTGCCAAACGGCTCGCGACGGTCTCCATCGCAAACGCGGCGTTCGCGTTCGATTTCCTCCCCGCAACGGCGATTGGAAAAGTGACTGAAGGGCTGCGATTTGGAAAACGCGAGCCGCGTTCCCAAGGCCGCGACACTCCTCCCGGCGGATCCGCCGCCGCTTCCACTCCCGAGACGGCGGCGGAGGCGCGTCGGCCATGGCATCGCGTGCTCTCCCGGTCCTTCCCTGCCTGGATGCCATGGCGCCGGAGCGGCCGCCGCCGTCACTCGTCAACGAGCTCCTCGAGGAGATCTTCCTCCGCGTCGCCTCCCCTGCGGACCTTGCCCGCGCCTCCGCCGCGTGCGTTTCCTTCCGCCGCCTCATCAGCAACCCAACGACGCCCGCGCGCAGCTCCGGCGGATCCGCCGCCCGCCCGCAGCCTCTGCAGCGGATCCGCCCGCCGCTTCTCCGCTGGGAGCTCCTCCCCGAGCAGCTCATACTGAGCCGGCACTGAGCTCCTCCCCACGTAAGGACCCGGATGTAAATAGAGCTCCTCCCCTCGTCTAGAGCTCCTCCCTATGAGCCCGCAATAGTAGCTTCTCCCCCACGAAGAAGGAAAGTCGGATGTAAATAGAAACTTTTATTTGGGTCCAGTTGTAAGGCTATAGACTCACAGGAATAGTAGTAAACAGTGCTACATAGTTTGAGAAAAGTCAGGGTTCCTAGTGCAAAATGTCCATCCCAAAATAATCGAGCCAGCCAAACGCTCAGCTTAGATTTTACGTATCGTGACTTATCAGATACTCCTACTCAGCTTATAAGCGAGACTCAGATGAGCTGAACCAAACAGGGCTATAGAGCCTGCAATGTTTCTTGCTACGTCATATGATAAAACATCTTAAGCATGGACAAAACAGTCACCAAGCAAGTCGGTATGTGTTTTATTGTTTTACAGCTGAAATTACTCTTGCTGTTGAACAAGTGTGCATCAAGGCTTTGGTAGTAAAGTAGAAATTTTGAAAATGCAATCTATTTCCATTTCTCATGCATAAATGACATTTTTCCCAGTAGTATTGGATTTGTTCTTGGAATATGATATGGTTACACTCATGTTGAGACTAACCATGAATAGCATGTATATTAGCCTATCATCGGTGTTCGATAACACAATTAAGCACTCGCCTAGGCGCGCTTAAGCGTAAGGTGGAGCCCTGGCGGCCTAGGTAAGTAGCACAGAATCGGGGAAAATCGGGAGCAAGGCAGGCTCATGTGGGCATGGACGGGTGGCAGGAGAGTGCAGCAGCACAAGCAGGCAGGAGTGTGTGAGCTGGAGCTCCTCAAGCTGCTGCTGGCGTAGTGCCGCCCTGCCACCCCACATGCACCCTCCCTGGCACGTGCTCGGGCCACCTGAGGCTGGTGACGCAAAGCCTCACAGCGTGCGAAGTGTGGCTGGCGTTGGGGCGAGGAAAGTTGTGCTGGGAAGAGGAAAGAGGTGCGGACGTGTGGCGCTGGGAGGGAAACAGGAGGCTGCAGCTGGATAGGGCAGTGGATAAGGCTGTGAATAGAATGGGCTTGGGCCACTATGTTTTCTGGCCAAGGAGATAGTACTGCCGTCCTGCTGGGCCTTATGTTGTATCGAGGATGGGATGAATGTGTGTAGTGATGCACTTATTTACATCCCAGCAGAATAAAAGAAAAGACAAACACTTAATCATGTTTAATCTCCGCTTAGGCGCCTTAGGCGCTAGGCAGTGTCCTAGCGCCTTTTGGAACCTTGCCTATTATATTGTTTTATAGATGGAGTTGTTTATTCTTTCTGTTTATCTTCTGTTCATTATAAACATAGGTTCTTAAATGGATAGCTGCTTATGCTAAAAGCAGTGCGGAGCTTTTAACAAATCTTACACTTCATGGTCAATCAGGGGAATATACATGGGAGGTAATTTTGTTCATCCACTACTTCATTGGCTTAATCTTATTTTAGTATCTTTTTTTCATACTCAGTTGGTGGTCTGGGGCAAACCAAGTAAAGATTTCTGCCCCTATACGCCACTTAACAAAGGGGCCGTGAAAGGTTTGCACGACGCAAGAGAGAAACTTTTGGTAAACTTTGACCCAACTACGTACTTCTTGCGAGACTTGAAGGTAAAGCTCTTGATCTCTTGAAAATATGCTCATCCATTTGGAATAAAATTTAACATCTACTTAGAGTGTGCATTCTCCAAGACCTTCAAGCTGTGGTATGGTTCAATTGAAGGAGACGCTGTGGGTCTTACATGGGAGAACCCAAAGGTATTAGTGACAGCTTGAACCATAGAACATTTTTTTTCGGACAAGCAATATTTTAGTCTGTTTTCCCAATAAGCACTCTATCATGAAGAACTCTTTTTTTATTTGGCGTAGCACAAATGCAGATGTATTTTAAGTTGTATGAGTTTTTTACATGTCACAGAAGCGTGGCAGAGAGGAGGCTGATGAAACTGTGCCAGAGCCGACAGCTATCCTTAAGGAAGTTGGAGATGTTGGTAAAGGTTTAGTGAGGGGTGTGTACCTTGTCAAGGCACCAAAGTTCCAGTAAACTAACACGGACATGGGTATAACTGAAGACCTGACCGAACAAACTGATGCACAAGAAGGAAGACTTGTATCATTTGCACACCAACACAACTTGCAAATGTGTAGTCTTCCAACTGGCAAGAGAAGCAAAGGTTCCAGGGCAGTGTTTAGAGGCTGGCAATGGGGGAGCACATGTAGCAATGTAGTTGTAACTCGTAAACAAATCAAGATGTGTTGTGTTTATACTACAACTACACAGTTGCCAAAAGAGAAATCAAGTAAAGATGTGTTTTGTTACTAGTACACAGCTGCCAAAAGAGAAATCAAAGGCTGTAAAGTCTGTATCGAAATTTTGATTGTGTAGTATATATGACATGTAATTTTGCAACTTCTGCTGCAATGAAAATGCCAATCAAGTTTGATGTGCCAATTTGTGTCTATTTGGTTTTGGATGGAACAAGAATGAGCAGGTATTGGATGTGCATTCGCCTGTAAGTCAGACTGATGCACAAATTTCTGCAACATCTGCAACATTTCTGCATTGTGCCTTTACAAGAGACGGAAAGAATCTGGAAAAGGGGTTGGTAGCTTTATATTTAGCAAAAATTTGCAAAACGACGCGTTCAAATTATAGGTATTGTTCAAGTTAAATTTCTTTATTAAAAAGGAAACAGAGAAATTGTATCTGCAACCAATAAATTTATTTTATTATTAAAAAGGCAATTTTCCAAAGCATGTATTGTTCAAAGTCAGAAAGAGTCTGTGGAAAGGGGTCGTTCAAATTATTGGAACTGTTCAAGTTTAGTTTTAAAAAATATTAAAAAGAGAAATTGTATCCGCAAACTATTTTCCAAAAAGCGTGTACCATTTTGAATGAAAAACAGAAAATGCAAATGCTTTTGTTGAGAGTTGAACTCAAGACCTCCCGCTTAGATGGTCTTCAACAACCGCGACTTAAAATACAAGATCCATTCGTCCTTTGTGTAGCGCTATGGTTCAATAACTATTTTTGGTCTTCTCCAACAACAAGACCCAAAAGACAACCCTTTCTGCAAATGGGTCTCCAGGAGAGGGGATACTCAGATTTAGGTTATGCCTTTCCCAGCACCTAAAATGGATCTTCTATATAGGTACTCTGTTGGAGGCTATAGGTATTGTATTGGAGACCCATTTTGGGTTTGAGTTTCACAATGAGTCTCCTGTTGGAGACAACCTTACTAAACGGGTGCTCTAACCAACTGAGCTACAAAAGCATTTTGTGTTTTATGTTGGAAAGGGCATGTACAATACTATTGAGCACATAATATATTTATCATCCGGCTACAGCCATGTTTGGGACCGTGGCATGGAAAACACGAGGGCTAATTCAATCTCGTGGTCTCTGTGCCTTCAGTGATGGGAAAAATCATCGATTCTTATGAGGCTTTTGGCGTGATTTTCTTGATTCTCGCGGTGGGGTAGCCGCATATACGGTTTTAAGCGGTCCTCAATATGCCCTACATAGTTTGTGAGACCAACAAATTCATGGATGACGGACGAAGCTCTCACATAAGAACATCTTCTAAGTCAATTCTTCTGACTTTTTACTAATTACGACCTCCGTCCTCAAAAGAATGCAACGTTGCTGCCACGAAAAGTGGTTCACGTTTGACCAAATTTTTAGTGAATAATATTCACAGTTATGTCTTTAAATTAATTTATTATGAAAATACATTTTATAATTAATATGATTGTATTTATTTGGTATAATAAATATGAATACTTTTTTATGTATAATTGATCAAACTTAAGATACTAAAACGTGACGCTGTGCTAGAATTGTATTCTTTTGGGGACGGAGTTAGTACATAGTACATACTGTGACGCTCACAAACATGTAACACTAACCACTATAAGTGCACACATGTAAACATGACCCTTATGTGCAACTACTCATATGCTCATAAACATCTAAGTATTGAAAATATATGAGTATTTATGCGAAGTCGAGAACTTGAACCATTTTATGTCTTTCCTATAAGATAGTAACCTCGTAAAAAAAAGTCAAGGATTTGAACTTAGGTTACCAGGTTCTATCATAAGAAAAGAATAACTATGATACACTCATATTATCTTAAATTAGAAGAAGTGTATATATTATAAAAGTATTGTTCATAATAATTATATTGTGAATATATATAAAAATATAAAATTTAATAGCTAAAGTCAAAGCTTGAAATTTTTGACCTAGTTCAAATGTAGATATTTACGATGGGAGGAATTATTTTAGTCCGTCGCATAATTTGACGAGGAGTGCGAAAGGAGCTGTCACCGGGCGTTATTATGCCAAGATCCTCCACTTGAAATTCAACAATAAATGTCATTATCCCTCGCCTTCCGTTTTCTATTCTACTCCTAGTATCGAAATTTAGAATGAAATATGAGTATGATTTTTTAGATAATGACAAAATGTGAGTATGTAAAAAAAAACTTAGGGATACGGGATAGACACTCATGAGCTATTTTACCTAGCCCGAGAAAACCCCCGAACACCATGCCTCATCCGCACACAGGGACCCGTTACCCGATGAGAGGAGCGGTCCATTTTACCTATGCTTTAGGAGTGCGGGAGCAACTGGTCTAGCAGCTGTTGGCACAAAATATGAGTACGTAGTCCTTTTTTTTAATTTGTACGTAACTTTTGTACCGAGTTTGCAACAGTGATTTTTCTGGCTTCCGTGGCTTCGGCTACAGTGTAGGAGCCGGAGCACGCGTATACTTGAATGCAGCTAGATTTAGCCCCAGGCCCCAGTACATACGTTCCAGTTCTAGTTCGTGTTTTATAATGAGTCTATAATAATTCATTTATTCTTCGAGAAATGCTTACTCCCTGTCAAGCACTCCAAGAAAACTGTATACTTGACAAAACGTGAAACTTAAATCATAGCATGGCTGAATCAAAATCCAGCAAGGACCGCGAGAAATCAGAAGAAATAATCTCGATCTATACACCTGCTGAGCACCTACTTGAAAATAATTTCATCCATACCACTGGCGCATGGTTAGGCTAGCTAGTCCAACACGATGGGTACTAATACTGTTGGACAAAAAAAAAATCGGAGGTGGCGCCTGGCACACATTTTTCAGTCGTCGTGCCATAATCATGCACACATTCAGGACGCATATACATGCACACATCGGGCGCGTGGGCCCACCTCTCAGTTTCTCCCACCCCTCAACGCAGAGCACACGGGGAGTACTTATGCTGGATACAAAAGTCAAACGATTTGGGGTTTATCAAAATTATATAAAAAATACTAATATTTATGATAAAATAAATATCATTAAATTGATTATTATGAAATATATACTTTCATAATAAATCTAGTTAAAGACATAAATATTAATACTATTCACTATAAACTTGGTCAAAGTTAAACTAGTTTCCCCTACATGTAATTCATAGTTGTATTCTCATGCCTAGTCTGGATACCAGACGCATAATGTGGATGGCGATTTCAACAATCTCATTACGACTGTACTGTCCTAGAGGGGTATAGAGGACGAACGTTATTAATGAAAATAACGGGTGACAATATCTTATATTCTAAAAAATAACCGTTTATGTTGCAAATGGGCCTTAACTCCCCGTTTCGAAACGAGGTCCAGGCCCAGCTCCAAACATGAGTGAGCGAAGCCTACAACTAGAAGCGAGGGGACATCTTTTAGGGGGGAGCGACATCTCTTTCCCGCCATTCTCCTACCATCTCTTTTCCCTCTCAACCCCTGCGAACGCGGCGCCGCCACCGCCACCGCCACCGCTCGCTCCCTCCGTAGCCTCTCTCTGCGCAGCCTGCAGCCCCTCAACCACTGCCGCCCTACGCGAGGGCCACCCTCTTTCTCTCAGCGACGACTCGGCGACCGTCGCTGCCAGGTGGCCAGGTCTTCTTCAGGCTCGCCGGCGACAAGCACCACCAGGTACACCCACTCTCCTTGGTCCTCCCTTCTTGCTGTGCGTAAGAGCACCCAAACCCTAACTTACTGTTTGTGTTCGGATCTGATCCGCGCCAACTCCACCCCTGTCTCCAACCCAGTCTCTCCATTTTTATTTTGTAAAAAAAAAAATCCCACCAGTAGAAGCCCTTCAATTTCCCGACGTTTTTTCCCCTACAAATTCAGTCCATCCTTTTTTTGGGTCTAATTTGAATTCCTCTGTTTCGTTTAGTACAGACAGTTTTTTGATCTGAGGATGGTTAGGGACGATGAGCAGGTTGACTCTATGGAGATTGACGAAAAGAAGCAGCAACAGCTAGAAGCCCCCACTGCGGTGCCAGAAGGGTTCAACACTGACTATCTCCGTGTCTACTACGGTAAACTGATTCACCTTATAATGCATGGAACGGACAAGCAAAATGAAACAGGATCCATACCATCTTGTCGGTCCATAACCATCTATTTTCTATCTTTATTTATCATTGATTCTACAGAGTTGTGATGTTGCATCACAGATTAGGGGATCTTTGTTGTTTCGATTAATTCTGTGGTTGCTTTTGTTGTATGTGAATTGTGATGGAGACATCTAACAGATGAGGAAGCAACTGACTAGCATTTGCTTGCTGGAATAGTTTCCTTCCCCTCCCAATTGTTTGAGAACTTTAGTACATCTTGTTTTCATACTCTTCTTTTTTTTCAAGACCTTGCACATTTTGTTAATCATCTGCACCTGACTGAGGCTTTGCATTTAAGAACCCACTCGACTATGTAAGGGATACTACAGTGTATTTGATTATTCCTGCTGCTTGCGCTAACAACCAGGGTTATGATTTCAGGAAAGCTCTTCCCATATGGTGATTTCTTCAAATGGCTTTGTTATGGAAATGGTTCGTGCTCACATCCTGGTTCTTTGATTAGGAGTTAGCCTTGCACTCATGCTGTGTCTTGATTGGCCAAATTTTGTTTTCTATAGATGGAAAGCACCCTGGATGTGATCAGTCATATGTTGGCCGTCGAGAGTTTTCATTTACACTGGAGAATGACATCTACTTGCGCTTCCAATCCTTTGATAGTGCTACTGAATTGGAGAGTTCTATCAAGGAGAAGTGCCCATTCAAGATTGATATTGGACCTGTCTACAGCGTAGATGTATGATGCCACATCGCTAAACACATAAATTTCTTTTTGAGTTTGATTCTAATTTTCTGCATTATACTCTTTTCGCAAGTTCTTAGCTACCTGATGAATCTTTGTTTTTCTGTAGCCTTCAAAGCGTCATGCTTACGCCCAATCTGGCAATAATGTCTTTGTACCAGTGGAGAGAGAACTAATTTTTGACATTGTAAGATAAGAAACTTGCATTATCTTTTTCATTCCATTTTCCTTTTATATTTGCGCTCTATATTCTTGTGCAATAGTTGCAAGCTGTCAACATTTTTATTCCTCCCAGGATATATCTGATTATGATGATGTTCGCTACTGCTGCTCTGGAGCTGATGTCTGCTTAGACTGCTGGCCCTTAATGACAATTGCTATCAAAATTTTGAATACTTCTCTTAGAGGTATGCCATTTGATTATGCAATACATCAACTACCCACTTTTTCAAATTTATCCACACGAACTACAGATGTGCAGTGCTTATTATAATTGAAATCATTGTTTGCAGATGATTTTGGTTTCAGTCACATACTATGGGTATACAGTGGCCGTCGTGGTGTCCACTGCTGGGTCTGTGATAGCAGAGCAAGAAAGTATGTTCGAATTTACTTTATCTGTTTCCTATGCTTGTTGATCCTAAAACACATATGTTCTCGTGTTAGGCTCAGCAATGAACAAAGGGCTGCAATTGCTGACTACTTTCGAGTCTACAAGGTGACACACTTCATCATGCATCACTTTTGGCGCTGTTTCTTTCCCTCCAGAAATCTATTTAACCCTAATCTATCTCAGGGTGGTGAAAATGCACTGAAGAAAGTATCGTTGGCTGGACCTGTCCTCCATCCCTTCCTTGCGTATGTATTAACTGTCACACCATTTTGTTTGATCTACCAACGAAAATTGGAAGAGCTAAATTGATTATGATGTAATTTATGCTCCTGCAGCCAGTCATACATGGATGTTCTCAAAACCTTCTTTGAAGATAGGTTGCTCCTTAGCCAACAACTCTTTTCATCAGAGGAGAGATGTCAGAAGATCCTTGATCTCATCCTGATGAAAGTAAGAAAAGGCACCATGAGAAATGAACGTTACTCTCTGACATACTCCCTCCATTTCAAATTATAAGACGTTTTGGCTTTTTTAGATACATTGCTTTTGCTATGTATGTAGACAAGTGTATATCTAAGTGCATAGCAAAAACTATGTATTTAGAAAAGCCAAAACATCTTATAATTTGGAATGGAGGGAGTAGATGATCTACCGTCCCTTGTTTAGCATGCCATAGATCTGTTCACCATCATTCTGAATTGGGTTTGATTTCTAGATGTTGCTAGTGAGGTCCATGACAAGTGGCAGGGAAATAGACGATCTTCTATTTCAAAGGAAGATGTCAATGCGACCAGATGGGAGCAATTGAAGACGACTTTACAGTCAGGAAAACACAAGGTTCATGTTTGATCTCCTACTTACTCTTTTTTTTTCTGTGTTTTATCCCCTAGTTCCTATTTACTTTTGTTCGGACATTTGTCTGTTTATCGATCAATGTTTATTTCTTTTGGTTACACCAAATCATTTATAATATTCCAAGTTCTCAGTTACAATCATATCTGCTAATTCATCTGATTATGTTACATAATAGCGCTAATTGTTCTATGTTTCTGGCTCAGGGGCTTCGTAGATGTGTGGAAGAGATTGTCTTCTCGTACACATATCCTAGACTTGACATGGAGGTAAAAGAAAATTCATCAGTTGTCTGTGTTTGCACTGGTAATAATGTACTAATGTTCAAGGTTGTTCTCACTCCTAATCAACTTTATACCCATGCCAGGTATCAAAGCACATGAATCATTTACTAAAAGCTCCCTTTTGTATACATCCAAAGACAGGTAAAAGTCATAATGCATTCAATTCCTGTATTAGTTTGTAATGTGATAATAAGGTGGCAGGCTCTTATGCTCAAGACAGAGGGTTAGGCCTGTTTGGATCCTATGGTCTAAAGTTTAGTGGCTAAAATTTAGATCACTTTAGCCCTTGAGGCTCCAAACAGGTGGTCTAAAGTGTTGTCTAAAGTTTAGCTAACCTCACAAAAAAGCCATTAGTTTATTAGACCACCATGGGATCCAAATAGGGCTTTATATATACGCATGGCATGTCCTTTTGAAATCTCTGGATTCCAGAACAGATGCATTCACTCAAATACCTTGCCATTTTTCATTTAGTTTATTCTAACAACTGCAGGAATAATGTTTGTCACACAATGCACCCTATTGCTGACAATTGACTGTTGTTTATTTTTCTAGGTCGTGTTTGTGTTCCAATTGATCCCAGTAACTGTGATGATTTTGATCCTGCAGCTGTTCCGACTCTATCACAGGTATGGTCCATAGAGCCTAGCATGAGAAACACTAACATTTCATATCCTTCTCCCAAGAATCATGGTGCAATGCTGATTTGCTAAAACAAGTACACTTATACAGCTTTTAGGAGAGCTCAATGCTACTGGTTTTCAGTCAGATTCTGACAATAGTAAGTGATTATAACCATGCTCCTTTTGTGATTTATGTAAAAACTTATTATTCCGTAATTGCAAAAAAATAAGGCATTCTAGTACCAACATGCAGCCTTGCCTAACAGGCTAATATGCCCTCTTTGACAATCCTATTGGGGGTTTCAGGTTTGGAAAGAACATCCCTTGGGAAATCCATCAGTTTTTTCAGAACTTCCTTTCTGCACCCATTGCTGAAAGCATGCAAGGTATGGACTCTTTCCTATTTCATTTCTGTGGCAATGCCGGCATCCATATGCATATATGTGAATAATTGAAACAGTGCAAAATGTCTTCGGTAGCAGAAACTTAGGCACTATATGATTCTATTCATCCCCCAGCCCCCACCCAAAGAAAAAAAAAGTTAGGACCATTTGATCTTGCTCTCGAGCATTCTCTTACTAGGAATTTACTCTCATGGTTCTGACATTTCCTGAGGCATAAGTCCGAATCTTTCTCTGGCATGTCATTTCGCAGGAGGAACTGGAAAGTGCATATAATGCAAAGCTTCAACAGTCCAAGAATTCCTTGAACTGGTAAAATCTAGGCATGTTTCTGCCTCTGTTATCAGCCCCCGTCCGGTCGTCCCTGAGCATTCCAACTGTGGCATGGACCTGGTGTTAGGTGGATTATCTATGTGACGCTGCCAACCTGTGTTGGATGCCTGGGATGCTGCCAACCTGTGTTGGATGCCTCGGGATGCATGCAAGGGAACCATGTCAGGTTTGCCAAAAGTTGTATCTGAAACGGCCGAAATTCGCTGAATTTTTTTAGAGATTGCACATGACCTGATTAAACAAATATTAGTATGATTTATCACTACATGCTATTAAAGGAATTAAACAATATCGTTAGGTTTCAGTTACTCACATTTAAAACGAATTTTGGGAAATGAATGTAACACTGCTGGCCGACGGTGGCAGGATAATCATGCTACCATGTCAGCTAAGTTGCATCTACGAGTGTGACCAGGGGTAAACATGTACTGGTGCTGGAATTGCTACCATTAGGTTTCTGTTATTCATTGGGAAATGAATGTGGCCGACGGTGGCAAGATAATCGTGCATCTTAGGATTCATGTGAACTTGGAACAAGTCCCAAGTACATGCTCTGGGGTGTTTTTACCTTTTAGATTGCTGGGAAGCGGGCATCCGTCCGCTCGCTCTGTTGGTGGGCCACGATGCTAGCCCAACTATCATCTCCTATCGGCTTAGGATTTTCTCAAAAAAAAAGGAATTGGTCTTGTCTCGCGTCCCTCTTTTTTCCCTACCGCGTTGCACCCCGCGCACAGCTCACGCTTAGCCCCCTTGGCCACCAGCGCAACTGTGCGCCCCCATTGCCTCCTCGCTCCCTCTTTGACCCAGCGTTGCGCCACCCTCCCTGCCCAAGCTTTCTCCCCTGTGCCCTGGACTGCCGAGGACCGCTGGCTCCTTTAACTTGGGGTGGGAGCCAAGGACCACCGACTATCCTTCTTCCGAGATCCGTCTGACACCTCTTTGAACTCGATGTGGGCGCCATCTTCTTTGCTCTTCGTCAAGATCCGCTCGCCGACCTATCTCCGCTCCTCGCCCTGGGCCGTTGCCTTCGGTGAACTCCACACTCCGATAAGCCTCTATTCTCCCAAACAGCAAGGAGGAGATGTTGAGCTGAAAGCGCATGTTGCAACGTATGATCAAGTATTTTAAATGTTTCATAGGTATGTTGCAAGTGTTTTATACGGATGTTGCAAAAGTGGTTGTACACGTACGTTGCCAACGTCTGTTCCCAATGTTTTAACTGTTTTCCAGACATATGTTGCAAGTGTGTTTATCTGGATGTTGCATATGTTTCACACATATATTGCAAGTGTTTTATATGCATATTGTTTATGTTTATGGGTTTTTAAGTGTTTTAGACGCATATTTCTAAGTATATTATATGTTTTTTTTTTTGTATGTTGCAAGTGTTACATCTGAATGTTTTAAAAGAGATTGTGTGTTGCACATGCGATGTGCATGGGAAGCGGGAAGGGGCGCGAGTGATCCCTGCATGGGCGACGTCCGGGCGGACGATGTCCGGGCAGCACAGGCCCAGCGTGGACGTGGAAATGGGGTGCGGAAACAGACTGCCACAGGCGTCCATCGGAAACAGACTGCCACAGGCGTCCATCCAGACGTATGGCACTAGCAGTACAGATTACTATACAGTCAAATGGATGGAGTCATGCAAGTTCGTAGCTCAGCAGATACTGATTGGGCTGCTTGGTTCCCCGACCAGGTATTGCCTCACCTTGATTGCAGCACTCGCACGCTCAACGAGAAGCTTGACCGGATGAGCAAGCCAATTTGGCTCTCCTTCACGAGCAAGAAAAACCTCACCAGTCTTCAAAGCACTCGCTCGGCGTGGCGTCACAGAGCCGAGCGATGGAACCAAACAACCACTCAAGCCACCTTTGCGTGCAACTCTCCCTCGGTAGCAAAAGCAGAACGCGACAATGCTAAGGCCAGTCTCACGTCTCAGGAGTTTCAGACTTTTAACGGGCTCGCCGCTGCTAATAGAGGGAATTTTACTGAACTTGTCTTTACAGCATCATCATTCTACAGCCACAGCAAGCACAGCTGATCAGGCTCGTTTTTTAAGACTAGCATGTCATAGATAAAATAAAACATTGATGAAACACTCACTCTTAATGAAAAGTTTTATTCTATGGTTTCATAGACATTTAATTTCATCACTAGGAGTTAGGAATCATGTCAAGAGTCACCTTCTCTTTCTTCCTAAAAACGTGGTCACATCATCAAAAATGTCTGAAACCTAAGATGGCCTAATCATGTCAAATGAAACTCCCACTAAGACTGGACTAATTTTTTTAAAAACGAAACTGGCCTAATATTTCCAGTCAAGAGGCAGGGAACAAAACCTAAGATGCTGAAAAAAGGATGGTCTAAGGCATCTTTTATTAACGAATGAGGTTCTGCTAATTACAGAGCTGCACAGATTAGCTACAAACTGTCACCACGAAAACTCTATGTACACGGTATTCACAAAATTTACATGCTATAAACTGCTACTGTTTCCAAGAGAGCTCACCAGAACGGACACCACCTGTGAAACAAACAAGCAAAAAACAGTAGCGTACAGTCAAAAAAAAAAACGATGGCTGACCCAAAATTACAGAACGGGGCAGGCGGGCAGCTGCAAGAAAAGAGGAAGTGCGAATAGATTCATACCCGACAAAGTTTTGGCACAAATTTTCTTGTGAAGTCGCTTGGAGTATGAGCTTCTGAACCTGAACCTTCACTGAAAGACAAGGTTGCGCATCTCGGGCATCTCCTGAAGCCAAGTGCTCACTGCCATGTTGGGTCGAGCTACCTGCTCCAGCCAAAGCTGACCCAGAAGAGAAGTCACGCCCTGTTAGCTTGTCACTCATCCGTGCCATCACAGCTACAGTACGCTCATTCAAAACCTCATTGGCATCACCAAGTTGATTGACGGACTGCATGGACAAAACATGAATGGTTACTCATCCAGGTACGTGGTAAGGTTTAGTGCAATCAGACCATGAGGATGGAGAAGAGCAGGCAACCTGTAGCAGTTCCCTCTCACGTGCTCCTCGCTGAGGTTGCATGAGTTCTCGATTAGCCACTGCTTCTTCACTACTGACAACCGTGTGAGCATGAGCATTACCATAGTTTGACACTTGAGGAACCTCATTGAAATTGAACAGACGCCAATTGATTAACGGGTCATGTACAGATGCCTGGGGAGATCAAAAGCAAAATATTTTAGAAAGGCAGGCCTAATAAGAGCACAAGGTCACCAAGCATGTAGGTAGGTGGTACAAGAAACACACAACGAAGAACTGAAGGGAAAAAGACAAAGTCATCTTCCTATTCTGTTTTCCAAACTATTCCCACTACAAAATCAGACCTTTGTGGAAACATTGGGAGCATCAACTCAAAATATGGTACACAGATATGACAAATTAGTTTGCTACTTAAAATTTCTGCTAAACAAGGATACGAGAATTTCTTTAGTGAGTGGCAACTTGCTTTACCTAATCAAGCTCTTGATTTCTAACTGAATCCAGCCTTAAGAAAAACTAACTCCTAAACATTATTTCTTTTTACTTTTCAGAATTTGTACTGGGAATAAAAAAATCTATCCGCGTCTGAAGTGAAGAAACTAAATACTCTGGGTCATACGGAAAATAAGGCGATCATCTCACCTCCATCATGGCCATAACGCTGTCTCTGTTTGTGCGAAGGACTTGCATCACATTTTCACAAGTTTTTCGGAATGTACCCTCAATACCGCTAACTTCCATAGCTTTCACAAGCATTCTAGTCAAACGGAATGGTACCTATACCACATTGCAAACTGGTAAGATACTGTCAAATAAAAATGCAATGGCTAAGTCACAATTAGGAGTACAAGCCATGAACACATTTCTAAATGTTGGGCGTGTCTCCAAGGCAAGAATATACTTTGACCACTAATTTCTCTTATAGTAGTCTATGAATATAAAATCTCAGGCATGGACCTCTGATTTCTCTTACAGTATATTGTCTGACTATAAAATCTTAATCATAAGAAACCACTTTCGAATCAAATGGTGCAAATTTTGTGTAACGCAATCTACACACTGGTATATTAATTTCTGCTCAAAGTTTATAAAGTTTGAATGTTGAAGCACCTACACACCTTATAAAAAGAAATCAAGGGAATAATTAAGGTATAATAATGCACACAGCAATATTACTTACTTTTTCAGGGAACTTTTCTCGATTCATTGAAGCCTCAAAGCAATCTCCAAAATCAATGTGTAATATTTTTCCACTGAAGCAAAAAGAACAATCTTATTACAGAAGTAACTGCATAATACATACACTAATGGAAGACTAGTTCTGAAGATGTACCTATAGCGATCTAACATAAGATTACTTGGATGCCGATCTCCTAAACCAAGCAAATACCCAACCTGAAAATTACCTTTTCAGCATCATAAAGTAATGTAGATTCCATTTGAAAAATCAGAATAAGAAAGTAACTCGTACCATGCTCATAACAGCCAGGCTTCTAGCATAGTTTGTGCGGCGCTCAAGCCATACTTCCGAAGTTCGACTCTTCAGCCACAGAACCTGCCACAGTTTATTTATATAGAATGACGCTACAATGTTGTAAATATAAAGGGGATACTCATTGAGAGAAGATACAGCACAATACCTTCACAAGGTCATTTCCCTCAGTATTTTGCAAAGCATGCTGAAACACTTCCACCTTTGCAATGAGGGGTAAGTGATCATAATCAGGTGCAAAAGCCAACATAAGTTTGTGCTCCTGATTCAAGAAAATCTGGAAAGGGAAACAAACAGTAATTGCTAAATAAAAGAAAGCAAAATACATATAGCTATGAAACAAGAGATTACAGCAGACAAACCTTCCTGGCATCTCTATATTCACGGATCAGAGCATGAAGTGTGTCACAGTTTGGAACCCATCCAATTAAACCACTGTTAGGTGACAAAGGTATAACAGCATATCTTTGGATTGATAAATCCTTCTCTGATGTTTCCCTTGAGTTCTCTAGAAGAGTATTCACCAGACCAAAAAGCTAAATGGAGAAGAAATAAAATTAGATATTGTACAAGAACAAAACTACACAAGAAAAAGGTAAGCAAGAGGTAATATTTATGCTATTTCCACTATCAAGAAAAAAGCATTGAAACTAGTAAATTCTTCTTAAATGAGAATAACTGAATGCCCAAGGGACTCCAGTTCCCTTACTGTGCTTTTCAGAATCACAGTTGGGGCAAGACAGTGCTATTTATGCATATACATTTTTAAACCACGACTAGCTGCCAGTGCAATTTTTCACCTAGTTTCAGAATGAGTATCACATTTATAAATTATAAGGCCCATTCGATGTTTTCTTAATGGACACTTAAACTGACTTTGTCAAAGATTTTGAATTTGTGGTGTCCCTCAGCCTATTTTGGTCTCAAGTAAAAAAGCCAGATCAATACTGCTAAGGCATAAGATAACTGCTCAAATGTAAAGCCTCAACTGCACTAAGATTTATTTTCTTTTAGAAAAAAAGGAGCTGGGCTATCACAATTTTATGGGAACACTACACAAAGATATGAGTGCTAATCAAGTCTATACTACTAACAAAAGGACCATTTAAATCAGTGTAAATACAGACCTGCATTACACGTTCATCTTGCCGCAAATCTTCATGGCCTTTAAGCAAGAATGCATAATCATTGCCATCACTTCCATGAATTGTCAGTTTTCTTGGTCTTTGTTTGGATGTTATAACAATCAATTGGGGAACAAAATACTCAATCGTCACAAGTGGTGAATCTGGAAGTAAAATGTCAATCTAAATATTAGAATTCTATGAAGCAGAATCAAAATCCAGGGTTCTGTGAGCTCAAAGGTGTAAGAAACGCCGCCTGAACAACAGAGCTATATTAAATATTCTAATCAGTAAGAAACGCCGCCTGAACAACAGAGCTATATTAAATATTCTAATCAGTAACTGGATAACCTGCAGCATAAGTTCCTGGCACAGCAAGTTCCAACTTTCGACATTTTAGTAGCTCAGGCGAAACAGACTGAAAGAAAGATTAAATACTTGATCAGGGAAGAGAAGGTAAAAACACTGCTTTCTCATAATAAAAATAATAATATGCTTACGTGCAAATCGAGAGTTGTAAGACTTGGAAGCTGTTTGTCGATTCTTCTGAAAACATGGTAATACAAATCCCAGGCCTAAAGAATATAGTTGTCATCCTTAGATGCATTATCAACAGAAGACAATACGCAAGCTATCAAAATGGCAAGTTTTTATGTACCTTAGTTAGTTCAGCATCCTCTCCTGTAGCCCGATATTTCGAACAGCATTCATGAGCTTCCAGTAATTCATGTCCATAAGCCTGAACATGTTCTTAATAAACATTAGTTACAAAATGTGTTGTAGATTAAATCCATTTCAAAATATGAAATTAAGCCTTGCTACTTCAATGAGGTGCAGCATGACCTACTGTTACAAAATCAAAACAGATTGAGCAGCTAACATATACCAAATATATTTTTTTCATGAAGTAATACCCAAACGGTATGGTGGTTAGGGCAGGCAACTGGATAAGCAATGAAACATTTAAACTAGAGCATATAATTTTTCATGAAAACAATACCTGAATGAAGGCATTTTCTTTAATTGTCTCAGGCCCCCTCTCAAGCATTGCATGCAATGGCTCAAGTACAGCAAGCATTCCTTCGATATTGTGCTCACCAAAATACATTCTGCTAGCTTCCTCAAGAGCCTCATGCCACATTTCATGCCACAAAATTGCTACCCGTATCAGTTCCTTTGATACAAGTTGTGCCTGGTGGAACAAAGTAGAATTAGAATGATACACATCTATCCTTAGGAGATCCACAACTAATGATGCAGACCTGGTCAACAAGACCTCCACTGTGCTGGCGGATCTTATCGACGACCTCCTGTGCTGCACGTTGTCTCAATATACTTATTGATTTGCAGGCAACCAAGAGAGGATACATCAAAGCCTGATTAAGATGGTTCAAAGAGGATAATTAGAAGGTAAAACAAGTCCCTGTTGGGTGTCGGCCAGTTAACAGACATACTGGTTATAACCGGTAGCCACAGTTTCATTGCTACGGGTAATATATAAATCTGTTTGAAAATAAGCTCCAGGGCACTGGAAAATTCGTTAAAACATGGGGAAGAACAAAGAGAAAATGAAGAAAACAATTGTGATCAAGCAATAACAAAGAATAGAAAAAAAAGCAAAGGAAAAAGGTGAAACATGAAAAGCTAATAACTTCATAGCCGCGCACACCAAGCAAATGAACAAAGAATGTTAAAATAATTTTTAATTTTGATCCAAAACGAGGATTTCTAGTTGTGTTTCTAGATTGCTAGATATGGAAGTTTATTTTGCACCTTTTTCCATAGTTAAACTGAAAATGATACTTCAGTACAGCACTACGGTTGATGTAGTGATGTACAACGATGGTAAATTACATGAATAACCTGCGTATACAATACCAGAAGCACACAGTCACAGTAGAAGTAGCTAACATAATACATGCCTGTGGATGCCCCTTTCCAATTCGAACTAGCAAAGATTGTATCAGTCCTCTAACTACTCTATTGTTCAAATGAATCCTTGCAATTATCTGGGGCAGCACAACCAGCCACATCTCAATCTTGACAAGTGAAAAGCCTTTCTGCAACGCTGTTTGAACTTCTGAGGTAGCCCCATGGTTGAACCAAAGAGTTAACAGACGAAGGATATCCTACACAAACAATTAAACAAAACTCAACTTCAAAAGTCCAATAACATCTAACCAGAATTCAATCAATAAATAAAGCATTAGGGAATGTTATTTTTTCTGCAGTCAAATTACATCAGGCAGGGTGTTTACAGGCCATGAAAGTTGCAACATCCTGTATCAGCCAACGCTAGAACTTCCAAGTTATCATCAGACTTAAAAAGTGTTCATGTTTGCAAAATTTGGACATCAACTGGAAAACAATGTAATGGAGGGGTAGCAATAATGTATGTGTCGCTGCATTTATCACTGAAAAAACACATAAAACTAGTTTCTACAATGCTTGAATTGTTCAACATAATGAGGCAGTAACTCAAGAGAACTGTTAGCAGCTAAACAGCTAGCCCATGAAAACTGGATCTGGTGTGCTGAACTGGACCATCTGGTTTTAAGCTCCAACCGGTAGAAGCACAATTACTACTAGTTTTTTAACCTTCCAAACCGTAATTCTCTTTTCCAACTCTAATCTCTGTTCTCTTCGGCTCGACAGCAACTTGAGGCGTTCTAGGTGTCCTTAACCGTTACTCTTTCTAAGCATTTGTTACTGAAATCTACCAAAAATCAACTAATGTTTTTCATGTGGCAAATCTTACTTCCATTGTATGCTTGGAGCCATGGACATATTAAACACTTCATAGAAAACAGTAAGATGGCGACAAAAAAAAAAGCAAACTATTACCTACAATAAATATCTGCATGAAAAGGTGAATCCTACCATTAAAAGGGTGAGATAAAAGCATGCCAAGGCTGGTCAATTTTGAGTTCAAAAAAGAACCTTTGGTCAAAAGAAAGCTCGCAGAACAGAACTAAGAAAAGAGAAGATTCACCTGTAAGCTATCATCAACCCCTTTCGTAGTAGATGCAAAAGCAATAGAATAGAAATACCCAGTTACTGCTGCAACAACATATTTTCCAGCAATATCTGGTCGGCCTCGGAAAGTATAACGTGACATGACTTCTGTGTTGAACAAAGCCCATGTGTGCCAGGCCTTCCCCCAGTCCTTTGCACTTAGCGTGGCATTATTGTAAGAAATCAAAATTTCTGGAGAGAAAAAAGTACAAATATTGTTTCAAATAAAAGGTTAAAGTGCAAAGCGAGAAAACTGACATTGTTGGTACCTTGAATGGAATCATCATCTAATGCAGGTGATAGTGCCTTCTTCCAGCTACCAAGTGTCAAATAAACACGAGCAATGAGTGGCACTCCAGCATTTGACATGGTGCCATGGTTTGCTGATGTTCCAGGGAAATTGCCCATGGTGGTAGCAAGCTGCACAGACAACTCCTATCCCCCAAAGAAAAAAGTATGATGTACATTGTACAACACTTAAATGTGCATTGCAATGTACCATCAAAGTACATGGACAAAAACAAACTTACTTGCAATCTAGAAAATGCATCCCTCCTTTTAAGCTCATCACCAACTGCATACTGGTATTTTAGATAAGCCAGGGCAACTTGTGGATGTGCATGATACAGTGTCAATTCAGGAGAAGATTCAGGATCAAACTGCAAGTGGCGTCAGAAATTTAATTTTGTTATAGAGAAGTTAGACACGCACATTCCAATTATCGATGACTGCTAAGGACCTAACATACCTGTAAAAGTTTGACTAATGTAGATCTAGCCTGACTAATACGACCATTCTTCCAGCAAAGTTTAGCAAATCTTATCCAGGTGTCTCTGTCTTCGTTAGGAGGAAGAACCAACTCCCTGACTGCAAGTAGGGCTTGCCACACCTGAAATATTTTCCGAAGTCAATGCAGCACAGATCGGCACTCAATAGCAGAAACATAATATCAACCTCCACATTCCGTTTTGTTCCTTTAATGCGTTCATTCCACATATTGCGAATAAGTTCCCTCCGTCCGTCAGCAATGGAGCTTTCCACAGGAAGAGTGCAGTAATCAATCACCTAATTGACAAACCACTCATTTTTGTTAAAAAAGAGCAACTTTATTCAGAATGTACCCAAGAGAACAAGAAAAATACCTCTTCCAGTTCTGAAAGTTGTTGAACACGCACCATGTTATTATACGCGCGCTCATAACTCTCAAGTACCTGACAAGTATTGTCACATAAAGAGAATATACAATTACGATACAAATAATGAATTTCAAAAGTGAACTGCAATAACATCTTATTGCATCAGTAGAAATACACAGAACAGGTAAGCAGAATAATTAAATCTAGATACAGCAGATGCCAGCTAATTGTAGCTATAACTCATTACAGAAGTGTGAAGACAGATACTGCAACCGAACACAGTCTCCTACAATAAAAGGGGGCTATGCAGGCAAACCAAACAACACCTCATTGCATGCAGTTATACAGCCTAAGGCTATGCTGCATAGGGCGTAATGCAGGCTTATCATAGTGCAGGCAAGCAATCATGCCCTCTGTCCGCTTGGCTCCCTGTACAAAATTTCAAATTGTTTTATTCCTAACTATGTATACTGGATCAAACCACCCTGTCATGAAATGCTTCGTTTTCATAATCAAGGGTGTTTGGGAGTAGGCCAGTCGGAAAAAAATTGAAATGCTTCCTTTTGTTTCTCCCTGTACAAGTTGGTTTCTATGTTCAACTTTGTGGTGGAACGGATGGCATCATACCCCCATGTCAGAAAAATATTTTAAGATTTTTTCGGTTTTCATGCATCTTTGTAACCATGGTTATGTCAATATTGGATACTTCAAAGCTACGAAAATAATCATGAAATTCTAATCGTTTTGTAACATAGGATGTCAGCAATCATGCTGTAAAATTTGAACTTAAAAAAGGGCAAAAGCGCAACTTGTACAAGGAGAAACAACAAATTTCATTATAGGGAAAACTGGGCCAACTTAATAGTTTGGGGGAGTTAAATGGGTCCAAAAATTAACAGGGGGATAAGTGGACAAACCAAATAGCTGGGGACCTGGGGTTAGTAAACAAACTTTTCCGGTTTCCCTAATTCTAAGGTACATTGCAGGTGAACATTAGGAATTGCACTATAATACATTCATACTGATTGCTTCAGATAGCATCATAAGATCATCCGATTGGGGTACAAGATGTAACGGCAAATTTAATAAAATGCTGCACTATATAGTACCACAGATAGGTCGTACCAGTGCTGCAAGTTCTGTAGCTAAACACCGACGAGCTCGCTCAACAAATATCCGAGCTTCATCATACTGTCAAAGAAAACATAAAGTTGTCAATGAAAGTAAAATCAAATAATGAAAATGATACAAATAACACAAAGCAAGGGGCAATTACCTTTTTGGAACGAACTGAAAGAACTGCCCGGAAGAAAGCACCATTACTGCTTCCATCACCACTGGCTGTTGTGTTACCCAACATACGGAGCTTATTTTCATCCCCATCATCCAGGCGAGAAACATATTCTGCCATATGGTCCCACTCGCCCATATGCCAAGCAGCATTTGCAGCCTATGAAAATAAAAAGAAGTTCAAAGAAATTAGATTACCAATTACCATCTACAACCAAATGGGTAATCAGAGGTATCCACAACCATTGGAGCCATTTCCAATCGAGCAGATGGTTCTGCACCAGTCCATTGCTCTCTGCACAATGCACTTAAATCTTCCCACCGAGCCAAAGCCGCTAGACACCTCATTCGACCTAAAATATGCATGAATTTTACTTAGTTACCATTATCTTTGAAGGAACCAAAAGACAGAAAACAGGATTTTGTGCTACCTAATGTAGCATCCAGGTTTTGTAAAGGACCAGGTGCTTGAGATGATTTTACGGTGTATGCTTTAAGGGCCTCATCCCAACGGTGCAATTTTTCATACCTGCATTACACAAAATTTAGGAAAGGTCATGAATTGGTAATGGTATTGGAAGCACCATGTTTCTGGAAGAAACTAAATAGAAGAGCAATAAATCTATACCATGATTCTTTCAACTGAACTTCCAAATTCTGCTGTGAGTAAGTCAATATGCCAATAGCTGCCTGAAGAAATAGTGGCAGGTGTCAACAAACTAAGATGATTTTTTTTAACCTAGCACATGACATTCGAACCAACCTCATGCTGGTGTAGTTGATTGTTAATATGAATAAGGGATTCAACCACCGTAACAGGATTTGCACCCATCTTCTTGGTGCACACAGCTTCAAACTCCATTTCTTTATAATGGAGGGCTTTTGCAAATGCTCGACACTAACAGATAGTTTGAATGAGTATCATGTGATTGAAAAAAAAAATGTCAAACCGCACAAACAGCAGAAGCAAAACTCACCACCTTCTCAGCAAGTGCACCAAGCAGCCTTGTATCAATAGGAAGTGGCTTCTCATCGTGTTCCATAAACTCTGCCTACTTACAAAATGGAAATATTAAATAAAAGAAATGAATGTCAAATCAACTATATAAGTTAAACACAAGATCAACTTACTAAGTTCAGCAGTGTAGCAAGAATTTCAGGAGGAATGTTTTGAGATGAGAAGGCTGTCTTGAGACTTCTCACTAGTTGTTCCTGGGCAGATTCACTCATTTGGGCCCAGCAACTTGCAAAACCCGCAGCAAACAACTCACGGCCAACAGAAGGCTGGACAATTTGTGTCAGAAAATACTCATAAGATGAGTGACATATATCTAAAGAACTACTTCACCTGAAGCTGAGCTAGCCTTGCACAAGTGCGTAAAGCTGGAGATGGTGACTCTTTGAGAAGTGCAATACTGAAATGTCTCATCCATTCAGTCCAGTCTTCCCTAGTACTCCTCTGAGAAGCCTCACCGGCACTCCACAACCGGACATCATCGACCTGGAGCAGTCAAAAGACTTAATTCTAAAAATACCAATAGAGATAGAGGCTACACGTAAAAGAGAGAAGCATTGCTACATGTCAGACATGATATGAAGAAAAATCAAAACAGAACATTGATGTATATCCAGAATAGCTTATATTCTTCATGGCATTCCAGATCTTTTTGCAACTATTTGTTTGCTGGGAGTGGGAAAAACAACTTCCTACTTATGCGCAACATATTTTTATCATCACAAATGAACATCAGGAATCCTGTGTGTGGTACAAGCTCTTTCAAATATTATAAGTCATCATATACTAAAAGGCTGTGCCTGAGAATATGGTTATGTCGAAAAAGCCCAAGCAAGAGGTAGAACTATGTGCCTTTTCCTAATACCAAAATCACTGTGATACCATTTAGAATCCATTAAAACATTGTTATAAGCAGTATAGAAAAAGAAGAGACGGCAATGGCTCACGTTAACGCTTCCCCTCCCGACGCCTCCCCTCCCCAGAGCCTCCCGCCGGCGACCACCACCAAGGCCGTGCTCCCCTCGCGGCCAGCCCCCCAACCCCTCTCCCCGGCGTCGGTCTATCCTTCCTCCCGCCCCTCCCCTTTGGCGCGACCTTCCAAGCCAGCGGGACGGTCGAAGGAGAAGAGATGGAGTGACGTTTCTCCTGCCTCCTCTGGCGGTTCAGTAGGCTCCCGTGGGAAGGTGTCCTACCGCGACGTGCTTCTTGGAGGCCGCCGCAGGGTTCCTGACGATCTGAAGAACATGTGCTTCAACGGCTTTCCTCCCCCGGTTCGCAAGAAGAGATTGCCGCCGCCAGATTCCATGGAGTCCTCTGTTCTGCCGGTCGACCGCCGCAACTGCTCAAGGAGGGCTGCAGTGCCGTATCTCAACGCTATGCCAGCTATGTCCGGAGCAGGGTCGTGGGCACCATCGGTGGCTCTGCTGTTCACCATGGCCGGTTGGTCGGCCGTGGTCCGGACGCGGATGGATTCCAGTTGGTGGTGCGGAGGCGCCCATGGACGCTCCATTAAGCTTTGGCACCCTGTGGGTGCGCCCTAGACCGGCCGGACATGACTCTTGGAGACGCGCGCCTTCTTCATTTCCTGATGATCTGAAGAACAAAGGAAATGGTGTTTCCGAGCTTTTCCACCTCCCATCGCGTCGCAAGTAGATTTGCCGCCGCAAGACTTTCTGCTGCTTCTGGGATGAACCTGCAAGAGCGGCCTGGAGTGGCAGACCCATCGAGCACCATCATTCGAGATTGCTGACACCTGCAAGCGCCGGCTCGCCGGGTTCCTTATGAATTTTGGTGAATGTGTGACGATCGGGGAGGCGCGATCGAATCTGCTGCTCCAAGGAAGGTTACTTCGAGACGGTGGCGCGATTTGTCAGCACTCATGGCTGGTGTAGCAAGAAGTCCGTCACCAAGGTTCTAGAAGTGGGAGCATTGGAGGGAGTGGCCACCAATCAAGAGGCATACGACTACCGGTCTTCCCTTGGAGGGTGAGGCGTGGTTAAATCTTCCTCCTCTCGATGGTGACGGGCATGGACCTAGGGCGGGGAGGCAGAGAAGAAGGACGGCTCCGGTGAGGGTCGAGGCGCCCACCCACGCCACTTTGGGGCCCGGAACCTGGATGCGATCAAGGCCGAGGTGTTAATTGCCAAGGACCGAGGAGATCGACAAGGGGTGGTCACGCCCGACGCCAACCCTTGAGGGCGCAGGTCCATGCAACGGAGGATGCTCCATTAAGCTTTGGCACCCAAGCTGTCAAGACGGAAAGGTGCGCCCTAGATGGTCGGGGACATGACCCGGCTGAAGACTTTAACTCTGGCAGCGCCTTCTAACCCTTCTTCATTTCGGTCATCTCCGGACCGGACCTTCGAATTAGGGAGTTTGCAAAGGGCGGGCTGGTGCAAGTATCGGCGGAAGTGTCGTCGGGCATTGATGGCTCTTCAAGCTCCGTCCAGGAGGGAGCGACAGAGCATTCTACTCCGGTGGGACGCGCCACCTACAGGCTTGCGTCGGCTGACTTGGTCTTTAATGCCGAGGCGGCGAGCAGGCCGGCAGATGCAGCTACAACGGCGGCACCCAAGGAGGCGCAGGCTGTCCCTCGACAGGCGGCCAGCCTGGCGATCGCGCCATGAATCCCCTAGAAGGGCAGGAGACCACCACGGCAGCCACTGGATTGTCATCAAAAGCTCAAGGCGTGGCGAAGGGAGGCGCGGACCTGGAGGGGCCTCCCATGGCGGCCACTCCTGCCCCACCCGGTCGTCAACCTGAACTGGTACAGAGTCTCCTAGTGGTGTACTCCAGGAAGCGTCTCCGCTCAAGGGCCTCTCAGCATGCACAGGACGCTCCCTAGTCCCCTGTCTCTCCCTCGGCCACTATATTACAAAAGCTTGACAAAGTGAGCAAGCCCATCGATGCTCTGCTCCCCCATCCCCGGATTCAGAAACGGAGGGCGAAGAAGCCGCCGCCGGGATCCCTGCCGCGCCGTAGCAGAAGAGTGGCCGGAGCGGAACCTTGTTCCCCGGGGCCGGTGATCAGTGTAGCTCAGAGAAAGGTTATGAGGAGCTTGGGCTTTGGACTGCAGGAGAAGATTGATGTGGCTGTTCAGGATGAATATGGCAAATTATATGGACAGAAGCTGAATGAATCTCATGTTTCGGCGCTTGCTGCAATCTTTGGCTGGACAGTGGAAGAGGGGGGGGGAGGCACGCACTGCTGACCTGCTTATCTCCCTCTAGATAATTGTTTGATTCTGGTCGTCTCTATTGCTACCGAAGATGAATCCTTCATCAATTTTGATTTGGAATGTGCGGGGTCTCAATGATGCTGCTAGGCGCAACTCAGTAAGGGATGTCATACTCTCGAGTAATGCTGAGATAGTATGTCTTCAAGAGACTAAGATTGAGCATATGAATCAACGAGTGTTTCTATCTTGTCTTTGGCTCCTCATATGATAAATTTGTTGCTTTACCGGCTAATGGAACTAGGGGCGGGATTCTGATTGCCTGGAAGAGCAATACCTGCCAAGCCATCGCTGCTCGGGTGGATACATTTTCAGTATCTGTTCTGTTCTCGGAACAGGAGGGCCGTAACTGGTGGTTCACAGGAGTGTACGGCCCTCAAGAAGATGAGGAGAAGGTATTATTTTTACAGGAGCTCAGAAACATCAGAGGTCTATGCAATGGTCCTTGGTTGCTTGCAGGTGATTTCAATTTAATCTACCAGGCAGCAGATAAGAATAATGCCAATCTGGACAGAGCCATGATGGGTAGATTTCGCCGCTTTTTGGATGACTCTGAGGTCAAAGAATTACCGCTATTGGGCAGAAAATACACATGGTCCAATGAAAGGATGTCACCCACCCTGGTAAGGCTGGATCAGGCATTCTGCTGTTTGGATTGGGAGGATATTTTTCCTGGCTCTATATTGCAAAGTGCTGCTTCTGGAGAGTCTGACCATTGCCCCCCTAATTCTGGGGTTAAAGATTAAAACAACCGGCAAGCGACGCTTCCATTTTGAAAGTTTCTGGACCAAGGTTCCAGGTTTTAGGTTTTTTGGAGGCGGTGCAGCAGAATTGGGAGGCTCCTGTGCAAACTAACTGTGCAGTTGAGCGCCTCTTTCTCAAGCTACAACGCCTTAGCAAAGGTCTTCAAAAGTGGGGTCAAAGGAAGGTTGGGAACATTAAGTTGCAGATAGAAATGGCCAAGGAGATTATTCATCGGCTTGAGATTGCAAGGGACTCCCGTGAGCTATCTGCTAGTGAGGAATGGTTGCGCAAGAAGCTCAAGCTCCATTGCCTTGGTTTGGCCTCCCTTGAATGAACCATCACCCATCTGCGTTCAAGGATCCTTTACCTTCGGGAAGGTGATGCGAACACATCGTTTTTCCACCAGCAAGCTCGCTTCAGAAAGAAGAAGAATTTTATTGCAAAGTTGCAAGTAGAGGACCGGCTGGTTACTTCCCAAGAAGACAAACAGGAAGCAGTCCTAAATTTTTATGACAAGTTGCTTGGTACGGCGGAAGAGCGGAATTTCTCAATTAATCTTGATGAGATTGGCATACAGCCTACGGACCTATCCTCCCTGGAGGACCCGTTCACAGAAGAGGAAGTATGGGCAACCATCAGCGATTTGCCCCTTGATAAAGCACCAGGACCAGATGGTTTTACAGGTCGTTTCTATAAGTCTTGCTGGAATATTATCAAAAGTGACTTGCTGGCTGCTTTCCATTCTATACATCGAGGGCATGTGTTCAAATTTAGACTACTTAACTCTGCTTTCATCACCCTGTTGCCCAAAAAGATGGACGCTCTGCATGTCAAGGATTATCGGCCTATAAGTTTGATTCACAATTTTGCCAAATTAGTAACAAAAGTTTTGGCCAACCGGCTTGCTCCACTGCTGCCTTCTATGGTTTCAAATAATCAGAGCGCATTTGTCAGGGGAAGAAATATTCATGATAACTTCCTGTTTGTCCAACAAATGGTGAAAACTTTGCACAAGAAGAAAGAGGCCCATATTCTACTAAAGTTGGATATTTCCAAGGCATTCGATTCAGTTTCATGGTCCTTTCTCTTGGAGGTAATGAGACAGTTGGGTTTTGGGCAAAAATGGCGGGACATGATCAGTTTAATTCTGTCAACTTCGTCCACTCAAGTGTTGGTGAACGGGGAGCCTGGAGATTCTATTCTTCATAGTCGAGGCCTCCGGCAGGGTGATCCACTCACCCCCATGCTCTTCATTCTAGTCATGGATGTGCTTAACTCTCTAGTGGAGTACGCGGCGAGAGAGGATTTGCTTCAGCCACTTGCTGTCCAACATGCTCGGCATAGGGTATCCTGTTTTGCTGATGATGCTGTCATTTTCCTTAGGCCGGGGAGAACTGATCAGCTGGTGATCAGAAGCATCCTGGACCTGTTTGGTCATGCGTCTGGACTCCATACCAATCTGGTGAAAAGCTCCGTCTCTCCCATTCATTGCTCCGAGAATGAATTAAGTATCACTGCTGAACTTCTGTCTTGTTCAGTTAAGGAATTCCCTTGCACTTACCTTGGGCTGCCTCTGTCCATCAACAAACCCACCAAGGAAGTGCTATTGCCCTTGATTGACAAAGTGGCTGATCACTTGCCTGGTTGGAAGGCATCCCTAATGAACAGAGCAGGTCGGTTGGTAATGGTTAAGGCGGTTCTATCAGCCACTCCCATCTATTCCATGATGGCTCTCGATCTGCCAAAGTGGGTGTTAAAAGCCATTGACAGAGAAGGGGATTTCTTTGGAAGGGTCAGGAACAAGCCAATGGGGGCAATTGTTTGGTGTCCTGGGAAAGAGTACAGCGGCCTCTAGAGTATGGAGGATTGGGGATTCCTAATCTAGAAACCCTTGGCTGGGCACTACGGGTTAGATGGTTGTGGGCTCAAAAAACGGATCTTTCTCGGCCTTGGGCTGGATTCCAAATTCAGGTTCCTCATAATGCCGAGGCATTGTTCAAGATGGCAGTCGACCATATTGTGGGAAATGGTGCTTCCACCCTCTTTTGGAAAGACAGGTGGATTGATGGACAAACTATAGAGGAAGTGGCTCCCAACCTGTTCAAGGCCATCCCTAAAAGGATAACTAGAAGACAGACAGTTGCACAAGCTCTTGTCAATCGAAGTTGGGTTGCAGACATCAAGGGTGCTCTCTCAGTTCAGGTTCTATTGGAATATCTTCGGATTTGGGATTATGTTGAGGGAGTTGTCTTGCAGCAAGAAGTTCTAGCTCAAATAAGATGGAAACTCTCACAGAATGGAGTATATAGCAGCAAGTCGGCCTATGCTGCATTTTTTGTAGGAACTATTAAATTTGCTCCCTGGAGGAGGATATGGAAGAGTTGGGCGCCTCTCCGTTGCAAATTCTTCATTTGGCTAGCCATCAACAATAGATGTTGGACTGTGGACCGCCTTGCCAAAAGAGGCTTGCCTCATCATGAAGTCTGCCCTCTTTGTGATCAGGAGGAAAACATTCAGCATATATTGGTTGGCTGTGTTTTTACAAGATAGAGTTGGTCCCTGATCCTCCAACCTCTTCATCTGTCAGACCTGACTCCCTCAGCTTCTGAGACTCGTTTTTCCTTATGGTGGAAGAGGGCTCTGGGCGCAGTCCTGAAGGGGATAAGGAAAGGACTTAACTCACTAATTATTTTGGTTTCCTGGGAAGTATGGAAGCACAGAAATTCTTGTGTTTTTGAGAATGCTAGACCCAACATCTCCTTGCTGCTTCAGACAGTGTCTGATGAGATCAACATTTGGGGGATGGCTGGAGCATTTAAGCTCCAGGAACTCCTGGTGAGGTCGCAGGCCCCAACAGCCTAGGTCTGGGGGTATTTGGTCGAGGTCGTGTTTGTGTCTGTGGCGCGTATATAGGCCTCTTTTTGTAGAAGTGTGGGGGTGTGTTCTTGGCTGGGGTTTTAGTCCTTAACCGGACTTTTGTACTATCTTTTCTCTCTTAATGAAATGACACGCAGCTCTCCTGCGTTGTTCGAGAAAAAAAAAGCAGTATAGAAAAGTACCATTTTAGAGCTCGTCAAGGCATAATAAAAGACGTAGGGTACAAGAGAGGAAATGTATAATGAGTAAAAAGCTAAGCAGGAAATGTATAATGAGTAAAAAGCTAAGCAAATTACTTGATGACTTCTTGCTTGTTGCTGTGTTTCATCAGCTATCTCAGAAGGTGGACCATCAAAATCATCAAGGGGGTCACTAATGACATCAGGTGGACATTGTGTGTACTTTTGTACAGACAAGTTTTCAGTGATGAGTAGCTCTCGCCTCAGTAACCGATTTTCAATCTCATCCCATTTTCTGTACTGTAAGAAATGACAAGCATAATTAGACAAACATCCAAAATGGTACAAGCATGAAATCAAAATGGTATAAACATTGGTGTTTCTGCTCTCCTCTTTGTACTATATTCCTCTTCTTAATGAAATGATATCCAGCTCTCATGTGTTCGAAAAAGGAAAAAAAGAAGAAGATAAGATACCCGTAAATGGTGCTTCACAAGAATTTTGCGTATTGATGGTATGAAGATAGTAAAGTCTTCTCCAAGGGCATGTGCGAGGCAGCAGAGCGCTTCTGCAGCATCTTTCCGCAGATCATCATTGTTGCTAGTCATAGGAAGATATAAAAGAAAGTTTAGCTAACAACAATTGTGTGTGTGTGTGTGTGGGTGGAGAGGAGGGGCGGGGGGGGGGGGGCAAAAAAAAAACACAGCAAATGAAGCATTGTCATAATGAAAAATAAGCTAATCATGCAAACTTTTTGCAGACAAGCCACAAAATTGTACTTGCTCCATTTATTTTTATAAGGCATATTACGCTTTGAGGACATCTTTCAAAGTATGCTTTGACAATTACAATATGCTATCAATTACTACAAAACCAATTGTAAAACACATGTGGCATAAGAATCTGTTGGTGCATCTCTTGTGTGCTAAACATGAATACATTTTGAGAAATTGATTGATGGTCAAAGTTTACAATGTTTGACGTCTCCGAACGAATAACAAGTAATTGACTGGGAGTCCTTTACTTTTGAGTAATTGATTGATGGTCGAAGTTTACCGCTAATGCAAAATATACTGAGGAATTCTAGTGTAAGCTGAAAAAACAATATGGTACTGGACTAAATCTAACAGATAGTCGTTAACTCATTGTCAACACTCCGAGCAACAAGAATCAACGCACCATGATAAATAACTCTTTTTTTTTTCAAAAGACAGACACCATATAGAAATTAAGAAAGGGCACTTATAGTAAAAAATCTTACCCATCTAAGACAAGCTTCAGATGATGCACTAAAGCCGAAACATGAGTACCAACCTGTTCAGGATACGTAAAATGCACATGATGCGCATTAGATACAAAAACCTAATGTTTGACCATTTTGGTTAAAAATACATAATTTGATTGACAAAATATCAAACCCAATAATAGCATCAACCAACCTGAACCTTAGGTATAAGATTAGTCAAAGTAACAATAGCACGCCGTCTGATATCAACCAGCTCCACTTTAAATAAACGAACAAGCACTGGAGCAACCAAGTGCATGTGCTCATCCAAATTTCCTAAATGTCACCATTCAATTCAACATAAGTTATAATCAAAATAACATCCATTGTGAACATGAAACTAAGTGAGAAATGGGGACACACCACCAAAAACTTCAAGTGTGTGTAATATGTCAGGAACATAGTAATAATCATTGCAACGTTCAGCGTCACCTAAGACTTGGATACAACTCGGTATAATGTGAAGTAAATACATTCTGAACTCATCATTTAAAGCTAAGCATAGTTGCTCAACAAGGTGAAGAACCTGAAGAGAAAACAAATAGTTAAACTATAAAACCATGGTATGAAATACAAGGATCAGAGAAGGTAAACCTTCAGCAGGTAATATAAGAGTGTAAAGACAATTACAGATATGCCAAAAGGTTACGATGATGATTATCCATGCACAAGAAACCTTAAAAGAAAGAAGCAAGAGCACGATGGGCCTAGTTCTTCTCAATGTTAAGAATTAACAATCACTCTAGAAAGAAAAAGGCAACATAAAGTGAATATGCGAACTGATACAGGGTTCCAGCCTAATAATCAACCTATTTCCTCACTAGTGACCCAGTAATGGTTTCCAGTGGTTACCAGCAAGGTCAGGATATGATGATACTGATCACCATTTGAGGCTTACTGAATACTCATACAAGGCATACTTTGGTTAGGCCTGACCACCAGAGGATTAAGGAGCTTACAGAATCAAGAGGATAGAAGAGATATTAAAGAGAGAAAAAGATCACTAGAACATAAACTAAGAATGTGAAAATAAAAGGAGATATGAAGAAGCTCATGGGTCATTTTCAAGCTTTTCTTAGGGTCCAGTATTAGAGAAGGTATGCCACGCAAATTGTAGATGTATTGCATTGAGCCCCATGGGTTGATTATATACAGTGCATAGGACTAATACTCTACGTTAGCAGGCAATGCGGTACAATTCATATCTACACATATGCAGCGCTGGGTAGCTTGGGCTGTTAGAAAAACATCCAGGATATATATAAAAAGAAATAATGTGAAAATTAACTATCTACCCACCATGGCAGCGAGGAACATGTTAAGATAACTACGTTCTTCCACAAGATACCAATGTCAATTGTTAAGATGAGATACTGTGCACTATGATGGAATCTACAAAAAGCCATACACTATGATGGAATCTACAAAAGGCCATAGTTTGGCAGACATGCTTATGCTAGCTTAGATGATGGCATGGTTCAAATAGATTTGCCCACTGTATCAACAAAATGCTTGAAGACAATAGAACAAAAGACAGCACGAAAGTCAAACACAATTACCGGTGAACCCTGTGGGTCCTGTATGGTCCGATTTGGTGCAGCCAAGCTGAATGAGGAAGTCCACAGCTCAGAGATGAGGGAAAGTATGTCTTCTAAATATTTCCGGATGTGCTGAAAATAAGTAACTTTAATAAAAATACGCCAGACATTAACTGCAACAGAAAGAATCTAACAATAATTTGCATCAATAAAAAAAGACAGACTACCTGCCGGACAATAGATATCAATGTTCCAAGCTTCCAGGTTATGAACTCTTTTAAACCACCATCCTCGCACATGCGAACAGCACGGAATAGCTCAGGGAGAACCTTTAGAAGCAAAAGACAAAATTTCAGAAATCTATGTGCACTTATCCTATCTCTTCCCAGGAAACACAAGCATGCCCAGTTGTATTACATCCAACCAATTATAATTGAAAGCTTAAAACTACAAAGATTTAAATCATCAATTCAGCCACCACAATTTCTTGAAAATAATGTCTGGACATACTAGGCACAACCATTTGAAATTCCATGCTGAGTTGTCAAAAATAGAAAGATGGAAACACCAAAGCCTGAACATTTTACAATGCAAAGCCAATAATAAGAAACTGTATCACAAATGCTTAAGTGAATTCTAGCATGGTGTCAAAAATTCAGCATTCTTAAGAGAAGCAGTCTAACTTTTATTTCATGTGGCATATTAAAACTTCTAGTAACAAATCATACAGAAGAGATGTATTGATAGTCCAAGGTTTGAAGATGCTTCTCCACATTATTCTTCCTGTGACATTTATTATTGGACAGTGGAAAATGAAATATCGTGGAAACACCAATACTTTTAGAATCACATACAATCATGAATTAGTCCCAGGGATCAAAATACAAAGACTTCAAGAATGCAACAAGCGCTTGTTAGCCAGATCAGTTATGATACCAGGCTTGAAGGTCATCGATGTCTACATTAGTTAAATTTAGCATAACTGAAGCTGAAACATGTGGCTTGCTGTCAATTAGACTACATGGAGCATAATGAAATTTTAGATCCTACTGCGGTCAACACAAGACATATAGGCACTAAATAAATGAAATAAACAAATCTATAGAACAGCATAGGAATGACAGTAGAGCAAAGCAAATCGGGAGGCTCTCACCTCTGGTAAGTATGGAACACAGCCAAGGCCCATTGACTAGATGCCAATTTATCATAGAGAAAAAATAATAAATAAAGTGATTAAATTGTTGAAGAACAAAAGGTTGTTGAGGAAAATAGCTATTTAAAATAGAAAATTAGAAGTATTACCTTAAAAATAAAGATAAGAGAGCCAACCACCATTTGGTGATAACTTGAAAGAGAAGGATCTCGAAGAATTCGCATGAGGGAACTAATTGCAACCTAGCAAAATGGGAATAAGCTGAAATAGGGTAACACCTGAATCTCAGATGTCTAATGAAGGAACATGAAACCATACTGTTGAATAATAGTCCTCGGATGCCGAAAAAGATGGCCAGAAGTCAGTCGGTAACTCTTCCATGGAAACAATATGCTGTGCAGTCTCGATTGTTGGCCGTAGGACCTCTCTATGTTGACTAGGTAGATTATGCTGATTTCGCTTGTGTGCATGAGGGTCCAATGCACCCATAATCCCTAAAACCTGAGAAAAAAACATATTGCCTTATTACTTGGCCACGAGTGTTATACAATCTTTTTAAAACTTCAAGCAGAAGTTGAAACAAATACCTTCAGCACTTCTAGTCTAGTTGACCATTCCAATTCACCATTCAGCAACTTCAAGAGTAAGCCAAGCAATGGCGGGTACTCGTTATAGGGGGCAATAACATAGCTGGTGAATCACCCATACAAAAGAACATAAATCATGTTCAAGATGCAGTAATACACTTAATATAAAATGGAAATAACTACAGAGGATTATCACACAGCTGTGTTCAATGTTCTTAAGAGTCGAACCATATGCTGGGTAGGAAAACATGTAATTTAGGGAAAATGCAGCAGACTCAAAGAAAGAACATCTACAAATGGCAGAAGCAAAGCACTAGAAGCAGTTCCTTGTCGTAGGAGACCACAGCAACATTAAAGAGACAAACAAGATGACTGCAAAGTACTAGGAAAACATTCAGTGCAGGACATCAAAATAAAGTTGGTGGCAAAAAAACATGACTTTGTAAAAACCTCTAGGAGAGTCAAGACTTATTGAGGTCATAACTATAGTTTTAGACCTCAGAATTCTGTACTTCCTCCAGTCACAAATATTAACGTTTTGAACTATGCAAAAGTCTCCAAAGCCTAGCTTTGACACTATTTTCTCTTAGAACATGTCCATAAAATCTGACAAACTTACGGAATTATGAAAGTACTTTCCAAAACAAATCCATAAAGATAATTTTCGTGTTTCAAACCATTTTTTTAATGATATTGCAGTTAAAGTTTCAAAAGTTTCACTAAAGTCTTGTTCAAAACAAGAAGAATCTGTGACTGGAGGGCAATGTTTTCTGATCGCGATTAATCGTGATTAATCGTCGTTATCGGTACTTAGCACTTGATTAGGCCCTCCGATTCGATCAAAGCGATCAGAAACCTGATCGTTCGATTACTCGTCGATTACTCGCAATTAATCGTCCGATTAGGTCTCTTTGCCGATCAGCACTGAGCCTGAAATAGGCAGATGTGGCCAAGGAATTCATACTTCTGTTCCCATCTTTGGGCTATATTTATTTGGGCCACTTAGGCCCATTAGGGTTTCTCTTATATACCTCACCCCCACTCTTTCTCTCCTCAGTCCTCAGTACTCCTCACTCCCGCTGTGTGCAGCTGAGCTCCATCTCTTCCCTGCTGCGTGCATCTCACTCCCTCCTCCCTCCCATCCAGTTCCAATCCAAGCAGCCCATCCGTGGATCTTCCCTGCTGCTTGCTGCTTCCTCCTCCTTCTGCTGCAGGGTCGCTTATTCTCTTCCCCACCTGCAGGCTGCAGGTCCAGGGAGCACGAAGATGAGCTCCTCCTCTGAAGGTGAGTCATTAAAATCGCTGGGTGGGTGGCTTTGTTCTGTCATTTCTGTCATCTCCTTTCCTCTGCACTATGCTCAAATCTTGATGCTTTGTTTGTGTGTTTTGGCTCTTTGCTGAACTTGATGAGATGAAAATCTTTGGCCCAAAGGCGGCAACTTGCAGTGGAAGTCATCATGCCTGGGCCTAATCCTGAAGGAGGTGCTGGTGCAAACTCATCAGTTGCATCGGGTGGGAAAATCAGCAAACATATGGAGGCTGGGACAAGAATATGGAGTCAGATCTCATAGGTAAGTAACCAACTAACTAGAAATATGCTCGATGTCTACTATATAAATATATAGTATATGGTATATTATATATGTACCATACATATATGATATATACTTATATAGTCCTGCTATATGGCTGGACGATTATATGGACGATTAGACCGATCAGACATTAAAAAGCTTTGTTCTGCTCATTCTGTCATCTCCTTTCCTGTGCACTATGCTCAAATCTTGATGCTTAGTTTCTTTGGCTCTTTGGCTGGCTCGACATCGTCTTGATCGCCCTAATCGGTACCTGACCGATTAGAAACGATAAGAAAACCAAAAGGCAGCTTGCAGGTGGAAGTCATCATTGGGCCTAATCCTGGGAAAAGGGGTGCAAACTCGATCAGAAACATTGCTGGAGGGCATATGTAAAACATGAACAATTATAAGATCAAAGTGGCAAGAAACTTCACAGACAAACAGGCAAAAATACTAGTTGCAAAAATCTCGCAACACAATACAGAAAACTATGTTGGAATGTGAAATACATAATCAAGGAGGACACAAAAAAGGGAACAAAGAAGAATATACCCTGTGCTTTGGATAATTTGTCCCAGAGTTGACACAGCCACTTCCCTTTTACTAACAGCACCTCCATCTAAAAGAGCATCCACAACTACAGGCATCAGTTCAGGAAGATATCGCCTCATAGCAAAGCCACCCTATAACGCAGAACATATTATTAAAAGCTGTGCGATTATGAGGACACAAACACCACAAATGGAGGAACAGATGAAGACTAACCACTTTGGCCAGTTCTCCAACAGTGGCAAGCACTCCCGCAGAAAGAGCATTATTAGCATTTGGTCCCGTTCCTTCACACAATCTAGTCACAAGCGCCTAAAACAAAACCAATGTAAGAAGTCAAATTTACAAGATAAACACAAGTACTGATTTCACTTCTTGCTAACCTTGTGAACTGGAGCAATGTAAGGAAGAATGAGCCGTGCACAGCTCCTAATTAAACAACCCAATAATCTAGCACTTTCCTCTCTACACTTGTTATCCATACTGCAAATGACAAACTTTCATGAGCAAAATGCTGGAGCAACATGATGTAACTTTGGAAACCACATTTATTATCAAAAACATCAAACATGTGTGGTTTAAACCTCTGGTCAAGATATGTGAGCAACTGTATAAGATAGCGACGAAGGGCAGGCAGTACATATGCAGGATTCTTTTCAGACAATCGGCCAGCAACAGAAATCGCCAATTCTCTGACATCATATTCCTAAGAATTCAAACAGTAAAATAGATCATTTGTCAACATTTTAAAGGGTCATTGAACATTAAAAATGTACTTATAAGCAAGAAAACAGAATAGGAAACAATATTACAACAGTGCATGTCAATCGTCAAGTTTATATAAGTGTACTTCTTAATGAAATAACACGCAGCCCTCCGTTGTTTGAGGAAAAAAAAGTTTGACCGACCTAGTGTATGGGTTCACGTCATGGTTTCAAAGGCGACTAGGCATCCAGGCGGCACCTAGGAGACAAGGCGCCACTGTTCCCCAAGGCAAGCTTGGCACGCCTGGACACCTAGACAACTCCTTTGAAACAGGGGTTCACGTTCACCTATGGACATTGGAACCCATATCTTGTATATAAGCCTCATTGCTTATGGAATAAAGTATATTGTGTCAAATTAAAATCTACTGTAGTACCAGATTTCTCATGGAAGCCATGCAAAATTGGAACTTTGCTGCTTGTTTAGAATTTAAGACACTGCGAATAAAAGCATCTGCATGCAATTGAATGTAACTCCATATTATAGAATGAACCATATTGAGAACCTTTCTCTGCTCTATCATTTCACAAGTCCTCTTCTTGTGAAAAAGTCATAAATTTACTACTTCCTTGTGGTGGGAGTTAGAATTTCAAACCCACTATTAGCCACCAAAACATCGAAAGGAAATAAACCATACTATTCCCCTAAATGATGGAACACACATGATTGGTCAGGAAAACAACTTAGTGTATTAGGAGTATACTAAAGGGGTCCAATCTCTGCCATTTAGTTTGTACAACAGTCAAATTAAACACCCCACCATATTTACTTTTATAAACAAAAAAAAAAAAGGGTGAATAGATGTTGCGTTGAAGCTGCGGTAACAGATCTAGCAGGCACCACATAAGATAAGCTGGTAACAGATCTAACAGGCCCAGTTAATGAGATAAACCTGCAGTTCAGTGTACCTCATCATTTAAGGCAACAAAAATTGAAGTCAAGATGTCAGCTTGGGCCAAGAAATCATCAAAAGCTGGATTTCGATACAAAGCCTTGAAGACCGAACTTCTAACACCAACATCAGCATCAGCAACTGCAGCCACAAGAAGTTTCTCCACTATCTGTGGATGAAGGTAAGAACGGGAACAGATATAATTATTATTATTATCATCAGAGCACCTATGGCAAAAGAACATAAAGTGACACACAATAACCGAGTCAGATTTTGAAGATTCTCATCTCAAGTACGACTAGTTCAAAACGGGGATTAGATGCACACCAGACCAACAAAATAACACTGATCACAACTCAGTTGTAAAGTACTATATGCATAGCCATTTCCCATTTATGTTTGGTTAAAGGATCCTAGTAGACGTCCAGATTTCAATAAATAGCTCTGAGTCTATCATGTTCTGCCTCCCCTCTCCTCTTTGCTCACATAATCCTCTTCCATACACTTCAACATATTCAGTTCTAATGTTCCATATGAGAAATTTAACTCGGTTAAAATAACTCCATTCAAGCACAACTAAGATATTAAAGAAAGCATGCTGACATGCTTAAAATAATCACATATATTCAGAGAATTGGTAATAACTTCATGAGGGCACACAATGTGGTAAAAGGTTTGTTATTTCCATTTAATTCAAATAACTATTATAGTTAGCCTCCCATGATAAACGTAAGAAGATTAAACCAAGTTTATAATATATTGTGTCTCATATTCCGTGTAAGCTATGCACTTCAAACCAAAGCATGTGTTAATTGACATAGCTGGATATTCCAATGTCTCTAATATGCAGCTTAAACCACAGAGATTAGTTAGTGTAAGGAATGCCAAATTAGCACATTTACTAGAAGCTGCATCAATGGTACTGTTAAAAACTTAAAACTCCATCCATTTTTTTTTCTCAAATGACAGTCAATCCATGTTGTACAGCATAATAATGTACATCTAAGCCACATCAAAATATGGCTGCCAAAGGGCTACTATGGGTGTGTTTGGTTTCCTGCCAGGCTAGCCCAAGCCTGTCCCTAGCAAACCAAGGTGGACTTGTTTGGTTGCATACACTATCTAAGCCTGACTAGCAACTAGTGTGTTTGGTTGGCTGGTTTGGCTTGGATAGAGTCACCTCTTCTTTGTGCAGGTAACTTCACCACCTTTGAGACAATTCGTCGAACACATGGTGAGCGCCACTTCTTAGCAGTGGAGATGGCCGGCGCAGCCGATTCCGGCCGACGGCAAGGATGGGAGGTGCGGGCTTCAGCAGAAGCCGCACACACTGCATTTAAGGGGCTCTGCTCACCCGGCGGGGCAGAGGCACCAGGGCACACAAGACGCGACACTCATGCGTGCACAGGCGACGGGCGGCTTCTTCTTTGGAGGCTACGGCGATGGAAGCAGACCGGCTTCAATGCTCTACGGAGACGCGGGGAGGTGGAGGAGGGTGGCCGCAGCGCTGAGGAGGGGAGGTGGAGGAGGGTGGCGAGCGGTAGCGAAGCTCCTGCTTCGTCAGCGTCCATGGCGTGGCACACTCTGGAGCGACAGCCTAGAGCGGAGGAGAGAGGAGAGGGAGCGGTCCCCCTGCCCCGAGCGCCCGCACGGCGGCTTGTTCCCGTCATCTTCACCGGTGGACAGGGAGGGAAGGGGAGGCGGTGACGGGAAGCTGAGCGGTGGCTAGCACAAACCTGGCTCCCAGAAAACGATCCCCCGCTGCGTTCTTTCAGAGCCTGGCTAACAGGCCTGTTTGGCTTATCGAGGCTTGGCTAGAAGGCATGTCCGGGCAACCAAACATGTCCAACTTGGCCCCATGGAGCCTGGCCAGGGTGGAGGCAGGGAACCAAAGAGGCCCTATATGACCCTTCACAATGATTAGAAGCTCAACTTGCACTTTTTTTAAAAAGGGCCATGTTGAAGCTAAGTATTACTATTATTTACTTCTGCATAAAAGTACAACTGTTCCAATGCTGTTCCGTTATTTTCTAGTAACAGTTTATAGTAACATAAAGTTCATAAGTTCCTATGAAACAATATTGCATGACGAATTCTATACATGATTAACTTCACCTCACATAAAAGGTTTGCAAGCACAAGTCCTCAAATAAAAGGTTTGCAAGCACACAATAGCAACAACAACAACAACAACAACAACAAAGCCTTTAAGTCCCAAACAACTTGGGGTAGGCTAGAGTTGAAACCCAGCAGAAGCAATCAAGGTTCAGGCACGTGAATAGCTGTTTTCAAAGCACTCCTATCTAAGGCTAAGTCTTTGGGTATATTCCATCCTTTCAAGTCTCATTTTATTGCCTCTACCCAAGTCAACTTCGGACTTCCTCTGCCTCTTTTCACGTTACTATCCTGGCTTAGGATTCCACTATGCACCGGTGCCTCTGGAGGTCTCGGGTTGGACATGTCCAACCATCTCAACCGGTGTTGGACAAGCTTTTCTTCAATTGGTACTACCCCTAATCTATCACGTATATCATCGTTCCAAACTCGATCCCTTCTTGTATGACCGCAAATCCAACGCAACATACGCATTTCCGCGACACTTATCTGTTGAACATGTCGTCTTTTCGTAGGTCAACATTCTGCACCATACAACATAGCAGGTCTAATCGCCGTCCTATAAAACTTGCCTTTTAACTTCTGTAGTACCCTTTTGTCACATAGGACACCAGATGATTGGCGCCACTTCATCCACCCTGCTTTGATTCTATGGCTAACATCTTCATCAATATCCCCATCTCTTTGTAGCATTGATCCTAAATACCGAAAGGTATCCTTCATAGGCACTACTTGACCTTCCAAACTAATATCCTCCTCCTCCCGAGTAGTAGTGTCGAAGTCACATCTCATATACTCAGTTTTAGTTCTACTGAGTATAAAACCTTTGGACTCCAAAGTCTCCCGTCATAACTCCAGTTTCTGATTCACTTCTATCCGGCTTTCATCTACTAGTACTACATCGTCTGCGAAAAACATACACCAAGGGATGTCCCCTTTTATGTCCCTTGTGACCTCATCCATCACTAAGGCAAACAGATAAGGGCTCAAAGCTGACCCTTGATGTAGTCTTATCCTAATCGGGAAGTCATCCGTGTCTCCATCACTTGTTCGAACACTAGTCACAACATTGTTGTACATGTCCTTAATGAGCCCTGACGTACTTCGTTGGGACTTTATGTTTGTCCAAAGCCCACCACATAACATTCCTTGGTATTTTATCATAAGCCTTCTCCAAGTCAATAAAAACCATGTGTAGGTCATTCTTCTTCTCCCTATACCGCTCCATAACCATGTGCAAGCACACAATAGAATTAGGCAATTAGCCAAAAAAAGAGAGAGAAGTGTATGCAGTAACGCAGTACACAGTGATACTGAAGTAGCGTAGAGAATATTTCAATAAACTAACATCAAATAATTAAAAACCCAAACAAGGTATGCTTCACCATATGTTACCATCAAAAATGAGATTGACCTGCAGTTAGCTATACCCAAATGAATTTTTACCTAACACTACCACTTGCATTTAATTTAATTGTCCTTATCAAAATGAGAAATATTGTAAACACATAAGGCAAAGTAGCAATGCTTAAATACATGTTAAATTATAAATTTTCATACGAACCTCCTCCACAAGCCGGCAGCGCTTAGCTCCTCCAATGCGATTTGACCTAATTGAACCGAACTGTGAAGTTGAGGAAGCAGAAAGGGAGTGCGCAACTAATTTGCAACAACACAATGAGGCAGCTTTTCTGGTACTGCTATCTTCATCTTCCAAATAAAGTATGACACTCTCTCTAGCGAATTCAAGAAGTTCATGGCCCTGAAACAAATGCATATTTAAGTTTGAAAGACACTACCATAAGTCAACTTACTAGAGCATTTCAAACCTTAAAGTTGAAGTTTGCTAGAGTCCACAGTGCAAGTTGCACAAGAACAGGACTACTAGAGTCCACAAACTGTTGCAAACTGTTTGACCTGCTTGCTCGACCAACAGAAGCACCTGGCCTTATTGATGACTTTGGTAGGGCTTGAGATATACAATCCAATAAACGCTCCTGTATTGTGGGTAGTAAAGACGGGATGCTGTACGGAAAAAAAATTTGTCACATAGCATCCCTATAGTAGAGAATAAAACGAAAGGAACTAATTAACTAAAGCAAGGAAATCTTACCTTGTGCTTATAGACTCGAGTGCATCTACAAGTTTATCAGAAAGACCAGCACAAACCATAGCATCTAGCAGTCCGCTACGAATATGAGGTTCCATTGCAGGACCCATAGCTTTTGCAAAGCTTCCTACACAAGAAATTGCCTCAAGAGATGGCCTTCCTCTGCGAGGAGCAATCTACACATACAAGCTCTAATAAGCACAACAAATTTCAAGTAAACACCTGAGTAGCATAGGGCTGCCAAAGCATACCGCATCTTGCAAATGTGAAGTAATTGCTGGTAAATAAGGCACAAGTTCAACACCCAGAGCCCCAGCCATTTCTCCAAGTGCAACAAAACCGCTAGCGCGCTCGTCTGGTGTACGTAGAACAAACAAGATATGATCCATGCAAATCTGGAAAGGATAACAATACTCATCATGGAACAGCACAATTTTAACATTCCTATCTTCTACTATGACACTATGTTAAATGGGGAAAGGAAAACAACAGGACATGAAGTGCGGTACTAAGAATAACCTTCAGGTAATTAGTCACAAATCTGTCACGCAGGAAGTGGGCAATTCGAGGAAGAAGTGATGTTATACTACGTCGAACAAGCTGATCTCGATGCTTTAAATAATCGAGGACAATATCAGCCACTTCTCTGTACCGAGACATCATAAACTCCCCCGTATTCCTATAATATTTCATGCAAAATTAGACGATCAGATATTGGACATTGTTGTCAGAACTAAATGATGTTGTCTTACTTCTTTCATGATACACGATGTATCGCTGTTCACAAATTACATAATTAGACATGCATCTCATAATTGAAGAAATGCAATAAGTGTGGAGAGGATCAAATAAGGATGAATTATTCTCAGAGTGATTACTAATATCATGGCATCTTTTTTCTAAGAACAAGAAAGGCATCCAACCAAACAGTAAATTACCTCAGCAATTCTCCAACAGCCAATAATGAGCCATGAATACTATGAACAGAAGCATTCCTGCCAAGTCCAACTTGTGCGGCTTCACACATGCGGTAGTACCTGATAGAATCCAAAAATTAAAACGTAAGCCAGAGAAACCGCCATAATTGTATAGCAGAAGTGAAATGATGAAGAGTTGTGGAAATTGATGTGCTTTGGACACAACAAAAAAAGGCCCTGAAAGCAGAGTTATCCATAACAGTTAGTCCCAAAAAAAAAGAACTGGCCACGAAGGACCCCATACATTAAACTTTTAAAGACCACAACAACAACAACAACAACATAGCCTTTCAGTCCCAAGCAAGTTGGGGTAGGCTAGAGTTGAAACCCACCAAGAGCCCCAAGTCACGGTTCAGGCACTTCAATAGCTGCTTTCCAAGTACTCCTATTCAAACATAGATCTCTAGGTATATCCCAAGCTTTCAAATCTCTTTTTATTGCCTCCCCCATGTCAATTTCGGTCTTCCTCTACCTCTCCTCATATTATTAGCTTGGCTTAGGACTCCACAATGCACTGGTGCCTCTGGAGGTCTCCTTTGGACATGGCCAAACCACCTCAACCGATGTTGGACAAGCTTTTCTTCAATTGGTGCTACCTCTAGGCGATCACGTATATTATCGTTCCGAACTCGGTCCATTCTTGTGTGACCGCAAATCCATCGCAACATACACATTTCTGCAACACTCAGTTGTTAAACATGTCGAATCTTTGTAGGCCAACATTCTGCTCCATACAACATAGCCGGTCTAATCGCCATTCATACAACATACTCAGTTGTTAAACTTTTAAAGACCAAAAAATCAAATGTCAACATGCTCTTAAATCTTGACCAATGAATTTATGAATTTAGACCAGTAGATTGGAAATGCTGGTTCAACCGTTCAAGAGACTAAGGCTTGCAAAAGCTTTAGGTAGAAAGGGTGGCTGGTACGGATCATATATGAGCTTGCATGTAACAAGTTACTAAAAACTTGCATCTATTTCATATCTAGTCAGTCTGCAACTTTTTCTAGTGAACCATTTTCTTACGAAATGGAACTTTTGTAATCAAAGTACAAATCTGTTGGGAAGCAAGCCATCAAAGTCATTTTCTGGTGAGGATGATTTTTTTGGCGCACCAGAGCTAGCTGCACAAGCATGGCTACATACCACACAACAGCTGCAACACAACATTGGTATCATTTATGGCAGCACTTTCCATAACAAAGTACAAACAAATTTCTATTACAAGTGTCTCAAGTGGCTTTGGAAGCTACAAGGTCAAAAACACTAACAACTCACCCTAAATAAAGCTCAAAGCAATTCTCAACATTCGATGAAGTATACTAGTATATATCTTTTTTTTATTCTTTCCTCTTCTTCTAACAGTTATGGTTTTCAGTTATTTACCACGATCGACTCTTGATAGATTATCAAATACACATTCCAATTGACAAAAACTTACTCTATGTGCCAACTTTGGGTTCATTTATACACATTGTACACAACTTAATTCCAAATTGACAACCAGTTCCCTTAACAAGAAAACCAGAGCACTACTTCATTAGTGGTTAAATAATACATGCAAAAATGAGTGACTACAGAACTATTCAAATTAAATCTCCAAACCATTTTAACCATTTAAAGTGAGTTAACACACATTCTGGTTTAATGACACATAGATACCAAATTTGCAAAAGAATGTGAACATAAAAATTAGGCTTACCATTGTACACGCCAACGAGTCTCCCGTTTTTCAATAACATGGAGACAAGCACGCAAGGCTTCAACTGCTTTTTCACGAACAGCCTGTTTAGGGTCTCTCAGTGCTACCCATATAGCATCTACGAACTCAGTAACATGAACATTGAAAACTGTTGATGCATTTTCAGCCATCTCCTAAAGTATGGAAAATGTAGATTTGTAGAAATTAGAGAGTAGCACATATGGGAATAATGCTGACATTAATTCAGATACATCAACATAAATCACAAATGCATATATTGTTTTCACAAATCACAAATCTGGGAGTATATATAATACTCCATGATTCTAGTGGCAGTATGTGATCACCCATGACTCATTACAGGGCAGATGCTAGTGGTGGATTTGGTAGAGAGAGAGAAAAAGATTGTATGCTGTGCTAGTATATATATCCAATTCAGCCATGCATCAACGAATGAACAAATGATGCACTACTTTACACACAAAGCCACCCATGTTTAGTAATATATGAAGTAATAGTAAGCAAGACAAAAAATTGTGACTGCATTCACGATGGAAGGCTTATTTGCATGTAAAAGATTGCAAAAGGTTGATCAGTTCAACTTACTTTGAGAATGAGTACAGCTGCAAACCGGCGATATTCCACTCGATCACCAGTAAGCCACCCCAAAGCTGTTTTAATCTTTTAAAAAGAAAGGATGTTGGCAAAAAAATGAAAACATAATTGTCAAGCAAATCTGAGCCAGTATCACTCACCTGTCGCTCCACTTCATCTGCAGTCATTGCTCCCCCCACTTTTGCTAAATGACCCAGCACTGCACTCGCTGGAACTAGGATTTCAGGGTCGCGCTTCACTTCAAATACATTTCTCAAGAAGCTGGCGAACTTAGAAACTTTGGAAGCACCTTCTCCAAAGGGCATATCAATTAAAGCATCAATAGCACGGAGAGCCAGTAAATTTTCAGCGACATCGTTGCTCTGCAGTAAACTAGATATCTGCTCATAGAGCTGATCCATAAACCTTAAAAAAGCTTCACCACTAAGATCTCGGGCTTCCTCCTCAACATGTTTACGGAGCGCAGCAGCAATAACATCCTAGTGCCAACCAAAAAGCACAATTATATATAGCTACAGAATACATAAAACAAAGAAGAGAATATAGTGTACAGATCAGCATGAAGTATTTGTTGACGCCTTGATGGAATAAAAGAATCATGCCAAATACCAAATAGTTCAGAGGTTTAACAGTCCAGAAAGCTTAAACTTGGAAATAAACCCTTCCAGTAACAAAGCTATCGAAGGAGCGTTACAATCAACATACAACGCATATATATACCACCAAAATGGAAGGACGTTACCAATGAACGTAAACCCCACGCGTTCCCCCACCGTTACTAGTTACTACCGTGACATAGAGATAGAAACAGAAGGAGCAACAACAGCAAGTAATCCAACCAGTATCCAGTATGAAAATCAAAACAGAAACCCACGCCCATCCATCCACCACCAGCCAGAACTAGCTTCGTGGCCTACTGAGCAACAAAGAACTAGTGCAATGCGCACACTCATTTATCCAAGCAAATTAGCATAACATCCCCAACAAACCCACAACAGAGCAAAACCCTAGCCCCAAACCTAGTCGTTGAGTCAAGCTCTAGTCGAAACGCAAAAGTAGAGGACTCTGAGGAATATGGGGAGGAGGAAAGCGAGGCACGCACCGCTCCAGACGAGATGTAAGCCGCGATGTTAAATGCGTGGTCCTTAGCAATCAAATCTGCGTACAAGATGGAATCTCGATTATTTTCAGCGAAACCAAGGGATTCCGTGAGCGCATCCGGGGGAGGAAGCTGGGTGTACCTTTGGGCTTCTTCCCGATCTCCGGGAAGTGCGGCGAGGGCTTCATGGCGGTGTTGGCGGCTCCACAGCCGGCGCGCCGGATAGCGGCGGAGGCGGGGGACCGACAAGGGTTTAACTTCGCGAACGCGCACGGCAGGAATGGACGAGTTCGCTCTCTCAAATCGGCCGAACGCGCTCGTCCACCGAGACGCCGTCTTGCTCCGTCTCTCTGTCTCACTCACGCGGACGCTCCACGCGAGCAGGCAGGCCGAGGAGGGCGGCGGTGCGAGGAGAGCGATGGCGCGAGGAGGGAAGGACGCGCGGCTCAGCGACGGCTCGGCTGTGTGGCGGCCCAGCTGGGCGGCGGCGCGAGGAGGGCGACGGCTGCGGCTGGGCGGCGGCGCGGTTGGGCCGCGCTGGCGGAGAACGGTGAACGGGGAAGATTTAACTTTTTACCATCAGAAGAATCGCCGCCTCCTGATGTGACCTCGAACGGATGACAATACGATTTTAGCGCGCAAGGAGAGAGATGTAGAATTGTCACTTTTACACTTATGGCACGGTAGCACGCGAGTCCACATCGAATCCGAGGCAGAAGGGGTGACAAATGACCGTAGCTGCCCCTGCCCTCTGCTGCTAACATAGCTGGGCCGCACTCAGTCGCCTCACCCGGCCATTTTCCCGCTCGTTCTTTGTCTTCCCGCTCTGCCGTAGCCCTCTGCCGCCATCCGACGACGCCACCACCTTCCTCTCCCTCCTTCCTCTCCTAGCTTTCTCGATGGAGCATTACTCGGAGTCGTCTGGAGGTGGACAGCCGAGGAGCAGGCTTCACGGTGGCCTGAGCACCCGCATTGCCTTGGTCGGTCTCGATCCCATTGGTGAGCTCAACGGTTTTCCTGTTGATCCCTTGCCTGAATTGCCATCTTACTCGAGTGGTGGAAGGGCGGACCAAGAAGAGCAATGAGAATCATGGCCGTCTGTACTTCAAGTGTGCAAAGAATGGGGTGAGTGGTCTCCTGGATTTTCCTAAATTAGCACAGTTAGGGTTCTAATTTGTGTCATTTTTTTAGTTCCCCAAGTTGTGTGGGTACTATCCATTCGAGAAGCAGTACTTTCAGCATTTGAAGGATCTCGGTATCGTCATTGTTCGGCCATCAAACTGGGCAGAGGTGGTGGAAGAAGAAGCTTCAGTGGGAAGTCCAGATGGTGGCAAACAAGCAGCAGAGGAAGAAATTGGAGCTCAAGCTAGAGAAACTGATGTTGAAGATGAACATGTTCATTGCTTGTGTTGTATGTGTTGCCTTTGGGTGTGTAGTGATGTATGCTGTAATGAAGTAATGGATGAATGAAACTGAAAAATGTTGTCCCCATAATTTTATTGTCTGGATGGATGAATGAAACTAATGGATGACTGAAACTGGATGGATGAATGAAACTAATGGATGACTGAAACTGAAATGATGAATTGACACATAATTCACAGAGGTAGCTTAAGGCCACACATAACAGGTTGCTTAAGGCCACACATAATTCACAGAGGTAGCACAAGGGTTTCAAGTGGCACATAACTTAATAGAAACCATAACAGGTAGCTTAAGACCACACATTACATCACGGCAGCTTAAGGCCACACATTACATAGTCTTGTGGCCACATAAAGCACATTACATGTTCAGGTGTTTCACTTTTTCTTCCCTTTCTTTGCTGGAGTCTTCTTTCCTGGACTCTTTCTGACATTGGATGCCAGCTATTTCCCCCTTGGTGTCATCTTCCTTGGAGCACCATCAGCAGGCATGTCTTCAATCTGGTTTACAATTTGCAAATCAAGGCTTAGAGGTGTTCTTGAGCTTGATGGTGGAATTGTCTCCAGTGGTCGCACATCCAAGAGATGCCTCTCTGGTTGTTCTGCTGCTTCTGCAGCCTCTCTTGCTGCCTTTGCAACTACCTCTCTAGCCATTACTGCTCTTGTCCTCGATGTTCCTTGGTCTGTTGGTGGCTGGTCCTTCTTGGCCTTCTTTTTGCCTGGTCTAGGTGCTGTCTTCTTGGTCCTCTTCCTGTAAATAAACACCACAGTTGTTGCTTATTTGTTGAAATAAGATAACAATTTGGTATTTACCTTTTCTTTGTCCCTATCAGTGCACACCTCCAGCTACCACTTCTATGGCCATACTCACCACAACCAGTACATTTTACCTACTTAGTTCTTTTTCCAGTTCTTTCAGTTAGAGATAGGTACCTGCTCTTCTTCAATCTGTCTGGTTGTTTTTTCTTCTTGGACAGTGGTGGCAACAACTTGAAACCCTTGTTAACTTTAGACCATTGGTCCCTGTCAGTGATGTTTGGGATAATACCATGGTAGACAGCCTGAAACTTCTTAACAGAGTAGTATTTGTCCACATATAGGTCTATTTGGGGCTGCCTCTATAGTGGTGATGACAGCCAGTGCATGTGGGCATGGCTTCCCAGTTATCTGCCATTCTCTACAGGTGCAAATATGCTTTGTAAGATACACAACATGCCTCCTCACTTCTTCATCTTTGTATATCTCTATGACTTCTACTTCTTCTGGATGCCCCTTGGTCACTTTGAGGTGGCCTAGACCCTTGAAAGCTGCATTGAGCTGATGTATGACAGCAAGTAAGGTTTCTCCAGTCAAGGCAGTGGAGATCTTCCTTCTCTTAGCAAACAGGACCATTGTTTTCTCCCTGATAGTATTAGCCAAACAATGCACAGGTAGATTCTTGTGCTCTTTGATCCATGCATTCCAGGACTCAGCTAAATTATTATTGATGTAGTCACATTTGATATCACTGCTGAATTTGCTCCTAGCCCAAAGTAGGTTATGGTGCTCTTTCAACCAAGTAAGCACACCAGGGCTAGCTGCCACAACCTTATCAAAGAAATACTTGAATTTGTGAGGAGTATAAGCCCTAGCTGCAGGCATATGTTTTTGGCATAGACATCTCCACTGTAATATTTCTTTATATTCTCCATCAAATGTCTGAAGCACTTTCTCTTCTCACACTGAGGCCACACTTGAGCCACTGCTGCCTCAAGACCCTTACAAGCCTTAGTGCATACTACTAACTTGTCCATAGGTCCAATTGCTTTGCTAAGCTGCTCCATGAACCAGATCCAGTTTTCCTTAGTTTCTGAGTCAAACAATCCAAATGCTAAAGGATACATCCAATTATGACCATCTAATGCTTGGGCTGAGGGCAAGTGGCCATTCCACAACCCATTAAGGGTTGTGGAGTCTATACTAATGTATGGTCTACATCCATGTCTAAAACCATCTATGGCTGCCTTAAAACAACAAAAAATCTGCTAAAATGAATCTTCCCATCAACTTCTTCAGTAGCTATCTCAACTATGGCACCAGGTGATCTCATCTCTACCTCTGCCTTAAATCTATACAACCAATTAAAGGAGTCATCCCACTTATCAAAAAGCTTATTGGCTGCTCTCTGTTTGCCATACACTACATTTGGTAGGGGATCTCAATCTTGTATTTGGTCTGCAGCTCCTCTTGCACTTCCTTTGGACCCATGCTTGGCTTCTTCTTGAGTAGTGGAATAGCCCTCTCTGCCACCCAAGCTTGTGAGGCCATCCTACCAACCACTCTGCTTCTAGAGGCACAATTATGTTGCCCTTGATTTATTTGCACCTACACATGCACAAAATAGCCAAACATAAGTAACCAGACAAACATAACAGCCAGACAGTTTAAATGAAACAAAACAAATCTATAAAAAAATACCCTGACACTCCCATCGTGTTGGGTTCTAGCTCTAATAATCCAAGGACATCCAAGAGAAGCACAGTTTCCCCTAAACCTTGATGTATCAGAGTGTACAGTTTAAAGCTCAAACTCCTTGACAATTGCATGTTGTCTCACAGCTAATCTGAAATCATCCATAGAAGGGTAAGAAACCCCTACAGACATATCTGGATTATCCTATCCCGATCAAACACTGGCTCCTCACCCACATGATCATCAACTGGTACAACTCCTTCTACCATATCACTTTGTATCTCAGCTGTCATGGTAGGGATAGGCACAACTTCCCTAACTGCTTCATCTGCTGCTTTGAAACCCATTGCCTCATATACTTTGTCCTCATCAGCAACTTCCTTGGCCTCTCCATCCTCATTAAGCTCTGCCAATATAGTCAACTCAGCCCAATCAACCTCTTTTGCTTCTTCCACTAGCATAGATGGAGGTGGAGAGCTGTCGGTGTCACCACTGCCTTCAACATTATCAGGAACAACACTGCCTTCCACATTATCAGGAGCACCACTGCCTTGTGCATTACCAGGAGCAGCACTGTCTTGTGCATTACCAGGAGCATCACTGCCTTGTGTAGAAGTGACACCAGATGCACACCTAGCACCAGAGGTAGCATTGGCACTTTGAGCATGTTTGCTGACTACATCCACTACAAGCACAGCTACCCTATCATCCCATCTATCTTTTATTAGCTGCTCAAAATGTTCATCCCTCCTAACTTTCCATTCAGATTCACTGTCACTGTCAACCATCCAAACATCCAATGTCTATGAAGGTCTCCAGATTATCTTACTGACCATTTCATCATGAAATTTAGACAGAGAAAACTACACAGTCCTATCCAGCCATAGTTCATGCTCCTACGGTGGCATTTCTACTTGCCAGTACTCACCATCAGCAACATACTTAGAAACCTTAACAACTAATCTAAACGCGTTGCCAGGATCAATCTTGACATAATAACGAACAGAAACACAAATCAAACTGTTAGACGCTATCCTACTATACATCATCTTCCCAATCCGGAATCAAAGCGAGGATGAAGTGCACTGAAGTTTAACTTACCAAATAAGGCAACCACTCCAATCCATTGCATCTCCTTCAATCTCCACCACAACAGAAGCCACTACATCAACGGCCTACGAAGCAAGGAAGGAGGATAATTTTACCATCACTGGTAGGAACCCTAACCTAACCTACAATCCCATCAAAACTAGTGCAATAAAACGAGTGGGATGGCGATAATGGCGGTCCACACGTACCTTCAATCCATCGAGAAAGCTGAGAAAGGAAGGAGGGAGAGGAAGGCGGCGGCATCATCGGATGGCGGCGGCGGCGATGGAGGGCTACGACGAGAGCGGGAAGACGAAGAACGAGCGGGGAAATGGGCCGGACGAGACGACTGAGTGTGGCCCGGCTGGGTTAGCAGCAGAGGGCAAGGGCAGCCGTGGTCATTTGCCACCCCCTTGCTGCCTCGGATCCGACGTGGACTCACGCGCTGTCGTGTCACGAGTGCAAAAGTGGCAATTTTGTATCTCTTCTCTCCGTTGCATGCTAAAATCATATTGCTATCCATTGAAGTGAGATCTCAGGAGGTGACGATTCTTATAATGATAAAAAGTTAAATCTCTCGGTGAACGGGAGAAGAACGAAGAAGAGAGGAAAAGGAGCCTTCGCCGATTTTTTTAATAATAATAATAATAATATAATAATAATAATAATAATAGAGAGGGAAAAGGAGCGGTTTGTATGACACGTGGGCCCCACAAGCAACGGGTTAAATCTGCTATCTCATCCACTGCTCCAAAGAATGTCTAGCCCCGTTCGCTAACATATCAGCATGGCTTATGAGCCACGGTACAGTGTTTTTCTCTCACATCAAATTAACCAATAGTATTTTTTCGTCTAGCTTTTCAGCGAAGCGAACAAAGCTCGTTGAAAAAAAACTGAAATTAATTTAGCTTGACTATAACCAATCGTATCCATAGGATAACTTTTGTTTTTAAAAATAAAGAAACTTTATACTACTTCAATTCTCAATATAAGCCCAGCTGAATACATTGAGATAAAAAGTTAGGGATATCATGCAACCCGTACATTTAGAATTTGAAAAGCAAAGCAAACTTGGATGTACGATATGCAGCCATGTTTGCTTCCCTTCTTACGTGAACCAAAACAAAATGTATGCATTGTTGATTAAGATCTTGGATTTAATTTAGCACTCAAATAATAGCACACCTACTAGTCAGTATCCCGCACGTTGCCACGGGAAAGTGTTTGCAGTTACGATTGAATAAGAAGTAAGAAAAATCAAGGTGAGGAAGATGGATGCATTTAATGTTGCTTGAGCTTATTCAGCACTATTTTTTAGCCATAAAATAGTATTTTTCTCTCACAATATTTTAGCATAAGCATTAGCATAACCTAAATTTCAGCATAAACAAACAAAGTTTTATCTGGGTAAAGCCTTTCTGCACCACAAAGGATGACAAAAATTTCTAAAAATAGTATCCATATTCACAGGGGACAGAACAACATTGATTGATGTTAGAAATTTAAGTACATCCAAGAATATGTACAATGAACCCATGTCACTTTAGATTGAGTTGCCTGAATTGCAAAATATTTGGACGTTTTATATTTTATTTCAGCCACTACTAGAAACTAAAGATTTTATGAGGGGGATAGTTTTTCGTGAGAGTGCAAAACACTCTCATGAATACGAGGGTGATGTAAATCCCACCACAAAAATTTATTTTCATGAGAGTGCTCCACACACCGTCGTAAAAATTAGCTGTTTTCGTGAGAGTATTTAAATACCCCATGAAAATGACTATCCCGCCACGAAATTGTCTATTTTCATGAGAGTGATCATTTTCATGAGAGTCAAATTCCACCGCCATGAAATATGGGTTACTGGTTTTCAGTAGAAAAATAATTACTTAAATACTAGAAATTGAAGAACATGAACAAAAATTTTCTCCTTTTAATCTGCAACGAAATTTTGTAATTAGTCTTTCTCACTTGTGCTAACTCCAAATATGGTGATTCCTTTTCCTATATATTCCTAAAATCATGCTCTATCAATATATTATGTTGTTACATCTATCATTTTTGTCATCTTTTCATGTGACTTTGTTCTATCAATTCAAAATTTGAATTTCAAAAAATAGCAACTTCAAACAATATTTTCAAGTAGTAAATGATTTTAGCTGAAAAAGTCATGAACATAAAAGTTGTACAACTCATTAAGATCTATAACTTTTATTTTGGTTATTTATTTATATGACAAAGTGTTAGTAACATTGTTCACAAATTTACAAAAATGTCAACTTTTATGTTCATGACTTTTTCAGCTGAAATCATTTACTCTTTCAAAATGTTGTTTTAAGTTGACATTTTTTGGAATTCAAATTTTGAATTAATAAAACAATATCACATGAAAAAATAACCAAAACAAAAGTTGTAGATCTCGTTGGTTTCTACAACTTTGTTCTTGATGACTTTTTCATTTGAAATCATTTACTTTCTCATAATATTATTTGAAGTTTTCATATTTTGTAATTTAAATTTCGAATTGTTCAAACAAAGTTGGAATGAGAAATGACCAAAATAAAAGTTGTAGACCTTGATGATTTCTAAAATTTTGTAGTTGACGATTTTTTTATTTGAATTTGTTTATAGTTTAAAAATTATATCTTATTCAATTTAGAGTTTATATGATTTTTTGAAGAAAAAAGTGTAATTCAACCCATTCAATGGTTTTTGGGCCGGCACTATGCGGCCTGATGTATTCTAGCCGTTAGATAAACCCCTGATGAATCAGAGCCATTGGATCAAAAGCACAAGTATATAAGCACCTCTTCATCCCTCCCAAACCCTAGCCTCCTACTCTCTCTCGGACACCCTCGCTCGGCCACACGCACATCCCTCTCCCTCGTTTCCATCTTCCTCTCAGCCGCACGGACATCTCTCTTCCTCTCGATCTCGATCTCTCTAGCATGGGGCCTGGGCCCCAGATTGAGCGCGGGGCGTGGTCCCTCCTGTGGCAGGCGAGGGCGCGACCTCTCCGGCGACTACGCGGTGGCGTAGAGTCCGCTGCCCCCTCCGTCGGCGGTACGGGGCCCCGAGCCCGGGTCAACATCGGGCGTGACCTCTCTGGCAGCGACGTGGGTTTTGGAGCCCAGATCGACACGGATGTGTCCCCTCTGGCGGTGCCTCTGGTCCCTCGAGCCCCTCTGGCGACGGCGTGGGACCTCGGTGCTTCTTCGGCGACGACTTGACCAGATCTGTCGTCGGTGAACTCAATGGCCTGGGAGCTCCTCGGTCAACGAAAGCAGGTGACCATGCTGGTCCCCATCTAAAATAAATTGTGCATGTATCATGTTTAGAAAATGGTGATAGTTTCTGAAGCTGTTGATATACTTTCCTGATGTTGAAATAGCTGTGGGTCGGGACACTATTTTTATGATCCAAATGATTTCAGTGAATTGGGCTGCTCTAATACATGTATCTGCATATTACTTTAATTGTTAATAACACTATGGTTAATGCGCGCATAGATGTCTTTGCCTGCTTCATTGGGATGATGGTGCTTGTGCTTGAAAGAAATTAAGCTTCTTACTCCTCCGTTGACGATAGTTAACTATCATTATAAATCGTCAATAAAAGTATGCATAAGGGCATAATTGAGATCACCAACAAAGGTCTTGGGGTTTAAATTAATAAATTTCATAAGTTTTGGTGAATCTGTGATTTCTGTAGGGTTTATTTAGAAAACCATCAAGGTGAACCTAGATATCAGAGTTAATTGCGCTTATCCATAGCAAAATGCACACTAAAAGACTCTAGAAGACTCGAGAGGAGTCCACACCAAGGAAGATCCCGAGGGGCTGCCACCGGCCCCACCTGCAGACCACCCGACCCCTAGGCCCACCTGACAGCCTCCGCGTTGCAATGTCGGTTCTCTATCGCCTCCTTGGTTGCATCTATGCCATTTCTTAAGTCGGTTTGATCCAAGGGCTCACGTTGGACGCTCTGGCCTATATATATCAGCCCCTGCCCCCTGAAGGCATCAAGTCATTTGAGAAGACGGAAACCCTAATCATCCTCAGAGCTCCATCATATTCTAGAGCATAGCTAGTTAGGCTAGGTCTAGAGGGAGGCAAACAGGTTTCGCTTAGATTCCCGATCGTGTAAAGAGCATGGTTCGGTATAATCTTTGTACCCCCTCTCTCTTTTGTATCTCTATTATTTTTATATGCTTGCTATAATTGTTATAACAATATTATTATTCATCTTATTCATTTCTTCATTATAATGTTCATTGGCTACTTTAATTATATACCTAGTATAGTTGGATTATCATCATATTCATGCATATGTTCGTATAGTGCTCACCCTAAGGATCCATGGGTGGGTGGTCGACATTGTGTTAGCGTGGTGCTTATACGTTATTTATCTGTGGATACACACTATAGATCGTGGACGTGACACTCCTGTTGAGTCCTTTGTAGTCCACTCCCCGATATAGGTAGCACGTAGGATCTGGTTACAAAGGGGGACAAGCTCTGTTCTTAGTCTCTCTTAGTAATTCCCTTATGTGTAGATATGAAGATGATCTCAACAATGACTATTAGGTATAATTGCACTAATCAATGTATGCTTTGACTTAGAATTAAGAATGACTTAGGAATTATTCCTCTAATATTCTACTGGACCATGCTAATGTCATAGAAAGGAGTACTTTGAGTGATTTATCATTATCATTGATCAATACTTATCATATATATATATATCTTATCCTATGACTTACCTCTGTTATGAGTAGAATATTGGTTATGGTTTACTTCTCCATCAATAGTATAAGTTATCAATGTTTGTCCATGCTAGACCTATCCTGTGGTAAAATATAAATAATGATATGTGGAATACTCTCGGGTGAAGTGCTATAATGATATAATTATCTGTGCGCTTACAGATTCCTTTTTATTCATATCTATATATTCCTCCTAGTCACATAAATTAATAAAGAACTATTTAGTATTATTCTAGTAGTAATGCTAGGTAGTACCAATAAGCATTTCTAGCATCATCACCAGGGATGATAACCTAGTAAAGTAATGTTATGAGATATAGGTTTATAATAGGTGGCTATTAAAACAAGTGACAAGTTAATAAATACCAACAAACATTTCTGGCGCCGTTGCCGGGGACTAGATTTAAAACTCTGTTCTTAGTAGCGATGCTAAGAAATGTCAATAAGCATTTCTGGCGCCATTGTCGGGAAGGTAGCTAGGCAAAGGAAGTATTGATAAACTTATACTTATTGATGTGATTTATGATAAATCATATACCCCTGCTCAAGCAGGATTGCCCTTGTTTTGTCTACATTCATATCTTATGCAGGGTAATGTATGACCAGTTTTGACCTTCCGACAAACTACATTGACGATCCAGAAGCACTACTTCAGAGGACTAAGGCTAAACTCAAAAAAGTTTTAGCTTTAGAGTCAGAAGACAACCACATAAGGCGAAGCTTAATACCAGAATTTGAAGCCATGGCTGACAGGACTCTCCGTGGATTCTCTGCTCCAACCACTGCCAACATCCAGACTAGACCCACAGTCAATGTGGGCGACAATGGATTCGAGCTCAAGCCGGCCCTCATCAACATGGTGCAAGCGAGCTAATTTTGTGGAAAGGCACATAAAGATGCTAGTGCTAATCTCCAATACTTTCTGGAGATCTACAACACTTTCACCATCAAGGGAGTAACCAAGGACGCCATACTACTTCATCTCTTCCCATTTTTACTTTTGGGAAAGGCGAAGCAGTGGTTCTACGCCAACAAAGGCAGAAACACTACATGGGATAATTGATCCACTGCCTTCCTAGTAAAGTTCTTTTCCACGGGTAAGACCAATGCTCTGTGTGGGAGAATTTCAAGTTTTCAGCAGCAACATGATAAATCTATCCCTGAGGCATGGGAACGTTTTCAAGACTATATATCAGAATGTCATCATCATGGGATAGAGAATTGGCTACTCATGCAGACGTTCTACCATGGGTTGACTAACGTACCCATGAGACCATGGATGATGCTGCTGGAGGTACATTCTTGTCACTTACACTTCCAGCTACGACCACTTTTGTAGAGAAGATGGCCTCCAACCAAGGCTAGAATGAAGAACGTGTTTAGACCCGCAAGAGAGGTGGAGGTATGCATCAACTCAAGGAGGTAGACATGTTGTCTGCCACGATGGACCTACTGATGAAGAAGCTCGAAGACCGAGCTAATGAAAAGCAAGAAGTCATGCACATTCATGATTCACGCATGACATGTGAAGTATATGGCAACACTGGGCATTTAGAGAATAGCTGTCCTAAAACCCAAGATGATGTAAACTTTGTCAACAACAACTACTATCGTCCTCAATAGAATCAATGATGGAACCTGCAACAGAGGCTGAATTACCAAGGTAACTACCAAGGTAACCCTCAAGGTAATAATTATAATAATTTCAATCAACCACCCTTGAAAGAATTAATTGCTGGCCAATCTAGACTTATGGAAGGATTATCTAAGAAGGTAGCTAACAATGATAAAATTCTAGAAAATATAAGTAATAGAATGGATAGCTTTGCTTCTGCCATTAAGAACCAGCATAGCTTTAATAAAATGATAGAATCACAAATAACTCAGCTAGCGGCTGCTGTTTCTCCGTCCGACAAAGGTAAGATTCCAGGGCAGCCGAAAGATTTAGAAACTACAAATCTTATCGATATTCACAATGTAGCTTTCTACTACACGCAACCATCAGAGGGAAGGTGGATAGATTACACCCTACCCAACAAGAAAGGTGATCTAGGGAGACCTGTCAACCCTATCGTCATAGGACCGTATATCTTTCGGGGAGCTATCTATGACTTCGGAGCAAGTGTCAACATCATGCCTAAGGTAATTTATGAGAAAATTTTAGGAGATCCTTTGTTGTACACAAATATGCATTTGCAGCTTGCAGATTAGTCACTCTGCTACCCCAAGGGAGTTCTTGAAGATGCCATCATCCGAGTGGGACAATCATATGTTCTCATAGACTTTGTGGTTTTGGAACTAGGTGGAGATGAAAGGGCACCTGAAAGGGGACCGTGACGCTAAAGAGGGAGGGTGAATTAGATAACTTAAAACTCTAACTCTAAACTATGACCTCTTTTTCTACCCTTAGCAAAACCTATGCAAATAGATAAACTATCTAAATGTGCAACTACGATTTTGTTAGTGTGTTTCTATCTCTACCGTAAAAGGAGTTATGCAAATAATGTAAATGCGAAAGCTAAAGAGTAAGGTAGAGATATGCAAACTTCATCGATGACTCTAATATTTTTATCGAGGTATCGAGAAGCACGCAAGCTTTCCCTAGTCCTCGTTGGAGCCCCTTACAAGGAATCCCTCGCAAGGGCTAAGCTCCCGGTCGGGTAACTCAGTGGATAGCCCCGGGCCTTCCCCTCATGCAAGTGGGTCTTTGGTATGCCTTCCGGCAAGCCTCTTCTAGACCGCTCTCCATCGTCTTCACTATCAAGCTTCGGCCAAACCACCATAGGCCTGGTTCCCTTCGGTATACGGTGGCGGCCACACCATAAACGCGGTTGGTGTGATCTCGTAAGACTACAAGCCCCTCCGATGTACAACAATGGTGCGCGCAAGCACCGAGTGATAAGAGGTATGCAAACCTCACTAAACACTAGGCCTAAACCTAGAACAAGCACATAAGCGGTGGTCTAATCAACCTAAGCACTTCACAAAGCACCTACGTTAATCACCTAATGAATCACTAAGCACTATGCAAGTGGAGATCACTAAAATGGTGTATCAACACACTTGGTATGTTTCCTCAACTCCACTCTTCTCAAATGGCTAGTTGGGGGGTCTATTTATAAGCCCCACCGAGAAAGTAGCCATTGGGAGCGAAACCTAGCTTTCTGCTACTGACCGGACGCTGTTGTCGTCCTGACCGGACGCGTCTGGTCGTCCCGACCGTTGGAGCGCGCACGTGGATCAAACGCACTGCCAAGTCCAGTCGCTATTGATCAGACGCGTCCGGTCACGCTGTCGCCGCTCTAGAACCTCTCTGGACTCGATCGGACGCTGTAGTTCCTACATCCGGTCGATCACCCACTAGTGTTTGGTTAGTGTTGAGCTATTGTCGCGACAGTGAACAGTGTCATCATCGTGTCTGGTCACTTAAAGTCCTCAGCATCCGGTCGCTGCTATTGCCGGGCATCTTCATCGGACACATCCGGTCGCTATAAGGGCCACATCCAGTCACCTCTGTGAAGCTCATTTCTTCACGATCTTGCGCTTGGCTTGGCTCCTATCTTCATGCTTGGACTTTACTTGATACCTTGGGTCTTCTCTTATGCTTCTAGGGTCTTGCTTAAGGTGTTGATCATCAGATCATCATGTCGCCTTTGTTCAAGTCACGTGTTGCACCCTATTGAACTACAAAACAATCACTTGCAAATTCATTAGTCCAATTTGGTTGTGTTGGTCATCAAACACCAAAATCCAAAGTAAATGGGCCTAGGGTCCATTTTTCTTACAATCCCCCCTTTAGTGATTGATGACAACACGACTAAAACAAGCAAATAATAATTTTTTTTTGGAATTTAAAAACTATTTACTTACTAGGATGCAATGCAAAGGGCAATGTTATATGATGTTAAAATATACCACATGTAAACATCTTTAGAAACTTATCTTGCTCTTGCAAATGTCCCCATGTGGCATTATGGATTTAAGCCTCTCCTAACTCCATAATCTACTATCCTCTCTTTCTCGGACCATTACCACTTGTCAATTATTATGATCGGGCTTGCTTTTGATCCTACAAATTCTCCTCCTTTGGAATCAAACAACAAAAAGGAAGATATTAGTAGCACAAGGGTGGGTTAAACTTTGTGATCCTTTGTATGTGGAGCGGAATAGGTCATAAAATTTGACTTTCACATTACATAGACTAAGCCCCCCCTAAATATATGCATACATATGATGGAGAATTAAGTTTATGCATAATTGGCAAATTAATGCTCAAAGGAGTTTAATCTATATAATGCATGGAGAAAGCATATAAATACCAAAGTGAAATCAACATGATGATATTGGTTTAGAAATATCACATGTGAAAACCAATTTGATTTATACCACTTGCAATAGATGGTGGATATTTGAAGTATGATGCTTAACTCCGGGGACTCCATTTTCCTTGCAATGCGACTACAACACACATGATAAGCTTAAAAAGGTGTTAGTCTCAAAGCATCCAACTTGTAGAGTAATCTCCCCCTAAATTTGTGCACACAAGCATAGAATATTTGTAGGAGACATGCACATTGATTTTAGAATAAAAAATAATACCACTTGAAAGATGACACCACATGAATGTGAGAATCATTTTCGTAGGTGATATTCGGGAGAAATTATCTACAATTTAGACTTTGGCACATATTAGATGAACAATTGTAAAATAAGCTATGTGCCATGCTCCTAAACAATTTAAACCATGTAGGTTTGCTCCAAGGGTTAAAAATGAAACCAAGTAAGCCTACCATAAGATATACCTAGTGTATGCAAGACAAAAGATTAAACATGCAAATGCAAACCTAGGCATAAAGAGGAACTAGATGCTCATTGAAATTGAAGAAATTAAATCTAGTTACCTAACATGGGAAGGGAAATTTGGGTCCATAGTATTCACTAACCCACTTGGTAATTTCCTTGTCCATAATGATGCACCCCATGAAATGCACCCATATTTTGCCAAGTCTCTAAATTCGCCGAAGTCCAAACGGACTCCTCACTTCCCTTTTGGGATCCAAACCTTCTTGGTACTCTTCATATTTGAAATGATTTTCTTTGGCACCCAAAAGCGTTTGACCCCATTGTTGGCTTGCTTGTTCACCTTGATGGCCACAACCTTATTATTTTTCTTCTTCTTTAACAAGTATGGTGTGGAGGCCTTCTTGTTCACCTTGTTGGTGTGGGTGTTAGAGAGCTTGCTTGTTTGCTTTTTCTCTTTCTTCTTTGCTCCTCCCCATTCTTCACCTTGCACTCATAGGACTTGTGACCTTCCTTGTGGCACACATGTAGAAAACCACGGTTTGTCCTTCATCAAGCTTCTTCACTCCCTTGATGGTGTTATCTTGATGAAGTTGGGCTTGCTCCGTCTTGCCTTTCACTTGAGTCAAGTCCTTGGGGAGGCAAGCCACTTCTTGCTTGAGTTGCTCATTCTCCATTACGACCTCTTGTGTGCATATATCTACAATAACTTTCTCAACACAAGCTTGGTTGCACAAGGGCGAGTCTAAACATAAATTATTGCAAGAAGTAGAAGCATCCTTTTTAGGCATGTCAAAAATTAAACCTTTCTTTTTAGGTGCCTCGGTGGATGTTGTACCGACAGCTTTGAAATTAGCAACTTTATTTGTTAGCTCATCACAATGTTTGCACATGGTTTCCATTTTAACAAGTAAACTTTTATAAGCATCTTGTGAGCTAGCTAACTTTTCTTTTAGTTTTTCATTTTTCTTTATAAGTTGCACATCATTGATTGTGCATGCATTTGTTGTTGCACTAGCCTCAAGTTGCTCAATTTTAGTAGATAGCTCCATATTAAGATTGGCAAAAGTTTCATTTTGTTCAAGCAAAGTAGCATAAGCTTGTTGTAAGCTATCTAGTTTTTCTTTTAATTTTTCAAGCTTCTTTTGTTGACTAGTGCAAACTTTAGCAAAGTTAAGATTTTCTTGCACAATTTCATCATAAGAAAGTAGCTCATCATCACTATCACTATCATTCTCACTATCACTAGGAATAGACTTTTTGTTACCTCGTGCCATAAGGCACACACGTGAGGTTCTCGATGATGAGTGCTTGTGACTTCGCCTGTTCTGATGGTCTTCTTCTTCACTTGAAGGATCATCCCATGACCTTATTGAAGATGAAATCTTGAATTTGGATGGGCACACCCTTGATATTGAGCCTTTAGATCATCTTCTCCACCTTGTTGATAAGTTTGATTGAATCTTCATCAAGGTCAGAGCTAGAGGAAGAAGATTGATATCGCAGAACCGACCAATTTATAAGAGTACAAGTACAACGACAGCCCGCAAGCGGTCGCACTGTCATACTTGAACCCATATAAACCCGATAGTCCGTCGAGTACCACGACGGGTCTCGATAAACGATTTACAACAACCAAGATCGTACAGGATTTAACATACATGCCACATATTACATAAAGTTCACAGATACATTTCATCATCAGAGTACGAATAAAAGTTATTACAAACCGAGTTTGATAGATAAAGCGGAAGCAAATAAGTTCGAAAATAAAGTTTCCAACATAGTTTGATACAGTGCCAAAATACCATCACGGTCCACAAAAGCATGCAGAAGGATTAATAAGAAGCTTGCCCAAGGCTTACTCCTCATCCACAGTGGGATAGAAGCAACTCTTGCAATAACCATGATATACAGTGCCATCTGCAACATGGGAAATAAAACCCTGAGTACGAGAAGGTACTCAGCTAGACTTACCCGCCATAAACCAGAAATAAAATGACTCCAAGGATTATGCAAGGCTGTATAAGTGGAGATAGCTTGACAACATTTTGCATGAAAGCAAATGACTTACTGTACACTTAGGATTCCTTTATCAATTATTTATAACTATCCATCTCTAGATTAGCAACTATCCTGTGCCAAACATGTGGTATATCAATTGAGAAGCATACAATAGTAACCATAGCAGGTATTGTAATTCCATATTCATCCGAACCATCATGTTTCATAACACAGTTACTACGATGTTGGAGCTAGTCAAGTTTCTCACTATCCGGGAGAGACGGCGATTCGAATCGATTTCAACCAGCTGAGAATTTATTCCTAACACAAACCCAGGTCTACCAGCCACGATAGCCTTAGGTCACCTTTGGTACAACTCAGGTACACATTTCACGGGTCCGTACCGCGCCGCACAATCTAGAACACCAGATGCCAGGATGCTCAGGCCCAGCCTGCCCTTGGGCTCAGTCTGATCGTTCCCCAGAAGGAGCGCACAACAGAACGGGTCCCGGCCTGAATTGAATTACTCGGCTTCGCGGTCGGAACGAGTTATCCGGCCAGCTAAGTGAGAGGCATGCGTTCAATCTTGTCAGAAGTTCCAACAACGGTACGGTCCTTGATCGACACAGACGGGGATAGATCCACACCCAAGACCTCCATGTCTTGTTGCTTCTCTATCGACATCCCGCTCGGTCTCCATTTACATTAACCATGGTTCTTTTCCACGATAGCAATTATAACCAACCGTGCTCCGGTATCCACCTATATATCGTAGGTGACAGGAAATCACCCGACTTCTACTGGTCTAAGCATGGCTAAGCATATATTCGATCCTTGACCTATACCAGTTAAAGGTGTAATAGTTGGACAAGGAATGTATATGCATCAAGTGGTTCCATTCAACTCTTATAACCTAATGCATCAATCATAAGTACTTAAGTAATCATTTGTAAAATACTGGGAGACTTAGAATGCTCCGGGGCTTGCCTGGGATCCGACACAAGTCAGTTCAGTTAGCTTGCACCGACTTGGTGACATCTCCGGTCCTAGCACTTGCTTAGTCCTTCCATCTTCGGGATAGATCCACCAAACACCGTCTTCGGGTTTAACTCCACATCACATCCTTCACATGGTTTATCTAGCGTACCTAAATGAGATGCAAGATGCATGTGTATGAATTCATGGAAGTGCAATAGACAATACATCGCATGCAGTAAGTAAGACAAGCACAAGGTTACGTTAACATGCACAAGCACTTCGCATTGCTTACTTTAAATATCACATAATTTATCATGCCATGATAGCAAAGAAGACGACAACACCAAGCATGACACAAGTTTCCCAAGATTTCAGGTACTCTAACTCAACCATCATCAAAGGTATGAGCCACACTTAGCAATATACAAGCAAACAACTATAATTGGAATCTGTCAATTTCTGGACATGCAAACAGCAGCTACAAGATTTAGCTATAACTGGAGTTACACAAATCCAAATGACTTGCAAGAAGATATTCTGGAAAGCTTATGAAATTTTTGACAATTCATATTTAATCATCTCAGCATGATTCTCAAGTTAACTAAGTCAAATATACCCATTTATAGAAACTGGTCTAAACAAAACAGAGAGCAGCTATTTCTGAAACCCAACTTTAAACAGGCATAACTCACAAACTACAAGGCCAAATACCACCAAATTTTAACAGGAGCTAGATACATGAATTATCTACAACTTTTTTATTATCACCAAAAACTCATTCAAATCCTAACTAGATCAAACACTAGCATCTTTCAGATCTGCTCAGAATAAAATCAAAACCTGCTAGAAGACTTAAAAGTCATGTAACTCCTACACTATCTGGCCTATGACCTTACAATTCGAACTCAAGCAAGATCATGAAATTTTCTACAACTTTTGTATTCACTACAACCATAGCAAACATCATTTACACCACGAAAATAATTGCACAAGCAAAACTGTAAATCCAGCCCAACAGTAGTGGTATAGAAAATTGATAGCATCTTCAGAGAAGCATAACTGGAGTTATGGACCTCCAACATACATGAACCATAACTTTTTGAAAACCTTAGGAAGTTACCTACAACTTTATTATTCTCATATTAAGATGATTCTACAGTTAGAAGGGTCAATTAATCCAATAATTGCATCTCTGTCCAAAACATAGACAAAAACTGACATGCCACTTTAAACAGCTATAAATGGAGTTATATATGTCCAATAAATGTGGTTCTAGACTTTTTAGAAATCTTGTCAAATTCTAAACAACTTTGTTGTAAACACCTAAAGCTAATTCTACTAGTAAGAAGGCCCCACAGTAAGAACAAGGAAACCCTCTCTGGTTTTGGGCAGAAACAGCCACAGAGATCTAAGCAAGTATAACTCAAGATCTACTTAACCAAAAATCATGCTATTTAGCTTTTTGAAAAGCTTAATAAAAGTACTACAACTCATGTATTTTCATAAAGTCATGATTCATAACTTAACTAAGCCAATTAATTCAAACATGCAGCCCTATTCAGAATAGGAGCAAATCAAAACAGGGCATTTGTTATTTTTATAACTCTTAAACTATCAAGCCTAAAATATTGAAATTTTTACCAGACATCAAGAATAACCTTAGTAGCACTCCACAAAAATTTCACAATTATTTGAGCACAACATCTGCAGTTATAAAAAAAACAAATAAGACTAGCATTCAAACCCTAACTGCACAAATCCATTTTTACAGCTAAAACTTTAAACTAAAACCTGACATATTATAGATCTAGTGCATAGAGAATTTCACAAGGATTCCAAAAAGTCCTCATTTACTATTTTACGAATTTTCTACGATTTACTATGAATTTCCAAAGTTCCTGCAAAATAATTACAAACCAGTCCTTACGGCACTATTCATATGAGTCACAGACTATGCAGTTAGGTCCCTCCCTTTCTTCAAATTCTTGCGCGAAGTCCCTGACGTGGATTGCAGCAGAGGAGGCGCGGGAGCTCGCTGTTTCCGACCGGAGGAGGCTCGTCGGCGGCGATGGGGCAGCGGCGGAGCACCAGGGGCCTCGCGCGCATCCATGGGACAACTCTTCTTGGCACGAGGCGGCTCGTGGTGGCCCGGCCACGTGCGCCGGCGGCTATGCCCGCAGCACCACCGGCGGCAGGGCACTCCGGCGACCACGGTGGCCAGGAAAGGGGCGCAGGAGTGGCGGCTCTAGCTGGAGATGGTGATGACGCGCTCGGTTGGGACGGAGAAGGCCTGCAGCAGCGGCAACGAGCTCGGCTCGGGAGCTCCGCGGCGGCGGCCATGGTGGCTCCGCTCTGGTGCAGCCAGAGCGCGAGCAAGAGAGCGAGAAGGGACGGGGCAGCACTGGCGCGCGATTATGGATGAGTAGGGCGTGCGGCAGCGCGTGGCACAGGGGGTAGGACGCGCGTCGGCCAGCTGCGGCCACGCGGCAATGGTGGGAGCGCGCCCCGGGTGCATGGTGGACGCGTTGGCCTGCTGTCGAACACCTGGCGTGCGTCGGCGTGGGCAAGGTGGGGAGCCGATTTGGGCCACTTCCAGGCCGAATCAGACCTTGGGCCAAAAATGAAGTTTGCTCACCTCGGCCTGCTCTACATTTCTCATTTAAGTTGCCAAGTCATTAGAGCTCTAGATCAGCAGATAATTAGTGTCCTAATAGCCAGTGTCAATGGATTGACAGCGATTACCAAACTCCAAAAATCGATGGTCAAGACAAGGTCCAAAGAGTGCCATCTTTATTCATGCTCTTCGCCATCATGTACACTCCAACTTTTATCTTTGGACCAAATTGAGTTGCTTAACAAACTTTGGAGAACGCGAGACGTCAATGCCGATGTCGATGAATTTCTAGACTTAGAATATTTCTAAGTGCTGAAATCAGCAACAGGTTCCAACTTCGAGCCTCTGTTTGACTTATTTCCAAGTTGATCTAGCTCTTGGTCCAAAAACAAAGTTTGTTCTACATGATATGGACTACAACTTTCATTTAAGGTCCAACCTCAAAACTGGTATAGAACCTGTTGTTCTACTTTGACCAAAGTCGGATCACGATGAAGCTTAAATTATCCTTTTTGATCCATTGGAGCATTTTCTTGGCATTTGCCCAACATGAACCTTTCATGACTTTTGTTGTAGAGTTCATCTAGAGTCATTTTGGCAAGGTTGCAAGGTTTGGTTGACATCTCATGTTCCCATTCACTTAATAGTGCAATTCAAGCACTTAGTAAAATCATTCCAACAAGGATATAACTTATCATTTCATGTGACTTTTTGATTCCAAACGTCATGAAACTTTTCGAGTGTCCAATATAGATGGGTATTGATGTGAGACACATGAAGATATCCCAATCACACCACCCAAGCATATATCTTGAAAAGGGGTCTATAGGCGAGCAAAGGTGCAATATCCAAGTTTAGGTTGGGGCTCGTTTCTATAGGTTTGACCTTGACATCTTCATCATCACTTAATATACCATGTTTTAGCTCAAACCCATTGCTTAACTGGTGGCAAATACCTGGGGTGTTACAGCCCTCCCCCCTTAAAAGAATCGCGTCCCGAGATTCAGGACGAAAGACTTTTATGGAAGAGAGACATGCTACCAGTTTCCAATATCAGCCAGAGCTTTAGGCTACATAGCTTCAAGCATAAGAGAGGCTAATTTGGTCAAGACACTTTCTGATACTTGTCCTTTGTAGTAAGTTTTGTCTGAAGAATTTCCTTCGTTGGCCTTCATGAAGTATTGTTACTTTGGGAGGAATCCAATATAGTAATGTCCTACGTACTCCGTCCTCGATGTACGAAGAGCGATACCAACGTAGACTACTTGTAGCATCTACTTCCCTAGTGGATACAACACATACCATATGGACTTTGCACTAGATCATAATCTTCTGAAGGATACTCGTTGCAATGGTTCCATGTGTGCAGTTCTCTTTCTCTGATAACAATATTATATGGTCTGAGTCTGCCGAGTGAGTGGTAAACGTAATAGCTGACTCTGTCGGCTCAATGTTCTTGATGATCGCTGTAACACCCTAGGTGTTTGGCTTCCACTAATTGCATGTCATTCATAAACATGTGCATTTGCTATGTCATCATGTCATTATCTGTGAAACATACATATGCAACATTTTAAATTGTATGTGTTTCATGCTTGATTGCTTAGAATGGTAGTAGTGCAACATGTGAAACATTGTATTGAAACATACGTATGAATTGCTTGTTTTACTTTCTTTATCACATGTGATCAGTAGAAGTGGAATAACAACTTTGTAAAATGGTTGATCATGGTCTAATATACCTTAACTACATTTAGTTTACTTGTTGGAACATTGTTCATGTAGGTCAAAATGACAGATTTGCCCTCAAGTGAAGGGTTGACTAGAATTGACCATAAGAGTCTCATTGTTTGACTGTTTAAAAAGTGCAACTTAGAGACTTTGCATGGCTGTGCACTCTTTACAAAAGTTGTAGCAAATTTATCAAGGAACAAAAGTTGTTTTATAGCCAAGTCATGAAAACGTGTGGAACATGGTCAAACATGGCCCACAAGTCTGAGATACATGCTGTTCTCAACACTTAGAAAAATATTCTAAGTCATAGTGTTTCCAGTTGCATCAAGCCAACTCTAGCTTCATGTAACTTCGGATCCATGACTTTTTAGGTGTTGATCTTTGAAAAGAAAGTGTAGAGGGCAGATAGGTCTATAGTTTTGATGTTCAAATCTTCCACTAACTCGTCACGGTTTGGGAGCAAATGATCATTGAAATGGCTCTGTCAGTCACCTTCGACGATGACTGAATCGCGTTTCAGAAGAACGATTCAGTGAACATGGCCGACCGGGTTCAGAAAGCGCCGGACGCGTGTGCGCCGCGCGTCGACGGCCGGCTGACCGCGCTGGCCACGCGCCGTGCACCTCCTGGCGTCGCAGCCGCGTCTTGAGCACCCCGCGCGCCTGTCCGACGCACTCGCCTCCCCATTTCGTTTTCCTCTCCTCCCACAGAACGCAGCAACGCACGAGCTCGGCGGTCCGCCATTGCCGACCAAGCATCGCGCCATTGCCGTACGAGCTAACCACCGCGAAAACGCGTTGCCCCGTCGCTTCTGCACCTCGCCGTGACCCCTCCACCTCCTCCACCCTTCACGGGTCGTTTGAGCCTCGGTAATAGCGCATTTCCTTTTTTTCCCCATCGCGCAGTATGGAGCTCACCGGAGTTGGCGCTCCACGCGGCCAGCTGCCCTCGCGCCGCTCCCATTCCTTCCTCGGCAAGCGCTAGGTCATAGGAACACCATTGAAGCTTGTAGGGTCACCGCTAGGAGCGTGGTCGTCGTCGGTCCACCGGAGCCGGCCGTGCCGTGGCCGTGAGAGCCGTGTCGGTCGCCGACCCGCTAGCCACCACCATAGCACCGATTGAGGTCACCAATAGATGCGCATGTTCAAAGGCGAATGTCGTAGCGTAGATGGTCTCGCCGGAGGAGCCACCGGTGGCGAAGCTCACGCCACCGACCGACGCCTCCCCTGTTTCGCTCCACTGCCGAAGCGGGCCCTCCTGTCATTGTCGTGGTTCAGGGGAGTCCAGCTCGGGCCGCGCCGTAGTCTTGGGCAGCGCTTTGTGTGCTTTCATGGAACGCCGTTGCGTAGGTAATGGCCAGGTGTATGGTGAGTGTTTTCCGATTTCGTTTTATTTATTTATTTCATGATTGATGTACATCTTGAAAATAGGTAGCTCCTAGTATATAGATCCAAATGCTATGGTTCTAATTTTGTTAAGTTCCTGGTCATGTCTAGTATTTAACAAAAATATTCTATGAGCACATGTTTTAGAAAAATTTGATGAATTAAATAGGAGTTTGAAATGTGTTTTTAGAAGCATGCAAACTTGTTTGAATTTTATCTTGAGTTTCTGTGGTCCAAAAATTATGAAATTTTGTGGGCAGTCTGTTATTGCTGATGTGAAGCTCTAGTAAAATTTTAGAGCTAGTGCATGTGTAGTTTTTAAGTTTTAGAATTTCCTTTTATTAATAGATGGATCTTGTGTGAATTTTCATAATTTTTCTATAGATCCAGTGAAGGTGAAATTTTATGGGTGCTATTCTTATGCTAGAAGGATGCTAGGAAAAATAGGAAATCTGTTGCTTGACACTTTTTAATAAGGTTTCCTAATTATGCTAGAAATAGACATAGCATCTGTTATTTTGGATACTGACAAGTTATGTTGGTCCAATTGCTTTGGAATTTTATGGTAGTCTATGTGCAGCATGTGATAGCTACTGTAATTTTTGTAGATTTTTATGAATAGTTTTACTATATATTGCTTAAATCACCTAATTAACTAAATAAATTGGAAAAGGATATTAAATAATTTATTTAGAAGCTAGCACTATACTTTCTGATGTTTCTTAGATATGAAAAACAAGTTGGTAAACTTGGTTTGGTCAAATTGGGCTTTTGCACCATCATTAAATAATTAAGTTAGCAACCCCGTCATTCGGACAGATTCTAGGTCTACTGGAAATTGATTTGGTTAACTTCAGAATCATGCCTTGATGCTTACAAATGAATTGTAGAGAATTTCATAAGCTTTCCAGAATGTCCTCTTGCAAGTCATTTGGAGTTATAGAACTCTGGTTATGATAGAATTAAGTTACTACTTGTTGCATATGAAGCTTTAACTGTTATTTTAAGCATGTCTGTACTATTCTAAGTTCATGGTACTGTTGCTAGGTGTTAGGCCTTTAACTGAAGATGAGCATCTTTATCTTAGGTTATGCAAGTTAGGTAAGTTGCTCTTGTTATTTAAGTTAAGTTGGATACATGCTTAAAGTGATTTGAATAGAGCTAATTACTCGAGAACGCGAGTGTCCGAGTGATGTTTTCGTAAACACCCATTGTGATTCATTCATCATGAGCATCATGTCATTCCTTATGCATTCATGATATTTATCTTGTGCATCGGCATGCAATAGGTGTACCGGAAGGAGTAACCTCGCTGGAATTCGAGGAACCGAAAGCGAAAGCAGTGACGCAATGACGACGGAGATTCAGGAGGAGCGATATACGGAGAAGTGCCGACGAGGTCGCCGTTGAGTGCCCGACCACCGTCCTTGCAACTTCGTGAAAGGCAAGCCCGGAGCATATTAAGCCTCCTATTTTCCGAACTGCGATTCTATGTATTATTATTACATATATTGTTGCATTAAGTTTAGGTGTTGGATGCAAACACTTGCTGCATTGGTTACCCATTCCTTGTCGAGATATTGTTACCTCAATCCTATGTAGCTCGAGGCTCGAGTAGTGCTTAGCCCGCTTCAACGCGGTAGAAGTCGGGTGATTTTGTCACCGCGAGATATAGGAAGATACATGTGGCACGGTTGGCTATATTTGCTATCGTGGAAAAGAACCGATCTTAATTTGAAATGAAGACCCGGACGGAGGCTTGTCGGTTTGCAAAGTGACTCCGTCTGCGTGTCGCTTAAGGACTGATTCTTGGAGCCTTTCCTGTTCATGTTGAACGCATGCCTCTCTCTTAGTTGGTCAGTGTCCGATGACCGACCGCTGGCCGAGTAGCTCACCTCGGGCCGGAGTCGATAAGTATAAAGTGCGCCTCGGAAGGGAGCCGAGGCGTGAGTCCAAGGGCAGGTGATTTAAAAGTCCCGATCGTCCTGGCGAAGGGTAATCCACGAGAGTCTTGGTTGATCGAACCCGCGAATTTGGTTCTGAGATGTTCCAAAGGTGACCCACGGCTACCCTTGCAAAGTATGCCGGGGTGAGAGTTAGGAATACCCCTCATTTGAGTTGTAATTCGATTGAATCGCCGTCTCTCCGGTTAGTGAGAACTTGACGGGCTTATCTCCAATGTAGATACACTTAATACTTAATGGTTCGGAAATGATGATATGATGATGCCAAACCTTATTATACCCGCTATGGTTAATATTGTTTGCTCCTAATAAGTGAGTGCTCTAGTACAGGTGCTAATCTAGTGGACAGGTAAATGATGATAAGCTTGATGCTAAGTTTAAATTGGTCACTATGCTCATAAGCTCTTTTATGCAAATGTGCCAAGCTAGCCCACCTGAAAAGCCTTGCATGATCCTTGGTGTCTTTTATTTCTGATTTTTGTCGGGTAAGTCTAGCTGAGTACCTTCTCGTACTCAGGGTTTATTTCCCACCTATTGCAGATGACCAGTTCTTCTTTGGTCTTTGCAAGTAATCGCCTTCTCCTCTTTGGGGATGAAGACTAGACCGTTGGGCGCGGTCTCTACTAGTTCTCGTACCTGATAATGCTTTTGTGGGACATGACTCTGATCTGGCAATGTAATTGAAACTATGAAGTTATGTACTAAACTATGTTGCTTCCGCACACTCAAACTTGGTTTGTAAGATTTTATTTGAACTCTGATGGATGTAATCCGAATGCTACTTGTGAAATGTTGTAACGAATGATGTGTTGTGTTGAATCATTACGATCTTGGTTTGTATGTCGAGAGTTGGTTGAAATCCTTCGTGATTTCCGGACTACGGGATTATGGGAGCTTAAGTACAGGAATTTGATCGCCCGGTGATTGTTTTTGTACTTACGTTCTTATGATTTGGTCGGTTCACATACGGTGGCATCGAGCAAGATTTGACACTAAACACGTCATTTGTGTATTTAAAACAAAAGTATTTGTGAAAATCCTAAATTAAATACTAAGTATTGCCGTGGTCATATCCCTTATGCCCAAATAAGGACTCTTAGGTGGCTTATTAAAGTACTAACTTGGGGTTCTCGCTTGTTTCATTTTCGTCGTCCATACGGCGTGCTATTGTATGGATGCCATCCGCTTGGGTGGTAATGTTTGGATCAAATACCTCTCACGCTCTGGTAAGTGGGAGTTGTGAGGGCATGACCGAGTCAATCGTCGGTCTAGGGAGAGTAGTTGTGGTTGCTCGCATATTTACATGTTCAATCATGTATCTATGAGAGTACTTAAATGTGGGTATCTCTCGACGGGTAGTTGTGATACTAGAGTATGTGCATCGGGGGATGTATGTATGAAAGTATTTAATTCTTGCTTGCTTGTATGCATTGTGGGAAATTATCGGGCTGAAATGAAATTTTTCGGGTACACTAACAACGTATCGTTGTAGATCGACTAGCTACCGTATAGGAGAGAACGATATGTATGCCACCGTATATTTCGCTAGCCTTTAAATTTTTCTAGGATGGTGAGGACGACGGATCGTGCATGCATCATGTTCAAGCATACATGACATTTCTTGCATTACTCCCTCCTTTAAAATATGATTGTCCCGGATAATTAAATTTCGTATCCCTTAAATGATTCTCCCCTTATGTTGTAACTTTTGCTACAGATGGCGCCAAGCGCAAGCGCACTTTCATAAGTCCGGCTGGAGGCGGGCGCCAGCGTCACCGCTTAGCTCCTCGTGAGCCCCTGGCCCCGAGCCCTCTTGAGGAGGAAAGGGTGAGGATGAGCTTGCTTTCGGGTGATCACTTGAGAGGAATCTTGCTCAAGACCGCTTGGAGCAAGTAACTCGGGAAAGGGACCAAGAGACCCTTGAGGTTCGAGAGGTTAACAGATTGCTCACCATAATCGTGAACGCATGTTGATTCACGTGATGAACCAACGGAATGAAGCCCTGCACGAGGAGGATGTGTTGAGAGCACGACGAGTGTAGAGCTAGAGCAGCAAGTGGCAATGCTTTGAGGAGTACAATGACAATCTCCATGAGGAGGTTCACTGTTACACAATCAACTTCACCCTCTCCCGCCTCCCCGAGGATGAGATGGGTTACGGTGTCATCATGGTGAAGGTGATGATGACATGGAGGTCAATGGACCTGAGGACATTCCACCTGATGAGGAGGAAGATGAGGAGTTGGAGCCTGCTAGTGATGAAGATGGAGGAGAGATCTTCGACACTGACTCCGAGGACGATGCGTAGTTTAGCTTACTACTTAGCTAATGCGCAAGAGCTAGTCTTTTGTTGATCCTCATGCATGAACGAGTAGCTTTGGAATAAGTAATCGTGGGGATGTAATATCGAACCATAAGTTATCTTTGGATGTAAGTTTGGAACCACTATGGCTTGGATGTAACCTATCGAACGTATTATGCTCCACGTATATGAGCCTTTGATAAATTCCGTCTTTGCGGTCTATGGATCGAGTGGTTGATTAAGTTCATCGCATTTATGTGTCCATTGACGCGCTTGATGAGTTGTGTGGTTGTGATGAATAATTGTGCCTCTGTTGATTATCTAAATGCATTCCTCCAATGGACTCAGTTTGGGCATAATTATACGATTCATCTACAAAAATTTCCACATCGTCAGTGCTCATTGGCTATACATTTTGCAGATGGCTCATCATAACCTTCGTCGCGGTCGTGGCATGGGAAATGAGGAACAACCACCTCCGCCACCGCCCACACCAGCTGAGCTAATGCAGACAGTGGTGGAAAGTCAGCGCATGTTAGCGGAGGCTATGCATCAGATGGCTAACCGTGAGGATCGTCATGTCCGCCAAGGACCCGAGCCAAACCAGTACAGCAGCTTTAAGGACTTCATGGATACAAAGCCTCCCTGTCTTTTCAGGAGGCGGAAGAACCATTGCAAGTGATGAATGGTTGAGCACGATAGAGCAAAGGTTTGGATTGCTCCGCTTGATCGAGGGTATGAAGGCCACATATGCGGGACACCAGCTCCAAGGCCCCTGCAGCATCCGGTGGACACATCACAAGACCACCTTCCCCGCAAACGTCGAGATAGTTTGGGGTCGGGCCAGCAGACTTTTCAGAGGACACTTTATTCCTCCCGGTCTCATGGCCATTAAGCATACCGAGTTTATGAAGCTCACCCAAGGCAACAAGAGTCTCAATGAATACCTCCGGGCATTCAACAACAACTGGCGAGGTATGCTCTCGAGTTTGTCGATACCGACGCTAAGAGAATAGCTAGCTTCAAGAGGGACTTTCCCTAAATTGATGAAGTCAATGGCAATCGCAAGTGTGTCACCTTCAATGAGTTTATTAGTGACACTCGACTCAAGAGAACAATGATAAGATATATGCCGCTTCTAAGAACCGCAAAAGAAACTTTGATTCAGGTGCTTCTCAGTCTAAGGCACCAATGATATCCAAGGCCCAGTACCGTCCACCCAATGCTAATGTCCTGCACCGCCCACCTCGGAAGAAGAATCAAGCTAAAAACTGGTTTTCGTAAGGGGTACACAATTTCCTTGCCAAAGAATATACAAGGTGGCGGCTCAATGTCCCACCAGCTAACAGCCGTGTTGGAACTGTAACCACCTGGTCATTGGGCAAATAGGGTGTCCCCACCCTCCCAAGAATGCTCAAGGAAGCGTCCGTCGTGGGCGTGTTCATTACACTCATCAGAGGAAATTTCTGCTTTGGTGAAGTGGTCACCCGGTTGGTAAGTTTCTTGTTAATGATCACCCCGCAGGTTGTGCTCTTTGATTCGGTGCTTCACATTCCTTTGTGAGTTCTACTTTTGCATCTAAGCATAAGATGAATGTGATTACAATTGTCAAGGGTGGTTATTGTATTAGTGCTGCTGGGAATAATATCATGACTAACCAAGTAGTAAAAGATGTAAAGCTTGAAATTGGGGATCGAGAGTTTCTTACAGATCTTGTAGTGCTACCGGGGTAGGAATTGATATAATCCTAGGAATGAAGTGGATGAGTGGGAATGGAGTCTTTGATCGATACGTCAACCCGTGTGGTAATGTTGAGGGATCCTGTGGATAAGAAGGGTTTTCTAGTGCAGTTACCTCGTGATATCTCTCTTCACAATACAGCCAATGCTACCCTAGCCAAAGCCATTGAGGACCTACCAGTTGTCTGTGAGTTTCCAGATGTCTTTCCTGATGACTTGCCTGGATTACCTCCGGACCATGATGTAGAATTCAAGATAGAACTTATTCCGGGTACGGCTCCTATATCTCGAAGGCCCTATAGAATGCCGCCCAATGAGTTGGCTGAACTAAAGAGTCGATTGAATGAGCTATTGAAGAAAGGTTTGATTCGGCCTAGTTCGTCTCCTTGGGGTTGTCCGGCTATCTTTGTGAAGAAGAAGAAGGACGAATCTTTTGCGCATGTGCGTAGATTATCGTCCCCTAAATGTCTGTTACCATCAAGAACAAATACCCTCTTCCTCGCGATCGATATTTTGTTTGATCAGCTCTCTAAAGCTAAGGTATTCTCCAAGATCGATTTGAGGTCTGGTTACCATCAGATCAAAATTCGTCCACGAAGATATACCTAAGAGCAGCTTTCTCTACCCGTTATGGTTTGTTCGAGTACCTTGTCATGTCTTTTGGGTTGACAAATGCTCCAAGCACACTTTATGTACTGATGAATTTCGTATTCATGCGAGAATTGGACAAGTTTGTCGTCGTGTTCATTGATGACATCCTAGTATATTCTCGAGAATAAAGAAGAGCATCTTTGAACATCCGAGAATTGTCTTAACTTCGTTTGCGTGACAACCCGACTTTATGCTAAGTTCAAAGCAAGTGTGAATTCGGTTGAACAAGATACCTTTTCTAGGTCATGTGTTATCCGGTGATGGAATTTCGGTTGACCCTACGAAGGTGCAAGAAGTCCTTGAGTGGAAGGCACCTACTACGGTCACCTGAAGTCCAAATTTTTCGGGGTTGGTGGCTATTATCGCCGCTTTATCCCGGATTTCTCAAAATCGCCAAGCCCATGACTCGACTCTTTGCAAAAGATGAGAAGTTTGTGTGGACTCCGAAGTGTGAAGAGGCTTTCCACACTTTGCGGACCTTGCTAACCTCTGCTCCTGTATTAGCACAACCTGACATCGAAAAGCCTTTTGATGTCTATTGTGATGCATGTGGCACCGGTTTGGGGTGTGTTCTTATGCAGGAAGGCCGAGTAATTGCTTATGCTTCGCGCCCGCTTCGAAAGCATGAAGTCAACTATCCTACCCATGACTTAGAGCTAGCCGCAGTTGTTCATGCCCTGAAGATTTGGAGACATTACTTGTTGGGTAATGTGTGCAATATCTATACTGACCATAAAAGCCTCAAGTACATTTTTACTCAACCCGAAAGTTGAACATGCGCCAACGCTATTTGGTTAGAATTGATCAAGGACTACAACCTTCAAGTGCACTACCATCCCGGTAAAGCAAATGTGGTTCTTGATGCCTTAAGCGAAAAAAAGCCATTGCAATTCCTTAGTTAGTGAAGACTTTCATCTGTCACACCTCCTTCATCCTGTAGTACTTCACAATATCACTGTGGATTGCTCTCTTAGAAGTCGAATTATCGAACTCCAGAAAACTGATGTGGGTGTGTTTCACATCAAACGGAAAATGAAAGAGAAAGAGACCAAACACTTTAAGGTCGATGACAAAGGAATTCTTTGGTTTAATGATAGACTTGTAGTACCCAAAGATAAAGAACTTAGAAATCAAATTATGGTGAAGCCCATTCTTCTAAGTTGTCCATCCATCCCGGTAGTAGTAAAATGTATCAAGATCTCAAAGCTGTATTATTGGTGGACCAAGATGAAGAAAGAAATCGCACTTACGTGGCAAGGTGTGATAACTGCTTGCAGAGAGTCAAGGCTATTCACATAAGGCCTTGATTGATAAACCCTCTCTATTCCTGGTTGGAAGTGGGAAGAAATTAGTATGGATTTTATTGTTGGATTACCCACTACCAACAAGGGTTGTGATTCCATCTCGGGTTATCGTAGATCGTCTAACTAAATCCGCTCACTTTATTCCGGTCAAGTCTACCTATCATCCTCACAATTATCTTTGAGATTTATTTTCAACAAGTGGTACGTCTCCATGGTGTACCCAAATCCATTGTTTTCGATAGAGGACCTCGGTTCACGGCTCGCTTTTGGGAGTGCTTACATCGAGAATCTTGGCACTCATCTAATCCATGATTACGCCTATCATCCGCAAACATCGTGATGATCGTGGCGTGTTAATCAAATTCTTGAGGACATGCTTAGAGCTTGTCTTATTTCTTGCAAAGGCTCTTGGGAAGACTGGTTACCTCTCGCTGAATTCTCTTATAACAACAGTTATCAAGAGAGTATCAAAATGGCTCCTTTTGAAGCTCTTTATGGCGCAAGTGTAGAACTCCTTTGAACTGGGTGGAACCCGGGAAAGAAGATTCTATGGTATTGACTTTGTAAAAGAAGTCAAGAGCAAGTCCGAACTATACGAAAGAATATATGACCGCCAGACGAGGCTAGACAAAAGAGCTATCTTCGACAAGAGAAGGAAACCTATTGAGTTTGAAGTAGGTGATCATGTTTATCTCAAGGTATCCCCTATGAAAGGAGTCAAGCGTTTTGGAATTAAAGGAAGCTTGAGCCTCGATATGTTGGACCCTACCGCATTATCGAGAAAAGTGGAAGAGTAGCATATAAGCTCGATCTACCCCGTGAGATGGGAGCTATATTTCCGGTATTCCATGTGTCCCAAATTGAAGAAGTGTCTTCGTATTCGAGGAAAGAAAGAAACAAGGAGGAAAGTCAACTTGAACTCTGATCTTTCTTATGAGGAAAAGCCGTGCAAGTTCTGGATACCCAAGAAAGAGTGACTCGTACACGAGTGGTTAAGTTATACAAGGTAGTTTGGAGTAATCATAGTGAACGGGATGCAACTTGGGAGCGGGAAGATTATTTAAAGGAAAACTATCCACTTTCTATCTTGATTAGTACGCTTTCCAAATCTCGGACGAGATTTTTCTAAGGGGGGAGGGCTGTAACACCCTAGGTGTTTGGCTTCCACTAATTGCATGTCATTCATAAACATGTGCATTTGCTATGTCATCATGTCATTATCTGTGAAACATACATATGCAACATTTTAAATTGTATGTGTTTCATGCTTGATTGCTTAGAATGGTAGTAGTGCAACATGTGAAACATTGTATTGAAACATACGTATGAATTGCTTGTTTTACTTTCTTTATCACATGTGATCAGTAGAAGTGGAATAACAACTTTGTAAAATGGTTGATCATGGTCTAATATACCTTAACTACATTTAGTTTACTTGTTGGAACATTGTTCATGTAGGTCAAAATGACAGATTTGCCCTCAAGTGAAGGGTTGACTAGAATTGACCATAAGAGTCTCATTGTTTGACTGTTTAAAAAGTGCAACTTAGAGACTTTGCATGGCTGTGCACTCTTTACAAAAGTTGTAGCAAATTTATCAAGGAACAAAAGTTGTTTTATAGCCAAGTCATGAAAACGTGTGGAACATGGTCAAACATGGCCCACAAGTCTGAGATACATGCTGTTCTCAACACTTAGAAAAATATTCTAAGTCATAGTGTTTCCAGTTGCATCAAGCCAACTCTAGCTTCATGTAACTTCGGATCCATGACTTTTAGGTGTTGATCTTTGAAAAGAAAGTGTAGAGGGCAGATAGGTCTATAGTTTTGATGTTCAAATCTTCCACTAACTCGCCACGGTTTGGGAGCAAATGATCATTGAAATGGCTCTGTCGGTCACCTTCGACGATGATCGAATCGCGTTTGAGAAGAACGATTGATGAACATGGCCGACCGGGTTGAAGCGCCGGACGTGTGCAAGGCGCTGCTGCCGACGGCCGGTGATGCGCTGCCACCACATTGCCGTGCACCTCTGGCGTCGCAGCCGCGTCTTGAGCACCAGCCGCGCTTTGTCCGACGACTTTTCGCCTCCCCATTTCGTTTTCCTCTCCTCCCACGAACGCAGCAACGCGACGAGCTCGGCGGTCCGCCATTGCCGACCAAGCATCGCCGCTGCCAGACTGAAGCTAACCATCATGAAAACGCGGTTGCCCGTCCGCCGCTGCCTCGCCGTGTGACCCTCCACCTCCTCCACCCTTCACCGGGGTCGTTTGAGCCTCGGTAATAGCGCATTTCGTTTTTCCCCCCCGCGCGGCGGGCGGGAGCTCGCCGGAGTTGGCGCTCCACGACCCAGCCTGCCTCGCGCCGCTCCCATTCCTTCCTCGGCCGCAAGGCTAGGTCATAGGAACACCACTGAAGCTTGTAGGGTCACCGCTAGGAGCTCAGGTCGTCGTCGGTCCACCGGCCGGCCGGCGTGCCGTGGCCGTGAGCCGCCGTGTCGGTCGCCGACCCCGCTAGCCACCACCATAGCACCGATTGAGGTCACCAATAGATGCGCATGTTCAAAGGCGAATGTCGTGGCGTAGATGGTCTCGCCGGAGGAGCCACTGGCGGCGAAGCCACGCCACCGACCGACGCCTCCTCCTGTTTTCGCTCATCGCCGAGCGGGCCCTCCTGTTAGCGTCGTGGTTCAAAGCGGGAGTCCAGCTCGGCCGCGCGCCAGTAGTCTTGGGGGCGCTTTGTGTGCTCATCAACGCCGTTGGTGGGCTGGCCCAAATTGTATTTGAGTGTTTTTCCGATTCGTTTTATTTATTTATTTCATGATTGATGTACATCTTGAAAATAGGTAGCTCCTAGTATATAGATCCAAATGCTATGGTTCTAATTTTGTTAAGTTCCTGGTCATGTCTAGTATTTAACAAAAATATTCTATGAGCACATGTTTTAGAAAAATTTGATGAATTAAATAGGAGTTTGAAATGTGTTTTAGAAGCATGCAAACTTGTTTGAATTTTATCTTGAGTTTCTGTGGTCCAAAAATTATGAAATTTTGTGGGCAGTCTGTCTGTTTGCTGATGTGAAGCTCTAGTAAAAATTTTAGAGCTAGTGCATGTGTAGTTTTTAAGTTTTAGAATTTCCTTTTATTAATAGATGGATCTTGTGTGAATTTTCATAATTTTTCTATAGATCCAGTGAAGGTGAAATTTTATGGGTGCTATTCTTATGCTAGAAGGATGCTAGGAAAAATAGGAAATCTGTTGCTTGACACTTTTTAATAAGGTTTCCTAATTATGCTAGAAATAGACATAGCATCTGTTATTTTGGATACAGCAAGTTATGTTGGTCCAATTGCTTTGGAATTTTTATGGTAGTCTATGTGCAGCATGTGATAGCTACTGTAATTTTTGTAGATTTTTATGAATAGTTTTACTATATATTGCTTAAATCACCTAATTAACTAAATAAATTGGAAAAGGATATTAAATAATTTATTTAGAAGCTAGCACTATACTTTCTGATGTTTCTTAGATATGAAAAACAAGTTGGTAAACTTGGTTTGGTCAAATTGGGCTTTTGCACCATCATTAAATAATTAAGTTAGCAACCCGTCATTCTGGACAGATTCTAGGTCTACTGGAAATTGATTTGGTTAACTTCAGAATCATGCCTTGATGCTTACAAATGAATTGTAGAGAATTTCATAAGCTTTCCAGAATGTCCTCTTGCAAGTCATTTGGAGTTATAGAACTCTGGTTATGATAGAATTAAGTTACTACTTGTTGCATATGAAGCTTTAACTGTTATTTTAAGCATGTCTGTACTATTCTAAGTTCATGGTACTGTTGCTAGGTGTTAGGCCTTTAACTGAAGATGAGCATCTTTATCTTAGGTTATGCAAGTTAGGTAAGTTGCTCTTGTTATTTAAGTTAAGTTGGATACATGCTTAAAGTGATTTGAATAGAGCTAATTACTCGGTAAACGAGTGTCCAGTGATGTTTTCGTAAACACCCATTGTGATTCATTCATCATGAGCATCATGTCATTCCTTATGCATTCATGATATTTATCTTGTGCATCGGCATGCAATAGGTGTACCGGAAGGAGTAACCCTGCTGGAATTCGAGGAACCGAGCGAGCAGCAGCAGCCGACGCCGGAGATTCAGGAGGAGCAGCCTTCAGGAGAAGTGCCAGACGAGGTCGCCGTTGAGTGCCCTGACCACCGTCCTTGCAACTTCGTGAAAGGCAAGCCCCGGAGCATATTAAGCCTCCTATTTTCCGAACTGCAGTTACAGTATTATTATTACATATATTGTTGCATTAAGTTTAGGTGTTGGATGCAAACACTTGCTGCATTGGTTACCCATTCCTTGTCCAGATATTGTTACCCTGAATCCTATGTAGCTCAGGCTCGAGTAGTGCTTAGCCCTGCTTCAACGCGGTAGAAGTCGGGTGATTTCCTGTCACCTGCGAGATATAGGAAGATACATGTGGCACGGTTGGCTATATTTGCTATCGTGGAAAAGAACCAGTCTTAATTTGAAATGAAGACCGGACGGAGGCTTGTCGGTTTGCAGTGACTCCGTCTGTGTCGCTTAAGGACTGATTCTTGGAGCCTTTCCTGTTCATGTTGAACGCATGCCTCTCTCTTAGTTGGCCGTGTCCGATGACCGACCGCGAAGCCGAGTAGCTCACCTCAGGCCGGGAGTCGATAAGTATAAAGTGCGCCTCGGAAGGAGCCGTGAGGCGTGAGTCCAAGGGCGGGTGATTTAAAAGTCCCGATCGCCCTGGCGGAAGGGTAATCCACGAGAGTCTTGGCGCTGATCGAACCCCATGAATTTGGTTCTGAGATGTTCCAAAAGGTGACCACGGCTACCCTTGCAAAGTATGCCAGGGTGAGAGTTAGGAATACCCCCTCAGCTGAGTTGTAATTCGATTCGAATCGCCGTCTCTCCCGGTTAGTGAGAACTTGACGGGCTTATCTCCAATGTAGATACACTTAATACTTAATGGTTCGGAAATGATGATATGATGATGCCAGCCTTATTATACCTGCTATGGTTAATATTGTTTGCTCCTAATAAGTGAGTGCTCTAGTACAGGTGCTAATCTAGTGGACAGGTAAATGATGATAAGCTTGATGCTAAGTTTAAATTGGTCACTATGCTCATAAGCTCTTTTATGCAAATGTGCCAAGCTAGCCCACCTGAAAAGCCTTGCATGATCCTTGGTGTCTTTTATTTCTGATTTTTGTCGGGTAAGTCTAGCTGAGTACCTTCTCGTACTCAGGGTTTATTTCCCACCTGTTGCAGATGACCAGTTCTTCTTTGGTTGCTGCAAGTACTGCCTTCTCCCTGCTGGGGATGAAGACTAGACCGTTGGGCGCGGTCTCTACTAGTTCTCGTACCTGATAATGCTTTTGTGGGACATGACTCTGATCTGGCAATGTAATTGAAACTATGAAGTTATGTACTAAACTATGTTGCTTCCGCACACTCAAACTTGGTTTGTAAGATTTTATTTGAACTCTGATGGATGTAATCCGAATGCTACTTGTGAAATGTTGTAACGAATGATGTGTTGTGTTGAATCATTACGATCTTGGTTTGTATGTCGAGAGTTGGTTGAAATCCTTCGTGATTTCCGGACTACCGGGATTATGGGAGCTTAAGTACAGGAATTTGATCGCTTCGGTGATTGTTTTTGTACTTACGTTCTTATGATTTGGTCGGTTCTGTTACAATCATTCCTTAGGGAGCCTTTGGATCCAGGTTGCAACAGTGATCTGGGTTGAATCTGATGCAAACTCTTGGGTAAAAACACATATAAGGTACCAAAGGCATGTCAGCATTGGAGAACCATTGACGTAGAAGGATGTTAGCGAGGCTTGGAGGACAACACAAGTTGCAAGTAGTCTCAAAACTAGGGACTAGTTCACTACCAAGCAGGTTGAGTACAATTTGCCTTCATGGTGCAGTTGCACAGCAAGTTGGGTTGACTTGTATCGTAGCAAAACTAGCCTTCTTAAACTATATTTGACGTCGAGGCTTCCATTCTTAGGCCAATCAATATCTCAAAAACCATAATCCAAAAATCTATGGTTAGACACCTTTCCAATTACTTCGAATTGCAAGGGCACAATTTGGCTTCTAGAACACCTTGACTGCTCACGCATTGCTGATCTAAGAGGGCAAAAGCAAGGCACATAGGGGTGCAATTAGTCTTCTCAAGGGTATGGAGGGTTGTCTAACAGCAATACACCTACAAGTTATAATTTCTTGGCATGAATTTCAAACACAACCTTCTAATGCAAAGGATGATCGCAGTCACAGCAAAATTGTAGATTCTGTACCCTTTTATTTTCTATTCATATCTCACAAACTACTGCTCCAATATGCACAAATTTTGGTGGGCATGTAGATCCATGGGTCTTCTAACTACTCACCAAAATTCAACTCAACCGGACACCGTTTGACCATCCAAACCATTCATCTATCAAAACTGCTCTATTCTGAAATGACAGCAACCGAGCCGACAAGATATCTCTCAAATCCTATGTTTTACTCAACCAATACTCAAACCAACTTAGGACATTAAAGGGTCCTAAGCAAGGAATGAGATCACCAAGTTTGGGGTCAATCCAACTTCGTTTGGGTCACTAATCGCCGGCTTGAAGATAACCGGTTTAGTGCCACAAAATCTAGACAGATTTCTCATTCTTCCTTTATAACCGTGGTAGCTTTCTCGCTGAGGATGGAGGCTAGGGTTTTCCATACATGCCTCTTAGGAAACAACCTCAACCGTTGATTTATACACCAACTCGACGATGCACAACCATTGGACTTGTGGGCTATTTTCACAGGGCACAAAGCATTACTCCACATGGAGGGCATCCCTATATAGATAAGGAACCGTTTCTGAATATTCTCTGGCACCTCATCCAATAGAGCCTTGAACAAATCCGTTTGTGGTACCTAGGGGCACAATGATGCTGATCGAAACTAGGGATATGCTTTCTCTAGTTCTACACTTAGCTGATACAACATCTTGCACTATATACGTGGTTGTCCAAGATGGAATTGACTTGATAGCACATTTGGAGAAGAAGTAGCACTTGCATTGCAGGGCCAGGTTTGTTGTTTCCTTGATCAACATTGTTCTGTGAGATCTGGCCTTCATAGTTACCAAATAGTCGTTACCTGACTGGAGACTAACTTTCCTACTGGTAACTAATCAGTTGTCTCTCAACACTAAAAAGGTTCCAAATCTTCACTCTTGATAACAAAATTGTGGTCGAAGCATACAGATGGTCGCCATTGAAGTCAGCAGAAAGGGGTCACACCAAAGAAGGTCGGTTAGCCTACATGATCCTTATGCACCTAAAGATTGAGAACTTGGATAGGAACTCATATATACTAGGTGACCTATTACAGTACATAATATCTTGGTCCCTTTATCATCCGACTAATAACTTGTTCAACCTTAAGTGTGGTGCACCTTTCTGATCCATCGAAAATGACATAAGTTGCTCACTAGATGACCGACGTCATTACAGGGACAGTCACGTCGAGTAGAGTCACTTGCCTACCATCTCTTGCAGTCTGTTTATGTTCCTGTTAGTGACCTGTTCTTCAAAGGTTAACCGTTGGACGACTTCAAAAGGGAGTCCCATTGCATCTAGTTCGACATATAGATCTCTTGACATGATAAGGAGAGATAACCAAGGAAGAGTTCACGTGAAAATAACGCATTGGTGCAGTTTTGCAATGGATCATGACTAGAAACCTCGATACCAGCGCGTGCCGAGCAGCACAACCTTGTGGCTGCAGTCCACAGGATGCCCTCGGTTTCGTCGCGACACCGTAGATTGCTAATCGTGGCACCATTACTGAACATACAACCCACACGCATTCTCTCGTAGCACAAATTTGGTTGCATAAGAGCAAGCACAATGAGAAGGAGGGATAGCAACAAAGGTAGTCACAAGGTTAGGAGTCAACAAGGAAGCGATCTGAAGATCAAAACACAGCGCAAGAGAACATAGCTTAATTTCCAAAGACAACTGAGCAGGGGACTTCTTGCCGAATTTCCATATACGTCTTGTGTCCACCCAAGTGATTACCAGATAAAGATTAACATGAGATTTGGTCTTGTCGAGCAACAACATGAGATTAAGACTGATAAATGTTCAGAGACTTGAAAGGGTTGGAGATAAAACAAACGAGATTCAAGGGACAGAGCCATTGCACTGACTAGGGATTCAGTTGATAAAGCAATGACAGGATCTGTGAGGATAAGGTTCCAAAGCAAGGGTAGATAGCGATTAGCGTTGCACCAGATCATCTGTAGGAGAAGGAGCAATGAAGTCCGACAAGGATTTCAGAGCAAGGTCCTTCCACACAAGAGTGGAACAACCATGACACATGCAAGCAAAGAAGGGAGCTAAGCTTGGGCCTAAGGTCAAGCAAAGGCATGGATAAAGGTCTTCGTAGCACAACATTCAATGGCTAGCAACCACATGTACAGGCTCAGGCTCTTAAGAGAGAACTTAATTGAAGATGACAACCATGAGATTATCAAAAGTTGGACGCTGTTCTAGGATAGCGCTCTTCAACACTCATATGCTTTCCGAGGACAAAAGGAGTGACAGCTATGGCACTACCTAGATTACGAGCATCCACACCTACATCATGGTCTTAAGCAAGCATTTCGAAATACTCAATCTAATTAGCTTAAGCGACTATTACTAAGCACAAAGCTCACACCTAGCAACTAGTCACCTACAACAACACCGCTACACATATCATGCAAAACATGGTGGTAAAGTATTGTTATCTTTTATTTCCTTTTTACTGAGTAGGTGGATATCTCTACAAAACAAGTTTTACTTACATTTAGCAATTTAGTTTTTAAAGGGGTGAACCTTTTGTTAACTATTAACTTGTCATCTATTTCCTTTGGAAACACACATATAAGGCAAAGCTAATCACACACTATCTTCAAGCACAGCTATTCAAGCAGCATGGAACAAGGCATTTTGTCTAGCTTCACACAAGGAAGACAGTAGCATCACATTGGTCACAAGTTACTTAGTATTAGAACAAGGTGAGGGAAGCATATTTATGCACAAGCACAATCATGATGCATGCTTGTCCTATTCGCCCTCACAAAATTGCCAGCCTAAGGCGACAATCACGTTCTATGTCAGTGGCATAACACGTACTCTCTCGATATATATCTAGTCGTCATCTATATTCAATCTACGCATTCGTGGTTAGCGTACCTGCAGGCAAATTCATTGCAGCCCATCCCCACAAGAGATAAATAAGCACACAATGAAAGCAGTAAACTAAGATACTCTCCATATACACATCCCCAGATATATATACTTCGGTATCCATAGCTACCTGGCCGATGTACCCACAATTAAGTACCTTCATATATACATGTGTGTAACACGTAAATATTCCAGTAACCATAGCTAACTCTCCCCTAGACCAATAGTTGGACGGTCATGCTCTCACAACTCACACTTACCGAGGCGTAGAGGCAATTGATCCATACATTACCATTCAAGTGAATGGCATCCATACAATAGCACGTCGTATGGACGACGAAGTGAAAACCCCCATGTTAGTACTTAAATAGCCACCTAATAGTCCTTAATTTGGGCATAAGGAAAGTGATCATTGGCACACTTAAGATTTTAAATACCTATTGTATAGCTATCAGTTGCTAGAGAAGGGTTTTTGGAAAACAAAAACTTTTGTTTTAAATACACATGTGACAATTAACGTTAAATCTTACTCTGATACCAGCTGTCGCAGAACCGACCAATTTATAAGAGTACAAGTACAACGACAGCCCACAAGCGGTCGCACTGTCATATTTGAACCCATATAAACCCGGTAGTCCGTCGAGTACCACGACGGGTCTCGATAAACGATTTACAACAACCAAGATCGTACAGGATTCAACATACATGCCACATATTACATAAAGTTCACAGATGCATTTCATCATCAGAGTACGAATAAAAGTTATTACAAACCGAGTTTGATAGATAAAGCGGAAGCAAATAAGTTCGAAAATAAAGTTTCCAACATAGTTTGATACAGTGCCAAAATACCATCACGGTCCACAAAAGCATGCAGAAGGATTAATAAGAAGCTTGCCCAAGGCTTACTCCTCATCCACAGCGGGATAGAAGCAACTCTTGCAATAACCATGGTATACAGTGCCATCTGCAACATGGGAAATAAAACCCTAAGTACGAGAAGGTACTTAGCTAGACTTACCCGCCATAAACCAGAAATAAAATGACTCCAAGGATTATGCAAGGCTGTATAAGTGGAGATAGCTTGACAACATTTTGCATGAAAGCAAATGACTTACTGTACACTTAGGATTCCTTTATCAATTATTTATAACTATCCATCTCTAGATTAGCAACTATCATGTGCCAAACATGTGGTATATCAATTGAGAAGCATACAATAGTAACCATAGCAGGTATTGTAATTCCATATTCATCCGAACCATCATGTTTCATAACACAGTTACTACGATGTTGGAGCTAGTCAAGTTTCTCACTATCCGGGAGAGACGGCGATTCGAATCGATTTCAACCAGCTGGGAATTTATTCCTAACACAAACCTAGGTCTACCAGCCACGATAGCCTTAGGTCACCTTTGGTACAACTCAGGTACACATTTCGTGGGTCCGTACCGCGCCGCACAATCTGGAACACCAGATGCCAGGATGCTCAGGCCCAGCCTGCCCTTGGGCTTAGTCTGATTGTTCCCCTGAAGGAGCGCACAACAGAACGGGTCTCGGCCTGAATTGAATTACTCGGCTTCGCGGTCGGAACGAGTTATCCGGCCAGCTAAGTGAGAGGCATGCGTTCAATCTTGTCAGAAGTTCCAACAACGGTACGGTCCTTAATCGACACAGACGGGGATAGATCCACACCCAAGACCTCCATGTCTTGTTGCTTCTCTATCGACATCCCGCCCGGTCTCCATTTACATTAACCATGGTTCTTTTCCACGATAGCAATTATAACCAACCGTGCTCCGGTATCCACCTATATCTCGCAGGTGACAGGAAATCACCCGACTTCTACCGGTCTAAGCATGGCTAAGCATATATTCGATCCTGGACCTATACCGGTTAAAGGTGTAATAGCTGGACAAGGAATGTATATGCATCAAGTGGTTCCATTCAACTCTTATAACCTAATGCATCAATCATAAGTACTTAAGTAATCATTTGTAAAATACTGGGAGACTTAGAATGCTTCGGAGCTTGCCTGGGATCCGACACAAGTCAGTTCAGTTAGCTTGCACCGACTTGGTGACATCTCCGGTCCTAGCACTTGCTTAGTCCTTCCATCTTCGGGATAGATCCACCAAACACCGTCTTCGGGTTTAACTCCACATCACATCCTTCACATGGTTTATCTAGCATACCTAAATGAGATGCAAGATGCATGTGTATGAATACATGGAAGTGCAATAGACAATACATCGCATGCAGTAAGTAAGACAAGCACAAGGTTACGTTAACATGCACAAGCACTTCACATTGCTTACTTTAAATATCACACAATTTATCATGCCATGATAGCAAAGAAGACAACAACACCAAGCATGACACAAGTTTCCCAAGATTTCAGGTACTCTAACTCAACCATCATCAAAGGTATGAGCCACACTTAGCAATATACAAGCAAACAACTATAATTGGAATATGTCAATTTCTGGACATGCAAACAGCAGCTACAAGATTTAGCTATAACTGGAGTTACACAAATCCAAATGACTTGCAAGAAGACATTCTGGAAAGCTTATGAAATTTTTGACAATTAATATTTAATCATCTTAGCATGATTCTCAAGTTAACTAAGTCAAATATACCCATTTATAGAAACTGGTCTAAACAAAACAGAGAGCAGCCATTTCTGAAACCCAACTTTAAACAGGCATAACTCACAAACCACAAGGCCAAATACCACCAAATTTTAACAGGAGCTAGATACATGAATTATATACACCTTTTTTATTATCACCAAAAACTCATTCAAATCCTAACTAGATCAAACACTAGCATCTTTCAGATCTGCTCAGAATAAAATCAAAACCTGATAGAAGACTTAAAAGTCATGTAACTCCTACACTATCTGGCCTATGACCTTACAATTCGAACTCAAGCAAGATCATGAAATTTTCTACAACTTTTGTATTCACTACAACCATAGCAAACATCAATTACACCACGAAAATAATTGCACAAGCAAAACTGCAAATCCAGCCCAACAGCAGTGGTATAGAAAATTGATAGCATCTTCAGAGAAGCATAACTGGAGTTATGGACCTCCAACATACATGAACCATAACTTTTTGAAAACCTTAGGAAGTTACCTACAACTTTATTATTCTCATATTAAGATGATTCTACAGTTAGAAGGGTCAATTAATCCAATAATTGCATCTCTGTCCAAAACATAGACAGAAACTGACATGCCACTTTAAACAGCTATAAATGGAGTTATATATGTCCAATAAATGTGGTTCTAGACTTTTTAGAAATCTTGTCAAATTCTAAACAACTTTGTTGTAAACACCTAAAGCTAATTCTACTAGTAAGAAGGCCCCACAGTAAGAACAAGGAAACCCTCTCTGGTTTTGGGCAGAAACAGCCACAGAGATCTAAGCAAGTATAACTCAAGATCTACTTAACCAAAAATCATGATATTTAGCTTTTTGAAAATCTTAATAAAAGTACTACAACTCATGTATTTTCATAAAGTCATGATTCATAACTTAACTAAGCCAATTAATTCAAACATGCAGTCCTATTCAGAATAGGAGCAAATCAAAACAGGGCATTTGTTATTTTTATAACTCTTAAACTATCAAGCCTAAAATATTGAAATTTTTACCAGACATCAAGAATAACCTTAGTAGCACTCCACAAAAATTTCACAATTATTTGAGCACAACATCTGCAGTTATAAAAAAACAAATAAGACTAGCATTCAAACCCTAACTGCACAAATCCATTTTTACAGCTAAACTTTAAACTAAAACCTGACATATTATAGATCTAGTGCATAGAGAATTTCACAAGGATTCCAAAAAGTCCTCATTTACTATTTTACGAATTTTCTACGATTTACTATGAATTTCCAAAGTTCCTGCAAAATAATTACAAACCAGTCCTTATGGCACTATTCACATGAGTCACAGACTATGCAGTTAGGTCCCTCCCTTTCTTCAAATTCTTGCGCGAAGTCCCTGACGTGGATTGCAGCAGAGGAGGCGCGGGAGCTCGCTGTTTCCGGCCGGAGGAGGCTCGTCGGCGGCGATGGGGCAGCGGCGGAGTACCAGGGGCCTCGCGCGCATCCATGGGACAACTCTTCTTGGCACGAGGCGGCTCGTGGTGGCCCGGCCACATGCGCCGGCGGCTATGCCCGCAGCTCCACCGGCGGCAGGGCACTCCGGCGACCACGGTGGCCAGGAAAGGGGCGCAGGAGTGGCGGCTCTAGCTGGAGATGGTGATGACGCGCTCGGTTGGGACGGAGAAGGCCTACAGCAGCGGCAACGAGCTCGGCTCGGGAGCTCCGCGGCGACGGCCATGGTGGCTCCGCTCTGGTGCAGCCAGAGCGCGAGCAAGAGAGCGAGAAGGGACGGGGCAGCACTGGCACGCGATTATGGATGAGCAGGGCGTGCGGCAGCGCGTGGCACAGGGGGTAGGACGTGCGTCGGCCAGCTGTGGCCACGCGGCAATGGTGGGAGCGCGCCCCGGGTGCATGGTGGACGCGTTGGCCTGCTGTCGAACACCTGGCGTGCGTCGGCGTGGGCAAGGTGGGGAGCCGATTTGGGCCACTTCCAGGCCGAATCAGACCTTGGGCCAAAAATGAAGTTTGCTCACCTTGGCCTGCTCTACATTTCTCATTTAAGTTGCCAAGTCATTAGAGCTCTGGATCAGCAGATAATTAGTGTCCTAATAGCCAGTGTCAATGGATTGACAGCGATTACCAAACTCCAAAAATCGATGGTCAAGACAAGGTCCAAAGAGTGCCATCTTTATTCATGCTCTTCGCCATCATGTACACTCCAACTTTTATCTTTGGACCAAATTGAGTTGCTTAACAAACTTTGGAGAACGCGAGACGTCAATGCCGATGTCGATGAATTTCTAGACTTAGAATATTTCTAAGTGCTGAAATCAGCAACAGGTTCCAACTTCGAGCCTCTGTTTGACTTATTTCCAAGTTGATCTAGCTCTTGGTCCAAAAACAAAGTTTGTTCTACATGATATGGACTACAACTTTCATTTAAGGTCCAACCTCAAAACTGGTATAGAACCTGTTGTTCTACTTTGACCAAAGTAGGATCACGATGAAGCTTAAATTATCCTTTTTGATCCATTGGAGCATTTCTTGGCATTTGCCCAACATGAACCTTTCATGACTTTTGTTGTAGAGTTAATCTAGAGTCATTTTGGCAAGGTTGCAAGGTTTGGTTGACATCTCATGTTCCCATTCACTTAATAGTGCAATTCAAGCACTTAGTAAAATCATTCCAACAAGGATATAACTTATCATTTCATGTGACTTTTTGATTCCAAACGTCATGAAACTTTTCGAGTGTCCAATATAGATGGGTATTGATGTGAGACACATGAAGATATCCCAATCACACCACCCAAGCATATATCTTGAAAAGGGGTCTATAGGCGAGCAAAGGTGCAATATCCAAGTTTAGGTTGGGGCTCGTTTCTATAGGTTTGACCTTGACATCTTCATCATCACTTAATATACCATGTTTTAGCTCAAACCCATTGCTTAACTGGTGGCAAACACCTAGGGTGTTACAATTGATCATCATCACTTGAATCTTCATCATCATCATCATCATCCTCATCTTCTTCTTCATCTTCACTTGAGGAGTTTGAGCTTGAGCTTATCTCAACTTGCTTGCCCTTTATCTTCTTTTTCTCACTACATGCGAGAGCTTTGCCTTTGCTTGATGAAGAGGCTTCTTCTTGACCCATCTTGCGTGACATTTTAAATGTCACTATCTTGCCAATGACTATGGCTGGAGTCATGGTGCTCAAGTCCTCCATGTTGTGAAGGATGGTGATGATGCTTGGATATTTCTTTTGTGGTAGCACGGAGATGATCTTCCTCATGATGTCCGCATCATCTAGCTTTGTTAATCTAATTGAATGGAGCTCATTGATAATTAGATTCAAACAGGAATACATATTACGAACAAGCTCATCATCATTCATTTTAAAAGGATCATAATTTTATTTAGCTAGACAATGTTTTTGCTAATGGACATTAGTTGTGCCGTCATGGAGCTTTTGGAGTTTTAACCAAATTTCATGTGCCGTATTTAAAGTGAACACTTGGTTAAACACATCCATGCTAAAAGATTTAAATAAGCAATTTTTAGCTCTACCATTAAAATGAATTTCTTTTTCTTCACTCTTTGTGGGTTTATCGGAATTCTTAATGGGTTTTATCCCATCACGAGTGACTCTCCAAACACCCAAATCTACCACCTTAAGGTGACAAGCCATTCTAGCTTTATAGTAAGGGAAGTTAGTGCCGTCAAAGTGTAGAGGCCTAGTGATATCCATTCCAACCACTCTAAATAGCGTCAGTTCAATGGCGGTGAAGCCAAATATCCAAATTGAGCCAACCGGCTCTGATACCAATTGAAAGAGGACCGTGACGCCTAAGAGGGGGGTGAATTAGTCAACTTAAAACTCTAACTCTAAACTATGGCCTCTTTTTCTACCCTTAGCAAAACCTATGCAAATAGATAAACTATATAAATGTGCAACTACGGTTTTGCTAGTGTGTTGCTATCTCTACCGTAAAAGGAGTTATGCAAACAATGTAAATATGAAAGCTAAAGAGTAAGGTAGAGATATGCAAACTCTAGTCGATGACTCCGGTATTTTTATCGAGGTATCGAGAAGCACGCAAGCTTCCCCCTAGTCCTCGTTCGAGCCCCTCACAAGGAATCCCTCGCAAGGGCCAAGCTCCCGGTCGGGTAACTCCGTGGATAGCCCCGGGCCTTCCCCACGCGCAAGTGGGTCTCCGGTGTGCCTTCCGGCAAACCTCCCCCGGATCGCTCCCTGTCGTCTTCACTATCAAGCTTCCGGCCGAACCACCGCGGGCCTTGTTCCCTTCGGTACACGGTGGTGGCCACACCACAAACGCGGTTGGTGAGATCTGGCAAGACTACAAGCCCCTCTGATGTACAACAATGGTGCGCGCAAGCATCGAGTGGTAAGAGGTATGCAAACCTCACTAAACATTAGGTCTAAACCTAGAGCAAGCGCATAAGCGGTGGTCTAATCAACCTAAGCACTTAGCAAAGCATCTACGCTAATCACCTAATGAATCACTAAGCACTATGCAAGTGGAGATCACTAAAATAGCCAGTTGGGGGGTCTATTTATAAGCCCCACCGAGAAAGTAGCCATTGAGAGCAAAACCCAGCTCTTTGCTACTGACCAGACGCTGCTGTCGTCCTGACCGGACGCGTCCGGTCGTCCCAACCGTTGGAGCGCGCGCTGATTAGATGCACTGCCGGATCCGGTCAATGTTTGATTAGACATGTCCGGTCATGCTGTCGTCGCTCTGGAACCTCTCTGGACTCGATCGGACGCTACAGTTCCTATGTCTGATCGATCACCCGCCAGCGTTCGGTCAGTGCTGAGCTATTGTCGCGATAGTGAACAGTGTCATCGTCGTGTCCGGTCACTTGAAGTCCTCAGCTTTTGGTCATTGCTGCTAACGTTGCTGTTGTCGGGCATCTTGATCGGATGCGTTTGGTCGCTATAATGGCCACGTCCGATCACCTCTTTGAAGTTTGTTTCTTCGCGATCTTGCGTCCGGCTTGGTTCCTATCTTCGTGCTTGTACTTTGCTTGATATCTTGGGTCTTATCTTGTGCTTCTAGGGTCTTTCTTAAGGTGTTGATCATCGGACCATCATGTCGCCTTCGTCTAAGTCACGTCTTGTACCCTATTGAACTACAAAACAATCACTTGCAAATTCATTAGTCTAATTTGGTTGTGTTGGTCGTCAAACATCAAAATCCAAAGTAAATGGGCCTAGGGTCCATTTTCCTTACAACACCCATCATCCTAGGCCGACCTTTCTTGAGCACCGCAGAAGCCATCATCTACGCGGACAGTGCCAAGATCTGTTTCACGATCAAGGAGAAAAGGAGAAGTTCTCTTTCAAAAACCGCATGTTGCAATCTCCTAGTCATCCACAAAAGGCATACCTGCCTGAAAAGACAACAGTGACCAATGTAAGGGGACCGTGACACCTAAGAGGGGGGTGAATTAGGCAACTTAAAACTGTAACCCTAAACTAAAGCCTCCTTTTTTCTAACCTTAGCAAAACCTATGCAAAAAGATAAACTATCTAAATGTGCAACTACGGTTTTGCTAGTGTGTTGCTATCTCTACCGCAAAAGGAGTTATGCAAACAATATAAATGCGGAAGCTATAGAGTAAGGTAGAGATATGCAAACTCCCGTTGACGACTCCAGTATTTTTACCGAGGTATCGAGAAGCGCGCAAGCTTCTCCCTAGTCCTTGTTGGAGCCCCTCGCAAGGAATCCTTCGCAAGGGCCAAGCTCCCGGTCGGGTAACTCCGTGGAGAGCATTGGGCCTTCCCCACGCGCAAGTGGGTCTCCGACGTGCCTTCCAGCAAGCCTCTCTCGGATGCTCCCCGCCGTCTTCACTATCAAGCTTTCGGCCGAACCGCCACGGGCCTTGTTCCCTTCGGTACACGGTGGCGGCCACACCACAAACGCGGTTGGTGTGATCTCGCAAGACTACAAGCCCCTCCGATGTACAACAATGGTGCGCGCAAGCAGCGAGTGATAAGAGGTATGCAAACCTCACTAAACATTAGTCCTAAACCTAGAGCAAGCGCATAAGCGGTGGTCTAATCAACCTAAGCACTTCGCAAAACACCTACGCTAATCACCAAATGAATCACTAAGCACTATGCAAGTGAAGATCACTAAAATGGTGTATCAACACCCTTGATATATTTCCTCAACTCTCCACTTTTCAAATGGCCAGTTGGGGGGGTCTATTTATAAGCCCCATCGAGAAAGTTGCCGTTGGGGGTGAAACCCAACTTTCTGCTACTGACCGGATGCTGCCTTCGTCCTGACCGGACGTGTCCGGTCGTCTTGATCGTTGAAGCTAGCGTGTTGATCAGACTCGGCGCTGAGTCCGGTCACTATCGATCAGACACGTCCGGTTTCGCTGGCGCCGCTCTAGAACCTCTCTAGACTCGATCGGACGCTGTAGTTCCTACGTCCGGTCAATCAACCTCCAGTGTTCGGTCAGTGCTGAGCTATTGTTGTGATAGTGAACAGTGTCATCGTCGCGTCCGGTCACTTGAATCCTCAGCGTCTGGTCGTTGCTGCTAACGCCTACCGCTGCCGAGCATCTTGATCGGACGTGTCCGGTCGCTATAAGGGCCGCGTCCGGTCACCTCTATGAAGCTCGTTTTTCATGATCTTGCGTCCGACTTGGTTTCTATCTTCGTGCTTGGACTTTGCTTGATATCTTGGGTCTTTTTCTTGTGCTTCTAGGGTCTTGCTTATGGTGTTGATCATGGGATCATCTTGTTGCCTTCATCCAAGTCATGTCTTGCACCCTATTGAACTACAAAACAATTACTTGCAAATTCATTAGTCCAATTTGGTTGTGTTGGTCATCAAACATCAAAATTCAAAGTAAATGGGCCTAGGATCCATTTTCCTTACAATCTCCCCCTTTTTGGTGATTGATGACAACACGACCAAAACAAGCAAATAATACAAAAATTTGGAATTTAAAAACTATTTACTTGCTAGGATGCAATGCAAAGGGCAAGGTTATATGATGCTAAAAGATACCACATGTAAACATCTTTGGAAACTTATCTTGCCCTTGCAAATGTCCCCATGTGGCATTATGGATTTAAACCTCCCCCTAACTCAATAATCCACTATCCTCCCTTTCTCGGACCATTACCACTCGTAAATTATTATGATCGGGCTTGCTTTTGGTCCTACAAATTCTTCACTTTGGAATCAAATACCAAAAAGGAAGACATTAGTAGCACAAGAGAGGGTCAAACTTTGTGATCCTTTATATGTGGAGTGGAATAGGTCACAAAATTTGACTCTCACATTACATAGACTAAGCTCCCCCTAAATATATGCATACATATGATGGAGAATGTAGTTTGTGCATAATTTGCAAATTAATGCTCAAGGAAGTTTAATCTATATAATGCATGGAGAAAGCATATAAATACCAAAGTGAAATCAACATGATGATATCGGTTTAGAAATACCACATGTGGAAACCAATTTGATTCATACCACTTGCAATAGGTGGTGGATATTTGAAGTATGATGCTTAACTCCGGGGACTCTATTTTCCTTATAATGAGACTACTACACACATGATACGCTTGAAAAGGTGTTAATCTCAAAGCATCCAACTTGTAGAGTAACCTCCCCCTAAGTTTGTGCACACAAGCATGTAATACTTGTAGGAGACATGCACATTGATTTTAGAATAAAAAATACCACTTGAAAGAAGACATCACATGAATGCGAGAATCATTTTTGAAAGTAATATTCAGAAGAAATTATCTACAATTTGGGCTTTGGCACATATTAGATGAACAATTATAAAACAAGCTATGTGTCGTACTCCTAAACAATTCAAACCATGTAGATTTGCTCCAAGGGTTAAGAATGAAACCGAGCAAGCCTACCATAAGATATACCTAGTGTATGCATGACAAAGGATTTAAGCATGCAAATGCAAACCTAGGCATGAAAAGGAACTAGATGCTAATTGAAATTGCAAGAATTTAAGTCTAGTTACCTAACATGGGAAAGGAAATTTGGGTCCATAGTATTCACTAACCCACTTGGCAATTTACATGATCCAATGTGATACACCCCATGAAATGCACCCATACTTTGCCAAGTATCCAAATTTCTCAAGTCCATCGAACTTCTCACTTCCTTTTCAGGATCCAAACCTTCTTGGTGCTCTTCATATTTGAAATGATCTCTTTTGGCACCCAAAAGCGTTTGACCCCATTGTTGGCTTGCTTGTTCACCTTGATGGCCACCACCTTGTCATTTTTCTTCTTCTTTAACAAGTATGGTGTGGAGGCCTTCTTGTCCACCTTGTTGGTGTAGGTGTTGGAGAGCTTGCTTGTTTCCTTTTTGTTTTTCTCTTTCTTCTTAGCTCCTCCCCCATTCTTCACCTTGAACTCATAGGACTTGTGGCCTTCCTTATGGCACACGTAGCAACCTGCGGTTTGTCCTTCATCAAGCTTCTTCACTTCCTTGACGGTGTTATCTTGATGAAGTTGGGCTTGCTTTGTTTTGCCTCTTACTTGAGTCAAGTCCTTGGTGAGGCGAGCCACTTCTTGCTTGAGTTGCTCATTCTCCATTGCAACCTCTTGTGTGTATGTATCTACAACAACTTTCTCAACATAAACTTGGTTGCACAAGGGTGAGTCTAAACATAAATCAATGCAAGAAGTAGAGGCATCCTTTTTAGGTATGTCAAAAATAGAACTTTTCTTTTTAGGTGCCTCGGTGGGGGTAGTACCGACAGCTTGAAGATTAGCAACTTTATTAGTTAGCTTATCACAATGTTTGCACATAATTTCCATTTTAGCAAGTAAACTTTTATAAGCATCTTGTGAGCTAGCTAACTTTTTCTTTAATTTTTTTTATTTTTCTTTACAAGTTGCTCATCATTGATTGTACATGCACTTGTTGTTGCACTAGCCTCAAGTTGCTCAATTTTAGTAGATAGTTCAATATTGAGATTAGCAAATGTCTCATATTGTTCAAGCAAGGTTTTATATGTTTCTTGTAAACTATCTAACTTTTGTTGCAATATTTTTATCTTCTTTTGTTGGCTAGTGTAAGCCTTAGCATATTTTAGATTTTCTTGCACAAGTTTATTAAGAGAAGGCATTTCACCATCACTATCACTCTCACTAGAGGATGAGCTTTCGTTACCTCGTGCCATAAGGTACACACAAGAAGAGCTTGATGATGAGTGCTTGTGGCCTCGCCTCTTGTGATGGTCTTCTTCTTCACTTGAAGAATCATCCCATGATCTTATTGATGTGAGGGCTTTGTCCTTGCATGCCTTCTTCTTTGTCTTGGGTGTGGGCTTGTTTGGACAAACTTCCACAAAGTGCCCCAACTCACTGCATCCATAGCATCCTTTCTTTCTTTGCTCATTTCTTTGATTGGTGAAGTTGAAATCTTGAATTTGGATGGGCACACCCTTGATATTGAGCCTTTGGATCATCTTCTCCACCTTGTTAATAAGTTTGATTGATTCTTTATCAAGGTCGGAGACGAAGGAGGAAGATTGATCATCATCATTTGATTCATCATCATCATCTTCTTCTTCTTCATCTTCATTTGAGGAGCTTGAGCTTGAGCTTGTCTCAACTTGCTTTCCCTTCATCTTCTTTTTCTCACTACATGTGAGAGCTTTGTCTTTGCTTGATGAAGAGGCTTCTTCTTGATCCATCTTGCGTGACATTTCAAATGCCACTATCTTGCCAATGACTATGGCGGGGGTCATGGTGCTTAAGTCCTCCATGTTGTGAAGGATGGTGATGATGTGTCGGTGTTTCGGAACCGGGGGTCCTTAACCGACTAGTGAATTTGTGCTGCGTGCTCCCAATTCCGGATGGTGATGCAAAGAGACACAAGGTTTATACTGGTTCGGGCAATGGATGCCCTACATCCAGTCTGAGAAGATGTTCTTGTATTCCTTGCACCGGGGTGCTCGTAGTAGGGGGTTACAAGCTAGGCGAGAGAGGGAGTTCGTCCCAAGTCTCTGTGAGGGGAGGTGATATGAATTACAGAATGCGGCGTGTTGTTCATGCGAGTGTTCGTGGCTCTATCCGCTGTCCCTAGAAACGGTCCTAGCCGCCTCCTTTTATAGCCGCAGGGAGGAAACCAGGAGTACATAAGAGAGCTACAAGTGGAGCGGACTATTCGATGACGTATTTACTCCTGGAGCAGCATGGCGTTGTCATGGGAGGTCCCATAGATGTCTAATCGGTATGGTCTCCACTGCAAGTAGCATGCTGCGCATTTGTTGACTTGGTGGATTGCAGAGGCTCGGCGGCCATCGTAGCTGGTCGTGCCGAGGCCTGTCGTGCCGAGGCCTGTTGTGCCGAGGCCTGTTGTGCCGAGACCTGCCGTGCCGAGGCCTGAGAAGTGACCCAGGTGCAGATGCGGGTCCCAGCGGTCATCAGGCGGAATAGTGTGAGACGTGCGCTTATAGGATATGGTACCTGTATTGTCAGTAAGGGATGGTAAAAAAGGTGATCTGACCGTTGTCCCATCGCTCCTGTTGCAGCGCACTGCCGATCGTGGGTTACGTAGCGGGTGCAGCTGAGTGCATTAATTGGATGCGACAGCCTGCCAGAGAGACCTTTGAGGCGGAGGCGACAAGGTTGCGGGACGAGCCCAGCCTCGGGCGAGGCGGAGCGCGGCCAATTCGTCCGAGGCCCTACCCGGGGGGTCTCGGGCGAGGCGGACGGGCGAGGCGGAGTAAGATCAGTGAATCCGAGGCCCTATTGAGGGGGCTCGAGCGAGCCAGAGCGGTCGGTCCGCTGATTCCGAGGCCACAGATACCCGTTCTGACTCCCCACGTTGCGATGTCCTTGGCGCAGGAGTTAGGCAGCACAGTGGTCGGTAACCCCTGCTCTGTGCCGTCGCAGATGGTAGGAGGTTGACGCGACTGGTGTGTAGTCGGTCACTTCGCTGTACTGTGCCATCGTGCGTCTGTCGGAGTGGTTGGGCACTTGGATGCGACGTTCGGTCAGAGCAGTTTGGTCGAAGAGGCGGTCACGGGGCTGGTGCCGAGCCGGCCTCGCACGAATTGGAGAATCGGCACTTCTTCCAAGGCCCTGGGCGAGGGGGCCTCGGTGAGGCGGTCTCGAGCTAGTCGGAGAATCGTTCGCTTCCGCTGGGGCTCGGCGATGTGGTCTCGGCGTAATCGAAGATTTCGATCGAGACCTCGTTTGTTTATTCCGTTGGTTCTGTTCTTAGGGTCTAAGCAGTTTTTGATCTTTGCTTGGGGTACCCCATTTTTACAGTATCGGACAAGAGTGGCTCAGAGCCTCGGGCAGAGTGTGGGATACTCTCCCGAGGTTTTTTCGAGACTTTTGTTTCTCAAGAGCTCTTGTCGGGTTTGTTTTATACTCATGATTACGGTGGGTGCTGCTGTGGCCAGCCTGGTGTAGCCCCCGAGGCCTTAGAGGAGTGAGTTTACTCCTTTAGGGGCTTTTTCTTCGTTGAGTAAGGCGCTCTATCGCATTCGCTAGACCCATGAGAGCGAGCTTGGGTCGCTTGTTTTTGTTTGGGGTGCAGGAGGAGCCCCGAGCCTGCCGAGCCCTCGCGTGCGATCCTAGGTCGCTGGGTCTCGGCAAGGTTTGCAGGAAGAGCCCCCGAGCCTCTGCACGGAGCGAGAGGGCGGTCAAGAGTTCTCCTGGCTTCTTGTACGACCCTCGCGCATCCTTTTCGTTTGGAAGGAGGGGTTGTTTGCCGAGCCCTTCGTGTGTGAGCCTAGGCCGCTAGGTCTCGGCAAGGTTGCAGGAAGAGCCCTCGAACCTCCGCACGTAGCGAGAGGGCGATCAGGTGTTCCCCTGGCTTTTTGTACGACCCTCGCGCATCCTTTTCGTTTGGAAGGAGGGGTTGTTTGCCGAGCCCTTCGTGTGTGAGCCTAGACCGCTGGGTCTCGGCAAGGTTGCAGGAAGAGCCCCTGAGCCTCCGCACGTAGCGAGAGGGCGATCAGGAGTTCCCCTGGCTTTTTGTACGACCCTCGCGCATCCTTTTTGTTCGGAAGGAGGGGTGGAACATGCCAGGCTACCCTCGGTGGGCATGAGCGGTGACATTTCCGGTGAGCTTTTATCGGGTAAGTCCGAGTGGAGGCCCGTGCCCCATTCGATAGGGGTCGGCTAGTGGTCTAGAGACGCGCTCCAAAAAAGTACTAGAAGGCTTCTCTAGCGGGTGCCAGGGACGTTCGATTGGCCCTAGGGGCTCGGTGCCTCCCTGCGGTGGGATCCCCTTTAGAGAACTCCTGCTGGTCTCGGACACGACTTAGGGCATCCCAAGCAATCGCTTGCCTGGGCCTCGGCCGTGTACGAGCTCACCCATAGTTGTCCCTGACTCTGTTGTCCTGGGGCGGCTGTCGAGGCCCTGGATGGCCTAGCCTTCATACCCTTGGATCGTAATGGGCTTGGTGCCCTTTTTTGTCATGTTTTTCCAACCCTCGGGGTGTGAGAGGTTGCAGGAAGAGCCCCTGAGCCTCCGCACGTAGCGAGAGGGCGATCAGGAGTTCCCCTGGCTTTTTGTACGACCCTCGCGCAACCTTATCGCTCGGAAGGAGGGGTTGTTTGCCGAGCCCTTCGCGCGTGCGAGCCTAGTTCGGCTGGGTCTCGGCAAGGTTGCGGAAGAGCCCCGAGCCTCCGCTTGACGTAGCGAGAGGGTGATCGGGAGTTCCCGGCTTTTTGTATGACCTCGCACATCCTTTTTCGCCGGAAGGAGGGGTTGTTTGCAGAGCCCTTCGCGTGCGAGCCTAGTTCACTGGTATCGGCAAGGTTGCGGGAAGAGCCCCGAGCCTCCGTGACGAAGCGAGAGGGCGATCGGGAGTTCCCCTAGCTTTTTGTACGACCCTCGCGCATTCTTTTTCGCTCGCGAAGGAGGGGTTGTTTGCCGAGCCCTTCGCGTGCGAGCCTAGGTCGGCTGGGTCTCAAAGCAAGGTTGCGGTGAAGAGCCCCGAGCCTCCAGCATGGAGCGAGAGGGCGATCGGGAGTTCCCCGCTTTTTGTACGACCTCGCACATCCTTTTCGCTCGGAAGGAGGGGTGGAACATGCCAGGCTACCCTCGGTGGGCGCGAGCGGTGACATTTCCGATGAGCTTTTATCAGGTAAGTCCGAGTGGAGGCCCGTGCCAAATTCGATAGGGGTCAGCTAGTGGTCCCGAGACACACTCCAAAAAAGTACCAGAAGGCTTCTCTAGCGGGTGCTAGGGCCGTTCGATTGGCCCTAGGGGCTCGGTGCCTCCCTACGGTGGGATCCCCTTTAGAGAACTCCTGCTGGTCTCGAACACGACTTAGGGCATCCCAAGCAATCGCTTGCCTAGGCCTCACCATGTAATGGGCTCGCCCATAGTTGTCCCCGACTCGCTAAGTCCCGAGGTAGTCGCCGAGACCATAAACGGCCCAGCCTTCGAACCTCTAGACCGTAGCGGGCTCGGCGCCCGGTTCCTTAGCTCGAAAGGAATTGGCTAGGGGGTATTTCCCTTCCATCGTCTGACAACGGCGCGTCTTTTGAGGCGGTCTTCTCGGGAGCTGCCGTTGCTGCGCGACGTGGTGTCAGTGGATGGGACATAACCATTTTGCGCGATTAAATGTGGAGAAGGTGGGCACGTGGGCGGAGATATCGGATCTGGATTATATGCGCCGGATCTGAGGGAAACTTTCCCGATTTCGCCGCCAAATGGGTTTCGCTCTCTTACCTGCGCATAAACACGTAAAGAGCCTCGCCCCTTCCCTCCTTACCTTGCCTGCATTTGCTTTCGCCGCCTCCAAGCCGTTGCTGAGAGCATAAAGCGCTAGGAGAAGAAGGGCGAGAGAGATCGATTGAAAGAGAGGAGAGAGATTTACCGCCGTAGCAGCGTCCTCCACCGCGCGCCATGGTCGGGCGGTCTGTCATCCTCCGGTGGATCCTCGGGAGCGGTCTCGACATCACCGTGGAGAAGCTGCGATCGGCCGGTGGACGCCGGTCTCCTCCGCCCGATCACCGATCCCCGACAAGCGAGTGGATTGCTCCGGGAATGAGTCGAGCCGAGGCCACGTGATGGCTATGTGGTGAGCTTCGTGCGTCTTCCACGAGCGAGGCCTCGGCTTGCCGGCGCGGACGATTCATGCGGGCGCCCCGCGACTACTACGGCGTGGAGCTCCACAACTTCAGCCCTAACTCCATCGCACAAAGCGGCCATCTTCGCGCCGCCGTTTGTAGGGTACTGGGATCGCTCCCCACCGGGAGCTATGGCTCCATTTGTTTGGGCGGTTTTACCACCAAGTCGGCGAGAGCGAAGGGGCTCGCGTTGAGCGTTGGCGGTGCTGCACCCTTCAAAAGCGCCAAGACCGGCAGCACCTCTACATCCCAGCCCAGCTGGCATCATCCAACTGTCGTTGGTTTGACAGCTAGTTCTACCTCCGTAACGGCGACGGCAGGCTTCCCCCTTATACTGGGTGGGTTGTGGAGAGTCAGCCAGAGAAGTGGGGGTACGGCGTCATCAAGCCCGATCAGCCCAGGCTAGAACCGCTCCTAAGGGCCCTGGGCAAGCTACGCGATCGCGGTCTTACGGCGGCCGTGGTTGTGGCTGCTTTTCACCGCCGGAGGGTATTGCCGCTGATGGCTCGGCGGCGGCGCCTATTCGAGATGACCCCGAGCGATCCGATCGAAGGCATCAAGATGTCCGCCTTCACCCTTACTAATGAGGAGATCCTACGTCGGGTAAGGGAGGCGGTGGATGGGAAACCGAAGATTGACGGCTTGATGTCGTTCCCGATGCGCCCATCACGGGGGTACATTTCCCTGGTAAGTTGGGTGTTGCCGAGGCCTTCGCGGCCTTCTTGCTCATTGCTTTTTTCGTCCGTTGCCTTATTTCGTCGTTTCTGCAGGGGATAAGGGACGTGCGAAGCTCCCCGCCGCCCGTTCCTGAGGACGCCCAGCGGCGAGCCATGAATAGGGCGTACGCCGAGGAGCAGCAGAAGAAGAAAGACACCAAGGTGGCAAGGCGCACGAAGAGGATCCTTGAGCGTGAAAAGCTAGACGCACGCCGCCGGCAACAGAGGCTCGACGGTCTCCCGTTGGAGTCGTCTCCCTCATTATCAGTGTCGGGTTCCTCAGGCGACGTTGGCGTGGTCGAGGAAGGGAAGGGTACCCTGGACCACCTCCCTGACGTTAGGGAGGTGGCGACTGGGGTGTCTCTAGTAGACGTCCGTCTCGTTGTCGAGGGCGACACGCCCGAGACGCGTGCTGTCAGCCCGGTGGGCTCGGCGGAGGAGGTGGAGCAAGCGACGCCGGGGACGGCTCAACCGTCTCCATGGACGGTCGAGGGGGTGCCGGGGTCCGGCGGAGACTAGCCGGTACCGGTGGATATAGAAGCCGTGCCACCGCCGCCACCACCGCCGTTGCAGAGGAGGGACGCTGTCCAGAAGCGGTTGTGTCCTCGTTCACAGTAAGTGTATTTTTTGGCGGAGTTTGTAGTATTTCCTGCTTGCCCCCTGGTCGTATGCTGACCTTTAGGAGCGTCTTTGTTTCCAGCCAGAAGCGCTGGGTGGAGGAACCTGCCTTGGTGCCCTATAAGGCGCTCAAGGTGAGCACCAGCTCCACCGCTCATCGGGCGGCGGAGGCGCTGGCTGCCGTGCAGCATGGCGCGGCGTCGGGCGGGGTCGGCCCGGAGGAGCCGGCTGCTGAAGGAAAGGGCGCTGAGGTGGCCATGGAAAGAGCGGGGGAGGACGAGTCCACGCCCCGCGAGGTCATGGGTCTTGGGGCTAGAGCCCCCAAGGCTTCCGAGGCCAGGGCGGTGGACGCCGGGGCCACCGAGGTAGAGATGGCAGAGGCCAGAGCCCCCGGTTCCGTTGAGTCCGAGGCGGTCGGGACAGAGGCGGGGCAGGCTTTGGCACCGCCCCTGGTTCAGATGATCTCGTCTGAGGATTCTTCCCGGGGGAAGGAGGCGGCGGACGCCGAGGCGGCCAAGACCGTGGGAGTGGGCGGTGCACCGACTCCCGCCGAGGGGAGTTCGGTCCTTGTTGGTCCGACCCGAGCCCGCAGGGTGGGATAGCCAGCGTGTTGTATGGGGAAACCGGGCCGACCACGAGGGGAGCCTGTGTTTGCCCTTGAGGACGTCGCCGAGGGGGGCTGGGACCCCTCGAGCAATACCGTGAATGGCGGTGCGATCGATCTGAGAAATGATGTCTCTGTTATGCAAAGGGACCTGCCCGGTGTTACCCAGGTACGCATTTCTCTTTGTCGTGTCGCGTTGTTTTTTCTCCGAGCCCCCCTTGCGGTGTTTGACGTACGCCTTTGCCTGCTTCAGGAGCTCGAGACCCGGTCCCTTGGGAAATCGTTGTTCCTACGAAGGGAGAGGGGCGTCTGGGAGTAACTCCGGCGACAAAAGGGCCTGCTTGCCGACGCCCAGGAGCTCTTGTCGGTGCGGAGTGCTAAAGTGGAGGACCTCCACCTTCGCTGTGTCGACCTGAAGGCCGAGGTGGCCATGGCTAAGGAGCAGTCTGCCCCTTTGTTGGCGAAGATCAAGGAGCTGGAGGAGGAGTGGGATTCCCTCAAGTCCCGGGCCCAAGAAGCAATGGCCTCTGCCAAGGTCATCGCCGGGCAGCTGGGCACAGAGCAGAGTGAACATCAGCTGACGAAAGTCGCTTTGGTAGAGGCTACCAAGGTGGCCGAGGCCTCTCGAGTCGAGGCTTTAGCTTGGAAGAACAAAGCCGAGGGTAAGTTCCGCTTAACCGCGCTCCTTGTCCCGTTTGCTCTAGTTTGCGTTCGACCCCTGACTCTTTGTCGTGGTGTAGGTCTGGAGAAAGAGGCCTCCTAGGCGGCTGAGGCCTCCGTCACAGCGCAAGCGGCGCTGGACGTTGAGGTCCAGGAGCACGAGGATCTGCGCAGCGCCGCCCGTACCGTCTGTGAGGCTCTAGAGGTCGAGGGGGTCCAATCAGCCAGCTCCCTTGGGAACCGCCTGATTGCATTGAGCGACCGCGTCCACAAGAGGCTCCGGGGGGCGTTGCACATGGGTGTCAAGCGCGCCCTGGCTGTCGTCTCCTCGCACTACGCCGTCAACCTCGAGGCTGTCAGCGACGGCTACGTCTTGCCAGAAGATGACGAGGAGGCCGACGTAGAGGTCGCGAAGCTGATGGAGGCGCCTAGCACAGCGCTGGCCAGCCTATTTAAAGAAGAGGTGGTCCCTCCCGCGCCAGCCGCCGATCCCTGAGCTTTGACCTAGGCCAACAGGGGCCATGTAAACGGATTAGTTTAATTGTCGCATCGTGACGTTTTGTGGCTGTCGAGGCCTTTTTTAAAGTATTTGCGTATGTGTGTTTTTTAACCGCTTTCTTATTCCACCGAGCCTGTGCCCCCTGTCTCGTTCTTGGATACCCGCAGAGAACTTCCTCGGAGCCTAAGCCGTCCCTTGGCGAAGGGTGGTGAGGGAGTTGCCGTAGCCCGGGGGCATAGGCTGTTCTCATGGCTCGACCGGCCCTTAGGCCTCAGGGCACGCTTTTGGTCCTTAGGTTTCTTGCGACGGTCCTGCCGGAGCGCGAGAGAGTTTGGCGTGGAAATTTTCAAAAGGCGGTTAAGAAATGGCGTCTGGGACTTAGGGGGTTCCCCCTTTTTAGCCCCCGAGGGAGGCTCAGCTCTGCAGAGGCAGAGCTGAGTCTCTCCTGTAGCGTTATTGTGACGTCGAGCCCCTATCGATAGACAAGCTCTTTGCAAAGAACTTCCTCGGAGCCTAAGCTGTCTCTTGGGCGAAAAGGTGGCGAGGGGAGCTGCCGTAGCCCAGAGGCGTAGGCCGTTCTCACGGCTCAGCTGGTCTTTTGCCTTTGAGACGAACTTTTGGTCCTTAGGTTCCATACAATCAAGTTGCCTATTAAGGGGGGTCCTCGAAAGATTGTAACAACTAAAGAAAGCTTCTTTATTGTATTCCGAGAAACAATGTAAACAACGTTTGGAAACTTAAGGGTAGAAACGACGTAGCTGTTCTATGTTCCAAGCGTTGGTGAATATATCACCCTTCTCGTTGGCCAGCTTGTAGGTTCCGGGCTTCAGTACTTGGGCGACGATGTACGGCCCTTCCCATGGCGGGGTCAGCTTGTGGCGGCCCTTGCTGCTCTGCCTCAGCCTCAGCACCAGGTCGCCCACCTTTAGGTCTCGGCTCCGAATGTGCCGGGCTTGGTAGCGTCGTAGGGCTTGCTGGTATTTGGCCGAGTGTAGCAGGGCAACGTCTCGGGCTTCCTCAAGTTGGTCGAGGGCGTCCTCGCGGGCAGTGCGGTTGCTTTGCTCGTTGTAGGCCTGTAGTCTCGGGGAGCCGTACTCCAAGTCGGTGGGGAGGATGGCCTCGGCCCCATAGACCAGGAAGAACAGTGTGAATCCCGTGGCTCGGCTCGGTGTATTCCTCAGGCTCCAAATGACCGAGGGGAGATCGGCAAGCCATTTCTTGCCAAACTTTTTCAACCGGTTGTAGATTCTTGGCTTGAGGCCTTGTAGGATCATGCCGTTGACACGTTCTACTTGGCCGTTTGTCCTAGGGTGTCCTACGGCCGACCAGACCACACGGATGTGGTGGTTGTCGCAGAACGTCAGGAACTTGTGGCCGGTGAATTGCGTCCCATTGTCAGTGATGATGGTATTTGGGATTCTGAACCTGTGGATGATATCCGTAAAGAACAGCACTGCTTGCTCGGATTTAATTTGGGTGATTGGACAAGCCTCGATCCATTTGGAGAATTTGTCGATGGCTACGAGCAGATGGGTATAGCCCCTGGGTGCCTTCTGTAGAGGCCCAACCATGTCCAGCCCCCACACGGCGAATGGCCATGTGATAGGGATGGTTTGGAGGGCTTGGGCCGGGAGGTGCGTCTGTCGAGCGTAGTACTGGCATCCTTCGTAGGAGCGTACTAGCCCCGTGGCATCAGCCATCGCTGTTGGCCAGTAGAAACCTTGGCGGAAGGCATTTCCCACTAGTGCCCGAGGCGCTGTGTGGTGCCCGCAGACTCCCGCATGCAAGTCCCAGAGTAGTGATTGGCCAGCCTCGGTGGTGATGCACCGTTGGAGAATACCAGACGGGCTACGACTATACAACTCGCCGTTGTAGAGGACGTAAGTTTTGGCTCGTCGCGCAAGCCGTCGGGCCTCAGTCTTGTCCGCGGGAAGCTCTCCTCGCATGAGGCGATCAAGAAAAGGGACTCGCCAGTCCGTTCCTCGGTCGGCCTCGGGAGGCTCTGTGTTAATTGCCATGGCCTTGGGCTCGGGCGGTGGGGTCTCGATGGCAAAGGGGGCCTCAGGCCCTGTGGTGGGCTCGACCGATGGGCCCTCTACCATCGCCGAGTCATAGTCGATGGATGGCTTGTGGAGGTCTCTGGCGAAGACGTTCGGGGGGACCGGGGTCCGTGCCGACGCCATCTTTGCCAGTTCGTCCGCGGCCTCATTGAACTTTTGTGCGATGTGATTGAGTTCGAGGCCATCGAACTTGTCCTCTAGGCGGTATACCATCGTGCAGTACGCTTCCATCTTGAGGTCGTGGCAGTTTGATTCTTTTATCACTTGGTTGATGACAAGCTGTGAATCGCCTCGAACGTCGAGACGCCGTACCCCAAGTTCAATGGCGATCTGCAGGCCATTGACGAGGGCCTCATATTCGGCCACATTGTTGGAGGTGGCGAAGTAGAGTCGGATTACATAGCGCATATGGGCTCCGAGGGGTGAGATGAAGAGCAGACCCGCGCCTGCCCCGGTCTTCATTAGAGACCCGTCGAAGTACATGGTCCAGTACTTCGCCTGGACATGAATAGGTGGTAGTTGGGTATCGGTCCACTCTGCCACAAAATCGGCCAAGACCTGAGACTTAATGGCTTTTCGGGGTGCGAAAGACAGGGCTTCCCCCATGAGTTCCATGGCCCATTTGGAAATCCTTCCTGAGGCCTCCCGGTTATGGATTATCTCTCCCAAGGGGAAAGATGACACCACGGTCACTGGGTGGGACTCGAAGTAGTGACGCAGCTTGCGTCGAGCCAAGATTATGGCGTAGATTAGTTTCTGGACGTGGGGGTAGCGTGTCTTGGTATCGGAAAGCACCTCGCTGATGAAGTAGACATGTCGTTGGACGGGTAGAGCGTGCCCCTCTTCCTGCCTCTCGACCACTACGGCCGCGCTGACCACTTGGGTCGTTGCGGCGATGTAGAGCAAGAGGGCCTCATCTTCGATTGGTGGTACCAGAACGGGGGGGTTGGAGAGCAGCGCTTTGAGTTTGGTGAGTGCTTCCTTGGCCTCGGGGGTCCAGGAAAAGCGCTCAGATTTTCTCAAGAGACGGTACAGAGGTAAGCCTTTTTTGTTGAGGCGTGAGATGAAGCGGCTCAGGGCCGCTAGGCATCCCATAACCTTCTGTACTCCCTTGAGGTCTCGGATCGGCCCCATATTGGTCACGGTAGAGACCTTCTCTGGGTTGGCCTCGATGCCGCGCTCTGAGACTATGAATCCCAGGAGCATGCCTCGGGGGACCCCGAAGACACACTTTTCGGGGTTGAGCTTAACGCCCTTCTCCCTTAGGCATTTGAAGGCTACCTCCAGGTCATTGACGAGGTCATTGGCCCGCTTGGATTTGACAACGACGTCATCCACGTAGGCCTCGACGGTTCGCCCGATGTGCTCGCCAAAGACCTGGGTCATACACCGCTGGTACGTGGCCCCCGCGTTTCTGAGGCCAAACGGCATAGTCGTATAGCAGTATAATCCAAATGGGGTGATGAAAGAAGTTGCGAGCTGGTCGGACTCCTTCATTTTGATTTGATGGTAGCCGGAATACGCATCAAGGAAGGACAGGGTCTCGCATCCCGCAGTGGAGTCAACGATTTGATCGATTCGAGGTAATGAAAACGGGACTTTTGGGCATGCCTTGTTCAGACCGGTGTAGTCCACACACATTCTCCATTTTCCATTTTTCTTCTTAACTAATACAGGATTAGCTAACCACTCCGGATGGGACACTTCCTTGACGAATCTGGCCGCCAAAAGCTTCTGTGCCTCCTCGCCGATGGCCCTATGCTTCTCCTCATCGAATCGGCGCAGGCGTTGCTTCACTGGTCTGGAGCTAGCCTGGATGTCGAGGGCATGCTCGACGACCTCCCTCGGTATGTCCGGCATGTCCGAGGGACTCCACGCGAATATGTCGGCGTTCGCGCGAAGAAAGTCGACGAGCATGGCCCCCTATTTGCTACCGAGGGTCGCGCTGACCCTCAGCACTCGGTCGTTTGAGCATGTGGGGTCGACCGGGACAAGCTTGACGGCCTCCACGGGCTCGAACGTCCTGGCACGACGCTTCGAATCAGGCACCTCGCTGCCGAGCTGGTCGAGGTTGGCGATGAGGGCCTCGGACTCCACTATAGCCTCGGCGTACTCGATGCACTTGACGTCGCAGTCGTATGCATGCTCATACGCGGAGTAAATAGTGATGACACCGTTGGGGCCCGGCATCTTGAGCTTGAGGTAGGTGTAGTTCGGGACCGCCATGAACTTGGCATAGCACGGCCATCCTAGGATGGCGTGATAAGTCCCCTTGAACCCCACCACCTCAAAGGTGAGGGTCTCCTTGCGGTAGTTGGAGGGGGTGCCGAAGCAGACGGGTAAGTCTATGCTCCCGAGGGGTCGCGCGCGCATCCCTGGCATGATGCCATGGAAGGGCGCGGCGTCGCCTCGGAGTTATGACTGGTCGAGCCCTAGGAGCCCCAGCGTGTTGGCGTATAGGATGTTGAGGCCGCTGCCTCCGTCCATCAACACCTTGGTGAGTCGGGTGTTCCCGATGATCGGGTCAACGACAAGCTGGTACTGGCCGGGGTTTGGGACATGATCGGGTGGTCATCCCGATCGAAGGTGATCGCCTCCCAAGACCGATCAGTCTTCGGGAGTGGCCACCTTAACCGAGAAGACCTCTCGGCGTTCCCTTTTTCGCTGTCGCGCCGTGAGGCACGTCGAGGGCCCACCAAAGATCATGAAGGCATTGTGTACCTCGGGGAACCCGTCGTCCTTGTCGTTGTCTCCATCGTCCTGGCCCCTCTTCTTGGCATCGTCGTTGGGGAGCCCGAGCTTGGCGTAGTATCACCGGAGCATGGTGCACTCCTCGAGGGTGTGCTTTACCGGGCCCTGATGGTATGGGCAGGGTCTTTTAAGCATGTTGTCGAAGAGCCCTGGGCCTCGGGGATTCTTGCGGTCCAGGCCGCGACGAGCCCGGCCTCGAGAACCTCCTGTTTCCCCTGGCGTCCCTTCTTCTTTTTTTTGGGGGGGCGAGACGTCGAGGCCCCGGGGGTCTCATCACGCCTCTTCCCCTTGGAGTCGTTGTTGGGGAAGATGGCCCCGACGGCCTCTTCGCTAGAGGCGAAGCTGGTGGCGATGTCGAGGAGTGCGGACGCCGTGGTCGGTACGCTCTGGCCTAACTCTCGGACCAGGTCTCGACAGGTGGTGCCGGAGAGGAATGCCTGGACGATTTCTGAGTCGCCGACGCTGGGCAACTCGGTGCATTGCTTGGAGAAACGTCGGATGAAGTCTCGGAGAGACTCGTCCGGCCCCTGGCGGCAACTCTTGAGGTCCTAGGAGTTCTCGGGGCGCGCGTAGGTGCCCTGGAAATTCCCAACGAAGACCTTTACCAAGTCGCGCCAGTCATGGATTTGCATAGGGGGAAGGTGTTCGAGCCAGGCTCGCGCTGAGTCTGACAGAAATAGGGGGAGGTTGCGGATGATGAGCAGGTCATCGTCCGCACCGCCTAGCTGACAAGCCAGACGGTAGTCGGCCAACCATAGCTCGGGGTTGGTCTCTTCATTTGTACTTTGAGAGATTATTGGCCGACGTAAACCGGGGCGGGAAGCGGCGCTGCGGATGGCCTTATGAAAACTCTAGGGCCAGCGGCGGCGGGAGAAGGATATGCGGTCCTCCCCATCATCATAGCGACCGCCTCGGTGCAATTGGTAGTCCCGGCGGCCCCATTGTGGTCGTGGCGCTGCCGTAAATGTCGCTGTCCACGTGGTGGCCGTTTTGCGCCTCGCGTTGGTCGTCGAGGCGGTGCGGCACCGAGGGGGTCGAGGCGGTCATGCCGAGGGGGGCCGAGGCGGTCCCGCACCGAGGGCTGTTTCGAGGCGCCCCGCATCATCGAGACACGGAGAGCTTCGCCCGCTGCTTTGCGCCGACAGTCTCTCGAAGGCCCCGGAGTTCGCCGTGGACCCGTCGCCCCTCCGTGGTAGAGGGCTCGGGCATTGCTCGAGACCGAGATCGCCGCCGCCGGACGCGTTACGCTAAGCGCAATTGAAGACAGGGGGTTGCTCGCCCCCCTCATCATCGTTAATGCGGCGGTTGACGTCGCGAGCCCCCAGCCGAGCCGTTCCGCCATCGCCGTGCCCCCGCTGCTCTTGCTCGAGGGTGGCTCGGAGCTGCTGCAGGAGGAGTCGATCTTGCTCGACCTTGGTTTGAAGCTCACGGAGCTGCTCTAGGTCTATGCGTCGAAGTTGCTCGGGGGTGGGGACACCTGCCGCCGCTGGCGGGGACCCTGTGCGTGGTGGTGTGGCGTTGGCTGCCCTTCCTCCATCATTTCCCGTGCTCGGCATTCCAAGTCCGATGTGGAAACACTCACGAGTCGGGCCGTAAGCGTCCTCGCCGTCGGAATCGGAATAGCCAAAGCAGTAGTCGCTCGCGATCATGAAGCAGCGCATCGCCTCAGGGTCGTGAATCCCGGAGAAGTCTGCTCCAACCCACGCCTCGTCCTCCTCCGAGGATTCAGAGTGGGGGTGGATTGGAGTTATGACTATGGGGTTATGGGCATGACGTTGATGAATGGAGACGAGGGCGGTGGCGTAGGAGGCGGCGACATTGGTCAGCCCGAAAGGGTATGGGGATGGCGCCGTCTCTAGGCTCGGCTCCGCCAGAGCTGGCTCCTCGGGAGGAGGCGGGACAGAGCTTGATGGTGGGGTGTCGCTGTGCGCCACCGGCCCTTTTCCCCTGTCGAGGCTTAAGCCGGACAAGTCCCCATGCAGGGACCCTGTGCCAGCAGCGGGGTATGGGATTCCGGTGGAGCACAGATCGGCGTTCTGTACTTGCGCGGTGTTAGGGTGGACTCTTGCCAGCGGCGCGCCATGAAGCTTGACAGGGAGCGGCGGCCCGGGCGCCGTCTGCGCGTGGGCTGCCGGTGCATGACGTCGTCGTCGGTTGATGGCGCTCTGGGTGAGAGGAGTACCATGTCGTACTCGTGCCCTAGAGACATGACTTCTAGGCTCCCAAACCAGACGATCGTCCCGAGACGCAACAATCACACGGGATCTGCCATCCAGAATCTGGTGGGATGACTAAGCTGACACGCAGAGGCCCCTACCTAGCGCGCCAACTGTCGGTGTTTTGGAACTGGGGGTCCTTAATCGACTAGTGAATTTGTGCTGCGTGCTCCCAATTCTAGATGGTGATGCAAAGAGACACAAGGTTTATACTGGTTCGGGCAATGGATGCCCTACGTCCAGTCTGAGAAGATGTTCTTGTATTCCTTGCACCGGGGTGCTCGTAGTAGGGGGTTACAAGCTAGGCGAGAGAGGGAGTTTGTCCCAAGTCTCTGTGAGGGGAGGTGATATGAATTACAGAATGCGGCGTGTTGTTCGTGCGAGTGTTCGTGACTCTATCCGCCGTCCCTAGAAATGGTCCTGGCCGCCTCCTTTTATAGCCGCAGGGAGGAAACCAGGAGTACATAAGAGAGCTACACGTGGAGCGGACTATTCAATGACGTATTTACTCCTGGAGTAGCATGGCGTTGTCGTGGGAGGTCCCGTAGATGTCTAATCGGTATGGTCTCCACTGCAAGTAGCATGCTACGCATTTGTTGACTTGGTGGATTGCAGAGGCTCGGTGGCCATCGTAGCCGGTCGTGCCGAGGCCTGAGAAGTGACCTAGGTGTAGATGCGGGTCCCAGCGGTCATCAGGTGGAATAGTGCGAGACGTGCACCCACGGGATCTGTACTGTATTGTCGATGAAGGGATGGTAAAAAGGTGATCGACCGTTGTCCGTCGCTCTGTTGCGCCAAGACCGCCGATCGTGGCTTATGTGGAAGGTGCGGTGGCGCATTAATTGGATGCGACGACTGCCGGAGAGACCTTTGAGGCGGAGGCGACGAGGTTCTGGATTTGAGCCCGGCCTCGCGGGCGAGGCGGAAGCTTGCCAATTCGTCCGAGCCCTCACCGGAGGGTCTCGGGCGAGGCGGACGGGCGCGGCGGAGTAAGATCGAGTGAATCCGAGGCCTGTTGAGGGGCTCGGCGAGCCGGAGTGGTCTGTCCGCTGATTCCGAGGCCATAGGAACCCGTTCTGACTCCCCACGTTGCGATGTCCTTGGCGCAGAGTTAGGCAAGATGAGTGGTCGGTAACCCGCTCGCGTGCCATCGCAGATGGCGAGGAGGTTGACGCGACGTTGGCGTGTAGTCGGTCACTTATTATCTTGTGCCATCGATGCGTCTGGCCGGAGTGGTTGGGCGCTTGGATGCAACGTTTGGTCAGAGCAGTTTGGTCGAAGAGGCGGTCACGGGGCTGGTGCTGAGCCGGCCTCGCGTGAATCGGAGAATCGGCACTTCTTCCGAGGCCCCGGGCGAGGGGGCCTCGATGAGGGGGCCTCGGCGAGGCGGTCTCAGGCGAGTCGGAGAATTGTTCGCTTCCGCTGGGGCTCGACGACGGGGTCTCGGGTGAATCGGAGATTTCGGCCGAGACCTCATTTGTTTATTTCGTTGGTTCTGTTCTTAGGGTCTAAGCAGTTTTTTGATCTTTGCTTGGGGTACCCCATTTTCTGGTATCCGACATGATGCTTGCATATTTCTTTTATGGTAGCATGGAGGTGATCTTCCTCACGATGTCCGCAACATCTAGCTTGGTTAATCCTATTGAATTGAGCTCATTGATAATTAGATTCAAACGAGAATACATATCACAAACAAGATCATCATCATTCATTTTAAAGGAATCATAATTTTAATTAGCTAGACAATGTTTTTGCTCACGGACATTAGTTGTGCTGTCATGGAGCTCTTGGAGTTTTAACCAAATTTCATGTATCGTATTTAAAGTGAACACTTGGTTAAACACATCCACGCTAAAAGATTCATACAAGCAATTTTTAGCTCTAGCATTGAAATACATTTCTTTTTCTTCACTTTTTGTGGGTTTATCGGGATTCTTAATGGGTTTCATCCCGTCACAAGTGTCTCTCCAAACACCCAAATCTACCGTCTCAAGGTGACAAGCCATTCTAGCTTTATAGTAGAGTTAGGTCTTGCATCCTATTGAACTACAAAACAATTACTTGCAAATTCATTAGTCCAATTTAGTTGTGTTGGTCATCAAACACCGAAATCCAAAGTAAATGGGCCTAGGGTCCATTTTCCTTACAACCAAGAAGAAGAACAACCGAAAAAGGAGGAAGAACAAGACCAATCAGCCACAAGAAGAAAAGGTCAACATGATCAACACACTCCGATCTGAGTACGTCCACCTCCTCGCTTCACCATTCCTTGCTAAGAAGGATGATCCTAGTGTACCGACGATTGAGTGTATCATTAGAAAAAGAATCTTCCACAAGACCTTCTGCAACATTGGATCGGGCATCAATATAATGTCCAAGGCAATGTATGAATATTTTTTCGATAACGAACCTTTGTTCCCTACATATATGTAGTTATAGATGACGGACCAATCAATCCGATTCTCTGAGGGAATAGCGAGGGACGTTATGGTAAGAATACAAGATCACTATGCCCCTACCAATTTCATGGTCCAAGACATGGGGGAAGAAGAAGACAATACACACATCATTCTTGGAAGTCCGTTCCTCAACACCACCAACGCGATCATCTACGTCGGATCTAGACAAGTACACTTCCAATTCCCTAGATAAAAGGTACGCTATTATTTCAATAGTTATACTACTTATGAATAGCCGAAGAAGAGCCGCTCCAGGATGAGACATCTATCATCCCAACGTCAAAGGAACCAACCCGATGGAATGAATGGGAAGATGAAGAACCTGAAGCGCATGTGAAAGATGAACCTACTCCGCCTAAGACAAGTCCACAGTCCAGGCATGTGTGGAAAGAAAAGGTGACATCATCATCGGAATCACCATCACAAGGAGTGCAGTCATCTAAGTCTCCACCGCTGAGACCGGATGATGCACCCAAGGAATGAAGGACTTCTCTCTAGTCAAGTCCTCTCCGGAGGACTTAAAAATCCGAACCCTCACCGTAAGGTAACAACGGTAGTTATCCATATTTACTTTCTAGCATTGCATAACTTATTTTTTACTTTAGCATATTTACTTTTCTGTATTTGCCTTGCACTAATAAAAGAAAAATAAAAAGTTTCATTAATGAATATAAAATCTTAAAGCCTCATGTGAATAAATCTATGGTGTGTAAACACCTACGAAAGTATTCACTATGGTGGTATAAAAATAAAAATACCATACATACATATTTCTTGCATGCATATAAAAATGAAAAATCCAAAAAAATAATATTAAATGGACATCATGCTAAAATTCTACCAAAAGAAAATCTATCTAAACCCACAAGGACAACAAATCTTTGAATGGCAACCCTTTATTCTAATCTGTGCCACGAGTTTTGGTGTTCTTGTTGGAGTATTTTACAGGATGACACATAAGATCAAGAGTAAGTTTACCCGGCTGTCTTCATCCACCCAAAGTACATCTTCCTGAACCACTGCTATACTCGCTACACATAAGAAACCCAACTTCTGGATAAATGAGAAGGACATCAACTGGCAAACCCGCTCAGAGAAGGATCACTCAACATTCAATAATCGACCACAGCAACATCCAGCTTGGGGGAGGAGCATCTCATGTGTATCTAGCTAAGTATTTCTTTCCTTTAGTTTTACTATTTTTGAGTTTGCTTTATGCTAGATATAATAAAATAAAAAGATGTATAACAAACTAAACAAAATAAAAATTTATCTTATCTAGTTATATATATTAATAAGGTGTGATCTTAAATTTTGTAAACAAAGTAAAAAAGTATGCGTCTGGTTTTCTATTTTTGAGAGCTGAATAAATAAAATGGACTCTAAGGATAATCTCTTGCTATGGAAATGATGAATAGTTGCTCTATTATAATTTCTTTTAAGTACCTAGTTTTCAGCCTTGAATTCTCCCGAGTTTTGGATACGACTGTTTTGATATAAGGATTTACTTTGAACTTGAAACTCGTGGGTAGCATATGCTTGATCTAAGTCTAGATAATTGATGGATATGATATAAGAAGGTCTGAGCTGCTGTTTATCTTGTTCCTAGTGATACAAGAGTTCCGGAGATTTATCTTTTGAAAAAACATAAAAATTCTACATGATGAGTTCCTTGTATGACAAAGCTTGAATTCCTGCCAGAACCATATATGATATTTAGATTAGGAAAACTTTCATTCTTATATGCTGCTTGCATTACATTGAGTTTAGTCAAGCTTTGTTGACCCTTATGAGAGGTTTGTCATGCTCTTAAAATCAAGATCACGTACACACCACCCACATATGCACTACTCCTACACTGGAGATAGGCGCAACAACATGCTATTCCATCTAGATCCACCCAAAAATGTTTTTCTCTTATACTAGGAGTGAACACAAAAATATACCCTATAGGATATCCACCAAATAAATACTCCAAATTTTTGTTGCTATCTCTTAAAAGCTTTGTTGTAGAAAAGAGACATGGGGCTATAAAAAAGTTATTCATGAAAAGAAAAAAAAAAAAAAAGAAAAAATATGGACAAGTGTCCGAGATATATAAAACAATAGGTACTCCGATGCTCGCCTTGAAAAAAAAAGAAGAGATGAATAAGATAGCCCATGTTTTCTTGCAAAGTTGTTTCCAAGTTTCAAAAGAGATATATTTTTAAGGAGCAAAGTAGAATTAGGTTAGCCACCATATATATCCACTATATACATCCACACACATGTACATCTTAATTTAATTGTATGACTTAAATCTCTTTGAATCCGAGGTTTAACTTTACAATATATGTATTGTAAGTATGTTCTTTCATGCTTTTTCCACTCCTATGAGCTCCACATAAGCCTTAGTTGTAGGAAGATAAATGCATAACATTATTATTGCCTTGGTGAGGATCCACAAATACCACATATATTAAGAGACTTGAGAGTGTCATACAATGGAAGCTCTGCGTTTTATTTTGAAAACCTATAAAAACTCTGGAATAATGGTTAAGCAAAGAACTTGAGACATAGTGATTGACTTGATTATTCTCTTTCAATTACTTAAGACCCAAGTGAAGGCTAAGGAGCCCCATAGTTGAAGGTAATATGGGTAAGTTTGAAAGTCAGATCGGTTTATTTTAATCTGAAGGAGAATTCTTGTTTGAACGCACGTGTACTTTAGAGGAGTGAAAGCATTGACGCAACTCCTGATCCATTTTGCTAAGTTTAGCTTTGCTAAGGGACTAGCAAAGGTTAAGCTTGAGAGAGCTTGTTGACGGTAGTTAACAACCATTATAAACCGTCAATAAAACATGCATAAGGGCACAATTGAGATCACCAACAATGGCTTAAGGATTTAAACTAATAAATTCCACAAGTTTTGGTGAATTTATGATTTCTACAGGGTTTATTCAGAAAACCATCAAGGTGGACCTAGATGTCAGAGTTAATCGCGCTTATCCACGGCGAAACGGACACCAGAAGACTCTAGAAGACTCGAGAGGACTCCACACCGAGGCGGAGCCCGAGGGGCTACTAGGTGGGGCCGTGCCACCCGGCCCCTAGGCCCACCTATCAGCCTCCGCGTTGTAATGTCGGTTCTCCACCACCTTCTAGGTTACATCTACGCTGTTTCTTAAGTCGGTTTGATCCAAGGGCTCACGTTGGACGCTCTGGCCTATATATATCAGCCCTTGCCCCCTTGAAGGCATCAAGTCATTTGAGAAGACAGAAACCCTTATCATCCTCAGAGCTCTATCATATTCTAGTGCATAGCTAGTTAGGCTAGGTCTAGAGGGAGACAAGCAGTCTACACTTGGATTTTCCGATCGTGTTAAGAGCGTGGTTCGGTATAATCTTTGTACCACCTCTCTCTTTTGTATCTCCATTATTTTTATATGCTTGTTATAATTATTATAACAATATTAGTATTCGTCTTTTTCATGTTTTTCGTTATAATGTTTATCGTCGACTTTGATTATATACCTAATATAGTTGGATTATCATCATATTCATGCATATGTTCGTATAGCTCTCACTCTAAGGATCCATGGGTGGGTGGTTGACATTGTGTAAGCGTGGTGCTTATACGTTGTTTACCTGCGGATACACCCTATATTTTGGATCATGTGGTAGATCGTGGACGTGACACTCCCGTTGAGTCATTTGTAGTTCACTCCCGATGTAGGTAGCACGTAGGATTTGGTTACGAAGGGGGACAAGCTCTGTTCTTAATCACCCTTAGTAATTTCCTTATGTGTAGATATGAAGATGATCTCAGCAATGACTATTAGGTATAATTACACTAATCAATGTATGCTTTGACTTATAATTAAGAATGACCTAAGAATTATTCATCTAATATTCTACCTGACCATGCTAATGCCATATAAAGGAGTACTCTGAGTGATTTATCATTATCATTGATCAATACTTATCATATATATATATATATATCTTATCCTATGACTTACCCCTGTTATAAGTAGAATATTGGTTATAGTTTACTTCTTCATCAATAGTATAAGTTATCAATACTTGTTCATGCTAGATCTTCTCTGTGGTAAAATATAAATAACGATATCTGAAATACTCTCGAGTGAAATGCTATAATGGTATAATTATCTGTGCGCTTGCAGATTTTTTTTTATTCATATCTATATATTCCTCCTAATCACATAAATTAATAAAGAATTATTTAGTATTATTCTAGTAGTAATGCTAGGTAGTACCAACAAACATTTCTTGCATCATCACTAGGGATGACAACCTAGTAATGTTAGGAGATATATGTTTATAATAGGTGACTATTAAAACAAGTGACATGTTAATAAATACCAATAAACATTTCTGGCGCCGTTGTCGGGGACTAGATTTAAAACTCTGTTCTTAGTAGCGATGCTAAGAAATGTCAACATGCTCCTTAGCAAAACATGTCGGCGTTTGAAGAAAAAAAGTGTTAGAGAGAGAGTGAAGTGAAGCTCTGTAGTTCTTGAATGAGCTGGGTAAGATATCATGTTTTATTCCTGAATTATGGATTGTCTTCCTGCATCAAATCTGCAATATGTCATGAGCATGCAATCTGTAGTTGTTTTTTGAGGGTTGTCCAATATTCAGACTTAAGCCCTCGTAAAAAAAAAGTTCAGACTTAGGCACTTTAAAATGTCTTCCAAATCAGCAAGTTGTTGATTAACTACCAGAATTGCAAATTTAATATTCTTGAATCAAAATGTAATATGAATCTACAGCCATCCATTGTCTACAGCTATCCAGTGCAAATTTAATATTCTTGAATCAAAATGGGCTGATATGTTTAGTAGTTGTTCCTACTCGGTAGGAAGAAACCATACTGCTCAGTATGACAAAGGCTTGCCCATGTATACATATATCTGTCCATTTCATATTACAAGTTATACAAATGTATTTATGTGATCATTCTCGTGCCTTGGTTTGTTAATTCTCAGCAACAGCAACTGTTATAGGTTGAAGGCCCTGGGAAAATTGCCCGGAATGAATTTGCAGCTGCCATCATGACCTGGAAATTACATGTAGGTTTATGTGAAGTAGTTGTTTATCCAGGCATCGTTCTCAACTTCAGTGGATGCCTAGTGCTTGTGACTTTGTGTAGGTGTATGTTTGTACATGACATTATCCTTTTTTAAATATAATGTTACAGTTGGGAATTACTCATGGTATGCCAGCCCGATGATTAGCTTTGCGCTAAAAAATGGAGATCTAACTAAACTTGTTTGTTGAAGCTAAGCATATACTTCCTGCAGTTCTGTTGCATTGTGTTTTCAGAAAAAAAGGTCTTTCATTATTATGCTTGCAGAAATGCAGAACTGGAGAACAGTTCTGATATCTGTCGTTTCTTGAGGCTAGTAGCCTTTTGGTTTTGCTAGTAGCCTTTTGGTTTTGTTATGGGGGCAGACATTCTGGTATAGCAGCCTGATGATTATGATGTTTGCATTAAGAACGGAAATCCAAATGTATTTCTCCCATTGAAGCTTGCTTGCCACTCTGGTTGATGGCCTGCTGCTACTGCTAGTGCTAGTACTACTGTTCTTGGGGCTCATCTGTCCGTCTGTCTCCTGCTTGGCCACAACCAAGCTGGCTAAGTGAGTTCTGGGAAATCCTTATGTAGACACAAGGCTTGTAAAGGCTTGGCAGATAGAAGAATGCCCCTGATCAGATATTTCCTTTTATTTTGATTTCTGCCTAGAAGCTTGTCTTTCATTATGTGTTTTGTTGTCTTGTCCTAACTGCAATGTGATTGACCTCACTTTTTGTGGTGCCATATTCCCTGTGAAATACCTAGCTAACATGAATTGTCTCCTCTGCAGTGTGTTGTTGGATGCACACTGGGGACTGCATGCTGCACAGGAGAAGACAACATCAAGGTATGAAATGCTTCTATACTACTATAGCATGGCCGTCAACACCAGTAGTACTCTTTCCAATATATATTGGAGTCAAGTAGCTTCGAGTTGTTTTTTTTTTCCAGTATTTTTCATACAAATAGCAGTCTGCAACATCACATGTGTAACTTCATTCATTTTGTGGTCACTTAGGCATATAAGTTTGGCTCCGACAAGGCTAGCGCTTTGAACACATCCAAACAGGATACAACAGAGATTTTAGAAGCAGTGAAGATGACAGCATAAATCGCAGCCATGAAGAGGATGAAAACATAAGTATCAATATGTGCTATATATATGTACGTGCTAGAACTTATTATGCTGAATGGCTAGGACTATGAGCCAGTACTGTCTTTTATTGTAATGGTTGGACACTGATGATGTTGGAATATATTGGGATTGGAATCAGATGCATATATGCATCTATTGGAATTTATTGTATTTGTGTGCTGACATTAGGACCATATGTGTGCAATTGGAATTTGGATTGAGATGAAAACTGTTGGGTAATTTTCATGGTGGTTTATACTCTCACAAAATAACTTGTTTTCGTGGTGGTGTTCTCTCACGAAATACTATATTCTCTGTGTGTTTGTGATACTCTCACAAAATCAATTTTATGAGGGTGACTCACGAAATACCAAACTCTCACGAAATCCATTTCATGACGGTGACTCTCATGAAATACCAAACTCTCACGAAATCAGTTCATGACGGTGACCTCTCACGAAATAGCACAAAATACCGCCACGAAAACATTGATACAAACCTGGTGGCAACGTTATTTTCATGAGGGTGGCCGTCACGGACTCCCGCCACGAAAAGAATCTGTGGCAGTGAACTCTCATGAAAATGGGATTTTCATGTGTCTATTAACGTGAGAGTTGATGCGTGACAGTACACCCTCACGCATTATTTTCGTGAGAGTAAAACCATATTTCGTGACATGTTTTGCACTCTCACGAAATCTCCAGTTTCTGGTAGTGAGCTATGTCCCTTGTTGTGCAGTTCCTATAAGTAGAGATCATGATTAGTTCTACAATTGGGGCTCTTACCTTTTCATGTCAATTGTCAAACAAAAAATGCTGCTCATTACCTGAAGCATCATCTGCCAAGTATGGAAAAATAAGCCGAAGCATGAACATTTGCATGACGAAGCACCTAAAAGAAGGTGACCTGCATCCTCTCCTATTTTGGAACGCAGCCGCGTGGAGACTGTAGCAACATCTGAAACAGGTGATTCGAAGGCATTGGATGGTGCAAACTGTAGACTGTAGACAGGTGATGCAGAAAAGCTCACCATGAGTAATGACACAGAGTTTTGCTGGAGTCAAAGGAGCTAAAATTTTAAACATTATACACTAATTTGCATTCTCGATCCTCGAAAGCAGAATATGTTAAAGGTTGCAAAACAAAGGACAACATCTCTTAAGTCGATTTCAGGGGCAATTTGACGAAATGGTCCAACTGTACTAAATCATTGTGTGAAGGTTTCCTTGGCGACGTGAGGCAAAGATTATGTCCACAATTGTTGTTTTGGTACGGAAAAATGTAACAGTCATGCAAAGCTTTGGAAGCAAAGCAATCTGGAAGCACATATATACGCAGAGAAGGTTGTGTGATTAACCATGGTAACCTGGAATTATAAATAGTTTTTTTTAATTGTTGCTAATTAGTAATCTCGTAGCCAAAGTGGATAACACAGATGAACAACCAAAACCATCAAAACTACATGTAATACAGATATAGAATCTACATGATCTTACCTCACTTTTGTGCCCGCCTTGCTTTTGTTGTAATGTTGTGCTGCAATGTCAGGAGCGACAGTTATCACGTAGGGGACAGCAGTGCAGGTTCCTTTTGTGCTTTGTTCTCGTAGCCGGTGTTGCAGATGCTGAGTGGGTGTCACAAAAAGCACACGTTTGTGGTAGGCAAAATATGAGGGAAAAAAATAAATTGTTGGTATAGTAATCTGCATGTAGCAAGCTTTTCTTGCAAGGCACCTGCAAACCGAGAGTGTGCATACTGGGTAAGGCTGCTGCAAATTGCAAAATAGAAAAGATCTAATATGAACTCCATATTTCTAATGGGAAGATGAATCTATAATGGATCAGAGGCATTTTCTTTGCATAGAAGCAGGCAAAATATGATGAAAAAGTTGTGGGGTGTAGGAAGTTTTAAATGAAGAATATCATATGTAAGACAGATAACTGTAAATCTAAGAACATTGAAAGGAAAGGTAAAGATGACGATAAACAGGTGGATCGTACCTTTCTGTGGCTGCATTAATCGGTGAAGGAAGCACATATGCTAGTGGAAAGTGCAACAGCTCATTGGTGGGGAATGAAGGCAGCCGTGATAATGCAATTTGTTCGTTGCAAATTTCTTCATAGGCTACACATGATAGCCAAAAGGAAAAGAACTAATGTCTAAAACAAATATTTTTTAGTGTTGCTGTACGTCCGGAATGGCTGCATAATAAGGTAGGATAAAATTAGTATGCCTGAAGATAAATGACCTGTGAGGACAAAAATTTCACCTATGCCACACCACATCCATGCTCTAGGAAGTCATAATTCATTATTCAGAACATAACTAAACTTTGGGAGATAGACTATGTTATACCATAGCATGCTCTGAACTATGCAGACATGGAACCTGCACTGAAGTTGTTGTAATTGAATCCTTCATGATTAGTATGAAGAGGATTACTATATCGTGCTGGAGTTTTTACAGCTCTGTTTCTTTTGTGAAGCGACGTTCTGTCTGATTGACCTTGCTACTCGGTAACAATGACACAGGAAAGAAGAAGAACACTTAGAATTTTAACCCTAGATGACATTTAGTACCAATAAAGTTTGAATGGGACTTGTGTATGCATTTGATTACTCTTCTTTAGCATTGGATAAATCTAATGATTGCAAAATCAATAAGGAAAACAATGATTACTCAATGTATTTACCTTGGGTGGTGATGGTGCCTTTACTGAATTCGGAGTAGCAACAGCTTCATCATGCCCCATTTTTTTTTGAATGCCTGCATATTTTTGTGATAGAGATGTGAGATTACTTGAGGAAAATATCATCTTGGAGTAGGAGTACAGGTTAGGCAAGATGAGTGCACCGATGGAATTCTTTTATTGAGAAGGAGGGATAGCAAGAGCAGTGATATTAATAAGGATAAGGCGAAGATGCAAGGTGGATACAAAATCTGCACAAAGTAATCAGTCCACCCATATAAATAAACGTTAAAGGGAGTGGAAGGGTGGGGAATTTGATCCGATTAATTGCTGTTGACATGTAACTGAATATGTGCTGGATCGACAATTGCTGTTGGCATCTAACTGAATATGTAGGATCGACATCTCCATATCGATTCCAAAAAATGGAAAAAATAAAAAGATAGAGCATACCTGCGGTTGGGGCTACAGGGGGACGGCGTTGGTGCAGTTGCCATGCGAGGAGAGGGCGGAGGCGCTAGCTTTGCTGCTGCAGGTTGGCGAGAGCGAGGTGCCGCGCGAGGGAGGTGGCCGCAGGCGGGACGGCGTTGCCACGGGGCCCGTCGGGCGACCGGTAGAGGGCACAGGTGGGCGGCGCTGCTGCGGTGCCGGTTCGCGCTGCAGATGGGGGTGCTGGAGACCCGCGCTGGTGCGAGGCCCGTGGCGTCGCCGCAGGAGGGCACAGGCATGGCTGCGCCTGTGTGGTGCCGCGTCGCGCCGAAGCAAGGGGGTACGGGAGGAGTGCTCGGGGCGGCGCTGGAGGAGGGGCGCCGCCGCAGGACAGGGCGCCGCTCGCTCTGCGTCGGAATGGCCGAGGGTGCGGGAAGGGAATAGAAGGTTCGGGAACGATGAAGACAACGGTCTCGTTCAGTGCCCTTAAATCGGGATCCGTTTTTTTTTTCTCAGATGACCCGGTGATTTTTTCTCTTACAAATTTTTTCAAATTCATTTAAAACTATTTAGATTTCTCTAAATTCCTTCAAACAAACCGGACCAACAAATGAGAAGAGAGGCCGGGTAGATATTACGTGGGCTAGGAGCAATAGCTAGAGAAAGATTTGGGCCTTCAGATCAGAGATTCAGACGGTGATGGTGAAAGTACTGTTCATGTATAGTGAAATGAGAGAGGGGAGATGTTATACAGCTTTAAGGGTATATATGGCACATATGGTAGATTACTAGTTTTAGAGTTTCATAGTGCCACTAATTCTTAGCAGTCCGTTTCAACAATCACCTTTGACAGTCCAAAATCCTTTATCATTAGCATCGCATCACGATAAACATAAGCTTCAGCAGTAAGTGCATAAGGAATTGATCCATGTTGACCTTGTGCATTACGTAAGACCACTCCCGAGGCACCTTGATAAGTTTCAGTTTTTGAAAGCTACATCGAAATTCACCTTAGGGTCCTGTTTGAATCTTATGGTAAAACTTTAGTCCTGTACTTTTAGTCCATTTTTTACCATAGGGATCAAACAGATGGACTAAAAGTGAGCAAATAAGAGAAAAAGTGCATTTGTCCATTTGCTCCTCAAGATGCCCTAAACTAGGCTAAAAATGCCTTGGGGCCCCACTGGACACCCCATACCCCCTCACCCACCCACCTGCAACCGCTGATGCTGTTTTGGGAGAAGGGATTGATGGGCAAATTAGTCATTGTAAGATGAAGGACTAAACTTTTGTCATGGATCCAAACACCCTAAACTTTAGTCTATGGCAAATGGATCAAACATGACCTTAATTACCCCATTAGGAGGAGGGCACCGGTGAACTTTCTTTACTTGCATCTTACAAAGTGTATGCTAATGGTCTAGAATGCATAAGATCAGTTACCATTTCCCACGCCCACCTACAAGCTTAATATGTAGAAACTGAAGTTTCTCCATGCTTTTCTTCCTTTTCTTACTGTCCATAATACCCACATGGCACATAATATGGAGCCACATTTCTCTTGCAAACAGAATGCAATATCAAGAAGGTCCTGACTTCAAGCAGCTGGATACAGTAGTGGGACCAATCACGGATTCAAGATTCAATTGATAAATAGATTATCTCCGTTTGCAAACAGAATCAACAATGGAGCTAAAATATCGTTATAATTTATATGGATAATTATATAAATCCACATGAAGAAATTCTAATAAATCTTAAAGGCTCAATATATGTGCTCCTAATGGGCTTTAATATTTAAGCCCACAACTAGAGGTGAAAGGTACAACATCAATTAGTACCATATTGTTAGCTGATATGGAGATAAATGGTTCTCCTCCCTATATATATATATATATGTACAAATCCTCCTAACAAAGACACAACAATAGAACTACCATTGGAAGGTTCTGGTTTGAAAAATCCTAAGGTAGTCAATTAATGTTTTCATCTTCTCACTCTTGCGCTGTTGTCTAAGTTTCCTCTCTGCGTGCATGGAGAGTGGGGAGAGCAGGCCTCCAGAACCCGCCGTCTCATCTATGACACCTGCTCGGGTGTGCGGACGATCAGGTTTTTGGGGAGCTGTTGATATTTCTTAGTGCAATCACCAAGTGTGGAGATTTTAAGTCCATCCTCGACAACGACGCCAGAAATAGCACCATCACTAAGATTGAGTAAACCTTTGCGATGCCACCAAGAAACACCAACTATGATAGTTCTTAATGATTACAGAAAATATCCACAAGCGCACGGATCTATCGTTGTAGCATTTCACCCGGAAGTATTTAGGGTATCGTTATTTATATTTTGCCAAAGGAGGACAAGGTGTAAAGAGTCTAGCATGAATATGAACAAGATTACATACTTGCATTAGTAAACCAATAGTTCATGACAGGGGTAAAAATGGTATTTCAAGGATAGTTGACACATATCTGGACCAACCTCAAGGATAAAAGGAAAACAAAGAATAAAAGAATGTTCCTACGCGGAGCCGGCATGTTCCAATATAGCCATGCAAACAACAGTTAATGATCATACAAGTTATATGATTAGAGTTAGAACTAAGTATAAGATGGAAGGGAGATCTTTGAGCACTGGTCTGTCAGCAAGCGCCAAAGATTTTAAAACTCCTACACAGTACCCGAACGTGGGGGATTATAAGAGACGGATAGGGCTGTCACCATCTGTCGCCTACCCCTCAACCGGGGTCACCGTCATATCCAAAGGTTCCTGTGCACCCGAGCACCATGCCCATGTACAAAGAAACTACCCATATCCCCTTGGGACTCTGACCCTACGGATTGACAAGCATAGGTCATGGGCAAACCCGAAGGAATGACGGACCGCCACCTCAACCTAGCTCTTTTTCTACTCATACAAATCATATGAATGGTTAAGAATAAAGTTGAATATGTTAAGATCATAACACACAAACTATATGCTAGTTCATATATCATGATTATAACAAGACAACTATACTCCAGTTCATATGCACTACTATATTGAAAATATGAGGGCATGACTATGGAAGAACTCTTTATAGTATTTATACCAAGATTCCTCTCTTTTTCCATGAAGCCAAGCCCTCCTTGATAGCTTTGCTAGCTCACAAAAGACTACTAAAGTAAAAATACAAGAAGTGGTGGTGAGGTGTGTAGCTCCAAATGTTGTGTGTCTTGAAGAAGAGCTCTACCCCTCTTCTTATAGTGGCTAATGGTCGGTTTTGGTATAGATAAATTAGGAAACCGGCCAAAACCGCCATTGCATGCCACTATGCCTCAGTCGGTGGAAGCCGGGCCCAGGTGGCAGCTCGTGGGGTACGGCCACACCCTGGTGCGCCCGTACCCTGGTGGGCCCGCCTCGCGACTGCCTTCGTGTGGTCGGTTCCTGGGTGGGCTTAGGCCCCTTCCACGTCGGTGCTCGGCCCAAGTTTGGTGTGTAGGTGGGCTTTCTTCTCCTTTGATATTTGGTTGCGCGAATTTGCTTTACGCTTTGCCTGAATGCGCATTTTGCTTGGTTTTTTCACTTGTACTTGAATGTGCATCCTGCAAAACATGTTTTTTCCAATACAAGTGGAACTAGGTCAATAGTATATGCATATGTGTCATAAGTTTGTTTATTTCTCCCATTTTGGACATTAATTGGCGATTGGATTTGATCGATAGTGACCGCCAACAGGAGCATTGCTGTGACTGCTCGCTAATTTGATCTTCTTCCTAGTGGTGTTTGTAACACCTCTGGTGTTTTAACCTAGCATTAAAACTTGACATGTCATCATATGCATTGCAAAGCATTCATAAAGTAGAAAAATTTCAATGCATTCACTAAATAAGCTTTATTTCATAAGTTGTTATTTTATGTGATGTAATGTGATCCAAAACTCCAAATGAAAATCATGCCCACAGGGGTCAAATTTCATGTGATCATGTGAGACCATGTGTCATTTGACTCAAATAACCCTAATGGGCCATGTTACTAGTCAAAAATCAAAGTTAAGTAAAAAGGTAAACAAATCAAATTTGAATTTAAATTCCATTTATAAAAGTCCTTTTTGCCCCTTTTGTATATTTCAAAATCCATTTGGAATTTGGGGGTGTGATAAAAAGCAAAGTTGAAGCTTATTTTATAAGGATCAACTTTGGTATTAAAAGTTTTTAAAGTTTACATATAAAATTTAGAGTAATTTTGAAATGATTCAAATACTCAAATGCACCCCAAATTAAAATTTCAAAATGGAGGCAGAATTTGAAAATGTTCATTTAAGCAAAGTTGTAGAGTTTGAAAAGTTAATCAACTTTTATTTTTGGAGATTTTCAACTTCTTTAGAAAATTTGGGAGTAATTTGTAAAATGAACTCAGTGGTAATTCTATAATTTTGGGTGAACAGTACACGGTCACCGCCCCACCACCGGCGTCCTTTCTCTGGTCTTCCAGGCGCGCTCGTGGCCGCCCTCGGTTTTGCGCTGGCACGAGCGCCTCACTGCGTGTCACCCCCTCACTCATCTGGCCGCGCTATAAAACCCCGACGACGTTAGCTGCTTTTCTTCCTCTCCTCTGTTTCCCGACGCCGCCGCCTCAACTTCGGCGAGCTCCCCTCGCCTCCTCAGCGCAAGATAGCCCCAGAAAAGCAGTGTCTCAGTTTCGCCTGCTCCTTGCGCCTCCAACCGACCTGTTGCTACCACTTGATTTCGCCGAGAACTCGCTGTCTACGTTCTTCTTCCTCGCGGCCGGCGACCTCGACCGAAACTCCGTTTCACCGCGGCCAGCATCATCCGGTGAGCTGTTGCCCTTGCTTGTTGACTCTACAGCTTCGTCTAGATGCGGTGGTGCTTAATCTGTTCTTGCTTGGTCGTTTTGCCCACTGCAGTCGCCGGAACACCGTCGTTGATGAGGTCCGCTCTGCCGTGATCACTGTCACCGTCGAAACCCGTCACCATAGCTTCTCCGGTCTCGCTTGTTGCTTCAACACGTCCGGGGTGAGTCCCTGATGCTTCCTGGACTCTTTGTTTCACCGTTACCGGCCTTGTTTCATCGGCGTAACGCTGCCGTGCCACCGCGTCCGCCATGGCCGGTGTCAGTCTTGTTCCATGTCGTAATCAACCTTCGAAATGCTACAGATCGATGCGCCTAGTCTTTGTGAGCGTTTTGGTACTTTGGCCGTCGCCGTTGAGCTCACCATCGATGAGTTAGCGTCGGTCAGCGCCGTCGTCGTCACGGTCATAGCCGGAGGTTAGGGATGACAAGTGGGTCCCGTGCGTCAGCGACAGTATAGTTCAAATGGAATTTTTCTATTTTCAGAAATGAATGAATAGTGTCTATTTTTGTTATTTTTGTGTAGATTTATTTAGAGCTCCAAAAATTATGAAAATGTTTGTGTGACCTCTCTGTGGTGAATACTATTTAGGAAAAATATGAAATATTGATTTACAAAACTTTTTGAATGTGATGAAAATTGCTCAATTAATTGATAAATGTAATTTCCATGATTTTGTAGGAAACTGTATAATTCCAAAAATTATGAAATTTGTTTTGGTACACTAATTTGTCATGAGGAAGCTTACATAAAATTTTAAGGTCATTCAGAACAAGTTCATTTTTGGGCTTATTTCCAACTTAATTCAAAAATGGATAAAAACAAACCCTAAGTGTTAGATTAGTGTTTGATCTTGTTTTGGGTCATGTTTTGTGACCAGTAGGGTTTTAAGATCAATTTGGTCAAGTCACTGAGGTCATAAACCCTAGATGATAGTGTCAATTGGTTTTGATTTGCAACTGTACCGCGAAGGAAAAGTTGTATTCAAGGTGTTATTATATTTCATGCACCATGAAAGCATCATGTTTACATTATCATCATGTTGAAGCATATGATATTGTTTTGTGTAGAATCCGAGAGTGAACCGATTCTAGTTGAGCAAGTTGTGGAAGAATCCCTAGTTGTCTCGGGATTTGATATTTGTGGTACTGATCCGGAACCCGAGATCGTCAACGAAGGCAAGCCCCGGTTTATGCATTAAACCATTACCTTGTTTACTTTGAAAAGTTTATCACCTATGTTAGTTATTGCATTAAGTTGCTTAATTCAAATGTTACCTACTTGATGCATTGCCTACCTTGTTAATTGTTTACCATCCTTGAAGATGATTTCATTTACAAAGGCGTAGAATTGCTTAGTATGCTTTATGGTAGTCTTTTAAAGTAAAAGTTTCGATACAATCAAAGATGGCATACTGGCCAAAGAAAGAAAGAAGATAGAATGAACTAGAGACTAGTCGGGTGACTTATCTTGAATGTTGGGTAATGTTGCCGACTGTGTCGCTTAAAGGCCACTCATTGTGGATCTTCTGAACGAGACACTTTGTAGTACTGGTCACATACTCCGGTAAACCTACTTCGGCTAATCCGATACTAAGACGAATGCCCACGCACTGGGAGTGGAGAGATGGCGGGAGTAGCGTGTACCCTCGTGGCTGGAATGTGGCTGGATTTGAGGTGTGCTGTGCTCTCGGGTGGCGTGGAGACGGCTTAGTATGGGAGGATCCGGTAGCGAGGTTGATATATGCAAGATTAAGTTCTACATATGTCGTGTGATAAGGAATCCCCAGCTGGGACTTGAATCAATTCGAATTGCCGGTGCTCCACGGATATGGAGACTTGATTCATTACAGAAGCAATGCAGGACTGGTGAATTACTAAAACATGAGAAAAGGAATGGAATGAGAAGGATTGGAATATGGGATATGAACACTTAGTTTGAGATAATGAACTAAGGTACTTAGGGGTAAAACTCGAAAATAGGATCAAGAATAGTAAGCTTTTGGCAAAGAACTTTTGAATATTGCTACATCCTTACCTTGACCCAACACCTGCATCTCTAAGACATTTGCCCCTTTTTCGTCGGGTCTGTCTTGTTGAGTACTTTTGTACTCAGGGTTTGTTAACCCTTGTTGCAGGTGAGTCGCATGCGCAGGCTTGTTTTGGTCCCTGCTGCATGTCAGTGTTTGAAGTCGATGACGATGAGGAATGATGAATAGCCTTTGGACAAGGCACTAGTTTGTGTGAAATAAATAATGTTAATGTAATATTATCCTGCTACTATGGTTGTATGACACTGATGGTTTTGTAAGTTTGAAACAACTGGTTTGTAATATTAAAACATAAGTCTTCCGCTTTACAATCTCTGGTATGTATATCAAAAACTGTTGTAATCTGCAATGTCTGTGATTGGGATCCTGTTTGAAAAAGATTCGTGGATGATTCGGGTTTCCCGAGGACACCCGACAGACCTGTTAAGTTATTGGAAACTCATGTAAGCTATCAGAGGTCTGTTGAGACATCGATAGGTGCACGTGGGCCTAATTTCTTAGGAGGTTCTGCCACAGTGTTGTTCATCGAAACGTCTTTTTCCTCATGGTGTGCATGATCGTCTACTTCTTCTACTTCTTGGTGGACGCCCGAAGGAATACACTGCAAACACCTACCTGCATCGACTGAGGTCCACGACTTCGAGCAACACACGATGCCTCGTGTGAATGGAGCCACTAGTGCCTTGAGCATGGGTCCCTCCGCAGGGTACAATCTTTTCTTTGAAGGTGTTAAATTCAATATTGTTTCTGCAAAGATTAGTATGTTCATCATAGTTGCCACTAGTAGTACACACGTGCACATCTTTATTGTCATAGATTTATTGTTGTTTTTCTAGATTAATTAAACATGAAAATGCCTAAATAACTAACAATAAAAAAACCTAGTATTAGGCAATTTTCTATTAGTGTTTTTGTGGGGTATAACCTAGGTACCCATGGCAAGGGACATGGGCTACACTATCAGGGACGGTCTAGCCCATGACATCAAGACTTGCGGCGCACGGCACTGGGCGGCATACACAAGGCATCTAGAAGATATGATTTATTAGGACTCTTATAGATATTGTAATCCAAATAAAATACCTACCATATAGCTGACTAGGAAACTTTCCTTTTAACCCTACCCCTCCAGAGTATATAAGAAGGGAAGGGTCCCCTAGTTGACATGGAGATCCAGATACAAATGCCAGGCTTAGCTTAGGGTTACATCTCATCAATACAAACCAACAGAGCACAAGACGTAGGGTTTTATGTCGTCTTGATGGCCTGAACCTATATAAATCTGTCTCTGTTACCATCTAGTTCCTGATCACGGGCACCTCTACCAATCAATTTACCATCGTGGGCATACCCCTCGGTGGGTTCCGACGATATTTTATTGACATTTTTGCTGCTATCTTGAAGCGGATGATTTTGATGGAACAAAGTATAAGAGATGGTATGCTAAGATGTTCCGTGGTTGACTATTATGAATTTCTATCATGCCCCATAGGGGAAACTTGAATAATTTACTCCTAAAGAGGAGCAAAAGTTTGTGGCTACCGATAACCTATTTCGAAGCTCTGTGATTAGCGCTCTTCATAGCAAATACGAGGACAATTACATAATATGCACGATAGGCAAAGAACTATGTGATGCACTTGATGCTTAGTTTAGTGTTTCTAATTCTGGTAGCGAGATGTACATAATAGAGCAGCTGTATGACTATAAAATAGTTGATAACCATTCAGTAGTGAAACAGGCTCATGAAATACATGCACTGGCTAAGGAACTCGAGCAGTTTCCATGTGTGTTGCCTACCAAGTTTGTGGCTAGCGGTATTATCACTAAGCTACCACCTTCTTGGAGGGATTTTGCTACCTATTTAAAGCAGAAGAGACAAGAGTTTAGCATGACTGAGCTTATTGGGGTCTCTCAAAGTTGAGGAGAGGGCAAGAGCAAAAGACAACCATGGTGAAGGAGACCGAGACGCCTAAGAGGGGGGGGGGTGAATTAGGCAACTTAAAAATCTAACTCTAAACTATGGCCTCTTTTTCTAACCCTAGCAAAACCTATACAATAGATAAACTATCTAAATGTGCAACTACGGTTTTGCTAGTGTGTTGCTATCTCTACCGCAAAAAGGAGTAATGTAATCAATGTAAATGTGGAAGCTAAAGAGCAAGGTAGAGATATGCAAACTCCCGTCGATGACTCTAGTATTTTTACCGAGGTATCGAGAAGCACGCAAGCTTCCCCCTAGTTCTCATTGGAGCCCCTCGCAAGGAATCCCTTGCAAGGGCCATGCTCCCGGTCGGGTAACTCCGTGGATAGCCTCGGGCCTTCCCCACGCGCAAGTGGGTCTCCAATGTGCCTTCCGGCAAGCCTCTCCCGGATGCTCCCCGCCATCTTCACTATCAAGCTTCCGACCGAAACGCCGCGGGCCTTGTTCCCTCTGGTACACAGTGGCGGCCACACCACAAACGTGGTTGGTGTGATCTCGCAAGACTACAAGCCCCTCCAATGTACAACAATAGTGTGCGCAAGCACCGAGTGGTAAGAGGTATGCAAACCTCACTAAACACTAGGCCTAAACCTAGAACAAGCGCATAAGCGGTGGTCTAATCAACCTAAGCACTTCGCAAAGCACCTACGCTAATCACCTAATGAATCACTAAGCACTATGCAAGTGGAGATCACTAAAATGGTGTATCAACACCCTTGACATGTTTCCTCTGCTCCACTCTCCTCAAATGGCCGGTTGGGGGTTGTATTTATAAGCCCCACTGAGAAAGTAGCCGTTGGGGATGAAATCCCACTTTTCTGCTACTGACCAGACGCTGAAGTCGTCCTGACCGGACGCGTCTGGTCGTCCCGACCGATGAACCATGAACAATTGATCGGACGCTGCCAGCGTCTGGTCACCTACCACTGGACGCGTCCGGTCGCAGTTTCGCTGCTCTGGAACCTCTCTGTACTCGATCGGACGCTGCTATCCTACATCCGGTCGGTTTGCTACCAGCGTCCGGTCCAGCATCCGGTCGCTGCTGCTGTTGCCGAGCCTCTGATCGGAGCGTCCAGTTGCTTTTCGTCAGTGTCCAATCCAGCGTCCGGTCGCTGCTATGAGCTTGTTTCTTTGTGATCTTGCATGCGGCTTGGTTCCTATCTTCATGCTTGGACTTTGCTTGATATCTTGGGTCTTCTCTTGTGCTCCTAAGGTCTTGCTTGAGGTGTTGATCATCGGATCATCACGTCGCCTTTGTTCAAGTCACGTCTTGCATCCTATTGAACTACAAAACAATCACTTGCAAATTCATTAGTCTAATTTGGTTGTGTTGGTCATCAAGCACCAAAATCCAAAGTAAATGGGCCTAGGGTCTATTTTCCTTACACGTGGAAAAGGAGTTGAGACTTCTACTATCAATATGGTGTAGAAAAAACCAACAATGCGTCTCTTAATACAAAGAAGAAGGACAAGCAGGAGAACAGCTCGAAACCGAAGCAAGAGTGCATTAGAGTTGTTCTCTTGCTTATTCTTCTTCTTTTTACTACGTGATGCATTAGAGTTTTTCCTTTATACCATATTGGCACTAGAAGACTCACCTCCTTTTTCACCTGTGTCTTTTACTCTTGTCCTATTCTCAACATCAAGAGACCCAATAACCTCAGCCACGCTAAACTCTTATATGTTGTGTTTTAGAGGTAGCAAAATCCCTCGAAGAAGGTGACAGCTTAGTGCTCATACCACCGGCCACAAACTTATCGGGCAACACATATGGAAATTGCTCGAGTTCCTTAGCTAGTGCCTGTATCTCATGAGTCTGTTCCACTACTAAACGGTTCTCAACCATCCTATAGTCATACAGTTGCTCCATGACGTACAACTCGCTACCAACATTAGAAACACCAAACTTTCCATCGAGTGCATCCCATAATTCTTTGCTTGTCATGCATGTTGTGAAAGAGTCCATGTATTTTCTATGAAGAGCGCTAACCATGGCACCTTGAAACAGGTTATCGGTAGCCTCAAACCTTTGCTCCTCCTTAGGAGTAAATTGTTTGGGCTTCCCCTGTGCGGCATGATAGCAGTTCATAGTTTTCAACCATAGGACCATCTTAGCATGCCATCTCTTATTGTTTGTCCCATGAAAATCATCTGCCTTTAAAGCAGCAACAAAACTATTAATAGAAAATTGCCTAATATCAGGTTTTTGGATTGTTAGGAAATTAGGCAAATTCATGTTTAATTCAATCCAAAAAAGCATATCAAATTTGTGACGACATGTATGTGCACATGTGTAATAATACTACTTGCAATAGTAGCGGATACGCACATGAACAACATGCTGATCTTAACAAAAATGATATTGAATTTAACAAACTCAAAGAAGGGATTATACCCTGCGGAGGGACCCGTGCTCAAGGTGGATCCATTCACACGAGTCATCATCATGTGTTGCTCAAAGTCATGGACCATAGTTGATGCAGGAAGGTGTTTGCTGTGCAGTCCCTCAGACGTCCACTAGGAAGAAGAGGAAGAAGATAATCCAATCACTAGCACCACCAAGGAGAAGAAGACGTTCACGAACGATGAGTAGTCGTGGTGATGCTCCCAAAAACTAGATCACCCGCACACCTGAGCAGGTGTTGTAGATGCTGATGGTGATTCCGGAGACCTGCTCTCCTAACTCTCTGTGCGTGCAGAGGATTGGGATGGAGAAAACTCGAGAGAAACTTAATAGAAGAACAATGGTGCTGCTTTTTTATTCATGCACGAGACGAAAGACGAGCACTCCTCTTATAGGCATGGGAGATGGGAGGCAAAGAGTAGAGGATGAACCTAGACATCATGAAGATGTCATCAGCTACTAGTAACCGTAGCCAACCATAGGAGTTACTAGTAACCTCCGCCATAACCATGACCATTTCAAGTCCAGCCATCAACCATAATTAACCCACCATTTACCACAATTAACTTGCCATTTGGGACGGAGAAAACTCGAGAGAAACTTAATAGAAGAACAATGGTGCTATTTTCTTTTATTCATGCGCGAGACGAAAGACGAGCACTCCTCTTATAGGCATGGGAGATGGGAGGCAAAGAATAGAGGATGAACCTAGACGTCATGAAGATGTCATCAGCTACTAGTAACCGTAGCCAACCAAAGGAGGTACTAGTAACCTCCGCCATAACCATGACCATTTCAAGTCCAGCCATCAACCATAATTAACCCACCATTTACCACAATTAACCTGCCATTTAGCTCCATCTCTATTGCACCTCAACATTTAATCTGGACCTTAGAATTCATTTGATTTTAATTGAATAAAATTAGGACGAGCCTAATAAAATCCAACATTGAAATAATGCTACATTTGAGTGTATGAATATTTTAAAAAACCATGGGCTCATCATGGAGTTTCATCCAGATCACTGGTCGTTCCGGGGGACTAAACCCAAACATGCTAAGTTAAAAATGAATATTTTGAATTTTTACCCGTCGGTCCGGTGTTATCGCGGATGATCCATGGGAATATTGGCTGTAGGTTCTAAGTGTTGGTTCTCACGAATGATCCACGATTTTGGTGGAGGGTCCACCGAAACATGATCTGAGAGGGGTACTCTTGGATGCAAAAATGAATTTTAGAATATTTTTTTGGACAGTCCAAGGTTCTCGCGGTTGATCTACGGGAACATCGACCATTTAGACTAAGTGTTTGACAGTGTGGTGGTTCTGTGAAACATTTCGATGTGTAGGCAGATGATCCATGGGAACATGGTCAGTGCAGTTCAAGATCTCAAAATTGAAATCTCCACCTAGGGTTTAACCCATGTTTGTGGGGTGTTCCTAGGGTTCTATGGAGCATATCTAGCTAGTCACTTAGCTACATTGCATCCAAACATCAAAAGTGCATTTGGGAGCATTTTCTAGGTGACGAACATCCAAAGTATGAAATCTGAGTTTTGATCAACAACCAACCTACCAAGGGAAGCTAGGTAGTATTGTTGAGCTCCTTAAAATAGTGGAGAAGCTAAATCCACCTCCCTTCCCTTGTTCTCCATCTTCTTGAAAAGTCCTCCTCTTAGCTCCAAATGGTTTGGGAGAGAGGGCTCCTTCCTCTTCAATCCTCAACCCCTTGTGGACAACAACTTCTACTTGATCTCTATGCCTTCTTGTTGGTGGTGATGATCGCTAATCCCTTCTCCTTCCCCTCCCATTGCTCCTCCTTGCTCTTGGTGTGTAGAGAGAGCAATGATGAACTAGAGAGAGTGTGTGAGTGAAGGTGAGTGGAGAGTGAGAGAGTGAGTGTGCACATGCTGTTGTTTCAGCTCTCCTTGAAGTGAAGGCAACTAGCCTGGCTAGTGGGGCTAGGAAGGCTCCCTTGGTGATAGTCACTGTTGTGTATGGGATGTTTAGGTGGATGGTTTGTGGGAACATGAACTGGATAAAAATCTACAATTCTGTGTAAATGTTCATGCAGAATGTTTTGGTGGTGTGTCGGATGGTCCGCGGGAATTGTTTGAGTCTAGAAATGTATAGTTTTAATGTTTTATGCATGTTTGTTTCCAAACTGAGATTAAGATGCAAATGATGCTTATGATGATGGTGTAATGACCATGTCACGATCGGGTCATGACATATGGGATACATATCAAATTACCTTTCGGCGAGGGCTCAATGTTTTGAGTCCTTTGAGTAGAACTTCTCTGTCATGTTCATTGTTCGGGTGCATCATATCATTTGGTCCTAGAGATGGGGACGAGGATGGTTGCACCTCCTTCTTCTGTCAAACCCATTTAGGTTTTGGTTGTGTCTTGGAGAAGAGATCCTCACATAGGGGTGTGTTAAGCCTCATGATCAAAGGTTCTCGACTGAGAGACCCCCCCAACTGATCCCTCTAGGATCGCTCGAGGGCTCAGGGGCTACACCCCCTTAGGTGCACTCGCACGCACCTTTCGGCTAAGGATTGGGCCGAGCCCGTGCATGCCCTTCGCCTCTGCTCGGGGCTTGGGGCTCGCTCGAGCCTCAGGCTCCTAATCGATAGGAGTCTAAACTCAATCCTTGCCCCCCAGCCTTCGGTGTCAACTAAGGCCTGGGCTAGAGATAAGCACCCGAGCATCTGAGACTTGGGGGCTCCCCAGCGCTGCCCAGCAGGTGCGACGCTATCAACCACTCCTCTAGTAGGGACACTTGGCTCAAGGGCTTTAGGGGCTCGGGGGCTTCTGGGCCCGCTCGTCAGCCCCTCAAGCCGGATGCCTCCTCTACCAAGAAGCCTCCAGAAGGTGCACCTGGTTGAGACCAGTCCAAGCCGACAGAGCTTGACACTCAACATGTTAGGACAGAGCAGCCGGACGACGCCCAGATCTTTTTCATCCCCACGATAATGGCAAGGTCCATCCACGCCACTACAAGACCCTCTTGGACTCCAACGCATGTAGACCCTAGGCTAAACTCCCCCAAACCACAATGTACCTGACTTACCTTGATAGATAAGGGGAGGTCGGATCATAGAGAGGGGGAGGATGATTCTGAATAGATCATTCGAGTCCTCACCGAACAGCTTGGGCTCTCCACTGACAATAGAGTGTAACACCCCGGGTGTTTAAATATTAAAAACCGGACATATCATCATATGCATTGCAAGGCATTGGTCATATTGCAAACTTTGATATGCATTCAATAAAACAAGTTTACATTTATGTTATAAGTGTTGCTTGGTATTGTTTGAATCAAGCTCGAAATCTTTGTATTGATTTGAAATTCCGAAAACCCTGATTTTCAATATTTAAATCCTACCCTAAAAACTCATTTCAAAATCTAAGCATATTTTGGGGTTGAGCTTTAAAGCAAAAGCGTAGATCTTGTCAAGTTATACAAAGTTTGCTTTTGGAGTTTTCCATGTTGTTTAGTAAAATTTGAAGTAATTTGAAAAGGCGAAATTCCTTAAATGTCCCCTTTTCGAATTCAAATTTGCATTTCAAAATGTAGACCGAATTAGGGGGTGGTTATAAAAGCAAAGTTGAAGAACTTTTGATTTTGAACAACTTTATTTTTGGAGATTTTTGAGTTGTTATACAAATTTGGGAGTAATTTGGATTTTAAAACGAATGGCAATTCTATAATTACTTGGAACAGTGTTCACCGCTCTGGCTACATCGCCGGTGACCTTCGGCTTGCTTCCAGGCACGCGCGTGGCCATTTTCGGCGTCGTGCTGGCGCGGTGAAGGCCGTGGCATGGCTTCTCCTTGCTACTGAGCTGCCGCCATTTGTCCCCGCTTCCTCACTCTATTTTCGCCGTCGCCGGTGACCTTGCCGCGCTCACGAAATTCATCCTCACCATAACACCTCGTGCCAATTGCGTTTGCCAGCATCTCCACCTCGCCCTACTGCTCCTTCTAGGCCTGCTCGCCTCGCCTCTAGCAGCTCAGTGCCACCGCACAACATTTTCTTCCTTAGAGCCGGCCAAAGCATCGCCACCACCGACCTCACCGTGGCCAGGCCACTCCAGTCCATCTCTGCCTTCACCAAGCACACTGTCGTGTTCGCGGTGAGCTCCTGAGCGTGACGCTCTCTCCGCTTTAGTCTCTACCGCGTCGTAGCCGGAGTTGTGTCATGTGCCACCATGTCTGCGCCACCGTGGCCGCCATGGCCGGCGTGGAGCTTCCTCCGGTGTGCCTGCTGCTGTTCTGGGGGTCGGGGTAGATTCGTGGGGTGGTGTTGGTCGTGTAGGTACCGTCTACCTCGCCGAAGACTCACCGTAGGAACATTTGGCTGGCCGGAGTCGGTAGCGCCGCCGAGTTCTCTCTGTGTGTCGCTAACATGCGGGTCCTGCCTGTCAGTGAGAGAGAGGGAGAGAGAACAAAGAGATTTCTAATTTTCTGGATTTTAAATAGTGCAGCAACTTTGGAAATTCATAGGAAAATAATTACAGCTCCAAAAATTCTAAAAATTTGTGTGTAGCTTTTGTACATGTTCTATTATGGTTTAAAAATATGAAACTTGAAAGTTGAATAAATTTTTAATGTTCAAAAATTCAGTCAATTAATTGATAAATGTAATTTCCATAATTTTCGTAGAGCACTGTATAACTCCAAAAATTATGAAATTTATTTTGATACACTAATTTGTCATGTGGAAGCTTGCATAAAATTTTGAGGTCATTTGGAACAAGTTCATTTTGAGCTTATTTTCCAAATTAATTAAAAATTGAATTAAAGCAAACCCTAAGTGTTAGGTTAGGGTTTGATCTTGTTTTGGTCATGTTTTGTGACCCGTAGGGTTTCAAGATCAGTTTGATCAAGTCACCTATGTCATAAGCCCTAGGTCGTTAATAAGTTAACTTGTCGTAACCCTAGATGTTAGTGTCAGTTGGTTTTGTTGGCTTGCAACTGTACCGCGAAGGAAAGTTATATTCAAGTTGTTAATTTTGCATCCATCATCGAGCATCATGTTTTATATCTCGCATCATGTTAAACATGGCATTGTTACTACGTGTAGTGAACGAAGGTAAAAACGTGGTAGTTAATCAAGTTGCGGAGGAGGTTAATCCGTTTGTTGAGGTCGAATCGAATACTTGTGGAACGTCTCAGGAACCAGACTTTTCCGTCAACGAAGGCAAGCCCCGGATGCATACAACCCTACCTTGTATTTTACAAATTGATTTCGCTTTTGCTTCTATTTACTGCATTAAGTGATTTGGAGTCAAGTGAAAACCGAATTGGTACATTACCAACCTTGTTATTCCATATTTACCTTGTTACCAGTTTTAATTCGTATATGCCTAGTTATGCTTAGCTATGCTTAGAACGATGAAAGTCGGGTGATTACCTGTCACCAGCAAGTTTTAAATGGAATTTTGGTTACTTATGTTATGATGTGATATGGGGATATGGAGTAATAAATCTAGACCGGGCGGACTCGGTGTGTGAGAGCCATAAGACGTGGAGGTCTTGTGAGCGGGTTCTTTCCACCTGTGTCAATTAAGGCCCGTACCGTTGTTGAATTGCATGAGGATATGAGGGTAGGTTGATATATGTAGGTCGGGGACTTGCATATGTCGTGTGGTCTAGAATTCCCAGCTGGGTTTTAATCAGTTCGAATCGTCGTTGCTCCTCGGTTATGGAGACTCAACTCACTGTTCATCATCGTAGTAATAAATAACTGGAACTTGAGGACGGTCTGTGAAGGTGTTGGTTATGAAGTTTCATGGTCTCAATGCGGATCGTGTCAGCTTTGTATATGATCTTTTGAGGTTCTAAATGTTGATGTATATAATTTTATTAAAAAGCTTTTACGCAAAAGAACTTTGATTATTGCTAAAGCCATACCTTGAATCCCATGAGCCTGCATTCCTGCGTTCTTTTAATTCTTATTTTGGTTAAGTCTTGTTGAGTACTTTTGTACTCAGGGTTCGTTGACCCTTGTTGCAGGTGAGCCTCATGAGCAGATCTATTTTGGATCGTGCTACATGACTATTGTTCGATCTGACGATGAGAAGTAAATGTGTGGCCCTTGGGTAGGGTAGTTTCATTGTGTGTTTTGTATTATATTATAATGCCACTCCACTATTTCATTTTGCAATAATCATCGAACTTAGTTGTGAGGTTTGAAACTACTATTTTGTAAACTATGTTATTGTAAGACTTCCGTTGTTTTTACTCTGGTGTATCTATTTGAATAAACTATTGTAATACTGTAATGACTCTGTAATGTGATCCTGCTCGGAAATCGTGGATGATTCGGGGTTCCCCGAGGACACCCGACAGTCTTCTTAAGTTACCGGGAACATATGAATAGATGTCAAAGGTCGTTGGACAGTGACAGGTGCATGTGGGCCCTATAATTTAGGAGGTTCTGCCATAGAATGGTATCAGAGCGATCGTTACAAAGTTTTTGTTGTATTGTTTTACAAAAATTTCAAAATGATTTGGGATGACTAAATTTAACTTCTTAATTTGGTCCAAATTGCTTCTGACTTATCTTATTTCTTTCTCACCATTCCTTAGTTGATTAAAAAGGTTTTGTGTGGTGGAGTAGTAATCTTACTATGCCCTAAATAAAAAACAAATGTTGTTTATGTGCTTTATAAGCTTTGATGTTTTTGTTCGTAAGAACGATTCATGCATCATAATTAATTCACTTGTTACTTACTTCGTCTCTGAGTCTGGGTGAGTAGTGTGTATGGGTTGAGTTGTGTAGTCCACCCTTACTGCTCTTGAGACTGTTGTCAGATTGTTTTACTTGGATTAATCCTGCTTTGTACAGTATGGCTCGTACCAAGATGACACCCCGTAAGTCCACTGGACCCAAAGGAGTTACTCGTCACCAACTTGCCCCTAGGAACAACGGTGCTAGCAGTAGCAGCTCTAGGCCTGATCCTCAGGCAGAGATACAGAGGATTTCTGCAGAGTTAGCCCAAGCTACTAGAGATAGGGCTATGGACGCCATCCAAGTGGGCATATTATAGGAGCAATTAAGACGTCTCACCACTGTGCACAGGAACTGCGAACATATGTTAGTTTGTACGGTGGAAGGAAGGAATGAAGCTTGGCATAGGGAAAATGTAGCTAGAGCTAGAACTCATGAGCTAGAATTCTATGTAGAAGATTTAGAAGAACATAATACTTATCTACATGAGGAAGTTCATAGGCTAAGCAATCTCCTAGATCCAAATCATGAACCCGAAGCTAATGCAATGGATCCCGGTGTTATCCTTGCCGATGGTAGCGAATCGAAGATGAAGAAGAAGAAGACCCTGAAGAATTAGTAATGATCGATGAAAGTGATAATGAAGGCGGTAATATTTCCGGAATGGATACCGAGCCTAAAGTTTGAAGTAATCACGAAAAGGAGTAGAGTGGTATAATAGTTAGTTCTAGTTAAGTTAAGTAGTCTTGTTTAGGTACATGCGGGTTTGTGTTTATATTAGTAAACTCTATGTAATGTGTCTAGAGTAAGCTTTTGTGCAAATCAATAAAGGATTGTGAGTAAAGTTTGATTTGTTGCGAACAGATGCGTCGTACGTGGGGTTCGCACATTCCGGGTACTTCCCAAGATGAGAACGGTATTCCAGATCCACCACCAGTTCCAACAAATCTGACTGATGCTATAGCCACACTTATCAATGTGACGGTTGAAAATTCTCGTTTGCTTCATGAGATGGCTCAAAGTAATCAGAATCAAATACAAAGAAACCGTGGTCGCCATCATAACAGGCAGGAGTCTACATATGTGGACTTCACAGATACAAAACCCCCAGTGTTCACTAAGGCAGATGAACCATTGGAGGCTGATGATTGGCTTAGGACCATGGAGCAGAAATTTGATCTTATACCATGCACGGAGTTTTAGAAACTAGTCTTTGCTGCTCAGCAACTTAGAGGTGCAGCCGGTGCTTGGTATGCAAATCTTATGGCCATGCAACCCGTAGGTGTTCCATTAACTTGGATGGAGTTTCGTACTGCTTCCAGAGCCCATTATATCCTTGAAGGAGTTATGACTATGAAGCTGGATGAATTCCTTGCTTTGAAGCAAGGGGATCAAACCGTGATGCAGTATGTGGGAAGATTCAATCACCTGTCACAATATGCACCTGAACATGTCAATACTGATGCCAAGAAGAAGAGGTGGTTTATGAGAGGGCTGAATACCAAGCTGCAGACAATGATGACAACTTGTACCAATGTCACTTACCATGAGGCAGTAAATATTGCAATTGCTTCAGAGGCAAAGTATCGGCAGCATAAGGAGCTCAAGAAGAAAAAGAGTATGCCATCTGGATCTTTTGGGGGAAATCAAAAGAGACAAAGGGTGATTTATCATCCAATAAATCATAATCGTCCTCCTTATCGTCCGCCGCAGTTTCAAGCCGGTCAGCAATCAAATGTCCGCCCTGCTACAACTTATCAGAATCCACAACCGACAAATGCTTCTGGGGTTTCTGCTTCAACGCCCCAGGGTCATAAGGATCCCTGTTTCAATTGTGGCAAGCCTAGTCATTTCTCAAGAGAATGTCCGTATCCAAGGCAGTCTAATCCCAATTATCAGAAGGCCCCTACTAATCAACAACAGGGTCAGGCACAGAACAAGAATAATAATCAGAATGCTCAGAAAGGCAAAGATGAGAGGAAGACAGGATGAGTGTTTTATAGACAAGCTAGGGAAATTCCGGAAGGGGAGCCAGTGATGATGGGTATGTTTCCTGTCGCCAATCATCCTGCAGTTATACTTTTTGATTCTGGCGCATCGCATTCATTCATCAATAGAACATTTGTGGTGAAGTATGAAATTTTAATTGGGGCAACAAAGGAAAATTTCTTTATACAGTCGCCCAGGGGACGTCTGTGTACTAAGGAAATGGTATACCAGGTACCCGTAAACCTGGGTGGGCATATTTTTCCCACTACCATGATTATCCTTAAGGATCAGGATATAGATGTAATCTTAGGAATGAATTGGATGTATCAGCATAAGGCTATTATAGATGCTTTGAATAGAACTATAAGGGTGAGTTTGCCAGATAGTACTTCTCAACTTCTCATCCAACTTCCAACCTTAAGAAGATCAGTGGGCAAAGTTTGTGCAACTGCCGTCAAAGAGATTAGAGATATCTCGGTAGTGTGTGAATTTCCGGATGTGTTTCCTAAAGATCTACCCGGTCTACCACCTGATAGGGATGTCCAGTTTAATATAGAGTTGCAACCTCGAACAGCTCTGATTTCTCGGAGAGCTTATAGGATGCCACCTAAGGAATTGGCCGAGTTGAAGACTCAGTTGCAAGAATTGATTGAGAAGGGGTTTATCCAACCTAGTTCATCACCTTGGGGATGTTCGGCAATTTTTGTGAAAAAGAAAGATGAGACCCTGAGGTTATGTGTCGACTATCATCTGTTGAATGAAGTGACCATCAATAATAAGTATCCCTTACCTCGGATAGATTTGCTTTTTGATCAATTGGCCGGAGCCAAAGTTTTCTCCAAGATAGATTTGAGGTCAGGATATCACCAAATCAAGATAAAAGCCTGAAGATATTCCCAAAATGGCATTTACCACAAGATATGGATTATATGAATATTTGGTAATGTCTTTTGGTTTGACAAATGCTCCAGCTCATTTCATGTATCTGATGAATTTAGTATTCATGCCTGAGCTAGACAAGTTTGTAGTGGTGTTTATAGATGACATTCTAGTATATTCCAAGAATAGGGAAGAACATGTGGAACATCTCAGAATTGTTCTGAACCGCTTGAGAGAACATCAACTTTATGCCAAGTTCAGCAAGTGTGATTTTTGGCTTAAGGAAGTATAGTTTCTTGGACATGTTTTGTCAGCTGAAGGAGTTGTTGTTGATCCAAGCAAAGTGAATGATGTGCTTAATTGGAAACCGCCAACCATAGTTCATCAAGTTCAGAGTTTTCTAGGATTGGCGGGGTATTACCGTCGGTTTATTCCAGATTTCTCTAAAGTATCAAAGTCCATAACTGAGTTGTTGAAGAACCAAGTCAAGTTTGTCTGGTCGTCTGATTGTGAAGAGGCTTTCCAGACCTTGAAGAGACTGTTGACCACTGCACCAGTATTAGACCAACCTGATATCGAGAAGCCGTTTGATATTTATTGTGATGCTTTAGGTATTGGTATTGGATGTGTGTTGATGCAAGAAGGCCGAGTCATTGCCTATGCATCCAGGCAACTTAAGCAACATGAAGAACACAATCCGACTCATGATCTGGAGTTAGCAGCTGTGGTCCATGCTCTGAAGATTTGGTGGCATTACCTGCTTGGTAATACGTGCCATATTTATACAGACCACAAGAGCTTAAAGTATATCTTTACTCAATCAGAGTTGAATATGCAACAAAGAAGATGGTTAGAGCTGATTAAAGATTATGACTTGGAAGTACATTATCACCCGGGTAAAGCAAATGTGGTTGCAGATGCCCTCAGTCTCAAAAGTTATTGCAATTGCCTGACAGTAAGAACAATGGGTTTGACTTTATGTCAAGAGATGGAGAAGTTGAATGTAGAAGTAATTCAACAAGGTAGTTTGACCAACATAATTGTTGAAGCCACTATTCGAGATCAAGTTATTGCTGCTCAGAAGGAAAACAAGGGTGTAGCCCATATCAAGGAAAGAGTTAGGAATGGAAAGGTGGAATGTTTCGGCATAGATAATGAAGGTGTTCTATGGTTCAAGGATTGTCTGGTGGTACCAAAAGTTCCCGAGTTGCGGCAGTCAATTCTTAAAGAAGCACATGCTACTAGGTTATCTATCCATCCGGGAAGCAACAAGATGTACCATGACTTGAAACAAAGATTTTGGTGGACCAAAATGAAGATAGAAATTGCAAGATATATAGCAAAGTGTGATACTTGTCAAAAAGTGAAATCTATACATTTGAGGTCTGCTGGAGAATTACAACCATTGCCTATTCCAGCTTGGAAGTGGGAGGACATAAGTATGGACTTTATTGTTGGTCTACCCAAGACATCAAAGGGATTTGACTCAATATGGGTTATTATAGATCGACTCACTAAGTCAGCACATTTTCTTCCTGTCAAGACTATATACCCCACTGTCCAATATGCCAAGATATATTTAGCAAGAATTATGAGTCTCCATGGAGTACCAAAGACCATAGTGTCAGATCGGGGTACACAGTTTGTCTCTAGCTTTTAGAAACACTTGCATACTTCGTTAGGTACCAAACTCCTGTATAGTACAGCTTATTATCCGTAGACTGATGGACAGACTGAAAGAGTCAATCAAGTACTTGAAGATATGTTAAGGTGTTGTGTCCTTAACTATTCCAATAAGTGGGACGAATGCTTACCTCTGGCCGAGTTCTCATACAACAATAGTTATCAGGAAAGGATTAGAATGGCTCCATTTGAAGCACTCTATGGTCGTAGATGCAGAACATCGTTGAGTTGGTCTGAGCCTGGAGAAAGAAGGTTCTTTGGAGTGGACCTTGTGAAAGAAACAGAAGACAAGGTTAGGCAAATACAGAGTAATTTGAAGATAGCTCAGTCCCGCCAAAAGAGTTATGCGGATAAACGACGTAGACCATTAGTGTTTAACAAAGGAGATTTTGTATATCTGAAAGTATCACTAATGAAGGGAGTTACCAGTTTTGGTGTTAAAGGCAAGTTGGCACCTCGATATATTGGACCATTTCAAATTCTGGAGAGATATGGAAAAGTGGCATATCGCTTGAAATTACCAGAACATTTATCAGCTGTACTTGATGTGTTTCATGTGTCTCAGTTGAAGAAGTGTCTCTGAGTGCCTGAGCAGAATGTTGAAGTTGAAGGAGTGGAACTTGAACAAGATTTGACTTATTCCGAATATCCTATCCGAGTTTTGGATCAGAAAGGAGGACAATCAAGTTCTACAAGATACAATGGAATCAACATTAAGAAGAAGAAGCTACTTGGGAATCTGAAGATTATTTATTAGAGAAATTTATAGAGTTTCTTGCGTCGATATAGATTAATGTTAGTTTGCTCTGTTGTGGCGAACCCTGTTTGTAAAGGAACCTCAGCTGTTTTATGAACAGACTTTGGATATTTTGGATTGACACATTTCCTTTTCCATTACTTACCCTATGACTTTGAATCTCGGGATGAGATTTCTTTTAGGGGGAAGGATTGTAACACCCTGGGTGTTTAAATATTAAAAATCGGACATATCATCATATGCATTGCAAGACATTGGTCATATTGCAAACTTTGATATGCATTCACTAAAATAGTTTACATTTATGTTATAAGTGTTGCTTGGTATTGTTTGAATGAAGTTCGAAATCTTTGTATTGATTTGAAATTCCGAAAACCCTGATTTTCAATATTTAAATCCTACCCTGAAAACTCATTTCAAAATCTAAGCATATTTTGGGGTTGAGCTTAAAAGCAAAAGTGTAGATCTTGTCAAGTTATATAGAGTTTCTTTTTGGAGTTTTCCATGTTGTTTAGTAAAATTTGAAGTAATTTGAAAGGGCGAAATTCCTTAAATGTCCCCTTTTCGAATTCAAATTTGCATTTCAAAATGTAGACCGAATTAGAGGGTGGTTATAAAAGCAAAGTTGAAGAACTTTTGATTTTGAACAACTTTTATTTTTGGAGATTTTTGAGTTGTTATACAAATTTGGGAGTAATTTGGATTTTAAAACGAATAGCAATTCTGTAATTACTTGAAAAGGCGAAAACCCTTAAATGAAGCCGTTTGATGTTTATTGTGATGCTTTAGGTATTGGTATTGGATGTGTGTTGATGCAAGAAGGCCGAGTCATTGCCTATGCATCCAGGCAACTTAAGCAACATGAAGAACACTATCCAACTCATGATCTGGAGTTAGCAGCTGTGGTCCATGCTCTGAAGATTTGGCGGCATTACCTGCTTGGTAATACGAGCCATATTTATATAGACCAGGTGTTTGCCACCAGTTAAGCAATGTGTTTGAGCAAAAACATGGTATATTAAGTGATGATGAAGATGTCAAGGTCAAACCTATAGAAACGAGCCCCAACCTAAACTTGGATATTGCACCTTTGCTCGCCTATAGACCCCTTTTCAAGATATATGCTTGGGTGGTGTGATTGGGATATCTTCATGTGTCTCACATCAATACCCATCTATATTGGACACTCAAAAAGTTTCATGAAGTTTGGAATCAAAAAGTCACATGAAATGATAAGTTATATCCTTGTTGGAATGATTTTACTAAGTGCTTGAATTGCACTATTAAGTGAATGAGAACATGAGATGTCAACCAAACCTTGCAACCTTGCCAAAATGACTCTAGATGAACTCTACAACAAAAGTCATGAAAGGTTCATGTTGGGCAAATGCCAAGAAAATGCTCCAATAGGACACAAAGACCATTTAAGCTTTAGCGTGATACTACTTTGGTCAAAGCAGAACTACAGGTTTTGTGCATGTTTTGGAGTTTGACCTTTAATAAAAGTTGTAGCTCAGTTTGAGTAGAACAAACTTTGTTTAAAGGTCAAGACCTAGTTCAGTCTCTAACTCAGTCCAACCGGGCCCTCAAATTGGAAAGGTGTCTAACCGCAGATTTTTGGAATTATGGTTTTTGAGATATTGATTGGCCTTAGAATGGAAGTCTTGACAACAAATGTGGTAAGAAAGCTAGTTTTGCTACGATGCAAGTCAAAGCTCTAATAGAACCGCCCAATTTATACAAGATCAAGTACGGTTGTCCCCGCTAACACGTTGACATGCGCATACTTTCACTCATATAAACCCGGTAGTACGCCGAGTGTCTCGAAAGACCTCGGTAAATCAACATCACAACCAAGATCGCGGGATTAAGCAAATACACATCACATACACAGGGTTGCAGCAGAAATAATATTACAAATGGGTTCACAAATAATAGTACAAGTTTGGGTTTCAAAACCGTTTAGTGGAAACAACATAGCTTTCAAATGATTACATTAATATAAGTTCCAAATATAATGCTAGCATAAGTGGCATCCTCAGACAAAAGCATATAGATGAGAAGTAAGTATAGAATCACCGAGCCCACCGGCGGTTAGCCACCATCATCAACAGGTCGAGAACTTTACCTGCAACAAGGTGGGATAAACCCTGAGTACTCGAATGTACTCAGCCAGACTTACCCGTCGAAAACCAAAACAAATGACACCAAGGATCATGCATAGCTTAATTTAGTGGATCCGGTTTGGACAACCTTTTTGCATAAAAGCTTGGGTAACCATTAGCATTATTCACTGTACTAGCAAAGTGACTTTGTGCCATTACCTACCATCTATATTAGCACCTGTACTAATCAATCACTTGATTAAGTTGCAAACAATAATAACCATATCAGGTATTTCATAGCTCATTGTCATCATCATCATCATCATCATCATTTAACCATATCTTTAAATTTAGTGAATCTACGTTGCATTGCTTTCGGTCAAGTTCTCACTATCGGGAGAGACAATGATTGAATCGATTCCTATCCATTGGAGGGGTATTCCTAAACACAAACCCCGCTTCCCCGTCAGGTCGCAAATGAGTCACCTTTGGTACGATTCAGAGTCGCGAGTCCGAACAGATCAACATTCTCGAGAGAACCACTCGCCAAGGTTGTTCGGGACTCTAACCCGCTTTGGACTTATGCCAATGGCTCTCCGCACATCCTTACTACCTCCGAAATGCACGCCACTGCTCGCGTCCTCGGCCTGAGTCGAGCTACTAGGCTTCGCGGTCGGAACGACTTATCCGGCCAGCTAAGTGTTAGGCTGCGTTCAACATGACATGAGGACGTACAGCGTATTGGTCCTTAAACGACACAGACGGGGATAGATTCACACCCAAGACCTCCATGCCTTGTTGCTGCACTACCATCATCCCGTCCGGTCTCCTTTCATTATTAACACATGGTTCTTTTTCATGATAGCAAATATAGCCAACCATGACCAGAGCTCATCCTACATCTCGCAGGTGACAGGAAATCACTCGACTTCTACCGGTCTATGCATAGCTAAGCATCATTCGATTCTACACTTAATTAGGATTCACAGGATTTTATCTGGACAAGGTAGGGATATAATGCAACAATTGGTTCCAACCAATTCCTATACTTAATGCATCATCAACAATAAGAGATACTCAATATATTTGTAAAAACATGGGAGGCTTATAATGCTCCGGGGCTTGCCTGGGATCCGACACAAGTCAGTTCAGTTAGCTTGCACAGTCTTGGTGACATCTCCGGTCCTAGCACTTGTTTAGTCCTTCCATCTTCGGGATATATCCACCAAACCAAATCTTCGAGTTTGACTCCATCATCGCATCCTTCACGTGGTGCATCTAGCATACCTAGATGAGATGCAATATACAAGTGCATAAATATGAAGAATAGTACTATGAGACGCATCACAAAATAGCAAGCAAGACAAGCATAGTTTACACTAACACACTTAAGTACTTTGTGATGCTTAACTTAAACATCACACAATCTATCATGCTAAGATGCTGAAGAAGACGACAACACCAAGCATGACACAAGTTTCCCAAGATCTCAGGCGCTCTAACTCAGTCATCATTCAAGGCATAAGTCACACTTAACAATATACAAGCAAACACTATAATTGGAATCTGTCAATTTCTGGACATGCAAACAGCAGCTACAAGATTTAGCTATAACTGGAGTTACACAAATCCAAATGACTTCAAAGAAGACATTTTGGAAAGCTTATGGAATTTTCTACAATTCATATTTAATCATATTAGCATGATTCTCAAGTTAACTAAGTCAAATATACCCATTTACAGAAACTGGTCCACAATTGACAGAGAGCAGCCATTTCTGAAACCCAACTTTAAACAGGCATAACTCACAAACTACAAGGCCAAATACCACCAAATTTTATCAGAAGCTAGATACATGAATTATCTACAACTTTTGTATAAATAAGTTTCACAACAAAGCACATTATCATGAAGAACTTTGCTAGGTTCCCAGATCTATCCATAAACCACATTTCCAAGAAAATAAATATTAACTTATATTGCAAACACATAATTAGGCAAAACCAACTTTACCAACATGTCACACATGACTAAAGAACACCAGAAAACCTAGTGTCCATGACCAAATAAATTCTTTTAATGCATTTCTTAATTTATTTTAGATAACAAGGTGACTTAATGAACATATACCAAAAGTATACAATAAATTCTACAAAAAATACAGTGGATCAAATATCCTCTCAATAGTCTACTGTACAAATTTCACTCCATTTGAATATGTATAGCAACCAATATGAAAAAGACAAGTTGCTAAAGCAAGAATCATGTGAGAGCAAGATAAACTAATAACTCACTGATACTTCATCCAATACTCATGAAATTTTTATCACACATCAACTATCACATGGGTAGCATGCCACAAAAATTTCACTTCATTTGGAGCCCTAGATCTATAGTTATGAAAAATAACAAATTCAACTAGCATTACAACCTTACTGCACAAATCTATTTTTACCACAAAATATTTAAATTAAAACATGCCATATTATAGATCCACTGCATATACAATTTCACAAGGATTCCAAAAAGTCCTCATTTACAATTTTACGATTTTTCTACGATTTACTATGAATTTCCAAAGTTCCTGCAAAATAATTACAAACCAGTCCTTACGGCACTATTCACATGTCTATGACATTGCAGATAGGACCCTCCCTTTCTTCAAATTCTTGCGCGAAGTCCTTGACGTGGATCAAAGCAAAGGAGGCCGTCGGAGGCTCGCGGTGCCGGCCAGAGGAGGCTTGTCGGCGGCGGGGGAGGATTGCGTGAGCACCAGACTGTCCTCCCGCACCCGTGTGTGCACTCGAACTTGCCGGAGGTGGCCCACGATGGCCTGGCCACGCGCGTGCGCGGTGCGCAGGGGCGTAGCTCCGGCGACGACGGCGGAGGAGCTGGCCGGCGTTGGTGGGCGGTGGCTGGCAGCGGCGTGGAGCACCAGCGAGAGCGTACGCACAACTAGGAGCCCATAGCTCGGCTTGCGGTGGCCCAAGGACGGCTGGCCATGGAGCTTCGGTGGCGACAGCCATGGCGGATGTGACCGGACGCAGCAGCAGAGCGAGAGGGAAGGAGAGTGGAGAGGCGAGCGGGGAATGGGGCAGCCCACGCGCTCGGTTGAAGGAGCAGAGGCGCGACAGAGAGGCAGGGCACGCAGCAGCGGCGGGGGCGCGCTGCCTGTGCATGGCCGCCACGCACAGGCCACGCGGCGTCCTCTGGGGTGTTTCCACGAACACTTGGCGGGCGACGGAGTGGCCGGCGTGGAGCGCGGGTTGGGCCAGATCTGGGCCGATTTAGACCTCGGGCCCAAAACAAAGTTTGAAGGCCGCGAGCTGCTCTACATTTTCATTTAGAGACCAAGGTCATTAGAGCTCTTCAACAGCGGGTAATTAGGCCACAAACTGTCAGTGTCAGCGCCTTGATAACGGTCACGGAAATTCACTTTCGGAAGTCAAAACTCGATCAAACTCAGTGCAACTTTTTGCATGCTCTTCTCCATAATATAACCTTCAACTTTTATTTTTGGACCAACTCAAGTTGCTTAATGAATTTTGGAGAACGCGGAATGCCAACGTCGTTGCTTAGCGAAACTCCAGACTTAGAATATTTCTAGTGCTGAAAACAACAACAAATTCGATCTTGTGACCTTGATTTGACTTACTTCCAAGCTGATCTAGCTCTTAGTCCAAAAACAAAGTTTGTTCTTCATAATATGGACTACAACTTTCATTTAAGGTCCAACCTCAAAACTGGTATAGAACCTGCTGTTCTACTTTGACCAAAGTAGGATCGCGATAAAGCTTAAATTATCCTTTTTGATCCATTGGAGCATTTTCTTGGCATTTGCCCAACATGAACCTTTCATGACTTTTGTTGTAGAGTTCATCTAGAGTCATTTTGGCAAGGTTGCAAGGTTTGGTTGACATCTCATGTTCTCATTCACTTAATAGTGCAATTCAAGCACTTAGTAAAATCATTCCAACAAGGATATAACTTATCATTTCATGTGACTTTTTGATTCCAAACTTCATGAAACTTTTTGAGTGTCCAATATAGATGGGTATTGATGTGAGATACATGAAGATATCCCAATCACACCACCCAAGCATATATCTTGAAAAGGGGTCTATAGGCGAGCAAAGGTGCAATATCCAAGTTTAGGTTGGGGCTCGTTTCTATAGGTTTGACCTTGACATCTTCATCATCACTTAATATACCATGTTTTTGCTCAAACACATTGCTTAACTGGTGGCAAACACCTGGGGTGTTACAGCCCTCCCCCCTTAAAGGAATCGTGTCCCGAGATTCAGTGCGAAAGACTTTTATGGGAAGAGAAACTTGTCATCCAGTTTCCAACATCAGTGATAGCATTAGGCTACTTAACTTCGAAGTATCGGAGAGGCTAATTTGGTCACGACACTTTCTGATACTTGCTCTTCGTCGTAAGTTGTTGTCTGAAGAATTTCTTTCGTTGGCGTCCATAAAGCATTGTTACATTGGAAGGAATCCAAGATAGCACTGTCTTGCGTACTTCGTCCACGATGTACGAAGAGTGATATAAGCGTAGACTAAATACTTGTAACATCTACTTCCCTAGTGGATAAAGCACAGAACTTATGGACTTTGCACTAGATTGCAGTCGGTTGACGGATATTCCTTACAACGGTGTTATATTGGCTCCTAAGGTCTGAAAAGCAGTTCTCTACTAAAGTGGCTTGAGCACAACTTCTTGTAAAGGATGTGATCATAGACGGGGTAAACATCCTTTGAGGGCATGAGAAGCTAGTTAACCAATATCCAAACTGGTTGTAGCGGTGCAATCACTCAGATGTCAACTGATGGAAAGCTACATAATGTTCCATGTGTGCAGTGCTCTTTCTCTGATAACAACACTGTATTATCTGAGTCTGTTGAGTGAAGGTGAATTTGATAGCTGACTCTGACTACCCAGCAATTTCGATACTGAGCTAAAGGAATCTTAGAATCTAAGTGGCCATAGGAATCTAGGTTAAACTTGATGCAACTTCTTAGGTAAAAACACATGGAAGGCACCAAATGACAAGGCAACATTGGTAAACATTGCCAAGGATAATGGATAGCGAGGCCTAGAGTGCAATAAAAGTTGCAAGTCTTTCCTCAAACTAGGGAATTAGTTCACTACCATGCATTTTGAGTATGATTCTCCTTCATGGTGTAGTTGCTCAGTAAGTTGGGTTGACTTGCACTATATCGAACTATCTTTGTGGCACTACTTTTGACATTGGGGCTTCATTTCTAATGTCAGTCAATATCTCCAAATCACAATTTGAAATATGTTGTTTGACGCCTTTCAAATTGCTTCCGATTTGCAAGGGTACAAATTGACTTGTAGAACACCTCGATTGCTCGAACATTGTTGATAGGAGAGACCAAGAACAAGGTACAAAGGGGTCCAAGGAGTCTTCTTTAGGGCATCTAAAGGATTATCTAGCAACAATTATTGACCGCGTTACATACCTTGGCATCAATTGCAAACACAACTTTCGAATGCGAAGGATGATCGCAGTCACAAAGAAAATACAGATTCTGTACTCTTTGGTTTTCTGTTCATATTTCACAAACTATTGCTCCATTGTGCATGAATTTTGGTAGGAATATAGATCCATGAGTCCCCTAACCGCTCACCAAAATTCAGCTCAAACGGACACTGTTTGACTATCCAAACAATGCAGCTACCAAAACTGCTCTGTTCTGAAATGGCAGCAAACCGAGCTGACAAGACATCTCTCAAATCTGATGTTTTACTTAACCAATACTCAAACAAACTTAATACATTGAAGGATCCCAAGCGAGGAATGAGATCACCAAGTTTGGGGCTAATCCAACCACGTTTGGGTCACTAATTGCCGACTTGAAGATAACCAATTTTAGTGTCACAAAAGTTAGACAGATTTCTTGTTTCTTTGCTTCACACGTTGTAGTGTGTGTTCTATACTCTCGATTGCTTTGTATAGCAGCAGCAGCAGCTCTTTTCTCTAAGGATGTAGACTAAGGTTTTCCATATGTGGTTCTCAGGAAACAACTTAAATCGTTAGATTTAGACACCAACTTGACGACGCACAAGCATTGGACTTGTGGGCTGTTTTCGCAGGGCACAAAACATTATTCCACATGTAGGGCATTCCTACATAGACAAGGAACCATTTCTGAATATTCTCTAGTTCCTTACATAGCCGATACAATGTTTTGTACTATCTGTGTGATTATCCAAGATAGAATTGACTTGATAGCACATGTTTTGGAAAACAAAGTAGTAGTTGCATTGCTAAACGGCTTGCTATTACATTGCTTAACATTGCTCTGCGAGACATAGCCTTTGTAATTAGCAAAAGTTGTCACCTAGCTAGAGGTTAAGCTTCCGACTAGTAACTAATCAGTTGTCTCTCAACACTAAAAGTTCTAAATCTGCACTCTTGCCAACAATAGTTGTGATTGACGCATAACAGATGGTTGCCATCGAAGTCAGCAGACAAGAGGTCACACTAGAGATTGTTGATCTTGACTGTGCGATCAGCATGCACATAATAATCAAGACTTGGATAGCCAGGTCATAATCATAATGTGACGTTCGATTCTTATCTACTAACAACTTATCCAACATTAAGTGTTGTGTGCCTTTCTGATCCAACAATGATGACATAAGTTGTTCACTAGGTGACGGACGTCAATACTGGGACAACCAAGTGGAGTCACTTGTCTACCACCTCTTGTAGTCGGTTAATGTTTATGTCGGTGACTAATTCTTCAAAGGTTATCCTTTTTGTGACTTCAACAGGAAGCTCTACTACTTTCGGTCTGATATAGGGATCTTCGATAAGATATGGAGAGATAACCAAGGAAGAGCTCACATGAAAATAACACATCGGTGCAGTTCTGTAATGGATCATGACTAGAAACCCCGATACCAGCGCGTGCCGAGCAGCACAGCCTTGTGTGTGCACCCACAGGAGGCTCTCGGTTTCGTCATGGCACCGTAGATCGCTAATCGTGGCACCATTACTGAACATACAACCCAAAAGAATTTTCACGTGGCACAATTTTGGTTGCACAGGAGCAAGCACCATGAAAAGGAGGGATAGCAAACAATGGTAGTCACAAGGTTAGGAGTCAACAAGGAAGTGATCCGAAGATCAAAATATAGCACAAGAGAACATAGCTTAATTGCCGAAGACAATTGAGCAGGGGACTCCTACCAAATTTTCATATACCTCGTGTCCACCAAAGTGATTACCAGATAAAGATTAACATGAGATTTGGTCTTGTCGAGCAGCAACATGAGATCAAGACTGATAAACATCCAAAGACTTGAAAGGGTTGGAGACAAAATACACGAGATTCGAGGGACATAGCCATTGCACTAACTAGGGATTCAGTTGATAAAGTAATGACATGATTTGCGAGGAAAAGGTTCCAAAGCCAGGGCAGATAGTGATTAGCGTTGCACTAGCTCATCAGTAGGAGAAAGAGCAATGAGGTCCGACAAGGATTTTTGAGCAGGGTCCTCCCACACAGGAGTGGAACAACCACAACACATGCAAGCCTTCAAGGGAACTAAGCTTGGGCCTACGGTTCAAGCAAGGCATAGATACACAAACGTTCAAGGGCTAGTGACCACATCTACAGGCTCGGGCTCCCAAGAGAGAACCTAATTGGAGACGACAATCGTGCGATTGCGTAACTTGAGCGTTGTTCTAAGATAAAGCTATTTGACATTCATATGCTTACCGAGGACAAATGAGGTGACAACTATGGCACTAATTAGATAACAAGCATACCTACCACATCATAGTTTCAAGCAAGCATTTGAGAGATTCAATCAAATTAGCTTAAGCATAATTACTAAGCACAAGGCTCACACATATAACAAGCATTTACCATACAAGATTTAACTACAAGCTTGGCCCAAAACCAAAGCAAGCTAAAGCATCCCCTTAGTATATGCACAGAAAACTGAACAACAGTACAGTAGGCACAGGTTTCAAGCATAACTGAAGTTGTAGGCATCAAACAAAGGTGATCCTAGACTTTAGGTAAAGCTTATTAAGTTGTCTATAACTTTCTTATTATCATATGAAGATGATCCTACAGCTAACAAGACCAAACAAGACAAATAAGACATCTCTGCCCAGATTTGGACAGATTCTGTGATTCCATTTTGCAAGCTCATAACTGGAGATTTAGATCACCAAAAGCAGTGCTATTAGACATTTTGGAAAGCTTAGAAAAATTACTATACTTCTTATACTATTTCCAAGAAATAATTCTATATGCACACAGGTAAAACAAACCAAATATTAAGATCTGTTCAGAACATAAACAAAACCTGACAACAAACTTCTAAAATTCATAACTCCTAAACCATAAGGCCTGGGGTCATGAATTTTTTGGACAAGCAAGATACGAAAGTTAGCTACGACTTTGGTATTCTCCATAACTATAGAAAACACCGTTATGACCACGAAAACATCACTACTACAGAAACTGTTCTAGCAGCCAACGTCCCACAAGCAAAACAAAACTTGCCTTTGTTCTACTTAACAAGAGAGCACACAAACATGTTATTCTAGCAGCTCTAAGCATTGTTACCTTAGACCAACAATAAATTAATTTTAGTCATAAGAATCCCAAGTACTTAAGTGAGGCCTAAAGCATTTGCAAAAGCTTGTAAGAACAACATACCCACCACTTGGCTAAACTAGATGATATTTATAGGTTTAAAAATGTAACCACAATTATTTCTAGCAAGGCTAAGCACACACTTTTCTCAAGCATTTCCTATTCAAGCAACATGGAACAAGGCATTTTGTCTAGCTTCACACAGGGAAGTAAGGAAAATCACATTGAACACAAGTTACTTAGTATTCGAACAAGGTGAGGGAAGCATATTTATGCATAAGCACAATCATGATGCATGCTCGTCCTATTCGTCCTCACAAAATTGCCAGCCTAAGGTGGCAATCACGTTCTATGTCGGTGGCATAACACGTACTCTCTTGATATATAGCTAGTCGTCAGCTACATTCAATCTACGCATTCGTGGTTAGCGTACCTGCAGGCAAATTCATTGCAGTCCATCCCCACAAGAGATAAATAAGCACACAATGAAAGTAGTAAACTAAGATACTCTCCATATATACATCCCCAGATATATATACTTCGGTATCCATAACTACCCAACAGATATACCCGCAATTAAGTACCTTCATATATACATGCGTGTAACATATAAATATTCCAGTAGTCACAACTAACTCTCCCCTAGACCGACAGTTGGACGGTCATGCTCTCACAACTCAGACTTACCTAGGCGTAGAGGCAATTGATCCATACATTACCATTCAAGCGAATGGCATCCATACAATAGCACGCCGTATGGACGACGAAAGTAAAAATCGCCATGTTAGTACTTAGATAGCCACCTAATAGTCCTTAACTGGGCATAAAGGAGGATGTCGCTAGCATAGTTTTGCAAATAAGTTTTGACAAATTAGCCTGTAGCTAAAGTTTTAGTCAAAATAGGCTTTTAAAACCAAAACTTTGTTTTTAAAATGACGTACATGATAATTATGCTTATGCTTAATCTTGCTCTAATATTACGGTTGTCATCAGAACACGTTGATATGCACCCAATTTATACAAGATCAAATCACGGTTGTCCACAACTAACACGTTGACATGCACATACTTTCACTCCATATAAACCGGTGAAATCCTTGAGTGTCCCGAAAGACCTCGGTAAATCAACATCACAACCAAGATCGCGGGATTAAGCAAATACACATCACATACGAGGTTACAGCGGAAATAATATTACAAATGGGTTCACAAATAAACAAGTACAAGTTTGTATTTTTCAAAACCGTCATCACCATGGAAACAACATACTTTCAAATGATTACATTAATAGAGTCCCAAACAATAATGGCATAGAGTGGCATCGAGAATGTCGCATATAGCTCGAGAAGTAAGTAATCGAATAACGGTGACTTGTTAGCGACGACGGGGAATCAGGGTTTGTGTTTAGGAATACTTCCAACTGGATAGGAATCGATTCGAATCATTGACTCTCCTTGGGATAGTGAGAACTTGACCGAGCAAATGCAACGAGATTCACTAAATATAAAGATATGGTTAAATGATGATGATAATGATGATGAGAATTATGATGAGCCATGAAACAACCTGATATGGTTATTATTGTTTGCAACTAAATCAAATGTTGATTAGTACAAGTGCTAATATAGATGGTAGGTAATGGCTAAAAGTCAATGCTAGTACTGTGAATAATGCTATGGTTACTCAAGCTTTTATGCAAAAAAGGTTGTCCACTAGATCCATCGATAAAGTCTTGCATAGTCCTTGGTGTCATTTATTTTGATTTATGACGGTAAGTTTAATTTGAGTACATTCAAGTACTTTGGTTTATCCCACCATGTTGCAGGTGGAGTTCTCTACCGTTGAAGATGGTGGATAATCACCGGTGGGCTCGTGATTCTATAGTTACTTCTCATCTATATGCTTTTGTCGGATGATGTCACTTATGCTAGCAATATATTTGGAACTTATATTAATGTAATCATTTGAAAGCTATGTTGTTTTCACTAAGCGGTTTTAAAACCCAAACTTGTACTTTTATTTGTGAAACCTTATGTAATATTATTTCCAATTTGCAACCCTGTAGGTGATGTATTTGCTTAATCACGCGATCTTGGTTGTGATGTTGATTTACCGAGGTCTCATGGACACTCAAGCGGATATGTGTTTATATAAGTGAAAGTATGTGTGTGTCAACATGTTAGCGGGGACAACCGTATTTGATCTTGTATAAATTGGGTGGTTCTGTTACATACATCTTTACTCAATCAGAGTTGAATATGTGACAAAGAAGATGGTTAGAGCTGATTAAAGATTATGACTTGGAAGTACATTATCACCTGGGTAAAGCAAATGTGGTTGCAGATGCCCTCAGTCGCAAAAGTTATTGCAATTGCCTGACAGTAAGAACAATGGGTTTGACTTTTTGTCAAGAGATGGAGAAGTTGAATGTAGAAGTAATTCAACAAGGTAGTTTGACCAACATAATTATTGAAGCCACTATTCGAGATCAAGTTATTGCTGCTCCGAAGGAAAACAAGGGTGTAGCCCATATCAAGGAAAGAGTTAGGAATGGAAAGGCGAAATGTTTCAGCATAGATAATGATGGTGTTCTATGGTTCAAGGATCGTCTGGTGGTACCAAAAGTTCCCGAGTTGCTGTAGTCAATTCTTAAAGAAGCACATGCTACTAGGTTATCTATCCATCCGGGAAGCAACAAGATGTACCATGACTTGAAACAAAGATTTTGGTGGACCAAAATGAAGATAGAAATTGCAAGATATATAGCAAAGTGTGATACTTGTCAAAAAGTGAAAGCTATACATTTGAGGTCTGCTGGAGAATTACAACCATTGCCTATTCCAGCTTGGAAGTGGGAGGACATAAGTATGGACTTTATTGTTGGTCTACACAAGACATCAAAGGGATTTGACTCAATATGGGTTATTATAGATCGACTCACTAAGTCAGCATATTTTCTTCCTGTCAAGACTATATACCCCACTGTCCAATATGCCAAGATATATTTAGCAAGAATTATGAGTCTCCATGGAGTACCAAAGACCATAGTGTCAGATCGGGGTACACTGTTTGTCTCTAGCTTTTAGAAACACTTGCATACTTCGTTAGGTACCAAACTCCTGTATAGTACAGCTTATCATCCGTAGACTGATGGACAGACTGAAAGAGTCAATCAAGTACTTGAAGATATGTTAAGGTGTTGTGTCCTTAACTATTCCAATAAGTGGGACGAATGCTTACCTCTGGCCGAGTTCTCATACAACAATAGTTATCAGGAAAGGATTAGAATGGCTCCATTTGAAGCACTCTATGGTCGTAGATGCAGAACATCGTTGAGTTGGTCTGAGCCTGGAGAAAGAAGGTTCTTTGGAGTTGACCTTGTGAAAGAAACAGAAGACAAGGTTAGGCAAATACAGAGTAATTTGAAGATAGCTTAGTCCCGCCAAAAGAGTTATGCGGATAAACGACGTAGACCATTAGTGTTTAACAAAGGAGATTTTGTATATATGAAAGTATCACTAATGAAGGGAGTTACCAGTTTTGGTGTTAAAGGCAAGTTGGCACCTCGATATATTGGACCATTTCAAATTCTGGAGAGATATGGAAAAGTGGCATATCGCTTGAAATTACCAGAACATTTATCAGCTGTACTTGATGTGTTTCATGTGTCTCAGTTGAAGAAGTGTCTCTGAGTGCCTGAGTAGAATGTTGAAGTTGAAGGAGTGGAACTTGAACAAGATTTGACTTATTCCGAATATCCTATCCGAGTTTTGGATCAGAAAGGAGGACAATCAAGTTCTACAAGATACAATGGAATCAACATTAAGAAGAAGAAGCTACTTGGGAATCTGAAGATTATTTATTAGAGAAATTTCTAGAGTTTCTTGCGTCGATATAGATTAATGTTAGTTTGCTCTGTTGTGGCTGTAACCCTGTTTGTAAAGGAACCTCAATTTGTTTTATGAGCAGACTTTGGATATTTTGGATTGACACATTTCCTTTTTCATTACTTACCCTATGACTTTGAATCTCGGGACGAGATTTCTTTTAGGGGGAAGGATTGTAACACCCTGGGTGTTTAAATATTAAAAATTGGACATATCATCATATGCATTGCAAGACATTGGTCATATTGCAAACTTTGATATGCATTCACTAAAATAGTTTACATTTATGTTATAAGTGTTGCTTGGTATTGTTTGAATCAAGTTCGAAATCTTTGTATTGATTTGAAATTCCGAAAACCCTGATTTTCAATATTTAAATCCTACCCTGAAAACTCATTTCAAAATCTAAGCATATTTTGGGGTTGAGCTTAAAAGCAAAAGTGTAGATCTTATCAAGTTATATAGAGTTTCTTTTTGGAGTTTTCCATGTTGTTTAGTAAAATTTGAAGTAATTTGAAAAGGCGAAATTCCTTAAATGTCCCCTTTTCGAATTCAAATTTGCATTTCAAAATGTAGACCGAATTAGGGGGTGGTTATAAAAGCAAAGTTGAAGAACTTTTGATTTTGAACAACTTTTATTTTTGGAGATTTTTGAGTTGTTATACAAATTTGGGAGTAATTTGGATTTTAAAACGAATAGCAATTCTGTAATTACTTGAAAAGGCGAAAACCCTTAAATGAAGCCGTTTGATGTTTATTGTGATGCTTTAGGTATTGGTATTGGATGTGTGTTGATGCAAGAAGGCCGAGTCATTGCCTATGCATCCAGGCAACTTAAGCAACATGAAGAACACTATCCGACTCATGATCTGGAGTTAGCAGCTGTGGTCCATGCTCTGAAGATTTGGCGGCATTACCTGCTTGGTAATACGAGCCATATTTATATAGACCAGGTGTTTGCCACCAGTTAAGCAATGTGTTTGAGCAAAAACATGGTATATTAAGTGATGATGAAGATGTCAAGGTCAAACCTATAGAAACGAGCCCCAACCTAAACTTGGATATTGCACCTTTGCTCGCCTATAGACCCCTTTTCAAGATATATGCTTGGGTGGTGTGATTGGGATATCTTCATGTGTCTCACATCAATACCCATCTATATTGGACACTCAAAAAGTTTCATGAAGTTTGGAATCAAAAAGTCACATGAAATGATAAGTTATATCCTTGTTGGAATGATTTTACTAAGTGCTTGAATTGCACTATTAAGTGAATGAGAACATGAGATGTCAACCAAACCTTGCAACCTTGCCAAAATGACTCTAGATGAACTCTACAACAAAAGTCATGAAAGGTTCATGTTGGGCAAATGCCAAGAAAATGCTCCAATAGGACACAAAGACCATTTAAGCTTTAGCGTGATACTACTTTGGTCAAAGCAGAACTACAGGTTTTGTGCATGTTTTGGAGTTTGACCTTTAATAAAAGTTGTAGCTCAGTTTGAGTAGAACAAACTTTGTTTAAAGGTCAAGACCTAGTTCAGTCTCTAACTCAGTCCAACCGGGCCCTCAAATTGGAAAGGTGTCTAACCGCAGATTTTTGGAATTATGGTTTTTGAGATATTGATTGGCCTTAGAATGGAAGTCTTGACAACAAATGTGGTAAGAAAGCTGGTTTTGCTACGATGCAAGTCAAAGCTCTAATAGAACCGCCCAATTTATACAAGATCAAGTACGGTTGTCCCCGCTAACACGTTGACATGCGCATACTTTCACTCATATAAACCCGGTAGTACGCCGAGTGTCTCGAAAGACCTCGGTAAATCAACATCACAACCAAGATCGCGGGATTAAGCAAATACACATCACATACACAGGGTTGCAGCAGAAATAATATTACAAATGGGTTCACAAATAATAGTACAAGTTTGGGTTTCAAAACCGTTTAGTGGAAACAACATAGCTTTCAAATGATTACATTAATATAAGTTCCAAATATAATGCTAGCATAAGTGGCATCCTCAGACAAAAGCATATAGATGAGAAGTAAGTATAGAATCACCGAGCCCACCGGCGGTTAGCCACCATCATCAACAGGTCGAGAACTTTACCTGCAACAAGGTGGGATAAACCCTGAGTACTCGAATGTACTCAGCCAGACTTACCCGTCGAAAACCAAAACAAATGACACCAAGGATCATGCATAGCTTAATTTAGTGGATCTGGCTGGACAACCTTTTTGCATAAAAGCTTGGGTAACCATTAGCATTATTCACCTGTACTAGCAGTGACTTTGTGCCATTACCTACCATCTATATTAGCACCTGTACTAATCAATCACTTGATTAAGTTGCAAACAATAATAACCATATCAGGTATTTCATAGCTCATTGTCATCATCATCATCATCATTTAACCATATCTTTAAATTTAGTGAATCTACGTTGCCGCTGCTCAGTCAAGTTCTCACTATCCGGGAGAGACAGCGATTCGAATCGATTCCTATCCAGCAGGAGGGGTATTCCTAAACACAAACCCTGCTTCCCCCGTCAGGGTCGCAAATGAGTCACCTTTGGTACGATTCAGGAGTCGCGAGTCCGAACAGATCGACATTCTCAGAGAACCACTCTGCCAAGGTTGTTCGGGACTCTAACCCGCCTTGGACTTATGCCAATGGCTCTCCGCACATCCTTACTACCTCCAGAATGCACGCCACTGCTCGCGTCCTCGGCCTGAGTCGAGCTACTAGGCTTCGCGGTCGGAACGACTTATCCGGCCAGCTAAGTGTTAGGCTGCGTTCAACATGACATGAGGACGTACAGCGTATTGGTCCTTAAACGACACAGACGGGGATAGATTCACACCCAAGACCTCCATGCCTTGTTGCTGCACTACCATCATCGCATCCGGTCTCCTTTCATTATTAACACATGGTTCTTTTTCATGATAGCAAATATAGCCAACCATGACCAGAGCTCATCCTACATCTCGCAGTGATGTGAAATCACCCGACTTCTACCGGGTCTATGCATAGCTAAGCATCATTCGATCCTACACTTAATTAGGATTCACAGATTTTATCCGGACAAGGTAGGGATATAATGCAACAATTGGTTCCAACCAATTCCTATACTTAATGCATCATCAACAATAAGAGATACTCAATATATTTGTAAAAACATGGGAGGCTTATAATGCTCAAGGGCTTGCTCAGGATCCGACACAAGTCGATTCGGTTAGCTTGCACAATCTTGGTGACATCTCCGGTCCTAGCACTTGTTTAGTCCTTCCATCTTCGGGATATATCCACCAAACCAAATCTTCGAGTTTGACTCCATCATCGCATCCTTCACGTGGTGCATCTAGCATACCTAGATGAGATGCAATATACAAGTGCATAAATATGAAGAATAGTACTATGAGACGATCACAAAATAGCAAGCAAGACAAGCATAGTTTACACTAACACACTTAAGTACTTTGTGATGCTTAACTTAAACATCACACAATCTATCATGCTAAGATGCTGAAGAAGACGACAACACCAAGCATGACACAAGTTTCCCAAGATCTCAGGCGCTCTAACTCAGTCATCATTCAAGGCATAAGTCACACTTAACAATATACAAGCAAACACTATAATTGGAATCTGTCAATTTCTGGACATGCAAACAGCAGCTACAAGATTTAGCTATAACTGGAGTTACACAAATCCAAATGACTTGAAAGAAGACATTTTGGAAAGCTTATGGAATTTTCTACAATTCATATTTAATCATATTAGCATGATTCTCAAGTTAACTAAGTCAAATATACCCATTTACAGAAACTGGTCCACAATTGACAGAGAGCAGCCATTTCTGAAACCCAACTTTAAACAGGCATAACTCACAAACTACAAGGCCAAATACCACCAAATTTTATCAGAAGCTAGATACATGAATTATCTACAACTTTTGTATAAATAAGTTTCACAACAAAGCACATTATCATGAAGAACTTTGCTAGGTTCCCAGATCTATCCATAAACCACATTTGCAAGAAAATAAATATTAACTTATATTGCAAACACATAATTAGGCAAAACCAACTTTACCAACATGTCACACATGACTAAAGAACACCAGAAAATCTAGTGTCCATGACCAAATAAATTCTTTTAATGCATTTCTTAATTTATTTTAGATAACAAGGTGACTTAATGAACATATACCAAAAGTATACAATAAATTCTACAAAAAATACAGTGGATCAAATATCCTCTCAATAGTCTACTGTACAAATTTCACTCCATTTGAATATGTATAGCAACCAATATGAAAAAGACAAGTTGCTAAAGCAAGAATCATGTGAGAGCAAGATAAACAAGGGTGTAGCCCATATCAAGGAAAGAGTTAGGAATGGAAAGGCAAAATGTTTCAGCATAGATAATGATGGTGTTCTATGGTTCAAGGATCGTCTGGTGGTACCAAAAGTTCCCGAGTTGCGGTAGTCAATTCTTAAAGAAGCACATGCTACTAGGTTATCTATCCATCCGGGAAGCAACAAGATGTACCATGACTTGAAACAAAGATTTTGGTGGACCAAAATGAAGATAGAAATTGCAAGATATATAGCAAAGTGTGATACTTGTCAGAAAGTGAAAGCTATACATTTGAGGTCTGCTAGAGAATTACAACCATTGCCTATTCTAGCTTGGAAGTGGGAGGACATAAGTATGGACTTTATTGTTGGTCTACCCAAGACAACAAAGGGATTTGACTCAATATGAGTTATTATAGATCGACTCACTAAGTCAGCACATTTTCTTCCTGTCAGGACTATATACCCCACTGTCCAATATGCCAAGATATATTTAACAAGAATTATGAGTCTCTATGGAGTACCAAATACCATAGTGTCAGATCGGGGTACATAGTTTCTCTCTAGCTTTTAGAAACACTTGCATACTTCGTTAGGTACCAAACTCCTGTATAGTACAGCTTATCATCCGTAGACTGATGGACAGACTGAAAGAGTCAATCAAGTACTTGAAGATATGTTAAGGTGTTGTGTCCTTAACTATTCCAATAAGTGGGACGAATGCTTACCTCTGGCCGAGTTCTCATACAACAATAGTTATCAGGAAAGGATTAGAATGGCTCCATTTGAAGCACTCTATGGTCGTAGATGCAGAACATCATTGAGTTGGTCTGAGCCTGGAAAAAGAAGGTTCTTTGGAGTTGACCTTGTGAAAGAAACAGAAGACAAGGTTAGGCAAATACAGAGTAATTTGAAGATAGCTCAGTCCCGCCAAAAGAGTTATGCGGATAAACGACGTAGACCATTGGTGTTTAACAAAGGAGATTTTGTATATCTGAAAGTATCACTAATGAAGGGAGTTACCCGTTTTGGTGTTAAAGGCAAGTTGACACCTCGATATATTGGACCATTTCAAATTCTGGAGAGATATGGAAAAGTGGCATATCGCTTGAAATTACCAGAACATTTATCAGCTGTACATGATGTTTTCCATGTGTCTCAGTTGAAGAAGTGTCTCCGAGTGCCTGAGCAGAATGTTGAAGTTGAAGGAGTGGAACTTGAACCAGATTTAACTTATTTCAAATATCCTATCCGAGTTTTGGATCAGAAAGATTGTGCTACTCGAAGGAGGACAATCAAGTTCTACAAGATACAATGGAATCAACATTCAGAAGAAGAAGCTACTTGGGAATCTGAAGATTATTTATTATAAAAATTTCTTGAGTTTCTTGCGTCGATATAGATTAATGTTAGTTTGCTCTGTTGTGTCAAACCCTATTTGTAAAGGAACCTCAGCTGTTTTATGAACAGACTTTGGATATTTTGGATTGACACATTTCCTTTTCCATTACTTACCCTATGACTTTGAATCTCGGGACGAGATTTCTTTTAGGGGGAAGGATTGTAACACCTCGGGTGTTTAAATATTAAAAATCGGACATATCATCATATGCATTGCAAGGCATTGGTCATATTGCAAACTTTGATATGCATTCACTAAAATAGTTTACATTTATGTTATAAGTATTGCTTGGTATTGTTTGAATCAAGTTCGAAATCTTTGTATTGATTTGAAATTCCGAAAACCCTGATTTTCAATATTTAAATCCTACCCTGAAAACTCATTTCAAAATCTAAGCATATTTTGGGGTTGAGCTTAAAAGCAAAAGTGTAGATCTTGTCAAGTTATACAAGGTTTGTTTTTGGAGTTTTCCATGTTGTTTAGTAAAATTTGAAGTAATTTGAAAAGGCAAAATTCCTTAAATGTCCCCTTTTCGAATTCAATTTTGCATTTCAAAATGTAGACCGAATTAGGGGGTGGTTATAAAAGCAAAGTTGAAGAACTTTTGATTTTGAACAACTTTTATTTTTGGAGATTTTTGAGTTGTTATACAAATTTGGGATTAATTTGGATTTTAAAACAAATGGCAATTCTGTAATTACTTGGAACAGTGTTCACCGCTCTGGCTACATCGCCGGTGACCTTCGGCTTGCTTCTAGGCACGCACGTGGCCATTTTCGGCGTCGTGCTGGCGCGGTGAAGGCCGTGGCATGGCTTCTCCTTGCTACTGAGCCGCCGCCGTTTGTCCCCACTTCCTCACTCTGTTTCTGCCGCCGCCGATGACCTTGCCGCGCTCGCGAAATTCATCCTCACCGTAACACCTCGTGCCAATTGCGTTTGCCAGCATCTCCGCCTCGCCCTGTTGCTCCTTCTAGGCCTGCTTGCCTGGCCTCTAGCAGTCCCACGCCATCGCATGATGTTTTCTTCCTCGGAGCCGGCCGAAGCACCGCCACCACCGACCTCACCATGGCCAGGCCACTCCAGTCCGTCTCCGCCTTCACCAAGCACACCGTCGTGTTCGCGGTGAGCTCCTGAGCGTGATGCTCTCTCCGCTTTAGTCTCTACCGCATCGTAGCCAGAGTTGTGTCATGTGCCGCCGTGTCCACGCCACCGTGGCCGCCATGGCCGGCGTGGAGCTTCCTCCGGTGTGCCTGCTGCTGTTCTGGGGGTCGGGGTAGATTCGCGGGGTTGTGTTGGTCGTGTTGGTACCGTCTGCCTCGCCGAAGCCTCACCGTCGGCGCGTTTGGCTAGCCGGAGTCGGTAGCGCCGCCGAGTTCTCTCTCTATGTCGCTAACATGCGGGTCCTGCCTGTCAGCGAGAGAGAGGGAGAGAGAACAGAGAGATTTCTTATTTTCTGGATTTTGAATAGTACAGCAACTTTGGAAATTCATAGGAAAATAATTACAGCTCCAAAAATTCTGAAAATTTGTGTGTAGCTTTTGTACATGTTCTATTATGGTTTAAAAATATGAAACTTGAAATTTGAATAAATTTTTAATGTTCAAAAATTCAGTCAATTAATTGATAAATGTAATTTCCATAATTTTCGTAGAGCACTGTATAAATCCAAAAATTATGAAATTTATTTTGATACACAAATTTGTCATGTGGAAGCTTGCATAAAATTTTGAGGTCATTTGGAACAAGTTCATTTTGAGCTTATTTTCCAAATTAATTAAAAATTGAATTAAAGCAAACCCTAAGTGTTAGGTTAGGGTTTGATCTTGTTTTGGTCATGTTTTGTGACCAGTAGGGTTTCAAGATCAGTTTGATCAAGTCACCTATGTCATAAGCCCTAGGTCGTTAATAAGTTAACTTGTCGTAACCCTAGATGTTAGTGTCAGTTGGTTTTGTTGGCTTACAACTGTACCGCGAAGGAAAGTTGTATTCAAGTTGTTAATTTTGCATCCATCATCGAGCATCATGTTTTATATCTCGCATCATGTTAAACATGGCATTGTTTCTACGTGTAGTGAACGAAGGTGAAAACGTGGTAGTTAATCAAGTTGCGGAGGAGGTTAATCCGTCTGTTGAGGTCGAATCGAATACTTGTGGAACGTCGCAGGAACGGGACTTTTCCGTCAACGAAGGCAAGCCCCGGATGCATACCACCCTACCTTGTATTTTACAAATTGATTTTGCTTTTGCTTCTATTTACTGCATTAAGTGATTAGGAGTCAAGTGAAAACTGAATTGGTACATTACCAACCTTGTTATTCCATATTTACCTTGTAACCAGTTTTAATTCGTATATGCTAGTTATGCTTAGCTATGCTTAGAACGATGAAAGTCGGGTGATTACCTATCACCAGCAAGTTTTAAATGGAATTTTGGTTACTTATGTTATGATGTGATATGGGGATGTGGAGTAATAAATCTAGACCGGGCAGACTCGATGTGTGAGAGCCACAAGTCATGGAGGTCTTTTGAGCGGGTTCTTTTCGCCTATGTTGATTAAGGCCCATACCATTGTTGAATGGCATGAGGTGAGACTTTGTAGTACTAACCACATACTCCGGTAAGCCTTAACTTGGCTATTCTATTACGAGAATGGCTATTCGCGCATTGGGAGTGGAGAGATGGCGGGAATAGCGTGTACCCACGTGGCTATGGGCTGGATTGGTGGAGTACTGTATTCTCGGGTGGTGTGGACCCATTCTTGTTTAGAGGATCTGAGGGTAGGTTGATATATGTAGGTTGGGGACCTGCATATGTCGTGTGGTCTGGAATTCCCAGCTAGGTTTTAATCGGTTCGAATCGTCGTTGCTCCTCGGTTATGGAGACTCTACTCATTGTTCATCATCGTAGTAATAAATAACTTGAACTTGAGGATGGTCTGTGAAGGTGTTGGTTATGAAGTTTCATGATCTCAATGCGGATCGTGTCAGCTTTGTATATGATCTTTGAGGTTCTAAATGTTGATGTATATAATTTTATTAAAAAGCTTTTACGCAAAAGAACTTTGATTATTGCTAAAGCCATACCTTGAATCCTATGAGCCTGCATTCCTGCGTTCTTTTAATTCTTATTTTGGTTAAGTCTTGTTGAGTACTTTTGTACTCAGGGTTCGTTGACCCTTGTTGCAGGTGAGCCTCATGAGCAGATCTGTTTTGGATCGTGCTGCATGACTATTGTTCGATCTGACGATGAGAAGTAAATGTGTGGCCCTTGGGCAGGGCAGTTTCATTGTGTGTTTTGTATTATATTATAATGCCACTCCACTATTTCATTTTGTAATAATCATCGAACTTAGTTGTGAGGTTTGAAACTACTGTTTTGTAAACTATGTTATTGTAAGACTTCCACTGTTTTTACTCTGGTGTATCTATTTGAATAAACTGTTGTAATACTGCAATGACTCTGTAATGTGATCCTGCTAAGAAATCATGGATGATTCGGGGTTCTCCGAGGACACCTGACAGTCTTCTTAAGTTACCGGGAACATATGCATAGATGTCAAAGGTCGTTGGACAGTGATAGGTGCATGTGGGCCCTATAATTTAGGAGGTTCTACCACATAGAGCCACCTAGAGAAGAGTACCAAGAGCTCCTCCCCTCTTCCATTGTCTTCCTTCTCTTCGACAAAGGGAAGACCTCACTGCCGACTAGCTTAGGATCAACACCGAGCGATCCCCTGCCAAATCTCTCTCTTACACTCTGTTGTAACCCCCCAATTTTAGGTGCTCTTGAATACGAGGATCATCTGCTGTAGGACATTGGGCCCCGATAGCCTGAACCAAGATAAACCATTACATCCTCTCTTTGTTCTTTGTGTTCTTAAGTCCATCCAAGCCACCAGAGACACACACTCAATGACACCCAACGAACAACAAAGCTTGTGAAAGCTCTAGTTTGGTTTTGGATAATTGATGAAACCTAAGTGTACTAACCTTTGTCATGAGTGAAATGCAAATCTAGGTTGGTACACACCAAGTGATGGAGCTAGATGATGATCATGGTGATGGTGATGGCCGAAAGAGATGATCAAATGCTCCAAATTAGAAAAGAAGAAAGAGAAAAACAAAATCCTATGGGCTAAAGGCAAAGGCATAAAATAGGATATTTGTTTAACCAATCAAGATGCAATAGAGTGCATGATCAGGTTTAGGATAGATAACCGTACTATAAAGAGGGGAAATCTTTAATTGCAATAGTTATCTAGTGCCACTAAGTGTGAGTCTCATTTGCATATACTTAGCGCTTAGTGACATGGTGAGATGCATAAGATAGCCCTAAAAATATTTGTGAAAAGCTAACTTAAGTGCCCAATTTATTTTAGAATATTTTGATGAAGTTAGCACTTGAAAAGGGCTTGTGCAACCTAGTCCAGAATTTCTTGCTTACAGAACAAAATTGCTTACAGAGGGTGCTCTGTTGGAAAGCTTGCACAACTAGTAATTAACCGAGCATTTCAGCTGGCTCAACAAGAATTTCTAGTTGAGCTATAGTATGCTGGGACCGCCTATGTCAACCAAGTGTTGGTATAAATTAATGCACATAGAATAATCTACAAGCGCACGGATATTATACCGATGTAGCACTTCACCGGGACCACCTAGTTTTATATCAAACTCAAGGAAACGTGTGAGAATAACCAAATCTAACTTAACCTAACTTCACAATCAAGGATAGATAATAGGAGCGTACAGGAGATTGCTAAGGTCTTCTAGTTTTAACTTTAGTAAGCTTTGTCTTCTATTGTTCAATTATGGGGAAATTACTAAAGAAAACACAGGCAGAGTATGTTTCCTATAGTAACAAGGTACTGCTAGGCCTACTAACGGGAGGTGGACTACAAAGGATTCAATGAGGCTATAAGAGTCACCCTCATGAGCTACCACCGATCCAGAAAGTAGGGTACATTCACGAGTAACCGAGTCTATGCACCACGCTTACACTACGAATACTACTTTAACCTAGGAGCTACAAGGATTAAAGTACTCAAAAGAGAGTCGCAAACCTAAAGAACAATATGAACAAGATGCTTACTTGAATTAAAAATCGATTACCAGAGAAATCTCAGAAGCAAGCTAAATAAGAACTTGATTCCACCATGGTACAAGCCGTAGAGAGAGCACCGATAGACTGGGACTCCTCCAAAACTCTTCCCTCTCACTCTATCTCTTTATCTCTATTACAAGACTAGATCCCATCGAGGACTAATCTTCTCTTGATTGCTAGCTCTGATCCTAGTGGAAATATGGATTAGGGTTTCTGGCCCTTAGGCTCTCTAGATCTAACTTGGCATGCCCTGGGGAAGTGCAGGTAGGTATATATAGGCTGAAGCATCAATCCTGAGCCTTCGGATCAAACCGACTTGAATAAACGATGGAGATGTAATCCTTAAGGCGGTGGAGAACTCACATAGCAACGAGGGGCTACCTGGTGGGTCCCATAGACCGGCTGGCCTGCATGTGGGATCAGCTGGCCCCACCTGGTAGGGGCTCGAGCTTCACTTTGGTGGAGAGCCTCCTAGAGTCTTCTAGAGTCTTCTCACATTGTTTATCCTACGGAATTACATGATTTCCTTTGATGAATAGGTCCTCCTTGGTGATTTTCTGATTAAATCCTGCTGGAAATATAGATTCACCAAAACTCATGGAATTTGTCGGTTAAAACCCCTAAGTCTATGTTGGTGATCCATTTTAGTCATTTATGCAAGTTATATTGATGGTTTGTGATGAATGTTAACTACCGTCAACAAACTCCCTCACACTTAGGCTTTTACTCATCCTCAATAAAAGGATGGATTACTCAAGACATAAGTTTGGGACAAGTCATCAACATAAAACCATTCCCTGTCATACATGCACTATAGGATTCAAAGTGTCTACCATAAAACTTTGGGCGGTTGAAGAATGGAACAGCTTGAAACAGATCACCATCTTCCTTCATTCAAGTCAATTGGAGAAATATTTTAAGATTTTTGAAAACAAAATATAGCTTACCTTCTCCTTTTGTGGTACTCTCAAATCACTTTGTATATGTATATTTTGGATCCTCACCAAGGCATTAATGACTTTTACTTCTTTTTGCCTACTTCTAAAAGCTTATGTGGAGCTTAGGTAGGGATAAATACGAAAACATACTTGCATTGCATATATTGTAAAGTCAAAACAAGGACCCAAGGAAAAAATGTCATACTCTTAGATCAAGATGTGCATATGTGTGTATATGGTAGCTATCCTAATTCTACTATGCTTCTTGAAACATATCTCTCTTGTTTGAAACTTAGAAAACTTTTGCAAGAAATCGTAGGCTATCTTATTTATTTTTTCTTTCTTCCTTTTTTAGGCGGGCATCTAAGTACCCATTGTTTTAGATATCTTAAACACTTATCCATTTTTATTCAATAGTCTTCTTTTTCTTCTTTTTATGAATAACTTTTGCATAGCCCATGCCTCTTTTCTGCAATTGAAACTTTTTAAAAGAGACATTTATAAGAACTTGGAGCATTTATCTAACAATCATATTTTTGTGTCTATTCCCAGTGTAGGAGTAGAACATTTTTGGGTGGATGGAAAACATGTGTTGCATACCCCCAGTGTAGGAGCAGTAGATATATATGGAGTGTACGTGATCTTGATCTTGAGAGCATGATAAATTTGTCAACAAGGGTCACAAGGTTTGACCAAACTCAACACAATAACAAGTAATATATGTAGAAGGTCTTCCTAGTATATCATATCAGGTATAACTCTGGTGGGATATTGCTTTACCACAAAGGAGAGGTATAGCTACTCATTTTACTTTTTGAAATAAAATTCTCCAATAACGAGACATCAAGAATCAAGTTTTCATTATTCTACTATATCTCATTCCACAACAACTTAAGCAACATGGGGTCCCTAATAAAAAGTTCCCAACAGTAGCAATACTTCTAGAAAAAGTGTTATGTGAGTCTATCCTTTAGTCATGACTAAAATAATCTTTCCTCAGGTTTTAAGTTGTTTTATTAAAGGATTTTCAATTTGGTTCGAAACAGAAAGTATAACATGTGAAAATAGAATATATGGGCCACAAACCTGACCGTGGACAAAGCACGAGGAGAGGAGACATGGTGATGGGCTGGCCGTCCCATAGGGAAGATCGGGTGGCCTGCTCCGAAGCTCGTTTGGGTCCATCCTTGGTTGACGTGGTTCTTGGTCCATTACTTCCTAAATTTCATGATTTTCGCGAGTGAATTCCATTCTGTTGTCATGGTGTGCTTCCCCACACTTGTTTCCTATTTACTTTTATGCACAACATGTGGAGACAAACGCATATCCCAAAAGAAATAGAGAGTAGGTACCAAAATTCCATTGATATTATAAGGCACTTTATTACACAAATTTTTAACTGGTAGCACAAACTTCATCTGACCTAACCACTGAGCTAAGCAAACAACCTAAACATACGACTTTAAACACTTGACCTAACCACTTGTGCCTTATCAACTATCTAATTCTCACTTCCTAGACTTGACAACAAAATGATTTAAAGCATTTAAGTCTTGTTGCAGGCTCTTGCGATACACGTGTTCTCCATCGATCCTCTACTCTAAAGTATGGACAAGGTCGGTAAGATCTTCAATCTTCTTCTGCAGGAGTGGCATGGTCATTTGTGGACACTTATCCTTGCTCTCTAGAACGACTGGTGGTGTCTTCCTCTTCTTGGGAGGAACAACCTTGATCTGCTCTGGCATAGCCCAGACTCCATTAAAGGTTATACGTGGGGTGACTGACTTATATTTTGCGCATGTAACATCCCCAAACTTATTGGTCTTTACTCCGATCAGCACCTCATGTCCCTTCGAAGGGAGGAGGTTGATCTCCTTCATCACTTTGATCAACTTCGGGACGCCTAGCTGAGACTCTTGCTGGCGTGGTTTGTCTTGAAGAAGTTGACGTGGTGGTGGTGGCACAAGGACCGGACGATGGATGGCTTGAGCGAAGTAAGATTGGCTTGAGGGAATAGGAGCTACTATTCATGGTGGAATGATGCTTAGCGGTATGGGTTCGTCAACTCCGTAGGGAACGATCTCTCTTCCGGCCATTGGAGCTAGGGAGATGGAGAGCTTTGGTGCTGCTGGAGATGGAAGGCTTTTGATAGAATGGATATGGAGGCAGGCAGGGGTTCATTTATATAGGGGGGAACTACTTACAGCAGGGGTCAAGATCTATCTATTAGGGTCTCGTAATGAAGGAATATGCGAATGTGGCGAAAACTATGAGATAACGGAGGGGAAGGTTCTAGAATACATGAGAGAATCGACCGCATGCGTCGTGGCTGATAGTGGGGCCGGCCAGCCTAGGGGTAGGACCGGCCGATCCTACTTGATGTCCTCTCGTGGAGATTTTTCTCGTGGCGGTTACTAACCTCTATCTAATCCCAAAAAAGATATTTATCCGTTACAAAACGTAAAGAGGATGGCAGTGGTGTAAATCTATGGTAAAATCAGAAAATCTACCACATCGAAATCCTCAAGTGGTTTTTTTGGTTCTAGAAAGATCTTAAGACGGTGACCATTTACCATAAACAACGTACCTTCATCATTTTGATGTGTTACCGCTCCATGCGACAAAGTTCTTATTACCTTGAATGGTCCTTCCCATTTGCTTCGAAGTTTTCCATGCCCAGATAATTTCACCCTAGAATTAAAAAGTAATACCTTATCTCCGAGGGCGAACTCCTTCTTCTTAATCCACTTATCATGCCATCTTTTCATTCTCTCCTTGTATATCTTGGTGTTATGATATGCTTTTTCACGCCATTGATCAAGCTAGAGAGTTGCATCTTCCTCTTGGTCTACGGCTAAAGCGACCTAATTTCCACGAAGGGAAATCCACAGAGTCGAAGTGTAATAAGACCATTGTAGATCATATTACCCAAATTCTAGTCGAATATCACATCCATACAACGATAATATCAGAGTACAAATAGTGTGGAATTACATAAATTATTACATCGCCGCATTGGCGGAATCAAAGTAGCATTCAATCAGAATAGCTTGAAGATAAGATCACCAAACTCGAGTGTAGGAACGAACCCTCAACCGTCAAACTCCTCGGAGCTATACTCCTCAGCAGAACCTGTGTGCCAAAATTTATCAGTACTATTTGTACTGGCCACTCCCACCCTATGAGCATTGCTTTTGTAGAAATTGGATGCAAGTTGGATTTAATCAAAGGAACCTATAAAGCTGGGGTTTCCTATGTATTAGCATATCAAGTACATAATAATAGTTGGTCAAGTTTTAACACCATTCCCACACCCATTCCACCCCATTCCCATTCCAGAGCCAGGTTTCGATCCTGGGATCGATACACCACCATCTCCACACCATCACCATATCACACCCATACCATCACTCAGTTGACAGGCCAACTCCCTCTCAGCACTGTCTCAAGGCCCGTAGCCCTTGGCTATGTCTGAACACTCACTCCCGAGGGGAGAAAAGAAGGACTCATCTCACTATCTAGTTTAAGCGAAACCTAGGAAAGGTCCATAGCCGACAAGTCATCATATGTATCGATCGATCAACCATACACTCTGCAGAGGTTTTACATAACCACAAGATCTGCCTTCCTCGCTGACCGTCGTCAACTGGGCTGATTTCGGCCGCTTGCTAGCCTAGGATAATGCCACTCTACCTTTCAGCCCTGGTACGCTGCAAGTCTAGTCTAGGGTGGCTGAAACTATGAGTCATGAGCCGGGTCCACAAGGTCTCCATGAAGTCTCGGAAGGGTGTGGGGGAAATCCTCCGCGCCCCGTACCTCCTTACACTGTCCGCTATCAACCTAGCAGTAGTGGCAATATCCTACCAAGTAGTCCGGCCGTCCCGCACCATATAGGGTGAGTGGTACGTAAGGCTTCCCGGTGAATCTGAGTACTAGTAAGTCCTTAGGGATGACCAAGCCGGAATGTCTTCATCAAGGTTTTTATTTTCCGTGCCACCACAACACCTCCAACCTAGGCTCCTCCCATCACAGGTTCACACCTAGGGCCACCTCATATACCATTTACCCACCACAGGTATCCATTCCAAGGGTGCCCAGGTAGCACCCCACGACAAGACTTGCCCCAGGCTCGTCGTATACTCCAACTTGGTCGATACAACCCTCACCCTCCACACACCCAAGTCACACACGCAGCACTCTCCCCATAGTCCAGATAACTCCAGTTTCCACCACGCATCAATGTAGTGCAAGCGTAGTAGAAGTAATAAGCAATGAAATATAGTAGCAAGCGTGTGACTAGCCTAACAGTAGGGTCAGCAGGGGTAAGGTTGCGTCAAGGTAAAGGCCATCAAGAAATCATACTACCTTGCAAGTCCTATCATAGTGTGATTATAACAATAAAGTAAAGCACTAGCATTTCTATTTTAGCCATGCGTAATAGGTGCTACGAGATTGGGTGGGATGTGGCACCTTCCGTGTAGTCGTCTTCGTACTCCTCATGGTACTCACGATCCTCGTCCATCCGGTTCTCCTCCGAGTCTGCAACGGATCGCATTATAGTCGCGTTAGCGATGTCTATAGAATAGCACAAAGAAGCAATGAAAATTCAAAAGAGCCAAATGCACTCAAACATAGGTTCATTGCGTAGAGCTCGATTTTAGATGAATTTTGGTCCTAGTTTTGTATTTTTCTGAGGTCGCATGAATTAGTTATGAATTTCTGAAGATTAAATCCATTTCTAAAAATGAAAAAGGCTGAATTAATCCTGGGCTGACACGTGTCACGCCTTTGGATCTGGTCCACGTGGCATGTCCACGTGATGTCGTTGATGACATCATCATCTCGGTTCCGAAGCGACGGTGGGGTCTCATTGACGTCGGCATGACATCATCAACGTCATCGGCCCGGCGAGATGGGTCCAGGGGTTCTTGGGTCACTGACATGTGGGTCCGGTCAAAGTTAACGTGAAGTCAACGGGTGAGTCAATGGTCAATGGGTCAGGGTCACTGACATGTGGGGCTAGGGCTGCTGACGTCAGCAGCTGACATCAGCGTGACGTCACCTCGGCTGTGTTGCTACTGACAGGTGGGTCCCGCATGACGTCATCACGACATCAGCATGACGTCACCCACCGACATGTGGGTCCCGAGTCTTTGTGACACTGACATGTGGGGCCATGTCAACTGTCAACGGTGACCGGTCAATGGTCAACCCGAACTGGGTCTCTAACGGGCTCTGGCGGGCTTCGGGTTGGGCCGGTCTAGGCCTGGCCGGCCCAAACACGTGGCAAGCTGTGGCGCTGCCACGTCGTAGCCATGGGCCTCCACTGGGCCATGGTTCATGACTTGTGGGCATGAGCGTGGCTCACGGTAGACCAAGACGCGCTGGTCCATGGACCGCAGACAGGTCTACGGTGGACCGAGTCCACCCTTCTTCTCTCAGGCATGGTCCATGTGCACCGGGTGTAGGCATGTGCGGGGCGGCGAGGAAGAAATCCTCTATTTCCTCCCTAGCGTGCTCTTGCCGGCGGCGAGCTTGCTGGTGAGCCTCCGCGGCGGCGCTAGTGTCCAATTGAGAAGGGGAAAAACTCCCCCATGCCATGGCGACTACGACGGTGGGGTCGAGGCGATGGCTAGGACTTCCTAGGTCTCTGGCCATGGCGAACGGTGGATCGGCGTGGCGGTGCTCATCGGCGAGTCATGAACAGGGCGAAGTGGTGGCTGGGAGCTTGCTTGGCGGGGCGCGTGAGCTTCCCCGTGGCTCCAGTGAACAGGGCGGACGAGTCAAGGAAGCTCAGGTGCTCCCAGCGGTCCTAGCCATGGTGGAGTAGCAGCGGTGGCGATGCACGGTGGGACTCGCCGAGGTCCGGTGCTCGTGGCCGGAGCGCTGTGGTCGGCTAACGGGGTTTCGGTCTACACGGCTATCGTCCAGACATCACGGTGATTCTCACTGACACGTCCCTAGCTAACAAGGTGGCGCATGGATGAAGCGGTGGTGGCCGTGCCATGATGGCGGCGTTGCGAGCTGGGGCAGCGCATGCAGCGATGGTGTCCAGGGGCTAGGAGATGGCCGCGGGTGTGCGAGTGAGTGGGCTATGCTTGTGTACCCAGAGGCCGAGAGATGTCCTTGGCCTACGCGCTCACGGTATGGAGCACCATGGCCGAATAGCAAGGTCCGGCGGCGAGCAGGGGAAAGATCAGAGCTCACCTTTGGTGTTGTGGAAGATAGGATGGTGACGCAGTGGTGGGTTGTGGCCGTGTAGCTCCGGAAGCAGCAGTGCAGTGTAGTGTAGTGCAGCGTCGCCCGCTCTGGCTCCGGCTCCGGCGAGCTTCCCCCCCGCCCCGGCCGGCGCTTCCCCTCTTCTTCCTCTTCTCCCTCTTCTCTCTCGGCTCGGGTGTGCAGTGGATGGCCACCAAGTGGCGGTGGGGCGATGGAAAGCACTAGGGCTTCCCAGGGCGTGGCTTTTATAGCCAAAGCTCCAAGCTCCCATGGTGGATGGCGATCGAGCGGTGGAGGCACGTGCATCGCATCAGACGGCTTGCGTGAGGTTGCGTAGGCACGGCGCAAGGGGAGACATGACCATGCCCAGGCGTGACCCTGCCCGCTCCTACCAATCTTTGTCGGGGCTTGGCTTGGTGGGAGAGGAGGATCCGTTGGGTGAGGAAGACGACACTGTTGTTTGGTGTGGCTGACGTGCGGGGCCTGGGTGGCGTGATCGTCAGTGAGGTGAGGCAGACAGGCATGGATGGCGTGGGCGTGGTGGCTGTGTTGCTCGCTAGCATGGGGCGCATGTGTGAGTCGGGCCTGGCTTCTTCTGCTTGTGCTACATACTTGTATGCCTTGTTAGGTGGGCTGGGCCTGGCTTTAACAGGCTTGGGCTGTCATGAGGCTTTTCCTCTTTTCTTTTCTTTTATGTTTTTTCTTTCTTCTCCATTGTTTAAATTCAAATTGATTTGGAATTTGAATTCAAAATTGATGTACCTTATTCATTGAAGTTTGAATTTTATTTAGGAATTTTATTTAGATGTATTTTGTTATACAAAATAGGATAGTTTTTCTTTAAGCAAAAATAGATATTAGTTTAAGGTTTATAGTTGTTAAAAATAGGATTAGTTTTCTCAATTTGAATTAACAATTATTCTTTTGTCTTGAATTTAAATATTACTTTAAAGGTTTGACTTGGGTTGGGGTTGACACTCATCTCTTACATGGGACTCATCAACACATGGGAGTTCTAAGAAAAATTTTTGTAGTTGGTATTTTTGGTGTATGGATTTTTGGGTTGTTACTGGTCCTACTCCCTTAATGAATCTCATCCCGAGATTAAAGCATAACGTACTCTTGAAAGAGGTAAGGATATCGAGTTGGAGGTGGACTCTTTCTCCCATGTTGCTTCTCTCTCAGTGTGATTGCTCCATTGGATCTTGCACATAGGAATAGTTTTGCTTCGGGTCTCTTTGGTATCTCTTCCTAGAATTCTGATAGGATGTTCTTTATACTCAAGTGTATCTTGAATGTCAAGTGTATCAGTTGGAACTACTTCATCGGGCACTCTCAAACACTTGCGTAGCTGTGAGACATGGAATACGGGATGTACACCCGCCAATTCCTCAGGTAGCTCAAGTTTGTAGGCGAGCTTTCCAATCCTCTTGCAAATCTTGTATGGGCCAACAAATCTAGGGGCAAGCTTTCCTTTCACATGGAATCTGACAGTCCCACGTAGCGGTGATACCTTGAGATAGACGAAGTCTCCCATATTGAACTCAAGTTCTCTTCTCCTTTTATCAGCATAGCTCTTATATTGACTTTGAGCAATCCTCAAATTCTCTTTCACTTGAGCAACTCCTTCTTCTGCATCTTGAATCTTAGCGGAATCAAAGAACGATCTTTCACCCGATTGAGACCACATCAAAGGTGTCTTACAAGGTCTGCCATATAGAGCTTCAAACGGCGACATCTTGATACTGGCTTGGTAGCTGTTGTTGTAAGAGAACTCTGCATAGGGTAAGCATTTCTCCCAATTAGAGCCATAATTCAAGACACTAGCCTTGAAGCATGTCTTCTAAGATCTGATTTTTACTTGTTCATACATCCATCTATCGTGGGTGGTAAGCGATCTTTGAAATCAAGTTTGGTTCTAATGGACATGTGCAGGGCTTCCCAGAATCGGGACACAAACTGAGGACCACGATCAGATACAATACTAGAGGGAGCTCCATGCAGTATGAGAATATGCTCAATATATAGATCTGCTAATTTTTCTGCATTGATCTTGGTCTTCACTGGTACAAAGTGAGCAATCTTGGTCAAACGATCAACAATCACCCAGATGGAATCATTGCCTTTCTGTGAACGGGGCAATCCAACTATGAAATCCATGGATATGCTCTCCCATTTCCACTCGGGAATGTCAAGAGGCTTTAGCAATCCTACAGGCCTTTGATGTTCAGCCTTGACTCTATTACAGGTGTCACATCGTGCCACATGTCCCGCAATGTCCGTCTTTATGCCTTTCCACCAAAAGTGTTTCTTCAAGTCTTGATACATCTTTGAACCTCCAGGGTGAATACAGTACTTAGAATCATGAGCTTCTGGCAGAATTTCCTCTCGTAGGGCTGGATCAGAAGGTACATAGATTCTGTCCTTGAACCAGATGGTCCCTTGTTCATCTTCATGGTGGTTGGTCTTGTAGTCTAGTTTCATCAGACCACGGAGATATTCGACCTCTTCACAATTTTTCTGAGCTTGACGAATGCGATCTGTGAGATCATACTGTATGCGAAGCTCATTCAACAAGCCATGCGGTAGTATCTCAAGTTGGAAATCATCAATCTCTTCCTTGAGCTCAGGTGGTATGGATTCAGTGATCAAAATGTGACAGTAACTCTTGTGGTGAGAGCATCTGTGACTACATTAGCTTTTCCTGGGTGATAGTGAATTTCTAGGTCGTAGTCCTTGATCAACTCTAGCCATCGGCGTTGCCTCATATTCAGATCTTCTTGAGTGAAAAGTACTTCAAGCTCTTGTGATCGGTGTAGATATCACACTTGTTGCCTATCAAGTAGTGCCTCCAGATCTTTAAAGCATGCACAACTGCTGCTAACTCAAGATCATGAGTAGGGTAATGGTTCTCATGTTCTTTCAGCTGTCGAGACGCATAAGCTATCACTCTTCCTCCTTGCATCAATACACAGCCAAGTCCTTGATGGGATGCATCACAATAGACCACGAAATCTTTGCTGATATCAGGCAATGCTAGCACAGGATTTGTGGTAAGCTTATGTTTCAATTCTTGGAAGCTTCGCTCGCACTCGGGCGTCCATTCAAACTCCTTAGTCTTCTTTAGAAGGTTGGTCATCAGACGGGCTATCTTGGAAAAGTTCTCGATGAATCGGCGATAATATCCAGCCAATCCCAAGAAACTTTTTACTTCTATCACATTACGGGGTTGTTCCCATTCTTTCACAGCCTCAATCTTAGCTAGGTCAACTACAACACCTTCAGCTGATAGTACATGGCCTAGGAAGGCAACTTCATGTAGCCAAAACTCACATTTGCTGAACTTTGCGTAGAGCTGATGTTGGGCTAGTTTCTCAAGTACAGTTCTCAGATGATGTTCGTGTTCTTTAGCGGTGGGTGAATAGACAAGGATGTCATCAATGAATACTACCACGAACTTATCTAGATCATCCATGAAAACCTTATTCATCATGTTCATGAAGTATGCGGGAGCATTCGTGAGTCCAAAGGATACCACAGTGAACTCAAACTGGCCATACCTAGTCACGAAAGCTGTCTTCGGGATGTCACTCTCTCGAATCTTCATATGATGATAGCCAGATCTGAGATCAATCTTGGAGAAATACTTGGCACCTCTGAGCTGGTCAAGTAGATCATCAATTCTTGGCAGAGGGTACTTGTTCTTGTTGGTGACTGCGTTCAAGTTATGGTAATCAATGCACCTTCTCATCGAGCCATCCTTCTTCTTAACAAACAGAACAGGGGATCCCCAGGGTTGAGCACTGGGTCTGATATATCCCTTCGAGATGAGCTCATCAAGCTGTTTCTTGAGCTCGGCCAGTTCATCAACTGACATGCGATAGGGTCTCTTGGCAATGGGTCCTGTTCCCGGCAAAAGATCAATGATGAACTCTACATCACGGTCTGGTGGCATACCTGGTAATTCTTCAGGGAATACATCGGGATAGTCTCTGACCACAAGCACATCATGAACTGTCTTCTCCTCTATTTGTGATTCTGAACTTGCTTTAAGGGCACATAGGATAGAGGTGGACTTTCCGGACTGCTGTTCACATCTAATGACTTGGCCTGATGGGTGGGTCACTTGGACGTATCTAGGTGAACATGATATGATACCTCGGTGAATGGTTAACCAATCCATGCCTAAGATGACATCTAGGTTCGTGGAAGGTAACAGGGTTAGGTCGGCTTCAAAGATAAGACCCTCAATGGTAAGACTCACTCCATTACAGATATGGGTGCATTTTAGGTCTCCTAAAGGTGAACTGGTGATGATAGGCTTTCCATGTGGGGTTACAGGCAGGTCATGCTCTCGTGCAAACTTGGATGATATGTAAGAACAAGTTTCTCTAGAGTCAAATAGAACTGATGCAGTATTGCCATTAACTAAAAACATACCGTACACCACGTCAGGGGCAGCCTGTGCTTCCTCGGCGATCAGATGGTTGAGACGTCCATGGGTAGCAGATCCCTTGAACTGAGACTTCTGAGTAGCTGAGTTCTGAGGGCACTCAGCGGCTTTGTGACCCGGTTGGCCACAAGCGAAGCAGGTGAAAGGCGCACCGCCTGTAGGGGTTGGCGCGGGTGCCTTCCAGTTTCTAGTGCCTGGTGCGGAGCGGTTCTGTGCTGGGCGTTCATTCACAGAGTGGGAGCGGTTGAAACGATCCTGAGTGTTGCGGTCCTGAGCATAACGGTCCTTGGTATAATGATCCTAAGCAGGGCGGGAGTATTTGGTGGTGTAGCCTCCACCACCCTTACTTGATCCAGGGTTGTCATCCCTATTGTGGCATGAGCGTTCCCTGGATGGTGCATCTCTGCGGAACCTCTTGCGATCACGTCCACGGAAAGACTCCTCAGGCTTACGCTTCCTCTCCCTGTACTCTTCTCCAGCTTCAGCATGGTCCTTCTCAATCTGGATGCAGTGATCCACCAGAGCACGCAACGTGTTACTCTCAATACCGCCAAACTTCAGCTTGATGTGCGGGTTAAGTCCCTTGCGGTAATAGTGCAGCTTCTCCTTCTCAGAGTTCACAATATAGGAAGGTGCGTAGCGCAGAAGGTTGGTGAAATGAGTAGTGTACTCGGTCACCTTGTCCTTTCCCATCTTGATGTTGCGAAACTCCTCGGCTTTGGCCTCCATGATACCCTTGGGAATGTGATACTCAGTGAATGCTTCGGCGAACTCATCCCATAAGATATTGGCAGGGTCCTCATGGGAATCACTGAAACTATCCCACCAGGTGCGTGCTGCACCTGTGAGCTGGTGTGTGGTAGCTCCAACACACTCATCGTCGGTGAAAGTGGTGAGGTCAAGCTTCTTCTCCATCTCCTTGAGCCAGTCATCAACCACAAGTGGGTCAGGGTCGGTGCCATCATAGGTGGGTGGCCTCAGCTTTAGAAATCCTTCCAGCTTCCTTTGGAAGTCATTCTGCCGACCTCCCTGGCGACGGTTTGCTCTGTCAACAAGGGCTACAAGAAGCTGGGTCTGCTGCGCCGTCACTTCTGCCAGGTTCGGTGGTGGTGGTGGCGGAATGTTCTCCTCAACAAGCGGCGGGGTATTCTCTAGGTTGAAGGGTATCCCTCCACGTCCATGGCCACGGCCACAGCCACGGTTGTTGCCACCATGGCCCCCATTTGGTTCGGCTGGTTCAGGGATGGGCGCACGTCCACGGTTCATTAGGCAAGCAGATCGGCGGTTCGGCATCTGCAACACAGATCATAGGAATTTTAGTGCTTGTGCCATAAGTGCTTATAATTCAATATGATTACATGATTTTAACGATTTTAAAGAAAAACATTTATACTATCCAACACTCATTACAAAGAAGCAATAAGATCCATAAGATGCAATAAGATCCAAAACATTCGTTACATGGGTTTTATTACATAGCATCATCTCCAGTAGCTACACTTGAAGACGTGCGAGAATCGTACTATGCATAGTGTCTCATAATACATATCATAAGGGGTACATCATGGGGTACAACTTATGGAAGCCACTGACATGACTCATGACCACGCAGGGTCATCTACTCTAACTTGTACACCGTAGCTAGGATACGACTGTTCTCGATCTCGATCTCCTCATCAGACTTGTGAAGTCGGGACACGTACTTCAAGGCCTCGGCGAGCTCCTCAGTAGGCTTGGCTCCAGGTAGGATAGGGCAGGTGTCTAGGTTGAGGCGAGTCAGGGCTAACTCAAACTCCTCTATCCTAGGCTTCGTCTTGCTACGAATCTCCTTGGGTAGCTGATCCCACATACCCTTCATCTCCCTGAGGTGCTTCTTGTCAGACTTTTGCCAAGCCTGCCAAGTCCTCTCACACTTGTCCTGTAGGTACTCGTTCTGCCTGAGTGCCTCGATCAGGTGACCCTGGTTGCGAACGGTGTTCTTCCTGAACTCCTCTAGCTCCTAGGTCATGGTCTTGTTCCGGGATTGGATTTTCAGCATATCAATCCCCTTGGATCTCTCTCTGTCTCCTCTACGGTTGGACTCAGCCTTCTTGTCATCCAACTCCCTCTGCAACTCCAAGACCTTGCTATCGAGGTAGCAGTTCCTGTTGCCTAGGTTGGATGCTTTGTCCTGTAAGTCAGCGACCTTGGCTCTGTGGACTTCTTCACGACGGTTGAGCTCGTCCTGTAGCTTGGCAACTATCTCGAGCATACTAGTTCGCTCCTATGCTCCCTACGAGTCTCGCTCCTGACACTCCCACAGAAGAGCCCGGTCCTAACGTCTCTTTTGCTCAAGCTGGGTCACGTACCTATCCTGCTCTAGTAGGTGGATAGCTGAGACACGAAGGCATCTGTCCTCCTCTACAAAGATAACTCTACCGGCTGCGAAACTCTGCTCACTAGGGGTAAGGCTGAGGTCGAGGTCCTAGGGAAGTAGACAGAACTCTGTCGTCTTCAGGTGCTCGTAGTGGTCCCTCATCACTCTACGAAGTGCCTTGTGTGAATAGCTCATAGTCCCTCCTCAACTGTGTCCTCTATAGTCAACTCGGTGAAAGCTGGGATAGATGGTAAGGTAGTGCTAGCTAGGAACTCAACTGAGGTGACAACCGGTCCTTTGATTTCTCCTTCCTGAGCAGACTTCTCGGTATAGGTGACCTTGACAAGCTCGTCAGGGACTCCTAACATGATGAGAACTCGGCAGAGGGTCTGTGCAAAACCCCCGAGCTCACGTAGGTCAAAGGTAAGCTTGGCGTGGTCCTGAGGTAGCGGTCCTAGAGGCGGCCAGTCGACGTTAGTTGCCATCTGCATGTTTTAAGGAATCAAGTGTTAGCATGTCAATTATAGATAAGCCTTGCATAGAAGTAAATGCAGGGTCGGTATATAACTGAAAGAAGGGTTGTTCACGTCCTATTCTATCGTCCATTTCTGAGGGTTTCGTCCTATGGTCAAGTATGTCTCTGATACCAACTGAAGCGACCTGATTTCCACGAAGGGAAATCCACAGAGTCGAAGTGTAATAAGACCGTTGTAGATCATATTACCCAAATTCCAGTCGAATATCACATCCATACAACGATAATATCAGAGTACAAATAGTGCGGAATTACATAAATTATTACATCGCCGCATTGGCGGAATCAAGTAGCATTCAATTAGAACAGCTTGAAGATAAGATCGCCAAACTCGAGTGTAGGAACGAACCCCTCAACCGTCAAACTCCTCAGAGCTATACTCCTCAGCAGAACCTGTGTGCCAAAATTTATCAGTATGATTTGTACTGGCCACTCCCACCCTATGAGCATTGCTTTTGTGGAAATTGGATGCAAGTTGGATTTAATCAAAGGAACCTATAAAGCTGGGGTTTCCTATGTATTAGCATATCAAGTACATAATAATAGTTGGTCAAGTTTTAACACCATTCCACCCCATTCCCATTCCAGAGCCAGGTTTCAATCCTGGGATCGATACACCACCATCTCCACACCATCACCATATCACACCCATACCATCGCTCAGTCGATAGGCCAATTCCCTCTCGGCACTGTCTCAAGGCCCGTAGCACCCAGCTACGTCCGAACACTCACTCCCGGGGGGAGAAAAGAAGGACTCATCTCACTATCTAGTTTAAGCGAAACCCAAGAAAGGTCCATAGCCGACAAGTCGGCATATGTATCGATCAATCAACCATACACTCTGCAGAGGTTTTACATAACCACAAGATCCGCCTTCCTCGCTGACCGTCGTCAACTGGGCTGATTTCGGCCGCTTGCTAGCCTAGGATAATGCCACTCTACCTTTCAGCCCTGGTACACCCCAGGTCTAGTCTAGGGTGGCTGAAACTATGAGTCATGAGCCAGGTCCACAAGGTCTCCATGAAGTCTCGGAAGGGTGTGGGGGAAATCCTCCGCACCCCGTACCTCCTTACACTGTCCGCTATCAACCTAGCAGTAGTGGCAATATCCTACCAAGTAGTCTGGCCGTCCCGCACCATATAGGGCGAGTGGTACGTAAGGCTTCCCGGTGAATCTGAGTACTAGTAAGTCCTTAGGGATGACCAAGCCGGAATGTCTTCATCAAGGTTTTTATTTTCCGTGCCACCACAACACCTCCACCCTAGGCTCCTCCCATCACAGGTTCACACCTAGGGCCACCTCATATACCATTTACCCACCACAGGTATCCATTCCAAGGGTGCCCAGGTAGCACCCCACGACAAGACTTGCCCCAGGCTCGTCGTATACTCCAACTTGGTCGATACAACCCTCACCCTCCACACACCCAAGTCACACACGCAGCACTCTCCCCATAGTCCAGATAACTCCAGTTTCCACCACGCATCAATGTAGTGCAAGCGTAGTAGAAGTAATAAGCAATGAAATATAGTAGCAAGCGTGTGACTACCCTAACAGCAGGGTGAGCAGGGGTAAGGTTGCGTCGAGGTAAAGGCCATCAAGAAATCATACTACCATGCAAGTCCTATCATAGTGTGATTATAATAATAAAGTAAAGCACTAGCATTTCTATTTTAGCCATGCGTAATAGGTGCTACGAGATTGGGTGGGATATTATCGCAGAACCGACCAATTTATAAGAGTACAAGTACAACGACAGCCCGCAAGCGGTCGCACTATCATACTTGAACCCATATAAACCCAGTAGTCCGTCGAGTACCACGACGGGTCTCGATAAACAATTTACAACAACCAAGATCGTACAGGATTCAACATACATGCCACATATTACATAAAGTTCACAGATACATTTCATCATCAGAGTACGAATAAAAGTTATTACAAACCGAGTTTGATAGATAAAGCGGAAGCAAATAAGTTCGAAAATAAAGTTTCCAACATATTTTGATACAGTGCCAAAATACCATCACGGTCCACAAAAGCATGCAGAAGGATTAATAAGAAGCTTGCCCAAGGCTTACTCCTCATCCACAGCGGGATAGAAGCAACTCTTGCAATAACCATGATATACAGTGCCATCTGCAACATGGGAAATAAAACCCTGAGTACGAGAAGGTACTCAGCTAGACTTACCCGCCATAAACCAGAAATAAAATGACTCCAAGGATTATGCAAGGCTGTATAAGTGGAGATAGCTTGACAACATTTTGCATGAAAGCAAATGACTTACTGTACACTTAGGATTCCTTTATCAATTATTTATAACTATCCATCTCTAGATTAGCAACTATCCTGTGCCAAACATGTGGTATATCAATTGAGAAGCATACAATAGTAACCATAGCAGGTATTGTAATTCCATATTCATCCGAACCATCATGTTTCATAACACAGTTACTACGATGTTGGAGCTAGTCAAGTTTCTCACTATCCGGGAGAGACGGCGATTCGAATCGATTTCAACCAGCTGGGAATTTATTCCTAACACAAACCCAGGTCTACCAGCCATGATAGCCTTAGGTCACCTTTGGTACAACTCAGGTACACATTTCACGGGTCCGTGCCGCACCGCACAATCTGGAACACCAGATGCCAGGATGCTTAGGCCCAGCCTACCCTTGGGCTCAGTCTGATCGTTCCCCGGAAGGAGCGCACAACAGAACGGGTCACGACCTGAATTGAATTACTCGGCTTCACGGTCGGAACGAGTTATCCGGCCAACTAAGTGAGAGGCATGCGTTCAATCTTGTCAGAAGTTCCAACAACGGTGTGGTCCTTAATCGACACAGACGGGGATAAATCCACACCCAAGACCTCCATGTCTTGTTGCTTCTCTATCGACATCCCGCCCGGTCTCCATTTACATTAACCATGGTTCTTTTCCACGATAGCAATTATAACCAACCGTGCTCCGGTATCCACCTATATCTCGCAGGTGACAGGAAATCACCCGACTTCTAAAGGTCTAAGCATGGCTAAGCATATATTCGATCCTGGACCTATACCGGTTAAAGGTGTAATAGCTGGACAAGGAATGTATATGCATCAAGTGGTTCCATTCAACTCTTATAACCTAATGCATCAATCATAAGTACTTAAGTAATCATTTGTAAAATACTGGGAGACTTAGAATGCTCCGGGGCTTGCCTGGGATCCGACACAAGTCAGTTCAGTTAGCTTGCACCAACTTGGTGACATCTCCAGTCCTAGCACTTGCTTAGTCCTTCCATCTTCGGGATAGATCCACCAAACACCGTCTTCGGGTTTAACTCCACATCACATCCTTCACACGGTTTATCTAGCGTACCTAAATGAGATGCAAGATGCATGTGTATGAATACATGGAAGTGCAATAGACAATACATCGCATGCAGTAAGTAAGACAAGCACAAGGTTACGTTAACATGCACAAGCACTTCGCATTGCTTACTTTAAATATCACACAATTTATCATACCACGATAGCAAAGAAGACGACAACACCAAGCATGACACAAGTTTCCCAAGATTTCAGGTACTCTAACTCAACCATCATCAAAGGTATGAGCCACACTTAGCAATATACAAGCAAACAACTATAATTGGAATCTGTCAATTTCTGGACATGCAAACAGCAGCTACAAGATTTAGCTATAACTGGAGTTACACAAATCCAAATGACTTGCAAGAAGACATTCTGGAAAGCTTATGAAATTTTTGACAATTCATATTTAATCATCTTAGCATGATTCTCAAGTTAACTAAGTCAAATATACCCATTTATAGAAACTGGTCTAAACAAAACAGAGAGCAGTCATTTCTGAAACCCAACTTTAAACAGGCATAACTCAAACCACAAGGCCAAATACCACCAAATTTTAACAGGATCTAGATACATGAATTATCTACAACTTTTTTATTATCACCAAAAACTCATTCAAATCCTAACTAGATCAAACACTAGCATCTTTCAGATCTGCTCAGAATAAAATCAAAACCTGATAGAAGACTTAAAAGTCATGTAACTCCTACACTATCTGGCCTATGACCTTACAATTCGAACTCAAGCAAGATCATGAAATTTTCTACAACTTTTGTATTCACTACAACCATAGCAAACATCATTTACACCACGAAAATAATTGCACAAGCAAAACTGCAAATCCAGCCCAACAGCAGTGGTATAGAAAATTGATAGCATCTTCAGAGAAGCATAACTGGAGTTATAGACCTCCAACATACATGAACCATAACTTTTTGAAAACCTTAGGAAGTTACCTACAACTTTATTATTCTCATATTAAGATGATTCTACAGTTAGAAGGGTCAATTAATCCAATAATTGCATCTCTGTCCAAAACATAGATAGAAACTGACATGCCACTTTAAACAGCTATAAATGGAGTTATATATGTCCAATAAATGTGGTTCTAGACTTTTTAGAAATCTTGTCAAATTCTAAACAACTTTGTTGTAAACACCTAAAGCTAATTCTACTAGTAAGAAGGCCCCACAGTAAGAACAAGGAAACCCTCTCTGGTTTTGGGCAGAAACAGCCACAGAGATCTAAGCAAGTATAACTCAAGATCTACTTAACCAAAAATCATGATATTTAGCTTTTTGAAAAGCTTAATAAAAGTACTACAACTCATGTATTTTCATAAAGTCATGATTCATAACTTAACTAAGCCAATTAATTCAAACATGCAGTCCTATTCAGAATAGGAGCAAATCAAAACAGGGCATTTGTTATTTTTATAACTCTTAAACTATCAAGCCTAAAATATTGAAATTTTTACCAGACATCAAGAATAACCTTAGTAGCACTCCACAAAAATTTCACAATTATTTGAGCACAACATCTGCAGTTATAAAAAAAACAAATAAGACTAGCATTCAAACCCTAACTGCACAAATCCATTTTTACAGCTAAAACTTTAAACTAAAACCTGACATATTATAGATCTAGTACATAGAGAATTTCACAAGTATTCCAAAAAGTCCTCATTTACTATTTTACGAATTTTCTATGATTTACTATGAATTTCCAAAGTTCCTGCAAAATAATTACAAACCAGTCCTTACGGCACTATTCACATGAGTCACAGACTATGCGAGTTAGGTCCCTCCTTTCTTCAAATTCTTGCTTGAAGTCCCTGACGTGGATTGCAGCAGAGAGGCTTGAGGGAGCTCATTTGTTTCCGCCGGAGGAGGCTCGTCCGGCGGCGATGGGGCGTGGCCAGGAGTACCAGGGCCTCGCTGGCGCATCCATGGGACAACTCTTCTTGCACGAGGCGGCTCGTGGTGGCCCGACCACGTCTTGGCGTGGCTATGCCATGCAGCTCCACCGCGGCGCAGGGCACTCCAGCGACCACGGTGGCTGTGAAAAAGGCGCAGGAGTGGCGGCTCTAGCTGGAGATGGTGATGACGCGCTCGGTTGAGACGGAGAAGGCTGCGGCAGTGACAACGAGCTCGGCTCGGGAGCTCATGGTGGCGGCCATGGTGGCTCCGCTCTGAGTGCGGCCAGAGCGCGAGCAAAAAAGCGAAGGACGGGTAGTACGGCGCGCGATTATGGATGAGCGAGGCGGCGCGCAGCGTGGCGTGAGGGAGGGGGGGCGCGTCGGCCGGTGCTGCGACCCCTGCGGCAATGGTGGGGCGCCGGGTGCATGGTGGACGCGTTGGCTCTTTGTCGAACACTGGCGCGTCGGCGTGGGCAAGGTGGGGAGCCGATTTGGGCCACTTCGGGCGAATCAGACCTTGGGCCAAAAATGAAGTTTGCTCACCTCGGCCTGCTCTACATTTCTCATTTAAGTTGCCAAGTCATTAGAGCTCTAGATCAGCAGATAATTAGTGTCCTAATAGCCAGTGTCAATGGATTGACAGCGATTACCAAACTCCAAAAATCGATGGTCAAGACAAGGTCCAAAGAGTGCCATCTTTATTCATGCTCTTCGCCATCATGTACACTCCAACTTTTATCTTTGGACCAAATTGAGTTGCTTAACAAACTTTGGAGAACGCGAGACGTCAATGCCGATGTCGATGAATTTCTAGACTTAGAATATTTCTAAGTGCTGAAATCAGCAGCAGGTTCCAACTTCGAGCCTCTGTTTGACTTATTTCCAAGTTGATCTAGCTCTTGGTCCAACAACAAAGTTTGTTCTACATGATATGGACTACAACTTTCATTCAAGGTCCAACCTCAAAACTGGTATAGAACCTGTTGTTCTACTTTGACCAAAGTAGGATCACGATGAAGCTTAAATTATCCTTTTTGATCCATTGGAGCATTTTCTTGGCATTTGCCCAACATGAACCTTTCATGACTTTTGTTGTAGAGTTCATCTAGAGTCATTTTGGCAAGGTTGCAAGGTTTGGTTGACATCTCATGTTCTCATTCACTTAATAGTGCAATTCAAGCACTTAGTAAAATCATTCCAACAAGGATATAACTTATCATTTCATGTGACTTTTTGATTCCAAACGTCATGAAACTTTTCGAGTGTCCAATATAGATGGGTATTGATGTGAGACACATGAAGATATCCCAATCACACCACCCAAGCATATATCTTGAAAAGGGGTCTATAGGCGAGCAAAGGTGCAATATCCAAGTTTAGGTTGGGGCTCGTTTCTATAGGTTTGACCTTGACATCTTCATCATCACTTAATATACCATGTTTTAGCTCAAACCCATTGCTTAACTGGTGGCAAACACCTGGGGTGTTACAGATATGGCACCTTTAGTGTAGTCATCTCCGTACTCCTCACGGTACTCACGATCCTCGTCCGTCCGGTTCTCCTCCGAGTCTGCAAACGATCGCATTATAGTCGCGTTAGCGACGTCTATAGAATAGCACAAATAAGCAATGAAAATTCAAAAGAGCCAGATGCACTCAAACATAGGTTCATTGCGTAGAGCTCAATTTTAGATGAATTTTGGTCCTGGTTTCGTATTTTTCTGAGGTTGCATGAATTAGTTATGAATTTCCGAAGATTAAATCCATTTCTGAAAATGAAAAAGGCTGAATTAATCCTGGGCTGACACATGTCACGCTGTGACTGGTCCACGTGGCATGCTAACGTCAGCATGATGTCAGCATGATGTCATCATCTCGGTTCCGAGCTGACAGGTGGGGTCCTACTGACGTCAGCATGACATCATCAACGTCATCAGTTCCGACAGGTGGGTCCAGGGGTTCTTGGGTCACTGACATGTGGGTCTAGTCAAAGTTAACGTCAAGTCAATGGTCGAGTCAATGGTCAACGGGTCAGGGTCACTGACATGTGGGGCCAGGGCTACTGACGTCAGCAGCTGACATCAGCGTGACGTCAGCATGACGTCACCTTGACTGTGTTGCTACTGACAGGTGGGTCCCACGTGACGTCAGCATGATGTCACCCACCGACATGTGGGTCCTGAGTCTTTGTGACACTGACATGTGGGGCTAGGTCAACTGTCAACGGTGACCGGTCAATGGTCAACCCGAACTAGGTCTCTAATGGGCTCTGGCGGGCTTCGGGTTGGGCCGGTCTAGGCCGAGCCGGCCCGGACACGTGGCAAGCTGTGGCACTGCCACGTTGTAGCCGTGGGCCTCCACTAGGCCGTGGTTCACGACTCGTGGGCGTGAGCATGGCTCACGGTAGACCAAGACGCGCTGGTCCATGGACCGCAGACAGGTCTACGGTGGACCGAGTCCACCCTTCTTCTCTCAGGCGTGGTCCATGTGCACTGGGTGCAGGCATGTGTGGGGCGACGAGGAAGAAATCCTCTGTTTCCTCCCCGGCGTGCTCTTGCCGGCGGCGAGCTTGCTGGTGAGCCTCCGTGGCGGCGCTTGTGTCCAATTGAGAAGGGGAAAAACTCCCCCACGCCATGGCGACTGCGACGGTGGGGTCAGGGCAATGGCTAGGGCTTCCTAGGTCTCTGGCCACGGCAAACGGTGGATCGGTGTGGCGGTGTTGATCGGCGAGTCACGAATAGGGCAAAGTGGTGGCTAGGAGCTTGCTTGGCGGGGCGCGTGAGCTTCCTGCGGCTCTAGTGAACAGGGTGGACGAGTCAAGGAAGCTCCAGGTGCTCCCAGCGGTCCTGGCCACGGTGGAGTCACAGTGGTTGCGGTGCACGGTGGGACTCCAGCCAAGGTCCGGTGCTCGTGGCCAGAGCGTTGTGGTCGGCTAACGGGGTTTCGGTCTACACGGCTATCGTCCAGACATCACGGTGATGCTCTATGGCTACGTCCTAGCCCAATGAGGCGGCCGGATGTGCGTGCGGTGGCCGTGCCATGATGGTGGCGTTGCGAGCGCGGCGAGCGCGTGCACAGCGATGGTGTCTGGGGGCTAGGAGATGGTCGCGGGTGTGCACGTGAGTGGGCTGTGCTTGTGTACCCAGAGGCCGGAGATGTCCTTGGCCTACGCGCTCATGGTATGGAGCGCCATGGCCGAACAGCGAGGTCCGGCGGCGAGCAGGGGAAAGATCGGGGCTCACCTTTGGTGTCATGGAAGACAGGATGGTGACGTAGTGGCGGGTTGCGGCTGTGTAGTAGCTCGGAAGCGGCCAGCGGTCTTTGTGTAGTGTAGTAGTGCAGCGTCGCTCGCTCTGGCTCTGGCTTCAGTGTGCTTCCTCCCCCCCGCGGCTTGCGCTTCCCCTCTTCTTCCTCTTCTCCCTCTTCTCTCTGGCTCGGGTGTGCAGTGGATGGAAAGCACTAGGGCTTCCCAGGGCCGTGGCTTTTATAGCCAAAGCTCCAAGCTCCCATGGCGGACCGCGATCGAGTGGTGGAGGTGCGCGCATCGCATCAGACGGCTTGCGTGAGGTTGCGTAGGCGCGACGCAAGGGGAGACAGGACCATGCCCCGAGAGTGACCCCCTGGCCCGCTCTTGCCAACGCTATCGGGGCTTGGTCGGAGAGAAGGATTTGGTTGGGCGAGGAAGACGACACTGTTGTTTGGTGTGGCTGACGTGCGGGCCAGTGGCGGCGTCGTGAGCGAAGGAGAGGCGAGCCTTGTATGCGTGAGTGTGTGGGGTGGCTGCGTGCGTGGGCTTGACGAGTTGGGCTGGCTTCTGCTGCTGCTTACTGCGGCATCTTGGCATGGTTGGGAATTTTGGGCCACACAAGCCTTTTTCTGAAATGCTATGAGGCTTTTCCTCTTTTCTTTTCTTTTCTGTTTTTGTTTCTTCTCCATTGTTTAAATTCAAATTGATTTGGAATTTGAATTCAAAATTGATGTACCTTATTCATTGAAGTTTAAGGAATTTTATTTAGCTATTTTGTATAACAAAAATAGATGTAGTTTTGTTATACAAAAATAGGATTAGTTTTCTCTTTAAGCAATTATTCTTTGTCTTGACTAAATATTACTTTAAGGTTTATTTCTTTAAAAGAGTTGTTAAGCATTACATGAAGCAAATGGAAATCCAAATCACAATTTGAATTAACAATGTATGCAATACTTTATTTGTTAGAATTTAAATAAACACAGTTAACTAATGATATGCCATGCTTATGTGTTGACTTGGGTTGGGGTTAGACCTAATGCATCTCTTAGGTTGGGTTTCTATACATGACACTCATCAACACATGGGAGTTCTAAGAAAAATTTTGCAGTTGGTATTTTTGGTGTATGGATTTTTGGGTTGTTACAGCGGCTTCAAAGTCCATGTTCCATCGCTTGATAGCCCAGTGAGCTTTGAATTCTAGCTCAACAAGTAGATGATAGGTCTTTCCATAAACAAGTTGATATGGTGACATCCCAATTGGTGTTTTATAGGCCATTCTATAAGCCTATAGTGCATCAGGTAGTCTATCCTTCCAGCAGTCCCCATCTCATTGACCGTCTTCTGTAGAATATTCTTGATTTGTTTATTTGATGTTTTTGCTTGGCCACTTGTCTGAGGGTGGTACGGAGTAGCGACATTGTGATGGATCCCATGTCTTAACAAGTAGTTGTGAAAGTTCTTGTCAGTTAAGTGAGTGCCTCCATCACTGACCACCATTCTTGGAACTCCGAAACATGGAAATATTGTCTCTTCAAACATCATTTTGGAGTTCTTAGCATCTATAGCTCTGCATGGCATGGCTTCAACCCACTTGGAGACATAGTCAACTACCACCAAGATGTATTCATAATTCTTTGACTTCAAAAAAGGTCCCATGTAGTCAATTCCCCAGACATTGAAGAGTTCAATCTAGAGGTTGTTGGTAAGTGGCATGGCATCTCTTGAATTGATATTCCCATGTCTCTGACATGCTCCACATCTCCGGATGAAGTCCTTCATGTCTTCATACATGGTTGGCCCAAAGAATCTACTTTGCCAGATCTTCGAATGAGTGCGGAATGCACCATAATGTCCTCCACATGGTGATAAGTGGCATCGTTCTATGATTGTGGGGGCACCCACCGTGCTGATCCCCTAAATTGAGAGTCATCCACTTGACCTACTCAATTTAAGTAAAACGACAGCATGGGACCCCCAGGAGTGCACGTAGCAACTCCTCTTTAGGATCTTCATGTTGAGTTACACACACATACCCAATGCAATGCATATCATACAACTCAATCACATACACACTCCAGCCTTAATTCTAAAGCATTGTCGATAACAAAATAGGTTTCAAGTGTATAAACGTACTACTAGATCTGATACTATTATTCTACACTAGGTTGCCGCTCTTGTCGCTCATCAAACCGTTGGATCTATGCGTGGCTCATCATGGAGAGCACCCGCTCCAAGGTCTGCTAACTGGCATTGTTGGAGTTAGCCTCGACGATAATGTCTGGTCTACCTGCAAAACAACTCAATGGCTGCACCGTGAGTACATTGCATACTCACAGGACTTAATTCCAACACATAGTATTTGGTGGATGCATAATGAGAATTATTAGGCATTTGTATGAGTGCGGAAAGCAATGATGTTCATTAAGATTATGACATGCTATGCTCAACATAGAAGTAAAGGTATTTATCATTGTGACATAGTGCTCATAGTCCATAGTTCATGCTACAATGGGTATAGAAAGAAAGAACAACCAAATAGTTCTGTCTCGAGGGACTCTAGGCTTTCGAAACTCTACAGAGGTGTACAACTGTATCCACATGGAAGGACAGGACTAACCACCATACCATTGCGCGAGAGTAAGGGTTGCCTCACACCTTCCAACCTTTCCCTAATCTAGCCCGAGTGTCACATGAAAGGTTGAGTAGGTGCTCGGTCAATGTCTCGGACATTCCCGACCGACGCCACCCCCTTGCCATTTTCATGGATAGATAGGGTCATCACTAGTTACTTGGCTTGTCAACCCTATCCATGACATGTGGTCTGTATGGGTGGTTACTTGAACATACGTATCCTAATGCATGTTCCTTATTGCTCCACGAGCTATGCCGTCTGAGGTACCGCACTCACGACGACCTACCCCTAGCATGAGCAAGATATCCAAGTTATCATCAAGATTACCACATTAGGGATATTAGTCCTTAGCCAGATTAGTTAGGTAAGTCAAGTTGTACCCTCATTGACTTTAATAGTTAATTATCTAGGTGTAACATCCTACACGCGCGAGTATGAGTTTCCTTCTCATGCTCGACTTCTATCGTTACCCAAGCAACTAAGCAATAAGCATTAAGCATTCCCATTCCCATTGTTTAGGTGAGAGGCTTCTACAGATTATTAAGCTACTCTAGGTGTAGTATAAGAGTGATCATTATCCAAGACTACATGTAATGCATAACTCAGAATGCAACTTGATAAGTATCCAAAGTAGGGTTTATAATAGTGGGGTGCCTGCTTGATGGTGTTGCCGATCCTGATGACTCCAAGCTAGCAGCGACTCACACACGATCCTCACTACGTGGGACAACCAAGCCTGAAAGGAGGAAACCGCTGATTAGAGACGATCGCGAGAGAGGTAAGGAAACTAGGATTCCTACTTGGAATTTAGGAAGAGGCATCTAGCTGTAGCTACATCTTCATACTACTCAGAAAAGGATATAAGCTAGTACTTGTTGATTTCCTAGGTAGGCTTGCTAGACAGTCTCATACATCTCTATAGCTTGTCGAACACTCTGTCCTACTGACAAACGCTCCACTGTACCAGGTATGGAGTTGGGTTGGTTCTGTTCTGGCTCTGTACTGATTGATGGATGCTCTATGGAGATCACGGAGACTCCGATAGGTTTGGGACTTAGGTACATCTAAGGTTCTCTGTTCACATTGGATCGTTCAGTCAGTTGACGGATGCTCTGGTATGAACTTGGTACTCTCAGGTTGCTGGGTTACTATCCTTATAATTCAACAGACACTCTGCAGGGTATCACAGACACTCCGGTAGTCCAAGCTGACTACGGGTAAGGCTTTCTAGTAACTTCTTAGGGTATTGACGGACACTCCGTCGAGTTGATGAACTCTCCGCCAATCGGGTGATAGGACATATGCTCTTAGGTGATCTTGGGGTTCAAGCTTAGATTTGTGGAGTTGTGCATCTTGCATGTGCCAAACATTCCTATGATGGCTTAGGTGGCTCACTAGGCTCAAAATGGTTGGGTTGTAAGCTAGTTTTACTAAGTGTGGATATGGCTTAGGGATTGAATCAAAGATCATGAGAAGAGGGATGAACCTTGAGATCTAGATGAAGTTCCTTAGCTCTGAGATTTGAGAGCTTCCATAGCAAGAGGTTGAAGATCCCACCTTTCTTCTATCCAAGCTTCCTTCAATTCCATCATGCAAGCTCTTCCATCCATCACCTTCTCCATGCATGATGGATTCTCCATTAGCAAAGCAACTTCAAGCTTGAGTGGGCTGAGGGTGTTGTTGAGATCCATAGAAAGGTGCTGATGCTCTTCTCCTTCCTCTCCTTCCCTGCCTTCAATCTCTTCTCTCTCTAGTTCTAGGGTTCCTTATTTGCTCATGAGAGTTAGAGAGAGAGTGTGTTGTAAATGAATGGATGAGGGAGAGGGTGAGGCTTCAACTGGAGGATATACATTCTCTTTCATGCTGGCATGTGGGTCCCACCCACTTGAGTGACAAGCAACTCATTTCCTATCTTCTGCTGCTGCTCCGTGCTTATCGGATGATCCGGTAAAATGGTGGGCTATCCGGTAGTCTCTGTCCTATGTTGAATCGATTAAGTTATCGAACTGTGGATACCAATAGTCAATGCATCATCCCCACATGTGTTCTCAAGATGTAGCTAGGGTTGACGTGATTAACAGGACGAACACTAGTCCAAGTCGGGGTTCTCTTCCTTTATGCTGGGTGTATTAACGAATCCTTGGTGTTTCACCATGCGACGCATGATATGGATTTCTGTAGGAATCTTGGTGATTGGCTACTCCCGTTATCCAAAAATGATCGCCTTGTTTGTGATGGATCTTGGGTCATTACAATGATCTTAATGCCTTCTTCCACTGGTACACATCTCCTGAGTAGTCTATCAGAGCAGACTCTAAAGAGGTACGGTTCATCCCATATGTTGAGATGACTTTTGCAAATGAGCTTCCTTTTATTCTCCCCTGGTGGTACATAACTCGCAACCATAAAATTAACAATATTTGCGTGCCAAGTGTCAGATTTCATGATCTTGAAGAGCATGTCGTCCCGCAGCGAATCATTGATGGGCAGTTCTTGTGAATTCTCAAACTGCATTCTGGACAAGTGATTAGCAATAGAATTTTCTACTTCTTTTTTATCTTTTATTTCTAAATCAAATTCTTGGAGTAGCAAAATCCATCTTATAAGTCAAGGTTTAGCATCTTTCTTAGTGAGCAGGTATTTCAAAGCAGCATGATCGGTATAAACAATCACCTTAGCTCCTACTAAGTAAGATCTAAACTTATCAATAGCAAAAACAATAGCCAGGAGTTCTTTTTCAGTTGTTGCATAATTAAGTTGAGGTCCTGTCAGTGTTTTGCTAGCATAAGCAGTTGCATGATGCTTCTTATCTTTTGTTTGTCCCAAAACTGCCCCCACAGCATAATCACTAGCATCACACATGATTTAAAAAGGTAGCGATCAATCAGGGGGTTGAATGATTGGTGTATAAATAAATGCTTTCTTAAGAATGTTAAAATATTTTAAGCATGCATCATCAAATTCAAAGGGAACATCCTTGGCCAAAAGATTTGTGAGTGGTCTAGCAATGTGTGAAAAATCTTTTATAAAGCGGCGGTAAAACCCCGCATGACCAAGAAAATTGTGGATCCCTCTAATATTTATAGGAGGAGGTAACTGTTCAATTACTTCAATTTTAGCTCTATCTACCTCAATCCCTCGTTCGGACACCAAGTCTCCAAGCACTATGCCTTCTCTAACCATGAAATGATATTTTTCTCAATTAAGGACTAAGTGCTTTTCTTCACATCTTTGCAAAACCCTATCTAAATTTTCAAGACAATCATCAAAAGTTTTTCCATAAACAGAAAAGTCATCCATAAAAACTTCCATGATTTTTTCAATCATATCAGAAAATATAGACATCATGCATATTTGAAAAGAAGCTGGAGCATTACATAGTCCAAAAGACATTCTACGATAAGCATAGGTTCCATATGGACATGTAAAGGTGGTTTTGCTTTGGTCATCTAGATGGATGGATATCTGGTGATAACCTGAATACCCATCAAGGAAACAGAAGAAAGAGTGATTCGTCAGTCGCTCCAACATTTCATCAATGAAGGGCAACGGAAAATGATCTTTCTTTGTTGCCTTGTTAAGTTTTTGGTAATCAATGCACATCCACCATCCAGTGACGGTTATTTGGGGGTTAATTCATTCTTTTTATTTTTAACAACAGTCATGCCTCCCTTTTTGGCACAACTTGAACAGGGCCAACCCACTCACTATACGGCACAGGATAGATGATCCCGGCGTGCAGGAGTTTCAAAACCTCTTTCTTAACAACCTCTCTCATCGCATTGTTAAGTCTACGCTATGGCTCCCTAGATGGTGTAGAATCTGGGTCTGTCGGGATGCGATGGGTGCAAAGAATAGGGCTAATTCTCTTAAGGTCTTGGAGCGAGTAGCCAAAAGCATAACAATGCTTTTCTAAGACAGTTAGAAAGCGGAGGGATTCTTCCTGAGAGAGTTTATCACTTATGATCACAAGCGAATCCTGATTATTTTTGAGAAAAGCATATCTAAAAGCAGAAGGTAGGGGTTTATGCTCAATGGTGGGCTTAGGTGATTCCAACAAATCATCTAAGGGTTCAGACTCTGTAGGATTTTCGTCTTCTTCTTCGATGAAGAATTGGGCATCATCTTCAAGGTTGGGTTCAATCAAATCATCAAGAGATGCAACCTTAACCTCTTCCATTGTGTCTTCCTTGGGAATTGGCTTAGTCTTAGTATTTAGAGAATGAGTGATGGGTATAGAAATTTTAAAATTTTTCCCGAGACTTATTTTCAACTTCCCTGTTTGTCCTTCTTGGATAAGTCTTTCAATTGGTTGTCCTATCAATAGGTCAAACTCTATGATATCAAAGATGTAAAAGCTCAAATAAACCTTGGTTCCTTGTACCTAGATAGGGATGACATAAAGTATCCCCAAACTTGGGAGAATATGTCCTAAAAGACTTTTCAATAACTTTGTTGTTGGCATTAAAGGCATCTCTTTTAATAAATCATGAGCAAAAGATGCAGACATCATATTAACACCCACAACTAGATTATAAAGAGCATCGAAAGGAGCTTTGTTGATTTGGTAACGAATGAAAATAGAAGGTGAATCTAGACGAATCTCATAGGAGGAAAGCTCTGATTCTTCAAACCATTCATTGCTTATAATAGACACTAGCTCTTTCGTAGTATTTTTAAGGAAAGCTTCCTCAAAAGGGTCTAAGGGTTCTTCATTGGATGATGATTTCCTATGCTTTTGGGGTCTCCTTATCGTATGATAATTCAAGGTATCTCTGTATTCGTCAAATAGTTCATCCTGAATTCAAGTATAAAGTCCGAAATTGGAGTTTCCTTCTTTTCCGGTGGTTCAGGATCTAGGATAACTGAAGCTGGTGATGGGTTTGGTAAGGATTCAGGTTCAGCTATCTAGAATTCCTCCTCTAGTGGCTTCTTTTCTACGTCTTTAGGGGTGTTCTCTAGAATTTTGGTAAGAATGCTTCTCCCCGAATTGGCAGAAACATGAAGGAACGAGCCTCCTAAGGCTGTATCAAGACGCTTCGAGGTTTTCCTGTCAAGACCCATGTAAAAGTGTTGAAGAAGAATGGGGTCTTGAATGGCAAGGTCAGGGCCAGTATTAATGAGAGCATTAAAACATTCCCAAGCCATGCCTAGAGATTCTTTTTCTTCTTATTTAAAAGATAGAACCTCTGAACGAAGGCTGACTACTCTATAGATGGGAAAGAAATGTAGACAAAAGCTAGAGCACAAAGCTTCCCAATCTCCTTGTCTACTCCCTATGGTGAACTTGTACCAACATTTAGCTTTTCCCGTCAAAGAGAAAGGAAAAAGCTTCCATCATAAGGTTTCGTCTGACATGCCTGCAATGCGTAAGCATGCATAGGTTTGCTCAAACTCATTTAGGTGGGGATAGGGGTTTTCATCACCTTCGATCGAAAAGTATTGATCCTGAACCATGTTGATTACACACAGCGTAGCTCATAGCCAGGTGTTAGGATAGGCTTTGTAGATTCTAGTGGCTGTAGGCGTGCGCTCGTAGGTGCAGCGTATTGGTAGATATGGGTGGATTTTGGATCCATGGTAAAAAGAAAGGATAAAAAGATAACAGATAAAAGAATAATGATACAAGGTTAAGCTAGGTTCGAAGATACCTCAACAACCGTGTCCCGGCAATAGCGCTAGAAATGCTTGTTGGTATAAATTAATGCACACAGAATAATCCACAAGCGCATAGATATTATACCGATGTAGCACTTCACCGGGAGTACCCAGTTTTATATCAAACTCGAGGAAACGTGTTTGAAAATAACCAAATCTAACTTAACCCAACTTCACAATCAAGGCTAGATAATAGGAGCATAGAGGAGATTACTAAGGTCTTCTTGTTTTAACTTCGGTAAGCTTTGTCTTCTATTGTTCAATTCTAGGGAAATTACTAAAGAAAACACAAGCAGAGTATGTTTCCTATAGTAACAAGGTCCTGCTAGGCCTACTAATGGTAGGTGGACTATAGAGGATTTAATGAGGCTATAAGAGTCACCCTCGCAAGCTACCACCGATCCAAAAAGTAGGGTACATCCACGAGTAACCGAGTCTAAGCACCACGCTTACACTACGAATACTACTTTAACCTAGGAGCTACAAAGATTAAAGTACTCAAAAGAGAGTCGCAAACCAAAAGAACTATATGAACAAGATGCATACTTGAATTAGAAATCGATTACCAGAGAAATCTCAGAAGCAAGCTCAATAAGAACTTGATCCCACCATGGTACAAGCCATAGAGAGAGCACTGACAGATCGAGACTCCTCCAAAACTCTTACCTCTCACTCTATCTCTCTATTTCTATTACAAGACTAGATCCTATCGAGGACTAATCTTCTCTTGATTGCTAGCTCTGATCCTAGTGGAAATATGGATTAGGGTTTTTGGCCCTCAGGATCTAACTTGGCATGCTCTAAGGGGATGCAGGTAGGTATATATAGGCCAGAGCATCAGTCCTGAAGCTTTGGATCAAACCGACTTGAATAAATGGTGGAGATGCAATCCTTAAGGCGGTGGAGAACCGACATAGCAATGAGGGGCTGCCAGATGAGTCCCACAGACCGGCCAGCCTACATGTGGGACCGGCTGACCCCACCTAGCAGGGGCTTGGTCTCTGCTTTGGCGGAGAGCCTAGAGTCTTCTAGAGTCTTCCCACATTGTTTATCGTGCGGAGTTACGCGATTTCCTTTAACGAATAGGTCCTCCTTGGCGATTTTCTGATTAAATCTTGGAAACACAGATTCATCAAAACTCATGGAATTTGTTAGTTAAAATGTCTAAGTCTATGTTGGTGATCCATTTTAATCATTTATGCAAGTTATATTGATGGTTTGTGATGAATGTTAACTACCGTCAACACCAAGAGAGAGAGGGAAAAAATAGAGAGCGCGTGAGAGAGGCTCCTCCTCCTGTTGCTTGGCCTTGGGGCCCATGCCCATGCTATTTCCATTTGAACCAGAGAGAGGGAGGAAGCTTCCTAGAATTTTTGTTTTCACAAAGTGCAGGTAGGGGTGCTTGCGGCTTGGGCGCCCACCCCGGTTCACATTCCTACTAGCTAGACCTTGTTGACGGTTGTTAATGTCAATCATAAACCGTCAACATATCCTATATATATATACTTAATTCCATCATCAAACATAGGTATAGGGGTTTAAACTAATAAATTCCACAAGTTTTGGTGAATCTGTGAATGTAGGAGGATTTATCTAGAAAACCGACAAGGTAGACCCAATCGCCAGATCAAATCACGTTTATCAGCCACGAAACCGACTTAGGAAGACTCTAGAAGCATCCAGAAGACAACTCACCGAAGATCGGTCCAAGAGGCTGACAGGGGGGCCGACCGGCCCCACCACTAGGCCACCCGGCCTATGGGTTCCACAGGTCAGCCCCTCCGTACGTTGGTTCTCCACCACCTTAAAGATCAAATCTACGCCATTGCTCAAGGTTGATTTGATCTGAGGGTCTAGATTTGATGTTGCCCCCTATATAAGGCCCCCTAGGACTCCCTAAGGCATCTCTCCAGTCTCCCATATCCAGAGGAATGCATTAGAGATCAATATCAAGACACACTAGGAGGATTAGAGCTAGAGCTCTCCAATGTAGTAGATTAGTAGCTCGAGAGTGATGGTCGAGTTGGGCTCATGCTCAGGTTCTGGATCAAGTCTCAGAGGCTCGGTAAAGCCATTGCATCTTCACTTATATATATCTTATGAGACTTTGTTATCATTATATCATCCTTATCTACATGGCTATATTTACTTTGAATATGTATTTTGCTTAGTTAAGGTTATCTTTACTTTTGTGTGTGGGTTAATAGAGCGCTTAGCCTGCTAGTTTATCGATTGGGCTAAGTAGCCGAGCCTTGTGTAAGCATGGTGCTTATAGGATGCTCTACCTGTGAGTGCACCCTGTTCCCTGGTCGTGTGGTAGCAGTGGGTGGTGACAGCCCCATCTATCCTCTGTAGTCCACCCCATGTTGAGAAGGTTCTTAAATTGTAGGATCGTAGTCACGTCAGTAGAGTTATCTTTTGTTGTGCTATATCGTCTAGCGATGTCCCGAAGTGCACAAGAGTAGAGTGAGTCTTAGCTGTAGTCGGGTATATATATATACTTTAATCCTATAATAAGAATATAATAGGAATCTACCTCACCCGTTGATCTCCTGAGATTTAACTACTTTATAGCATCTTTATAGATTTATCCCCTATGTGTCATTCTACATAATTCCTATCATTACCTCCTGCTCTAGTTATGTTAGTATGTTAGTAAACACTCCTTTGTTATTATTTAATAAATCTTTACTCCATTGTTTTCCTATGTTAAAATATAAATAACGATACCTAGAATACTACCGGTAAAAGCTACACTAATGTTCTGTGCGCTTGCAGAATCCTTAATATTATACTTGCACTCCCAAATGTTAGCAAGCATTTTTGGCACTGTTGTCGAGGAAACAATTGGCGTAAAGATTTAGATCATTAACATACCGCTAGCTTTAGTAGGATTACCCCTATTCTGTTATATTGTGAAATAGATAGGACAACAGATGCCGTTTCGACCTTTCGACAAGCTTCCATAAGAAAATAAGAAAGACATTGAAGAACCTTGGGTGTCTGAACTTCAAGATCCATCAACACCGGAACCCTGCCATCTCATAGGTTTGTACAGGACATATATATATATTATTCTAACCATGTGTAGATTGGAGAAAAAGGTCGACATCACCAGAATTCAAATCACATCTCAAGTGATGAATACAGATGCTGCACTACTCACAAATTCCATCATGTGAGTCATGGTAAGTATGATCAAGAAATGTGAGATAGTCTTACTCATGGACTTTAAACTTGATGAGTAGTTATCTTTTAACATTTTGCACTCCATTGCTTGTTTACTTTAAATAATCCATGCATCCTTCTCATTTAGTTTAAATTTTTCCATATCAAATCCACAACATATTTGATTACCTACATATATCCATATTATTTGCATTTAAAAAAAAAAAATGTGAGCACATGAAAGCTCATGATTAGTAAAAGAAAAAAATACTTACCATGATCATGCTCTTTTTCATCTCTATTTGAATAAATCTCTGTAATGATTTCATGCTACCTTTGTTTGCTATAGTATATTTAGGTTTGGAAGTATCTTTATACATCTTTTAAATTAAGCATGGTGCTTACTTAAAATCAAGAGGTGTGTGACTTTATTTCCAAAGGCTTTTTAAATTAAGCGTGGTGCTTGGGTTAAAATGAATTGCTTAGTCAAATTAGACATGGAGTTTAGTTTGGTTATTGAACTAAAACTTGTAGTAGATATTGGTTATTTTTTAGACTAACCCCTGCAGAAAACTCTAAAATTCAATCTGGAAAAGTCCTGAGATGAATTCGCATTAGAGATGAATCGAGGTACGAACTCTAATAACTTTATGCAAAGAAGACTCAGCTCATTCTTCATGGAAGGAAGAACTGTGAGTATCATGGTTTATTCACTTATCTTTTGCTGCAAGGTAGTTATCTTCGCCTTGAACCATGCTAGAGTGCAGCAAACACATAACATTAAAATATATGCTAAAGTAATTCCAAAGCCATCCTTTCATTAGCATAGAGAAAAATCACAAAAGTTATGGACAACAACCTGTACTACAAATTTGTTGTCGATGCCATACCCCCGGGTACCCCAACTTCCATATTGCTGACTACCAACTCCAGATCAGAGATGACCCGAAGGCCCACGATGACCCTATTCAATGAAGGATATCTCTAGATTGTGCCAAGACTCTAACTAGGGCATGACTCCTTAGCTTGTTGGGCAAGTTGATCTTGGATATAAATAGCTAGCAATATCCCCCGTTGTATCCATCGACTCTCTCATAGGCATAGCTATATTGTAACAGCAATCTCGCCGAATACAAGCAATAGAAGAGTAGCAACTGGACATATGGCTTTTACTCACTTCCCGGGGGCCCGAATCAGTATAAATGTCGTCTCCATCTGTGATTGTTCTTTGTACCAAGTAGGGTTCCCCAAGGACCAAATATCTACCGATAAAAAACATCGATAGAGGCGCGCCAGGTAGGGGAATCTTGCGTGAAGACTGATCATGCCGATCATCAAAGGGATTTGGTACCCAGATCCGGCGCATTCCAACGCACTATAGCACCATCCTCCGTCAGATTTGCGATTATGGGAATTATTACTCATACTCACAGATCAACTCTCCATCTCGTGACATGTCACCGACTATCCACTTTGGGAGTCTGGTATTCGAGCACTAGGGAGATTTCAATATGAAATTGACAGGGATCGATGATCCCGATTTAACCCACGCTGGTCGCAAAGTTTTCACCTCGTTTAGTCAGATCCCGGAGGATCTAGCTGACTTTGCTGCCCGTCTCGATCTTGACTACGATGGCTCAGACGAAGAGGTTGAGATTGATCCTTACGAGAGCTGTAAGATCTACATGGCTACACGGGACAACACGCAAGCAGCAACTAAGGCCGGGTCATCAGCACCACGATCGCTGCCCCATCTCGGCAATGCTCCGACGCTCAACACAATTCCGGCACGAACAGTGATATAATCCACCCTATGCCTAAGGAATCTAAATTCCGACTTCCGCGTGGCTTAGGAAGACAATATCTAGATCAGAATGCTCCTAGAAACTATGGGAGACTTCGCTCAAGAAGGAACGCCATTGGCAACTATTGGCATTTCTTAGCATCACTCTTTACTAAGTTGTCATCTCTAGCAATGATGCCAGAAATGTGTTGTTCATAATTATTGAGAACACTTGAAAATTTGGAATAGAATATATATGTTGAAGTATTCCGCAAACGCACAGATAATATACCATTGTAGCTTTTCACCCGAGAGTATGCTAGGTATCGTTATTTATATTTTTCGATAGGGAGGAGCGGTGGGGTGGCTAGAGAGATTGATAAATATACATACTTATGATAAGATCATCAACTCTCATGCCATAACAAGGGTAAGCCAATTGATAAATAAATAATAAGTGTAAGGTATTGATAATAATCCAGAGATAGAAATAGATACTCATAAATGTAGTATGGCTAGTCAGGAGATTAATTAAGAGAAAAGATTCCTAAGTCTTTCTTATTTACTAAGTCTTTTGTACACTCTAGTATATACACTTTCATCTATAGCATAACCAACTCTGTATCTATGCATAAGGAACATTACTAAGTAAGATCAAGAACATAGTTTGATTTCCTTCGCAACCGGGTTCTACTTGTTCTATAAACGGGGAGTGGACTACAAAGGACTCAACGAGGGTGTCACACTCGCGATCTACCATATCGGCCCGGAGTGTAGAGTGCATCCATAGGTAAACAATATTTAAGCACCATGCTTATATAATGTCGACCACTTAACTCACTCGAGTACTGAGCTAAGCACTTTGCTAACATATGCATAAATTCATTATCAATCATGACTATATCAAGTATAATACCAAAGCAAACTAGGAACATAATAAATAGAAACATAATATTGAAGTAGCACAAAGTCAAAATATAAAGGGATACAATGGCTTTACCGGCCTCCAGATGACGAATCCGGAATCCTGAGCAATAGCCCAACTCTACTTAAATCTTGCTAGCTAGCCTATACTAGAACTTGAAGAATTGGAGCTCTATTATCTTCTCTCTAGAAACCCTAATTTCTGATATGATCTTGCAATGATCGAATGCCTCAGGGAGGGGGTAGGGGCTGGTATATATAGGCCGGAGCATCAATTCTGGTCCCTCAGATCAAACCGACTTAAAAGAACCACGTAGATGCAATCTAGGAGGCGGTGGAGAACCGACGTATAAAGCTAGGGCTGACATGTGGGGCTAGGGGGCCTGCAGATGGGGCCGGCCAGCCCCACCTATCATGCTCCCATGGTCTGCTTTAGGGGGATGGCTTCTGGTGATCTCTGGAACCTTCTGGTGCTATTCCCGTCGCGGATAATTGTAATTTAATTTGATGATTTGACCCCCTTCATAGTTTTCTGGATAAACCCTGCTGAAAACATAGATTCATCAAAACTTGTGGAAATTGTTAGTTTAAACCCCTAAGTCTATGTTTGTGATCATTTTCATGCCCTTTTTACAAGTTATGCTGATGGATTTTGATGGATGATAACCACCGTCAACAAACTCCCCCAAGCTTAACCTTTGCTCGTTCGTGAGCAATGCTAAACTTAGCAGTGGATCAGGAGTTGCTACAATGTTTTCACTCCTCAAAAGTACACATGCGTTCAATAAAAAATTCTCCTTGGATTAGAACAAACTAATCTGACTTTCAAACTTACCCATATTACCTTCAACCATGGGGCTTTTTGGCCTTCACTTGGGTCTTGAGCAATTGAAAGACAGAACAATCAAGTCAAGCACTATGTCTCAAGGTCTTTGTTCAACCATCATTCCAGAGTTTTTTTGTAAGTTTTCAAAAATAAAACTCAGAGATTTTATTGTATGACACTCTCTAGTCTCTCAAAATATGTGGTATTTGTGAATCCTCACCAAGGCAATAATGATGTTATGCCTTTCTTCCTACAACTAAAACTTATGTGGAGCTCATAGGAATGGTGATAACATGAAAGTGCAAACTTGCAGTACATATATTATAAAGTCAAACAACAGATCCAAAGAGAGTTGAGTCATACAATCAAATCAAGATGTGCATGTGTGTAGAATATGGTGGATATATATGGTGGCTAGCCTAATTCTACTATGCTCCTTGAAAACATATATCTCTTTTGAAACTTGAAAACATTTGCAAGAAAACATGGGCTATCTTATTCATCTCTCCTTTTTTTCTTTTCAGGCGGGCATCTGAGTACCCATTGTTTTAAATATCTCGGACACTTGTCCATTTTTTCTCAACTCTTTTTTTTCTTCCTTTTCTTTTATATGAATAACTCTTGCATAGCCCATGCCTCTTCTTTGCAACAAAACTTTTGAGAGATATCAATAAGAACTTTGGTGCATTTATTTGATATATGGAACCTATCAAGAATATTTTTTGGTGTTTACTTCTAGTGTAGGAGTAGAACAATTTTGGGTGGATCTAGATGGAATGCATGTTTTTGCGCCTACTCCCAGCATAGGAGTAGTGCATATGTGGTGGTGTGTACGTGATCTTGATTTTACATGACAAACCTCTCATAAGGGTCAACAAAGCTTGACAAATGTCAATGCACAACAAGTAGCATATGCGAGTGGAAGTTTTCCTAGCCTAAAAATCATGTTTAGCTCTGGTAGGAATTCAAGCTTTGTCATACAGAATCTCATCATGTAACATTTTTATGTTTTTCAAAACAAATCTCCAGAAATTTAGTATCACTTAGAACAAGATAAATAGCAGCTCAGACCTTCTCATATCATATCCATCAATTACCTAGACTTAGATCAAACATTGCTACCCACGAGTTTCAAGTTTAGAGCAACTTCTCATGTCAAACAATCATATCCAAAACTCGAGAGAATTCATGGCTGAAAACTAGGTACTTGAAAGGAATTACAATAGAGCAACTATTCATCACTTCCATTATGTTTACACCAAAATTTGGAAGAAGAATTGCAAGAACTCGAAAGCTCCTAAGATTGTGTCATCGAGGAATCGATCGCATAAAGGTCGGTATCAGCTAATTCGAATATAGTACTGGAATCGGCTCTCTTCAGATAGCGTCAGCAGATAATGATGAAAACTACGGTTGGCATCAGGAAAAAAATATGTTGGACTCTACAAAAAGGGAAAGATTAGGGTCCAAGTTATCTTAAATTAGGAATGTTTTCTCTTATGCCAAAGATTGTAATGAGTCGTGCTTAAGTAGGATTCATGCATAGGTTCTAGGTATAAATATTGGACCCCGGCTATTGTAAAGGATACACAATCAATCAAATACAAGTTACTTACTTTTTTGGCTCCGGCCACCCCTTAGGAGTAGGAGTAGAGTAGATCTCGGTGAGTTCTTCAGCGAGCAGGGCTGCATCGGTCCGGTCAACCTCCGGCTTGTCTGTAAGTACCGTCATGGCTTATACTTCTGTTCGTATGGCTTCATTTATCCGGTCGACCTCCACTGCGACTCTAGTATAAACTAGTTATAGACTCTTGTCTAGTTCAAGTATGGATGCATCGATCTGGTCGACCTCCTCTGCTCGAACTAGATTAAGGTCAAGTTATCGGCTCTATCTAAGGGTGGCATCCTTTGGGTAGATTCATTAAGTTACCGATCTTGCTGATGTTTTCATTATTATTAATTTACAACAATATCAATCCGCCCGGTAGAGATCGAATTAGATCGGCCTTATATCCTTTCAGTCCATTGTTCGCTTTACTACAACATGATGTTTTCTTACTCTAAGCGACGGATTATGCTTTATTGGCTGTTTTTACTTCGATCTTGATCATGCATAGCATGCAGTTAAGGCATGAATAATCTTGAAGTGGTTTGCTAGCTAGTTGAATCTGGTTTATAGTTCACCATTATGGCTATAATGATCCGATCGATCCCCACTGATAGCACTATAGATTGGAGGATGCTAGTTAGTAGATTTGTTCCTAGTTAGGCATGACCTTAGCTGTTTGCTATGCCTGTATCGGCTAAATAGCCGATCGCCTATGTGTTAACACCTACGGTGTGCGTCCATGATTCTATCAAGCGTGAGTAGATCTATGTGCTTTAAGGGTTTGATTCATTGTCTTTTTCATGGCTACATCGATCTAGTCGAACCTCACTATTAGAGATAGCAGGTTGAGTCTGAGCGAGTCCATAGGTTTGTTCACGTGAAATAGTCGATTGTTCACATGTCGTAGTCATTTTCACCTGAATCGGCTGTTTTAGCCGATTCATCTTAGCCTTCACGTATAGCACGTCTTTTGGAAAGCCTGTTGAAGTACGGATGTTTTTGCGGATTCTTCGGTTTTAGTTTGTTACTATCATCATAGCTGCCATCGATCCGGTCGAACCTCACTGTTGGTGGTAACATATTGGATTCAGAGCGTTGGTAGATCCGTTTGTATTAGATAGTCGATTTGTTCACGTGCTATATCCTTTCCTGATTAGATTCATCGGCTCAATGATTCATACTGATAATATCCACCTAGCTGATAATCTTATTTATATATACATACTGTACTTATCAACATAAAATTAATCGCTACCCACGAGCTTTATAGTCCGTAACAGCCGATTTCTGTGTGGATCGGCTATTTAATCATTCTTCCCATATGGCTGCTCTCGAAGCGGCACACTTGGAACTGTCTGGGCATAGACCGGCATGTTCCACCTTAAATTATTGATAAACTTTCTCTCCTTATCAATTGTAGGGTCAAATTGACTGGCACGTCTCGGGAGGAGTATGCAGGATCGATCATCCCTACGTTGAAGCCAGGCGGATCTCTAGCTCCATTCGAGCAGACCCTTCTGGGTTGCTCGTGTGCCCAACACGATTGACACATTTTCATGCCGACACACGTTCTGGCACGCTTGGTGGGACACCACAATAGTCATGGTGGCTTACAACAACAACATCCTTATGGTACCTTATGAAGACCTACCTGATGGAGATAAAGATGTCATCAGCAAAGCTATAAAAGAATTTCAGAACAAGTGTTTGTTGTCCTACACCAAGACACGTGACAATACAATTGTTTAGAAATATCCACTACCAAGAGTTCTGTTGCATGGGTAGATAGATACAGATGAAGCTGAAGACAGGCATTTCTTCATGGAAGCTGTAAACAAATCTATTCATGATGCCATATCGAACCATAATGAAGTTTTCCAAAACACATTCCACAACACCATGAAAGAGGTGTTTCATGGGTTTCCAGTTGATCAGGTTAGACCGGCTTATTACAACATTCCACATCCGTCGACTCAAGGGACTAATCAAACCGGTACCAGCCATCAAGAAGCAGCACCAGTCAGTAATGATGATGTCCACGTAGTTCAGAGTTCATCTGAGCAAGTTCAAGGTGCTACTATGAATTAGAAATAGTATAATCCTGGATCATCAGTGCAACATGTGCAACAGCCGGTGGGGCAAGGTCAGAACCAGATGATTAATTTTGGCACATCAGGTCACATACCGTCATCGGCTCAAAAAATAGCACCATTAGTTCAAAAGATCCATAGAGATATAGATCCTAACGTCTATAACCAGAGACTTCAAGCAGCAAATTAGCAGAGGACCCAGCAGATAGAGATTCCATAGGGATATCATTATGGCATAGATTACAACACCCTTCACATGATTTCGAATCCAGGGAATCAAGGTACACGGGATTTCAATCCACCGATGGGTCAATAGGTGCGGAGGAATCCTAATTCAAATGTTGATGAGTTGTTGCTAAGAGTGACCGAGATGATGAAAAATTAGTTTGGTTTGAAGCCAAAAGGGCAGACCTTCTCGTACAAACGCCCATATCCAGAATGGTACGATTTGGTCGCTCTTCCTGCAAATTACAGGCTCCTAGATTTTGCTAAGTTCACTGGCCAAGACAGCACAAGCACAATAGAACATGTCAGTCAGTATCTTACACAATTGGGTGAAGCATCCATTGAAGAGGCTCATCGAGTTCGTTTCTTCTTGCTGTCACTGTTAGGGCCAACCTTCACTTGGTTTTCATCACTGCCAGTCAATTCCATTGCCAATTGGGCTAACCTAGAGAAGAAGTTTCATACATATTTTTACACTAGGACAGGAGAAAAGAAGATTACCGATTTGATAACTATAAGACAGAGAACTAATGAATCGGGCACTAAGTTTCTTCAAAGGTTCCGAGAGCCTAGAATCAGTGCTTCTCACTGAACTTGACTGATGATCAGCTAAGCTGCTTTGGCCATTCAGGAAATGTTGCCAACATGGAGAGAGAAGCTGCTGGGACAAGAGTTTAATAACTTGGGTCAATTGGCTCAATGAGTGGCAGCGCTCAATAGCCAGTTCTAGAATATGCGCAGAGATATCTGATTCTAGAAAAGTACCACAATGACCGAAGCCTATAATCCATATTCAGTCGATGACGGCTATGATGACGATGAAGAAGAGGTTTCCACGGCCGATTGGAATTGGGGTAAGAAGACAGTAATGGTGCCAAATCCTTGGGGAAGAGGAATCAAAGAGAGCTATGACTTCGATGTCACAAAATCAGACAAACTCTTTGATTTCTTGCTTGAGAAGGGACATATCAAGTTGCCCGATAATAATGTTATGTTGCCCCCTGATCAGTTGAAGAATAAGAAGTTCTACAAGTTTCATAACGCTACATCTCATTCTACTAATGAATGTAGAGTTTTCCGACAGCATATACAGAGGGCTATTCAGCAAGGAAGGCTCAAATTCGATACGCCTCGAAAAATGAAAGTTGATGATAATCCTTTCCTAGGAAATTAGAACATGGTCGATGCTAGGCTGCTCAAAGGGAAGACTAAGGTCCTGACATCAATCAGATCAAGAGAAACTGGAATAGTCGATCCCGAGATGCAAATATCGGCTAATGAATACAAAGAAATTAGAAGACGTCGCGACAAGCAAAAAAGCCGATATGAGCAGGGGGAAACGTCAAAAGATAGGACGACAAAGCCACGTGTTACATCTTGAATTTTGTTGAATAAATGGTAGTAGCAGAAAGAAAAGGATTATCTGCGTTGGTTAGAGAAACAAGAATACTAGCGTCAACAAGAAAATAGAGTTATGAAAGAAAGCAAGCTGAATCGCATTGGAATTGTCCCTTCTTCAAACATTGCTAGAACGAAGGTTTGAAGTTGCCTACTAGGAATAACTGTCTAGAGTGCAGTGAACAATATTGGGAGTTTAGGCAATCTCAAGCCAACTACCGATCTATCTATGCTCAAGATGTATATCATCATAATAACATGGATCGGCGCTTAAAAATAGAAGTGTTCATGATCGGCTTGGAAAACAAATTGTTGATCAAAACTGGGTTAATTATGAAGAAGAAAGTAATGAGGGAGAATGTGTTTGGCAGGAAGGCCAATGGTGTCCAAGAGGTCTGACAAGAAGCCAGAAATGAAGAGTACAACGCCTAAGGAACAAAGAACTAGAATAGGCTCAAGCATCTGGTAGACCTCAAGTGTGGTGTGCTAAGCAAATAACTGATAGGAGGCAATCATCGGCTAATATTCAAATGGCTTTTCTGTTGCCATCAGAGTTCAGAGCTCCAGCATATCAAGAAGTTTACTCAGATTTTGATGAATCGGGGTATGAGGAGATAGTTACCAAGTTGACAGTTATACAACAGGCTATATTCGATAAACCAGTCAAGCATCGGTACTTAAAGGCTTTATATGTAAAAGGTTTTCTTGATGGGAAGCCGATGAACAAGATGTTGGTGGATGGAGGTGTTTCTGTCAATCTTATGCCTTACATCACTTTTTGTAAACTTGGCAAGGGACCAGGAGATCTGATTGAGACTAACATGATGCTTAAGGACTTTGGGGGAAATGCATTGTAACACCTCTGGTGTTACAATCTTGTTTAGCACCGTGATTTAGGCCTAAGTAAAATTTTTGAAACGAGTTTCTCGGATTTTTGATTTAAAACGTACTTGATGTGATAAGTGAATCATGTGCGACTTAGTTTTGTGGACTCAAATAAATGCACAAGTTAAATTACTCAGTGCGTAAAGATATTTAGGAAGGTCGAACAACAATCCCAACAAATAGATAGCGAATGGCTTGTTTATTTGATTAGGCATGAAAAAAATGAATTTTTGGAAGTTAAAATAATATAAAATATAAACAAGAAAAATCATATCATCAGGAGGATATGGACATCACGAATATGTTGGAACGTTTGTTTGAGTGTCAATGTGATGTTGTTGGTTTAAAAATAATGACGAGAGTATTGCTGGCCATTCAGCTCACCTACCTCGCCTATATGACGCACGTGTTAATGAATGATTTGCAGGGCTGGCTGCCTTCACATCCTGCCAGGTTCGAGTCATCCTATTTATGCACTAGTGTGATGATGGTGGTGCATCCCCATTCTCTAAATTAGTCGTCTGATTTGTTGCGTGTCACGCGTGTCCCTGCCACGTGCTGCTCGCATTGTCCCGTCGCTCTGCAAAGCTGCCGAAGCACGCGTCGCGTTGTCCCTGCGTTAATGAAGTTGGCTGAACCCTCGCATTCTTTTGCTCTTTCCTCTATTTCTCTGCTTGCCTATCTTGGCATGTCTCTTCTCTACTGGGCACTGCTGTTGTACTGAATGTGCAGTTGGCCATGTGCGCTTGCTTTTCTCACGGCCTTGCTTGGGAATGACCGATACGAAGACTACCGAGTCGCTTCTTGTTTCCCTCCCTCACTGCTTTTCCTTGCCTCCGTCCGTGTCCCTCTCTCTCTATGGAGCAAGCACCGGGGCTCACGCGCCGCCACGCCGCGTCAACTGCCCATTCGCATGCGCCCCTCGGTCCCATGCTGGGTCTGCTGCTCATCGGCGCCCTAGCTCCTGCTCATCCCTCCCGCTCGCTCACTCTCTCTGTTTCTCTACTTGCCTCCTATGCCGGGATGCTGTTGCCGCGCCGCTCCATCTCCGGTGCCCGCTATCCCACAGCACCTGCCAAGGCCACGTCCACTGTCGTCCAAGCTCGCACCGCCGTGGAGTCACGCATCGCCAGCTAGTTCATCCGCGCACCTCCCCGTGCTGCTCCAGTCCACCATAGACGGTCCTTCCCCCCTCATGTGCATGCTCAAGAGCTCTATAGGCCTGTAGCGTTTCCCCGCACCGTGTCCCCATCGTGGCTGTGCCATCGCAGCCACCCGGCGCGCCATGGCCATCCGTCGTCGTGCCGCGCCAGCAGCCGCCCATCGCCGATCTATTCCCCCACCTAGTGTGCGCGCGAGCCCTTCGGCCCGTGCTGGACCAGCAGCTTCCCCACGCTGCACCTCCCACGTGCCTCCTCCACTGACGCCATGTTGCGTGGAGCGGACCGTCGTGCGCCACCTCCGGCGCAGCGAGGCCGCTGCCATGCCCGCGGTCCTGGCTCAGGCCACCGCCACGCTACGCATGCATGCGGCCAGGACACTACGCCCTACCCCGGTGTGCAGGGCCTAGCTGGGGTTGCGCCATGTCCGCCAGGTGCCTGGGAGCCCGTCCTCGTAGCCACCGCGCCCCACAGCAGCACCATCACCGTTGCCACCAGCCGCCGGCCGTCTCGCCCGTCGCTACGCCCGGCCGTGCCTCTGTGGGCCATGGCAGGGATTACCTTGGCCACGCCCGTGCGTGCCCAGGTCTGCTGCTACCCCATGGCCGGTTTTCCGCCATCGCCGTGCCCTCCCCAGCTAGGATTGACCGCCGGCCTGTGCTCCTCTGCTCCTTCGTTCGTAGAAGAAGAAGAAGAAGAAAAGGGTGAGATGGTGAGAATAGAATCTTTCTAGGGTTCTCAATGCTAAATTAGTGACTCATATAAATAGTTATTGTATCCTGCGGGTTGATTTAAGGGAAGTACAGGGGCCTTATCGCCAAAAGTACCACCGCCGGCTTGTTGGGCCGCTTGCGTCCGCGTGCTGGGCCGGCCGGTCATCGTCGTTCGTGCGCTAGGCCAGCTTGTGCCACCCCCGCCTAGGCCACCGCGCGCCCCTTTTTGGGCTGGCCTGGTGTCGCCTGCGCTGGGCCGCATGCGCGCGCTGTGCACTTGGGCTATCCACGCCACGCTGGGCCATGTCTGGCCAGCAGTCCGCGCGCGTGTCTGCGGGCCGAGCCAAGCCACTGGCCTTTTTAGTTTTCTAAAGTAATTGTTAATATAGTTTTGGAAATAAACTTGTAAAATCAATATAAAATTGTGTAGGTGTCCAAAAATGGTGAAACTAAGTTTGTTGAGTTCCTAAAATCATGATCTATCTAATAGTGTATTTTGTTCATATAGATTCGGTATGTTTTTAGGGTTACTCTAATTATATTAACATGCTTAATATTGTTAAAAAGTGAACTTGTAGGAATTTCTATGATAAATTGGTGATAGTGTTGACTCTGAGAATTTTACAGTAAATTCCTAATATTATTAGCTGCTCACTATAATTTTTGTACCTCCGGAATAATTAGTTTGCTAGATACGTAATGATGCCCTATTTCGAATAAAGATTAAATCGATAGAATAGAATAAAGAAACAACTTGAGTTTGTATAACTAAAACATTGGTTGGGAAATAACGTCTTATTTGACAACATGGATATGTAGCCTAGGTACGGTCGTCGTTAGAGCTATCTCGTTAGCTTGTGAGGCGTGATCGGATTTCTAAGCATTTTGGCTGTCGTTGGTTATTTACATCTATGCATTTGCATCAATGCATAACACATAGGTACGATGATGGATCAATGGATCGATTGAAGGATGATTGGGGATCCGAAGATGGTGTAATGGTATTCTCTCCAGGAGATGATGCAATGGGCTTGCTATTCAGTTGATGATGGATGATCTGAAGATGCAAATACTAACTTTTGGTTATATTTTACCCAGGCAAGCCCTGGTGCATAACCCCTACTTTTCTGCACTTTAAATTATATTTGTGCATTAAGTTTTAAGGAGTTGAATGAAACCCACTTGCATATATAAACCTTTATCCCATGAGTCTTACTAGTATGACAGGATCGTGTAGAATGCTATGCTACAGGACTCCGGTTGAAGTCGAGTGATTGCCTGTCACTCATGAGAGATAGGAAATATATTCCTATATTATTATCACTTGGAAAATATAAATGGTGGAAAGGAAAAATGGTGATTGGGCAGGGATATGGTTTGGGTATTGATGGGTGTAAGAGGTTGTGTCCTGCGGCCAACGGGACATAGCTTGGTTACACTGTTTTTCCCTGTCTATGTCGGTTAAGGATCGGCTGTTGCATAAGTCTCGAGGCAAGTCACAGATTTATTATCCCGAGCACATACTTGTGTATGGGTGCTTGGAAGACTTGTTACTCTCTTGTCATGGATTCTGGCTCTTTCTGGACCGACTGTTAGGGTGATTTTTGGGTTAGGAGGTCCTTGCACCGTACTAAGTCCGGGACTCAGGGGCGGGGGTTTGGAGTCCTAGTTTGGACGGGGACATAGACCCCGTGATAGGATGGTAGTGGGTTGGTCTGGCTTGTGCCCAGGGTACAAGAGGGGCGTGTGTTTTTGGAGTACCCAACTAGGGACATTGATTCATGAATCACCGGGTGATCCGGTACGGCTTATCGACAGTCTGGCACCGTAGTAAGAACTGGAAGATGAAAGATGGAAAAAAGGAAATATGGTTGCTTACCACCTGCTTGAAAGTAGCACAGGTGCTTACATAGAATGGTTAGTAAATGAACTAATGCACTACTAATAAAAATCGAATATAAGGACGCACTTTTTGTAATGCTTCCTGCAGATGCAATAAACCCACTAGCCATATAACCTTACATATCCTTAGAGTCTTTTCTTTCCTCCTAGCGGGTAAGTCTTGCTGAGTACAATTGAGTACTCAGGGTTTTATTTCCTCCTGTTGCAGGTGACAGGCGGAGGCTAGAGCTGACCTTTGTGTGTGGATTCCTCCTAGTGGGCTCAGAGAGGATTTCCTTTACGCTGCGATCATAGTTTTTATTTATAACTTTCACTAAATGTTTTTATAAACAAAAGTTTTATAATCTATTGTCATAGTTTATATATCAATGCTTCGTCATGTCATGAATAGATACTTATTTCCGCTGTAATTCTGATCACATGTTTATAGTCTGCTGTTAACTTAAATTGTTCATAACTCTGATAATATGATTTCATTTCATTGTTATAACAATAAATAGTATACTCTGATGTTGTATTAAAAGTGATGTAAGAAATGGTTAAGAATGATGTAAGCTTTATTCTCTCATTTGTGATCCTGATGGAAAAATGTGGATTTTCGGGTTCTCCCCTGGGGTGTGCCCGACAGAACTGTGTAATTTGGTGTTCTTCCTTAGATGCTTAGTGTCTAATGGAAGACAAGCACTCCTAGGAGGCATTAGATTAGATGGTTCTACCACATGCGTCTAAGACCCGAGGGGCAATGAATGTCGAACTGACAATCGGGAGTAAGACTCTGCTCACCACATTCTTCGTCATCGATGGAAAAGGGTCATACAGTTTACTCCTTGGTCATGATTGGATTCATGCAAACTGTTGTGTGCCATCAACCATGCATCAATGTTTGATTCGATGGCATGGAGATGATGTCGAGCTGATTCGCGCTGATGAGTCTGTGAGTATCGCAACAACCGATCCAATCTTTTGGGAGCTAGAAGACTTTGAGTGTTTTTCTGGCAAGTTATGGGAAGGAGGCTTCATTAAAATCAGTGATGAAAGCCAACAGCTGATCCAAGCAGTCGACTTTGAAAATTTGTTTTAATGGATAATCCAATAGATGGTACAGATGGCAAGCTAGGACATGGCTTCACGTCGGCCGATGAATTAGAAGAAGTAGATATTGGTTCTGGAGATAGGCCCAGGTCGATGTATGTAAGTGCCAAGTTGGATCCTGAGTATAAGCAAGAGTTAGTCGATTTATTAAAGGAATTTAAAGACTATTTTGCTTGGGAATACTATAAGATGCCTGGTCTAGATCGATTGATTATTGAACATCAATTGCCAATCAAACCTGGATATCGGCCATTTAAACAAGCTCTAAGGAGATTCAACCCAAACGTACTTGATAATATCAAAAAGGAGACTGAAAGGTTACTGGTGGCAAAGTTTATCCGACCGTGCCAATATGCGGAGTGGATATCGAATGTTGTCCCTGTGTATAAGAAGAATGGAAAATTGATAGTTTGCATCGATTTTAGAGATCTGAACAAGGCCACCCCCATGGATGGTTATCCAATGCCAATAGCCGATATGTTGGTAGATGCAGCAGACGGGCACAAGGTTATTAGCTTCATGGATGGCAATGCAGGATATAACCAAATTTTCATGGCTGAGGAAGACATAGCAAAGACCGCTTTCAGGTGCCCTAGCACAATTGGTTTATTTGAGTGGGTTGTGATGACCTTTGGTTTGAAGAATGCTGGTGCAACTTATCAGAGGGCAATGAATTATATCTTTCATAAGTTGATCGGCAGGATTGTTGAAATCTACATTGATGATGTGATGATAAAATCCAAGGGGTACAAGGAGCATCTAACTGATTTGCGGGAGACTCTGGAATGCACAAGAAAACATGGTCTAAAGATGAATCCTAATAAGTGTGCCTTTGAAGTATTAGCTAGACAATTGTTGGGTTTCATGGTCCACGAGAGAGGAATTGAAGTTGGTCAAAAAAGTATAAAAGCAATTGATGAGGTAGTTCCCCCGACTACTAAAATAGAGTTACAATCTTTGCTTGGTAAGATTAATTTTATCAGAAGGTTCATTTCAAATTTGTCGAAAAGAGTTCTGCCGTTTTCTGCCTTATTGAAGTTGAAAAATGATCAAGAATTTAAGTGGGGTGACGTACAACAAAAGGCATTTGAGAAGATAAAAGAATATATGAAATGTCCACCTGTGCTGGTCCCTCCTCAACAAGGTAACCCTTTTAAGTTGTACATATCGACCGATGACAAAACAATTGGATCAGGCTTGATGCAAGAGTTTGAAGGAAAAGAGCGAGTTGTTTTCTATATGAGTAGAAGACTTCTGGATCCAGAAACAAGATATTCTCCCACTAAAAAGTTATGTTTGTGCTTATATTTCTCTTGCACTAAGTTGCGACACTACTTATTCTCGGCCGAGTGTACGGTTGTTTCCAAGGCTAATGTGATCAAGCACATGTTATCAATGCCAATGCTGAATGGGAGAGTAGGAAAAGTGGATTCTTGTGTTGTCAGAATTTGACTTGAGGTACGAATCAGCTAAAGCAGTCAAAGGACGAGTAATGACTGATTTTGTCACCCAGCATCACAAGCCAATTGTTGGCTACGTGGAGCTGGTACCATGGACGTTGTTCTTTGATGGGTCATCATGCAAGCAAGGTGGTGGTATTGGTATTGTTATTATTTCACCTCGGGGGGCAAGTTTCGAGTTTGCTCTTCCAACTGAACCAATGATTACCAATAGTCAAGCAGAATATGAGGCTATTCTTAAGGGACTTCAACTTCTTCATGAAGTAAAGGCCAAAGCAATTAAAATATTTAGAGATTCACAGTTAATTATTAATCAGTTGATCGGCCTATATGAGTGCAAAGAAGATACTCTGAGAGGATACTATGATGAGTGCCAAAGGTTGCTCAAGGAATTTCTTCATGTTTCTTTTCAATATATTCCGAGAGCACATAATCAAGAGGCTAATCATTTAGCTCAAAGTGCGTCGGGTTATCGTGTGTTTCAAGAAGTCTTGAGTAGTGAAACCTCGAATGATGATTGGAGAGTTGAAATAGCTGATTACCTTAGGAATCCGTCACAGAAAGTTGCCAGAAAGCTAAGATATAAATCGACTAAGTATGTTTTACTGGATAATCGGCTATATTATAAAATAGTCTATGGGGTGTTGCTCAAATGCTTAAATCAAGAGGAAGCTAAGGTGTTGATGGGCGAAGTGCATGAAGGGATATGTGGGGCTCATCAATCGACTTATAAGATGAAATGGATTATTCGTAGAACTAGATATTTTTGGCCAACAATATTGGAAGACTGTTTTGAATATTATAAGGGGTGCCAGGACTGTCAACGTTTTGGTAATGTCTAGAAATCACCTGCATCGGCTATGAATCCAATAATCAAACCATGGCCGTTTCGAGGCTGGGGATTTGATTTAATTGGCCAGATTTTTTCGCCCTCAAGTAAAGGACATAAGTTCATATTGGTAGCAACGAATTACTTCACTAAGTGGGTTGAGGCAATTCCTTTGAAGACTGTAACCTCAAAGAACATGGTTGATTTTGTCAAGGGACATATTGTGTATCATTTTAGGATTCCTCAGACTATCACTACCGATCAAGGAACAATGTTCACATCAAAAGAGTTTGGAGATTTTGCTGCCAGTATGGGAATGAAGCTACTAAATTCTTCTCCTTACTATGCTCAAGCTAATGGCCAGACAGAGGCATCCAATCAGATTATGATTAAGCTGATCAAGAAAAAGATTAAGGAGCAGCCAAGGAAGTGGCGTTCAACGCTTAATGAGGCATTATGGGCCTATAGGATGGCCTGTCATGGATCGACTAAAACATCACCTTATGAACTTGTGTATGGCCATAATGCAGTCCTTCCTTGGGAAGTTCAAACTAGATTGAGGCGTGTTACGTTGCAAAATGATTTGTTAGCCAAAGTCTATAAGAATCTTATGATCGATGAATTGGAGGACTTGAGTTGCCATCGGCTGCGTACTCTTGAGAATATTGAAGCTAATAAACTGAGGATTACAAAATATTACAATAAAAAGGTCAAGAGCAAGCAATATTTTGAAGGAGACTTGGTCTAGAAAGTGAAGTTGTCGATCGGGTCAAAAGGACAGTAAGTTCGGCAAATGGTTACTTAATTGGGAAGGACCTTATCGGATTAAACGTTATGCACATGGTAATGCTTATATTTTAGAAACACTAAGAGGAGAGGAAGAATTTGGTAGAGCAATCAACAGGAAATATCTAAAGAAATATTATCCTAGTATTTGGATTAATACTTGACAACCGATTTGTTCGGTTGTCGGCTCTAATAGCCAATACAAGGAAGGTATCACCTCTAGTACAAAAATAAACCCGAAGAGGTAGAAGCCAGTACGATATGTATCGCCTATAAAAGCAAAGCAAAGCAAACACAAACAGATTGATGCATGGAATATGAAGTACGAAGCAAAAGAAAAAATCACTTGAGACAAAGAAATTGTTTGCTAATATCTCCTATTACAAACTACAGGACGGAAAACACTTTGTTTACTATATCATCAGCCTAGGAATTAAGGGCTACAGAGTTGGTGGCATCGAAGAAATCCTCGACCAGGAGTTCATGATCCCTAAGGTGTGTCGTGGCTGGAAAACCGTGGGAAAGAAGCCGAAGCTCGTGGCCGGAACGGGCTTGCGCAGCAGCCAACACCATGGTAGCACCATGACGAACGCCGTGCAGAGCAACCTCCCTGACACCTTTTGGGATGTTGTGCAAGCAAACCACTAGAACGGTGCCTCTGGCATTGACGAATCCCACCGCGTACTCCGCTGCTGATCGGAGGCTTTCCAGTTGAGCCGATAGGTCTAAAAAGATTCAAAGGGGAGATGATCAGGATCTTGAAGATAAAATTAAGAGGAGATAAAAAGTTGTGGTAGACATCTCACCCATGATTTTGGCCTCGGCATCGGCCAACCTATCCTCAACCGGATCAATCTCGGGAGGCGATCGACACCGAACCATGGCTAGAGCCGATTCTGCCAGGGAGAGGCAGCCAGCGAGGTTCTAGCTAGCTGATCAATGGTGGTGAGCAGATCATCATTGTCGATCCATCTCCTCAGATAGCAGGGGAGCTGGTGGCAAGCTATTGATGAAGAGAACCCCAAAGGCTAAACGGAGTCGGCCCTATGCCCCGATTCAGTGGGGGCATCACGAGTTGCACCCTCCTGGTGATGAAGGTGCTGGTGTGATGACGTAGCTCCGTTGAGGGCCTCCTTAGTAGACCTCTTGTTGTTCTCCATGATCTCAAACCTATGGGAAAGCAGAAACCGCACTAAAGACATGAAAGGTTTGAGACGAAGTAGGTTGTTTTTTGATCCACAGCCATGGCCCGTATATATAGACCGAGAAGGTGAAAAGATAGATTTTGTCGGGGTTATGGAATTGAAGTCAGATACAAAATAGATCGACACTCCGGAAATTCAGGGACGGATAATGAAGAGATATGATTCGAACTTATTGCTTCCCATAATCATAAAATATCATGGGATGGATACGAAAGGTTCACATTGATCAGCGATCAACCCACCAAGGCTTCTTTGGATTGAAGGGAGTTTGGATTCCCACAAGGCTGAAGGTCATCATGAACCGAGTCACATCGGTTTGTTGATAAAATTGCATCAGGAGAAGGGGAAAGGCCACCTACTTAACAGATGTTGAACTGATTTCTTGGTGACTGGGAAACAAAGGGAAAGAAAGCCGCCTACTAAAAGATGCCCATTTCTCGGTGGCTAGGAAACTATGGGAAAGAAGTCTATGGTTTTTCCAATGGGCATTTGATGAAGCAAATAAGGGAAAGGTGTCCACACATTTTACCCCTTGCTAACACTAGAACAGCTCTGTGATCATAGAGAGAAGACTCAGGTGATATCACAAGAATTCTTCTGACCGCAGTAGCTGATCCTCTTGCTCGACAAGGCGCTAAGATGAGCGACACAATCACCCTATGCACAAGAATTCTTCTAACCACTCAAGATCCTCATAGCAAGGGATTAGACCATGGAGGGTTCGGTGGAGCCAGAGGCACTCAAGAAAGCCGGCAGAAGAGAGACATAACTAAGTTGTTGAATTGCTCTTGCCAGAGTTGGATAGACATTTTATAGTCAGCCTAAAAGATGGATCCAAGCGCCTGTGAAGCAATAATGCTCTTGTAAAGTTTTGAAGCATGGGCTCATGAGCTGGCAAAGAAGGTGATAGACAGTAGACCCTAGATCAAGATTCTCTACCCGTGACCACGGACCTATCGGACTTATCCCAAAATTAGGGGCATGTGTTTACACCAAAATTTAGAAGAAGAATTGTAGGAACTCGAAAGTTCCCAAGATCGTGTCATCGAGGAATCGATCGCATAAAGGTCGGTATCAGCTGATTTGAATACAGTACTAGAATCGACTCTCTTCAGATAGCGCCAACAGATAACGATGAAAACTGCGGTTATCGTTAGGAAAAAAGATGTTGGACTCTAAAAAAGAGAAATATTAGGGTCTAAGTTATCTTAAATTAGGAATGTTTTCTCTTATATCAAAGATTGTAATAAGTCATGCTTAAATAGGATTCATGCGTAGGTTCCGGGTATAAATATTGGACCCCGGCTATTGTAAAGGACACACAATCAATCAAATACAAGTTACTTACTTTTTTTGCTCTGGCCACCCCTTAGGAGTAGGAGTAGAGTAGATCTCGGTGAGTTCTTCAGCGAGTAGGGCTGCATTAGTCCGGTCGACCTCTGACTTATCTGTAAGTACCGTCATGGCTTATAATTCTATTCGTACAGCTACATCAATCCGGTTGACCTCCACTATGACTCTAGTATAAGCTAGTTATCGACTCTTATCTAGTTCAAGTATGGCTGCATCGATCCGATCGACCTCCACTACTCAAACTAGATTAAGGTCAAGTTATTGGCTCTATCTAAGGGTGGCGTCCTTTGGGTAGATTCATTAAGTTACCGATCTTGCTAATGTTTTCATTGTTATTAATTTACAGCAATATCAATCCGCTCGGTCGAGATCGAATTGGATTGGCCTTATATCCTTTCAGTCCATCGTTCGCTTTACTACAACACGATGTTTTCTTACTCTGAGCGACGGATTATGCTCCATCGGCTGTTTTACTTCGATCTTGATCGTGCATAGCATGCAGTTAAGGTATGAATAATCTTGAAGAGGTTTGCTGGCTAGTTGAATATGGTTTATAGTTCACCATTATGGCTATAACGATCCGGTCGATCCTCACTAATGGCACTATAGATTGGGGGATGCTAGTTAGTAGATTTGTTTCAGGTTAGGCGTGACCTTAGCTGTTTGCTATGTTTGCATCGGCTAAATAGCCGATCGCCTGTGCGTTAACGCCTACGGTGTATGTCCATGATTTTGTCAAGCGTGAGTAGATCTGTGTGCTTTAAGGGTTTGATTCGTTGTCTTTTTCATAGCTGCATCGATCCGGTCGAACCCCACTATTAGAGACAGCAGGTTGAGTCTGAGGAGTCCATAGGTTTGTTCACGTGAAATAGTCGATTGTTCACATGCCGTAGTCCTTTTCACCTGAATGGACTATTTTAGCCGATTCATCCGAGCCTTCACGTATAATATGTCTTTCGGAAAGCCTGTCGAAGTATGGATGTTTTTACGGATTCTTCGGTTTTAGTTTGTTACTATCATCATAGCTGCCATCGATTCGGTTGAACCTCACTGTTGGTGGTAACAGATTAGATTCAGAGCGTCGGTAGATCCGTTTGTATTAGATAGTCGATTCGTTCGCGTGCTATATCCTTTTCTGATTAGATTCATCGCCTCAATGATTCATACTGATAATATCCACCTAGCTGATGATCTTATTTACATATACATATTGTACCTGTCAACATAAAATTAATCGATACCCACGAGCTTTACAGTCCGTAACAGCCGATTTCTGTGTGGATCGGCTATTTAATCGTTCTTCCCGTATGGCTGCTCTCGAAGCGGCACACTTAAAATTGTCTGGGCATAGACTGGCATGTTCCACCTTAAATTACTGATAAACTTTTCTTCTTGTCAATTGCAGGGTCAAATTGACTAGCACGTCTCGGGAGGAGTACGCAGGATCGATCATCCTGCGTTGAAGCCAGGTGGATCTCCTGCTCCATCGAGCTGACTCTTCCGGCTTGCTCGTGTGTCCGGCATAATTGACACATTTTCGTGCCAACACATTATGAGAGATCATCTTCAAGTTTTTTTATTCAGCTCTTAAAAACAGAAATTAAAGCAAACTTTACACACACTCTTTTTATTTGGTTTTTCATTTTTAATCACACCTTACTAATATATATAAAAGATAAAGATAAATTTTTATTTTGTTTTTAGTTATGCATCTTTTTTTAATATATAGAATAAACTCGAAAATATATAAATATAAGGAAAAAGAAATAGAATAATAGAAAAAAAACTTACGTTAGATAAATGGGGAATCCTCCTCCCCAAAACCGGGTGTTGAGATTCTAGAACAGGTCCAGTTCTCATTCTCTTGTTGCTAGTTCTGCTGAATGTTGGCGATGGCGTCTCCCAAGTTTGCTTGCCACTGAGAGTTGTGCAAGGTGTTGCGAATGTCTTGTTGTGTTTCTTCTATGGTGGTCAGCCTGGTATCGAGGTGGGAAGCTGGTCATGGTAGCCACGGGCAGAGAAAGCATATGTCCTCCCTAGTGGCCGCTTGAGACTTCTTTAGACTGTTGTTGCTGGTAGTTGTCGAAGTTTCCGTGGTGCCATTGCTCGCTTGATCCTTGTTGCCGCGACCGCCGTCCCGCTGCCGCGTGCCCTTACTCGCGTGCCTAGGAAGCACTTCCCCGGTTGGCACCTCCCTCGACCACCTCTGGCCTTGCCTTAGACACCGAGCCAAGCCCCATCCTCGCCCTTACCAATCGGCTATAAAAGCGGATGACGACTACCATGGACGCCGTTCGCCTTTTTCCAAAATTTGTGATGCACGCACCTTCTCTCTCCAATTTCTTGCATTCGCCACTGCTCAAGGTCCCTAGCTAGCCCTCGGAACAGATCCCAACAAGAGCTGTCCACCGGAGTGCTCGCCCGAGCCATTTTTCCCCGTCGTCGACCACCGAGCTCGCCGAACCGAGCTTCGCCATGGTCGTACTGCCTTTGGTTCCTTTCTCCGTGACCTTGACGTCGTTTTGGGTCCACGTTGATGCCTTAGACTCACCTGCGAAACAGGTTAGCCGGAGGACCTTCGCCGCAACGGGAACGCCGTGGTCGCCATCGTCGTGAACTGGAGATCCACCTTGCACGTGGCCAGCCCCCTCCATGGCTTCTCCAAGCCAACAAACCTCCTTAGAAACACCACTGTGAGTCCCTGTTCGTCCTCACCCTTTGGCTTTACCCCGAGTAGTCGCGTTCATGGCGGAACGAGCTCGCCACCGTGTGCGGCCATGCCCAGCCGCCGCGGCACACCGCTATGTCCCGCTGCAAGTAGCTGCTTCCCTTGGCCACGCGACCGCCTCTAGGTGCCTCTGCGCACCAGCGCTCATGCGCCGGAGCCTTCCCGGCCGGAATCGGCCACCGGCCGAGCAGCCCCTGCCTGTGCCCTGCTCGTGCTCTCCTAAGGACTTGTAAAAACGAGAATTTGAATAAATAAAGGGTTCCAATTGCAAATCTTGTCACTCATTTGAATAGTGCGCTCTGTTGGTTCACAAATAGGAAATAAAACGAGGATTCTTTAGCAAAATAGCCGGCGCCTATGCTGGATCCCACCATGGACCTCATTGCTGGGCCACAGGCCGAAGTCGGCCCATGCGCCTCCTTTTCTTTTTCTGCATTTTGTCATTTTCATAAATCGGCTGAAACTTGTAAAATTCATAATAAATGAAATATAAATCGTAAAAATTCCAAACCAAGTTTGGTAAGCTCTACACAACTAGTACTACACATTGAACACATAACATCATATGCTCTAGTACAAAATATTTGCCATAATTATAGATCTAAGCTTTCTTAGAACTTAATATGTTTAAATTATAGAGAATGTTTCCGTGCTCAGAAAATTATGAAATTTTTATGGTTGCTTACCCATACTGAGTATGACTTGTAGGAAACATTTCATGACCATTAGATGTTGTATGATGGAGTTATAGTTTATCATGTGTTAATGTGTGTTAATTGCCTTATAAATAGTTAAAGGAAATTAAAGGAAAGTAAAAAAAAAGTGTGACCTAGCTGTAGTAGTATTGTTGTAGTAACCAATGAACACTTAATATCACTATAGTGTTACACAAAATGTTGAAAGGTAGAATTATTATGTGTCACATGTTAATTACTAACTAAATATTAAATTAAGTAAAAGCAATTAATATGCTTATGTGTGCATAATCATGGTAGCTTAATCATCCTCATGAACACTAGGATTTTAAGTATATTATATAATATATTGATATATTTGCTAGTAATAGTGAAGTTAGTATAGCAAATACCAACTTGAAGTCTCTTCCAAATTACTAAACATACTAGTATATGTTAGTATAGATTTCTTGTTCTTGTGATGACATCCACGTAATAATAGCCTTAAGCACTAGAATGGTGTAACTTCATACTACTTGTTAAACTAGTAAACTCAAATTACCTTAAGTCATTCACATCATGATGTAACTATAAGACAAGGTGATGATAACTACGTCACATAGTAAATTGAAGTAAACTTGAACCTAATGTACTTTAACTATTTAATTCATCCTACTCTATACACTTAGAACCAATTCATCGTAAATCCCTTGAAAAAGATGAGAGTTGGGTTTTAGTATGATTCATATCCTCGTTAGCCTTGATGACATAGTACATCCTTTTCATTTTTTTAAAACATCCTTATTTATGCATCTATCATTTTGTGCATGCATTTGCATCACTGCATATCATTTAGGTACGATGATGGATCGACGGATCAATTGAAGGATGATTGGAAATCTGAAGATTGTGTATGGTATTCTATCTAGAAGATGGTGTAATGGAGGCTCAATCTTGAAGATGATGTATATACTAACTTTTTATTATACAAGTTATCCTAAGGCAAGCCCCGGTGCATAACCTATGTTTTAATCACTTTTCTGTTTAATGTGCATTAAGTGTAGGAGTTGATTGAAACCTACTTGCATAAAGATCTTGACCTATGAGACATACTAGATAATAGGCTCGTGTAGCCGCTATTGCTTAGAGACTCGGTAGATGTGAGCAACCTGCCGTTGCTCATAATAGGTTCCACACTTCTTACCTGAAAAAATGGAACTTGGAAGGATAATAAATAGATACCGGGTGGGACTTGGTGTTGAGAGGTAGCAGGGCTTGGCCTAGTTACTTGGTTAGTCCCGCCTGTGTTGATTGAGGACCGTTTGATGTTAGCTTGTTTGGTGAAGTTTGAAAGTACCAACACATAGCAAGGTCCCGTGCATGGATGACCGTGAAACCTATCTCTTGTAGTAAGGGAACCCATGGGGTTTGTCAGCCGTTGCGCTAGTCCCTTGGGAGTAGTCGGGAGGTGGGGGCCATGGCTATAACCATGCGTTTGAGCTTGCATTATGCATGGCCGGTGGGTTAGGTCCCCAGGGCAGACTGGGTCGGTACTGGACCTTGGTATAAGGGTAGGGAACGATAGCCCTATGCGGACCTGAAAGTGCAATCAAGCCTTATTTGTAGATTTTGGTGATAATAACCTCGCAATTAGAGAACTAATGAGATTTATCGAGATGACAAGCAGGGAATTTATATTCAAGGATGTACACGAAACGGAGGAGCCCCCAACTACAAATATAGATGGCTTCAAACTCAAAGGAGGTTTAAATTCTTTTATATATTGAATTTGAGTATAGGAAAAGACGTACTATAAAGGGGGGCACAATGCTTAAGCTAATATGTGCTACCAAGTGCTCAAACAACCACATGCATCCTTAGATTCATAGCCTAGACAGTTTACACTTCACTATTATCCTTACTGTCTCGTGGGGTGCGAGCTCCGACTCACCTGACCCCTTGGGTGCGAGCTCGACTCACCCGACCCCTTGGGTGCGGGCTCCGGTTTGCCTGACCCTTTGGTCGCGGGCTCCGTCTCGCCCGACCCCAAGGTCGCGGGCTCTGGTTCGCTCGACCCCTAGGCCGCGAGCTCTGTCTCGCCTGACCCTAAGGTGGCAAGCTCCGATTCACCTGACCCTTTGGTCGTGGGCTCCATCTCTCCCGACCCCAAGGTGGCGGGCTCTAGTTCGCCCGACCCTTTGGTCACGGGCTCTGTCTTCATCCGACCCCAAGGTCATGGGCTCGGCTCGCTCGACCCTTTGGTCACGGGTTTTGTCTCACCGACCCTTTGGTCGTGAGCTCCGGCTCGCCCGACCCTTTGGTGGTGGCCTCGTCTCGCCCGATCTTAAGGATGCACCTGCTCACTCGACCTCTTGGGTGAAATGTCCATTAGGGGCTGGGGGTATATATACCTTTTTCTTTTTCTCCCAATGGCCATCTACGATTTAAGTGACCATTGGGGCCTGGGGGTATATACCTTTCCCTTTCTTTCCCAATGGTAGATATAGAAAAATGAACTAACCTACTCCCCTCTTCCTCACTTTAGCACACTCAAAATAGAGCAGGAGCTCTCTCTCTCACTCCATTGTTGACCTTAAGCCCCTAAGCAAATCCATTGATTTCCCCATCAATCCTTGAGGGATAAGGGTCCAAAACTTGATAAGAGAGCATCTCCATTGATTCCTAAACTCTAAAGAGCACTTGGTTCATGTCTTAGCCGACGGTTGTGTTTGTTACTCTTGGAGCTTGGCTCCTAGCTAGCTAGAGCATCACCCGTGGAGCTTGCCAACTTGTGTGGGAGCCCTAGGAGGTTTGTAACCACCGCTTGCAGTGAGTAAAATCACCCCTCATCTCAAGAGTTCACTCTCTTGACTTGAGAATGAGGTAGGGTTGCAAATCCCTAAGCCTTAGTGGTATACCTCAACAACGTGGACATAGGCAAGCCTTGGTGGCGAGCTGAATCACGGGATAAATCATTGTGTCATCTTGTGCTTGTGTTGCTTCAATTGTGTTCTTGTTGTTGTTGAGGTGATTTCTAGAATTGAGGCCGATCTACTTATGTGTGGTGTTCCCACCACTTTCAGCTATCAATCTGTGATCTACCACCCTATAGAAAGCTAAGAAATTTACCCTGTCTAAATTTCGTTGGGTAGATTTTGAACTGTGAACTAATCTCTCTCTGCAGGTGCGGTAATGTTGCACTCACAGAGCGGTAGTGCCATGGGTGAATTTGATTTTGGTTTAAGTTGAATTTTTATAGGCCTATTCACCCCCCTAGGCATATCAGAGATCCTACAGGACCCTTGCTAGGTTCGTACGGGCATGTGTTTGGGTTTGCCCAACTGGATGTCAATCGATTGCAATCGTCGCTCCTCAGATATGGATACCACTTTTTCACTGACTATCATCGTAGTTAATGCAACTTGAACATGGATGATGATGGAGAAAAAGATGAACAAGGATATTATTCTGATTGCTTACCACATGCTTGAAAGTAGTTTTAGGTGCAAATTTAGAATGGTTAAGTAATGAACCTACACTTGACTGCTACAATTTGAATATAAGGACTTAACTCTAGTAAGCTTTGGCAAAAGATAAAAGAACCAGCAAACCAAAAGCCCCTTGCATATCCTTTGAGAGTTGGGAAACTACTCCCACCTTTGTCGGGTAAGTCTTGTTGAGTACACTTCAGTACTCAGGGTTTTATTCCCCCTGTCGTAGGTAATAGGTGGAAGCCGAAGCTAACTTTGTGTGTGGATACCTCCTGGTGGCTCAGTGAGGACATCCTTTTTTGCTGCGATCATAGAAGTTTTATACGTTTATTTTCTACACTAGATATTAGGTTGAAAACTGTTTACTTTTGTTGCTTTTATAAAAATGTACTTATCTTCTGCTGCTTTATTGAAACTTGTTTTGTAATAATAACTCCGATATTGTAATTATATAATCATGTAACAAAAGAAATGGTTTTGATGTTTTGAAGTTTTGTCTACTCATTTGTGTTCCTAGTGAAAACATGGATTGTTTTGAGGTCTCCCATGGAGTGGTCTCGACAGACTATCGGGTTTGACTTGGTCTCTTGGGCACTTAGTGTTAAATGGCTAACAAGTGCGCTTGGGATTAGGTTAAACTAGGCGGTTCTGCCACATTCTCCGTCTTGTTCCGCAACTTGAGATGCTTCTCCTCTAGTAGGATGTCCGAGGCGGCGTTCTGACAGCGAGGGTTGGAATGTCGATTTGCATGTCGGCGCTCGCCCTAGAAGAAGAGCTTCTTGTAGAATGGGACGATCCTACGTGCTTGAGCTTGCCAAAAAACTTGCTCATCTTCCTGCAAAAAATCAACAAACAATAAAACTCATGGAACGTGTTAGAAAATAAAATGGCAGCGGTTAGCCATCCAAAAGTCAATCGTCCGAGGGTTAGTCGTTCTTGTTTGCCTAATGAATTTTCTAATTAGAATTTTGATAGCACTTCTACCCTCAAGCTTTTTAACTTTTCTTCCTAATTTTGGTAGCATTTTTATGCTTAATCTTTCTCACTTTTCCTAATTCCAACAATACTTCTAAGTGGATTTACAAACTACAAAATTGGAATTTGAAATTTCGAATTTGGGATGTTGGATTGTGAATGTGGTTGAGGCCGAGAGCAAGTAGGAGGGGTGCCATTTATAGGCGGCGGTGGATTAGGCCGGCTGGCCAAGTGGTGGGGCCGACCAACCCCCTTGGGCCCACTTGGGTTGGCTCTCCACCAGATGAAAGTTTGCTTCTTGCTTAAGCAAAATATCTGCTCTTTCGGTGGAGATACGACCAAAATCAATTGTGGAGAGATGATGGAGGTGATATGTGGTCATTGAGTGGGTTCCAAGTGTCTCCTGTGGGTCCTCGGTTGCCTGTATTTCTACCGTATACACATGTATATATATATATGGATGGTTTTTAAATTTTTACGCCTCCATAGTAAAAAATCCTTTACATACCATAAAAATTATTTACATGGGGCTTGAATATAATGCAATGGAGAAAAGATTTTTACTTTATTTTTCCAAATGCAGTGCAGTTGTAGAAAATAAATATGCTAAGGTAAAAGTAAATTTATGCCAAGTATGGATAACTACCGATTTTTACCTCTCGGCGAGGGTTCAAAATTTTAAGTCCACCGAACCAGACTTCTCCAGTTGTATTCATTCTCTGAGTGCATCAGCCAGTCCTAGAGATGGAGACCTTGATGGTTGTTCTAGCTTTTCTTGCCACTCCAATTTAGAGCATTGTTCCGGTCTTGGCTTGAAGGCGAATTGCTCTTTCTTCCCATTAATATGGAATTTGATTTCTCCAGCTCCAACATTAATGTGTACATTTGTAGTGCTCAGGAATGCCCTCCCAAGTATGAGGGGTGTCTTCATCTCTTCCTACATATCAAGTACTACAAAATCCACTAGAACAAAGAAATTTCTTATTTTTACCGAAATATTCTCGGCGATTCCTGAAGGGTAGCGGACCGATTGGTCAGCTAGTTGTAGGCACATCGATGTTGGCGTGAGTGTTGAATAGTTAAGCTTGTCAAAAACCTTCTTGGGCATGACACTTACGCTTGCCCCAAGATCACATAGTGCATTTTCAAAGTTTTGGTTTTCGATCGAACAATCAATAGTGGGACATCCTGGATCCTTTTTCTTCACTGGTGATGTGTTTAGGATGGCCGCGCTACACTCCTCCGTTAACTTGATTACTTCAGTGGTGGGCAGTGGTCTTTTGTTGTTCAGATTGTCTCTGAGGTACTTCGCATAGGTGGGTACATGTATGGCATCTAGCAGAGGGATATTGATATATAACTTGTGAATTACCTCTATGAACTTACCAAACCGCTCATCCATTTTAGCCTTTCGATTTCTACGTGGAAATGGTAGGAGGGTGGTGTCATGAAAATCTTGTTTCATTTCCTGTTCTTGTGGCTCAACTTCTTCAACTTCATTATTCTTCTCTTCTAGTACTGCTGCAGGTGTCTTACCTGTCCTTGTTGGATATGGCGGATCTTGAGTAGACTTGCCACCTCTTGTGGTTATGGCGTTGACATTTTCAAGGTTAGTGGCAAAAGGCAGAGCAGTGGCCAGCTAAGCTATTTGTGATTCTATCTTTTTATTATAGCTGATTTGGTCTTTTATAGCAGAAGAAAAACTATCCATTTTAGTATTTATGTTTTCTAGGACCTTATCATTAGAAGCAAGCTTTTTAGAAATATTCTCATTAATCTTAGCTTGTTCTAAAATTAAATCTCTCAAGGATGGTTGTTTAGGATTAGAAGAATTATAGTAATTACTTAGGTACTTACCTTGGTAATTTGACTATTGTTGTTGTTGTTGTCTCCATCCTTGTCTTTGTTGTTGTGGAGCAGAATTGTTAATGACAATGTTTGCATGCTCTTGATATTTGGGGAAATTCACCCCCAAATATTCTCCACATATGTTTTGGAATTGTAAGCATCTTGAATGGCTTGATGATCTCTCTTGTAATTGGCTTGCTGTTCAAACCAATTCAATAGTATGTCCATCTTGGTTGACAATGCACACACCTCTTCAGGTATTTCTTCGCTCTTATTGCATGCTTGAATATTGCACTGAGATCAGCCTTAGTTAGAGGTTTTTTTTCATGAGGGTTTTAGCTTTCCAAGGGTGAGTGACATAAATGCTCCTCCAGCAGTAGCATCTAGTTGTTCATGAGCTTTCTGAATTAATCCATGGTAGAAACTTTGCAAGAGCAACCAATCTTCCATCCCATGATGAGAACAATCTAAAATGTATTCTTGAAAACATTCCCATGCTTCTATAATGGTTTCTTCTTTCTGCTGTTGGAAGTTAGAAATCGTTCCTCTTAAGGCATTGGTCTTGCCTATAGGGAAGAACTTTGCTAGGAAAGTCTTCGAACACTTTGCCCATGTGTTGATGTTATCCTTGTTGGTGTAGAACCACTGCTTCACCCTTCCCACTAGCGAGAATGGAAACAGGCAGAGTAGTATGATATCTTGAGCAACGTCCTTGCTGACAATTGTGCTGTTAATCTCCAGGAAATTCTAGAGATGAGCGCTAGCATCTTCATGTGCCTTTCCACTGAATGGGCTAGCTTGCACCATGTTGATGAGGCTTGGCTTGAGCTCAAACTCAAGGTTATTGGTTTTGAGTGTTGGACTGGTACGAATGTTCTCGATGCTTGGAGTAGAGAACTCACGTAGAGTCTTTTCAACCATAGCTTCAGAAACTGGTGTTGAGCTTCCTCTTGATTGATTTGATTCTGATTGATGGAGATTGTTGGTGAATCACAACCAATCCTACAATACCCTATATAAGATATGAATAAAGACAAGCAAGGGTAAGCCTACTAAAGCAGAGGTGCTTAGTTATGATTTCATCAATAAGTATTTATTTGATCAATTCTCTTAGCCATGTGCCCCTCCCCGGCAACGGTGCTAGAAGTGCTTGTTGGCATTTCTTAGCATCACTCTTTACCAAGTTGTCATCCCTAGCAATGATGCCAGAAATGCATTGTTGGTAATTATTAAGAACAATTGTAAATTTGGAATAAAATATATATGTTGAAGTAATCCGCAAGCGCACAGATAATATACCATTATAGCATTTCACCCGGGAGTATGCTAGGCATCGTTATTTATATTTTTCCACAGGGAGGAGCGGTTGGGTGGCTAGAGAGATTGACAAATATACGTACTTATGATAAGATCATCTACTATCATGCTTCAATAGGGGTAAGCCAAATGATAAATAAAATGATAAGTGTAAGGTATTGATAATAATCCAAAGATAGAAATAGATACTCATAAATCTAGTATGGCTAGGTAGGAGATTAATTAAGAGAAAAGATTCCTAAGTCATTTCTTATTTACTAAGTCTTTTGTACACTCTAGTATATACACTTTCATCTATAGCATAACCAACTCTGTATCTATGCATAAGGAACATTACTAAGGAATATCAAGAACAGAGCTTGGTTTTCTTCGCAACCGGGTTCTACTTGTTCTACAATTGGGGAGTGGACTACAAAGGACTCAATGAGAGTGTCACACTCATGATCTACCACATGGCCTGGAGTGTATCCGTAGGTAAACAATATTTAAGCACCACACTTACTAATGTCAACCACTTAACTTACTCGAGTACTGAGCTAAGCGCTTTGCGAACATATGCATAAATTCATTATCAATCATGGCTATATCAAGTATACTACCAAAGCAAACTAGGAACATAATAAATAGAAACATAATATTGAAGTAGCATAAAGTCAAAATATAAAGGGATACAATGGCTTTACTAGCCTCCAGACGGCAAATCCGGAATCCTGAGCAATAGCCCAACTCTACTTAAATCTTGCTAGCTAGCCTATACTAGAACTTGAAGAATTGGAGCTCTATTCTCTTCTCTCTGGAAACCCTAATTTCTAATCTGATCTTGTAATGATGGAATGCCTTAGGGAGAGGGTAGGGGCTGGTATATATAGGCCAGATCATCAATTCTGGTCCCTCAGATCAAACCGACTTGAAAGAACGACGTAGATGCAATCTAGGAGGTGGTGGAGAACCGACGTACGAAGCTAGGGCTGACATGTGGGGCTAGGGGCTGGCCAGCCTACAGGTGGGGCCAGCCAGCCCCACCTGTCATCCTCCTACAATCTGCTTTAGGGGGATGGCTTCTGGTGATCTTTGGAACCTTCTAGTGCTATTCTCGTCGCGGATAATTGCAATTTAATTTGACAATTTGATCCTCCTTGATAGTTTTCTGGATATACCCTGCTGAAAACACAGATTCACCAAAGATTGTGGAAATTGTTAGTTTAAACCCCTAAGTCTATGTTGGTGATCATTTTCATGCCCTTTTCAAAAGTTATGTTGATGGTTTTGGATGGATGATAACTACCGTCAACCGCAACCATCATCAAACAGGCTCAAGTCTTAGCTGATTAAGCTAAGTAATGCCTAGACACAAAGGCCGCTGCACCTTCTAAGTCGGCCAGGTCACAATTGTGTAATCGGAATGCTCACCCTAAGAGATCTAATTGGCCAGTGGACAATCGGTACAACGGGCCACCTGGTGGTCGGGACCTCAGACCCGAGCTAGATGCGAATCGGAGGAATCGAGATGCCCAAACAATGCTCAACACCAATCGAGCTCAACATTATGGCACCAATCCCCGAGTCTCAATCACCGACTATTGCGCATTCGCTCCAAACCTTCGGAGGGTTGTCTGGCCCCCGAAGTTTAAGCCGAGACCGATTGAGAAGTATGACAACACCACCAACCCTAGAGAGTGGATTCAGATCTACTCCATGGTTATTAAGGCAGTGTATGGTGATGATTATGTCAAAGCCAATCACCTCCGACTATCCTATAGGGCTCAACCCAAATTTGGTTGATGAATCTACCCGAAGGCACCATTCAATCCTGGGCTCATCTTTGCCAGATGTTTGAGGCCAACTTCCATGCCATGTACACCCATCTTGGTCAGAAGGATGATCTGTTTGCATGCGTCTAGAAACCCGGTGGATCTCTTTGGGATTTTATTCATCGGTTTAGTGATATCCACAACACAATCCCTGACATGATTGAATACCGGGTGATCGTAGCCTTCAAGCAGGGCTGCAAGGATGAGGAGGCCACCGAGAAGTTAGCCACTAAAAAACCCAAGATGGTGGATGAGCTCTATAAGATCATCGAGGCAACCACCAAGGTAGCCGATGCCCGAGCCCGAGTGCACGGACAACTCCACGCCTCCCGATCAGTGGAGAAGAAGGGTAAGGACAAGAAGCACAAGAACGGAGACGCCGAAGTCCTCGCCGCCAAAAAGGGAAAAGCTCCGCCCTGACGCCAAGGTAAATCTGATGACCTTCCTATTTACTGCCCCGTACATAGATCCACCAAGCACTCCTTCATGGAGCGCTCAATGTATAAGAAGCAGAAATAGGAAAAAGAGCAGCAGCGCAGGGCCGAAGCACCCATACGTCAGCAAAGGCAAAATCAAAACGTTCACGTGGCAGAAGAGGAAGAAGAAATCATCCTACCCGAGAACTAGATACTCACCATCTATGGTGGTACAACCACCCTGGCTTCCAAGACCAAGCTAAAATAGGTCCAGTGGCAGGTAAGTAGTACCCAGCCATCGGAAAGGAGGCTCAAGTGGTCAGAAGTCCCAATCTTATTCGACATTAGGGATCATCCCCTGAATCTTTTGATGGTCCACTGCTCCCATTGGTGATCAATCCATATATGAAAAATTACAAGGTCGGGCGAACCTTAATCGGCAGTGGCAATGCACTCAATTTGCTCTTCGAAAACACCTACGACAACCTCGCGTTGCCTAGGAAGGCTCTAATCCCAGTTAAGGAACCCTTCTACGGGATAATGCCAGGCATGTCAGCTTACCCCCTTGGAAGAATCGACCTACAGGTTACACTTCAAGAAGGTGAGAACCTAAGGTCAGAATTCCTCACTTTCAATGTAGCGGATTTTGAGTCTACATACAATTGCATTTGGGGATGACCATTCCTGAAGAAATTCATGGCCGTCGCCCACTTTGCTTACTCGGTGCTCAAAGTACCCGGGCCTCATGGCCCCATCACTATATACAGGCGACCGAAAGGGTGCTGTCGCTTGCGACATGAAAACTCTTGACTTAATCAAGCAGTTTAAGCAAGTTCCAGCAGACCTGGCCGAGCCACCATCAAAGCAATAGAAAGCAACGAACCCGGCCATCATGACAACGGCAGCAGCAACTCTACCTGTGCCTGTCGTGACAATGCCACTTCTTGAGGCCACAACCAAACAGCAGTTCCCAGAGAGCTCTAAAGCAGAGAGTTGCTCAAACTCCCTTAGGTGGTGGTGGGGTTTTGATAATCCAACCCCAAGAAGACTTGTTCTTGAACCATGGCTATAAAGCTAGGGCGGAGCTCGTAACTAGAAGCTATGATTGGCTTCGAGGATTGTGGTGGTTTAACGAACTCACCCTTGGGAGCAGAAAGGTTTTGAATGGTAGGTTGCTCCATTGGAAAAGAGTAAAAAGAAAAGAAAGGTAAAAATAAAGGATACAAGGGCAAACTAGGTTTGGAGACTAAAACTACAACCGCTCCCCGGTAACGACGCCAGAAATGCTTGTTGGTGCTTCTTAGCATAAGCAGAAAAGTTCGCAAGCGCACGGAAGTACCGTTGTAGCACTTCACCCGGTGGTATTCAGGGTATCGTATTTCCACGAGGAACGGGAAGTGTAAGTGGTTTCTTGGCTAGTTTACCTAACAAGAACTGGAAGAAGGGTAACTTGGGTAGTGAGGTTCTTCTAAGGGTAGAAACCTTAAGTGAAGATAACTTTGCTACTATAGACTTACTTCGGGCACCGGATTGCAACTGGTCTGCCAGTCGATGCCGGTCTATAGCTCTACGCTATATCCGAACGTGAGGGATTATAAAGGACGGACAGGGCTGTCACCACCTTCCACCTTAAACTATTGATTATCTTCTCCTTGTCAATTGTAGGGTCAAATTGACTGGTACGTCTCCGGCCTCGAAGCCGACCGGTCCTATGTTTGAAGCCAAGCGGATCTTCATCTTTGCTCCATCAAGCAGATTCTTCCGGCTTACTGCGGGTTGATCACATTGCCACATTTTTTATGTCAACACGTTTTTTGGCATGTTCCAGTGGGACCACAATCGTCTGATCGGAAGTCAACCAGATTAATCATTAAATATTTGAGCTGAATCTTCAAGACTATTCTGGGAACATCTTCTATATCGCTGAGATTTGCCACTGCACGAAGCCTGCAAGCCAATTCTTCTGTACGTGTCATCTACGTGAGGCTGGTTGTGGCATATGGCAACACGTTGACATCCTGGGTGATAAGCTCAAGAAGATTAAAAGCTGCTGCTCCTGCACTCCACTGCTCAAGCGATTATTGTCCTATTTGGCTAAGCGTGCACAAAGATGGCCAGATAGATAATCATGAAGCATCCTATGGAAGATTACTGAAGTGCTACCGTTCTCATCATGCTGCATTAAGTCATAGATCTATTGAGTATGATTATATGGCATCGGCTAAACATCGGTGAAGTATTGAGAAGTGTTCGGAGCATATTTAAATAGCATTGATATGGTGGCCGATCAGCAAAAAATTTGATGGCTTATTTACGGATATTCTATTAGCTTTCAAATCGGAGTGAGAATGCACAGACATCAAGCTGATAGAATCTCAAGATAATTGGTCAGACCATATAAGTTGATGAAGTATGTAGCCGATCAGCAAGGACATAAAGCCGATGGTTTACGGAATAGCAAAGGAAAAGATAATCGAGCTCTTGTTGATATGTCCAAGCATACTAATTCAGATACTATAGTAGCTGAACTTGGCTTGAGTTCGGCTCGAGGGCAACTTGCTGACATGGAATTTACAAGAGAACTATTCACAATGATTAAGCATGGTTCGGTCAGGGCAAGAAATAAAATCAGCACAAGATAACTGGAGCCGGAACTATGTGATTCATATGGGTAATTTGCCCTGGATTTATTCATCGTCGACGAAATATGATCGGCAGTCCCACGGGGTGTCCGTGGTGGTAGATTATCGGTAGGATGCGTGTAATCAGGAATCAGATGGTTACAGAGACACAAGACATAAGATTTATACAGGTTTAGGCCGCCAGTGTGGCGTAAAACCCTACGTCCTGTGCTATGTTATTTGTATTGATCTGAGGTGAGATCTGTATGATCTATCTGATCAGTCCTCTAGGGGACCCCTGCCCCTCCTTATATATTGCGAAGGGACAAGGTTACAAGTAAAGTATCTAATTTGGTACAATTACAATATAGCGTCGTACTCCGCACATCTTCATCTTGCGGGCTGGGCCACTTCCGGTGGTGTGGCCCATGTATACCCATGAGGGTATAGGGGGTCTATTCCCCCACAGCTAGTCCCCGAGCGCCTTGTATCCTTCGAGTAGCGTCGTCTTGAGCTTGCCAGAAGGATGTAAGGGGCTCAAGATAAAATTTAAAAAATATTTCTCTCGAAGTGTGCCCACTTTGACTCTGAGTCAAAAAGAGACATCATCGTCCTTGTAGAATCGGAGGTGTTTGAACCATCAGAGCGAGCACATTCACCGTAAGGTGAAGTGTGCCCACTTAGTCCCCGAGCCTGGTAGTAGGTGACGTAGGCACGTTGTGCTAGGGTCTAAAAAGAATTCCCGGTTAAGTTGAGAATCCAATCGTCGTACAGCGATACAAGATGCACCGACAGGTGCATCGTACCGATGTAGTCCCCGAGCTTGCTGGAAGGCGAGGTATGAGCCTTGTAGCAAGGTCTAAACGAGAAAGAATATCCCAACTGTATGCGAGTCGCCAGTCGCATGTAGTTGAGACGCAAAGTCCCCGAGCTATGGTCGGAGAGTGGTCGAGGCAGTCCCCGAACACAGGTCGAGGGGCGAGCAGCAGAGTCCACGAGCTGTGGTCGGAGAGTTGTCGAGGCAGTCCCTGAGCACAGGTTGAGGGGCGAGCGGTGAAGTCCCCGAGCTGTGGTCGGAGAGTGGTCGAGACAGTCCCCGATCACAGGTCGAGGGGCGAGCGACGAAATCCCCGAGCGTAGCTCGAGATCCCTGCAATATAAATATATAGAACAGTAGTATATAATGTACAAAATAATAATTTATGGAGAAAAATCAACAGTGAAGAAATAGCGTATGACGCCCAGCAGTCATTTGCAAATGAGCATGATGTGATAAAGCAGTTGGTGCTTTGTAAACATCAGTGTTAAAGTGAAGTTTATGTTTATACTTAATATAAACTGGAGCGCCCGACCGATTAGTGTGTAGTGAGTCTGAGTCCAGCCCTAGCTAGCTACCCGTTAACCATAACGCGGAGCGTGGGCCCGTGCATGCGTGTAGGAAGAACAAAGCGTCGCTAAAGGAGCGCCACCACCCATAAGGGCGCAGCGGGTAGACGCGTGAGCTGCGGGAGCGCACGTGGTTGAGGAGGAGAGAGAGCGTGGCCATTTTACGGAGACATCGAGCGTCAACATGGTGGTCGAGATTTCCATATTGGATAAGTATAGCGTGTATGTTATCTTTAAGATGGTATACATGGACAAGCGTTATTTGAAGAATAATCATGACGAGGAGGCGTTGTGGAGAAACGTCGTAATGAAAATTGTGTTAAATATAAATATTAGAAGTGTACTTATCTTTGGATAGAAATCTAGTCGGTGGCGATGAAGTTTGTCGGTCCTCGAAGCTTTCCGACTTGTCGTCCACGACGATGGTCGCGGTTGTCGTAGCGCCGTTCTTCGCGGCGATCATCATTGCGACGTGGTCTGGTGGTCGATGTGGTCGGAGCTCGGCAGAGCCGCTCGGGACGTGGTCGACGTGGTCGGAGGTCGGTGGAGCTGCTCGGGACGTGGTCGACCTGGTCGTGGTCGACGTGGTCGGTCGGGACGTGATCAACGTGGTCCGTGGTCGAAGTGGTCGGAGCTCGGCAGAGCCGCTCGGGACGTGGTTGACGTGGTTCGTGGTCGACGTGAGCTCGGGGGAGCCGCTCGGGACGTGGTTGACGTGGCCCGTGGTCGACGTGGCTCGACGCGGCTCGCTCAGCGGCTGGCTTGGCTTGATGGGGCTCGACGCGGCTCCCTCAGCGGCTCACTTGGCTCGACATGGCTCACTAGATGGCTCGGCGTGGCTCGCCTCTGGCTGAGACCGCTCGCTGTTGGAGTCGTCGTATTTGGCTCCATGATGATGGATACGTGCAAGTAGACCTCACGTGTAGTTGCTTTGCTTCCTTCCGTGCAGATGTATATACGTATATACATGCTACGTATCTTGTTAGCTTTGCATGGCTTGGGTAGATCACGCGTCCTTGCTGCATGCAAAGCCGGAATTAACTAGAGCTTTTCAGATCTTGCATGCTGTCGATGGTTGACTCCGATCCGGTGCATGGCTGTGATGCCTGGGCCCATCACGCGGCCAGAGCATGACTCTGTAGATTGAACCCACGTCGGGCCTCCTTGATTGGTCAATGATAAGTGTCGTCGGTGCAGATCCATGATCGATCGTGGTCGGGTGCGACATGCGCACTTGTCGAGTCGATCTGCTCACACCCGCGAGATGCGTTGCGGCGTCAGGTCCTTGTTGTAGGTCGTCGTGGTTGCCGAAGGACGCCGCCGCGATCAGTCGAGTTGTTATTGACATGTTGCCGAAGGAAGCGGGCTGGAATCAGGATCAAGTTGGCATATAGAAGATATATGTGTATATACGTGGCTGGCAGATTGGTTGCATATACGTTATCGACGAATTGGTTCCATATACATGTCAATAGTCTCTCCTGAAATAGAATCGGCTGTGGACATTGACTCCATGAGACTCAAGGATCTGATGCTCCAGTTGCATCGGCAGTTTCGCATGGCATGTCTACTCCTCGAGCTGATATACTAAGCGACCAAGGGTCAAAAGTCCAAGTGCTTCATCTACTGCATGTGCACGTTTGGAACGTGTTAGTCAAAAATAAGGAAGGACTACACATGTATGGAAGGCGGCGTTGGAAAGCAAGATAACTCCCAACATATCAGTTCATGACACCGCCTACAGTGCCCAGGTCAAGGAAGGATGAGGAGTCAGGAGCAGTTGACTCGCGTATACTATCAGAAGAAGAATTCAGAAAGGTCAAGTGGGCTGATAAAGTCGAGCAAACTGAAAATAGCTGATAAGCTGAGGAGATATTTTTTCCAATTGCATTACTCTACCATCGGCTGAATAATTTTAAGTAGCAGATGTCAGAATCCCAGGATGCAGCATTTGTCGAGTTGACTCAGAAGCAACTGATTATTTTTAAAGCCAGAAGGGCAGTATGCACCAGTATCTTGTGGAGAGGAATTCGGTCGTGATTCAAAAGAGATGGAAGATCAGAATATTTGGCTTACTACATGGTTCTAAAGGAGGAAAAAAGGGCCGATTCTTACTTTTCTTGGTAATAGGTCTAGCAAATTGTAGCCAAGAATATAAATGGTTCGGCCATGATGTTGTAGCATGCATTAAAATAAAGCTGATGGTTTCAGAAATACGAAGCGATGATGAATTAAATAGCCTTAGTTCTATCATGGGCTGAAGACATTGTCATCTTATCAAGGCATTCCTCTGGTGAACGCTCTGCGCCGATAACCTTATATAAAGTAGAATCGGCTGCCCCTACTCCGACAATGAAATATTGATCGATGGATGGGTTATTTCAATACCAAATAAAGTATCTGATGGACTGAAGTACTGGCCGACAGACCAATGGAGCTATTTTATTGTTTTCTCGAGTGCGAAGTATCGGCCGACAGACCAATGGAGCTATTTCAATGTTTTCTGGAGTTGTTTTATTGTCATCAAGGAAATAGCCGATGGACCAATAGAATAAGTCCTCTATGTGTATCGGCTTATCGGCTACTATTCACATGAAGCGGCTGCAGTACCAGAAGCACGTCTATGGCATGACCGGCGATGGTGTGAGCGACGCGCCAGCAAGGAGGGCATCGGCATTAAACGACACGACAGACGTAGTCCGAAACGCGTCGGACATCGTACATGACAGAACTCTTGGAGCTGTGCTTGTAGCGGTATCCACTGGTACTTAAGACGAAGACTTGATGGCAATAAGCATGGAGCCGGTGCAGATGCCGCAGATGCCAATACCATAGGCCCGGCTCTGGCTGACATGGTCCTGGACATAGACGAAGAAAGTAACAGCGAGGAGTGTGCCAATGCTTATGAAGAAGCAGCTGAAGAAGATGCCCATAGCAGCGCACTCGTCAAATTTTCAAGGCTGAAGACACGACTTGAAGCTGCTGGTGCCGAACACGATGAGGTAGAGGCACACATACATACTGCATATCCATCTGGAGCCCTACGGCCAGTCACATGGCCCATCCGCGTCGGATCCACCCTGCGGCGGCCGTACCTGCCTCACCTCTACGGGCAAAGAGCCATTTGCCTTGTGTGCACGCATGCATAAATCAAGACGACCTCATGCAGCTAGCTACCAGCAATCGTCAATCAAGTTTGCATACAGAGAAGGATACTAGATTAATTGGCATGGAGGACATGCATGCTACATGAAGAGTACAAGGCCGATGTGAAGAAGGATGATAATCAGAATGATATGAAAATTAGCGAGGATAATAGGGCCGCTAATGGAAGACATATGGGAAAAACATCGGCCATTAGTATATTCGTCGACAGTGATTTTTGAAGCCATCAGCACAAACAAGTTTTGAAAGGCTTCACTTTGAAGGCCTAGTGAAGGTGCTGGTAAAGCCGACGGAACATATCTAAAATTGGAAGCTGATCATCAGCTGGACAATCGGCTATTACCTAGGCAAAGATATAAAGGCTGACCGGACCCCTTGCTTGCACTGTAGGAAAGCCGATAGATCAATCGGCTATCCAATGGCCAATAAGTCTATTAAATATCTCCATGCACGCCATGTTCCTGCCTAAGGTGAGATTGAGTTAATTTAACAGAAGGAGCACACGTGGGAAAGTCTTCAGTCATCACGTGAGCAAGGTGTGTTGCTACACGTCATAATAATCGGTCCTATTTTCAGTTCTCTATATAGCAGCACTGTAGAGGCATACGAGGACCCCAAATGCAGCAGCCGATAAGCGCACTAGTGAAAACATCATTATATAAAATTGGTCCCAAGCAGAGGCACTTATCGGCTCATAATGGAGGAGCGTACATACAGATATGAGGTATATGTCCTTCTATACTTAGCACACATATTATTCTTTAGTCTTTATTTTTCCTATCACTTGTGAACAACCTATCATAGGGAAAGCATCTCCACTATAATTGAAAACTTGTCTCTATCAAAATCAAAGGGTTCATAATAGATCTACGTCAAATCCAAAGGCCCAGAAACGATGTTTGATGGAGGCTTCTCACACCCCCTCACCGCACCCCCAGCTCCCTTCCCCCATTACCATGGCTCGCCTCCATCGCACGTCCGTGCCCATAGCCTGCGATACCGCAGACCTTGCCCTCTCTCTCGCTCCGCCGTCACGAGCAACACCGCCGGACGCCGCCGCCTCCATGAACGCCCGCTGCCGACCCGACGCACCGATGCAGGTGTGCCAATGCCTTCCTGCTGTGCAAAACCGAACACCATACCCAAACTAATCACCAGGTGTGCCAATCGCTTCCTGATGTGCGAAACCAAGCACCGAATCCTTAAGATAATTGGCTATTTGTATTCCAGTCTGATCTAATTAGATGTGTGTACATGTATTATGTCTGCGATCCGCCCCGATCCGTGGCTGACAGATCACCGAGAAGGGGAAAGGGCCATCGAGGTTTGCGCACACGCCATCGTCCTCGCCCTACGCTCGCCCACGCCGTCATCCTCGCCCTGCGTTCTCCCACGCCGCCGCATCCTCTCCGTCCGTGCCACGAAGCCGCGCCGCCACCACCCGTACTGAGAAGGAGAAGGTCCACTGACAGAGTCCTCGACGAAAGGACGTGGCCCTGTCCTCATCTTCGTGTCCCCGACGTGACAGACGCTGTGCTTCTCTCCTCGCTGCGACATTGTAGAGGAAGCACCAAAAATATCCAGGTTTGCCCTCACTCCCTTTTTATTCAGGATGTTTTGAAATTCATTGTTAATGAAACATGAGAAGCTAAAGTTAATGATTTTGCTTTTCTGTCTAACTCATGACATGGAGAGAAATAAACAGAGAAAACTAAAATGAATATTATGTGTTCAGACTTCAGAATTACTGATACTATTTCACTCACATTATTTCCATTATATAGAGAAAGGATTCACTCAGAGTCTCAGATAGCTTTAACACATGAACACATTGATACCATTCACCTTTCATGCCATAGAGTTTGATGCCTAAAGGCATACAACTGTTCTGCGTGTTTGAGAAAAAATGTCAGTTCCTCACCAAGAACAAATAGATCATACAAGCACATCCTCTAACCTTACTGGTCGAGGAAAAGATGTTAACTAGATGAGAATTTTCACAAGAAGCATAGCAGGCAATTTCAGTTCTGAGAACTAAATAACCAGTATTCATGCTATAAATAAAAAGAGACTCCATATAAATTTCAAAAGATACATCAAGTTCATTCCTAAGGAAGAACGTATTCACAATTTATCAAGACATGTAGGACTCATGAGATGAAAAATATTCAATAGACTAGGCTTTTAAATAGTGATACAGGATAACCCTAAACAATGGCTGTCATACATACATAATTGTACTGAAATTTCAAGGACCACACATGATGGAATGCGGGAGTAAAGCCGAACATCATGGAGCGTATTCATGCTTTCAAATCAGCATGCTTCATCGAGTCAATGTGCATACCTCAGTTTTCATTTCTTAATGCTCATCTCAAGTGGTAACCCAACTGTCGAACAGCACAGCTCCGTCAGACCCGCAAACGACGGCGGACGACGACGGCGTACGCGGCGACCAGGACACAGAACCAGTGCCGCGAATGCCGCGGCGAGACCTGCCGAGCCTGGCATTCAGATCAGGCGTCGGCAAGAGGCTACAGTCCGTTCGCGAGGGCACTTCTCCAGTCGACAAGGTCACGGTGCCCACGACGAACGCCGCTCACAGCCCAGCAACCGTCGAAGACACCTACATATGGCGAGGACAGCAGCACCGAGGAGCAGCTCGTCACGCCATGGACCGTCTCCATCGCCAGGTGAGCGTGCGTGTGTGCGTACTGGTGCCAGCCAGGTGAACATGCGTGTGTGCGTGCATGGACTGGTGCATGGCACTGTGCTGCTAAAGTTTACTGGCTTCCTTGCGATACTATCAGAAATCTTGCTGTCGCCTATCACATTTGTTGATGGATTGGTCACAAATAATTTGAGAACAATTGATTTCTGGTTTTCTGAGATTTTGTGCTGACATTGACTATCCATTTGTAATAGGTACTCTAAATAAAAATCAAAGGTCCTGCGTCATCACAGACTGCTTGTGATACATTAACTAAATGTCTACGTCAAGAGATACACACGATCCACTAAGCGACATCACCAACATCACAGGTATGATTTTACATTGTATTAATTTGGTATTAATTTGGTACCATAAATCTTAATGCTCTTTTCTAGACATTCGATCAGAGTTTAAAAAGTTTGACTTACAATAACTCTACCAATTGATTTTTACAGAGACCGATGGAGTAATATATAACTTTGGGTTGGCTAATTGATTTCATGTGTTGTGACCATATAGATGAGGCCCGGCGGACTAGGGAACAAAGGAACTTGCAGCAACGAATTCGGCGAGCTGAAATGACCGACGAACAAAGGGAGGAGATGAGGAGGAAACAACGTGAGTACCAACGTCACTACCGAGAACGGAAGAAGGCCGAGTCCCAAAACAATAGCGCTTCTTGTGTTTTGACTGCACCCGGTATAATTTTTCTTTGCTTAGTTTATTATTACTCAGGCTCTTAATATACTCAAACCAACGTTATGAGATGGACCAAAAAAATGCAGGTACTAATCGTTCTCAGATAGACCAAAACTCGCCAATTATACTGGACAAGGAAAATATCCAACCAACCGCACATGGGAATCATAGCCATGGTGGCATTGGCACCTCAACGGCAATAGGCACTGCTCTATCAGTGGCTAGCGGTAAAGATTAGATATGTGTTTATTATGTGAAAGAGTCTCATTATTTAATTTTTGTAATCTCACAAACGTGACCCTGCAGATATTAGTAACCATACGATGGGCGAAAGAAACGCGCAACAACGAAAGAGAAGAGCAGAGATGACCGATGAGCAGAGAGAAGAGAATAAAAGGAGACAACGTGAGTACCAACGTCAATATCGAGCATGGCAGAAGGCTCAATTGCAAAATAACAGCACACCAGCTGCTATCAACCAAATAGTGCCATCGTCCTCGCTGGCAGGTTAGTAATATCCGAGACCATAAGGATTTCATCCACCACTTGATATATCATGAACCTTTGTTTATATTCATATCTCAAGGTGCGAATTTGAGCGCTGGATTAGCGACAATAATGGAAACCAGCGAGTTAGCAGAGCCTATGGATTGGTTACACAGAAATGATAATTATGTTCCAGCGCGTAGAGCCCCACCTACTTCCGGCGAGGCAGGTCTGGTCATCAGCCACAACATTTTTTGCTATTATATATTTTATTTCCTACTTTGCTTATATTACTTAATATTAAAATAAAAATATTAAATATCTACTATGCAGAAAGACAAATACCTGAGCTACGCAACAACCATGTACATGTCCAATCCAATGAAGAAGAATTCGACCGTGAACTATTTGAACCAGCGCATGATGGTTGGGACAGTGATGAAGATGCCATGGACGGTGGCCATGGATTGCACAATGAAAACTTATACGATGATGATGGGGTCATTCACCGACATGCGCAAGGTATTACGACAACATCTATCCCTACTGGTTATAAATGCAGCTTCATTTTACCAAATATTTATATATTAAGTGAAAGTAATTACTACAATGTCCACACAGGTCATGATTATGAGTCATATCGCGTGCCTCCAGAGGGTCCAGCTGCAAACAGTGTGACACATGACGATCCATATGACTACATCTACCAGAACCTGCCAGAACGACATAAATTGAGAAAGGTCCCTGACTGCAGTTACTGTGGTGCGATGAGGTTTCAGGGTGAGACACCCGGGTTTTGTTGTAGAAAAGGAAAAGTACAGATACATATACCAGATGTTCCTGCAGAGCTCAAAAGGTTGTTCACAAGTCAAGTGCACGATGATGCAAAATATTTCAGAAAACATATACGTTATATCAACTCACATTTCGCCTTTGCAAGTCTAGGGGTTACCACTGACGACAGATATAAAAGTCCAGCACGGACCGGTGTTTATACATTTCGAGTGCATGGTATGTTGTACCACCGTCTTGACCACCTGGTGCCAGGTGGCCGCGGTGCTCGGCATTTGCAGCTCTACTTTTATGATATAGAAGATGAGGCCTTATCACATAGAGTCAAAAGGTCCCCTGATCTTGATATCAACATCATTCGGACTATCCTAGCAATCTTTCAAGATAACCCATATGTCATACTTTTAGGAGAAATGGGGATTTTCCAAACTTGGATGAGTACAAGATTGAACTCAATACAAATGTCACGCCTGACCAAAGAAGGTACAATGCCCCAACGGCATCCCAAGTTGCTGCTATTTGGATGGATGGGAACGATCCACAGAGATGTTTTGATAGAAGTGTGGTTGTATATGGAAAGACCGATCGTCGTCCGCAGTATATCCGAGCATGGCATGGTTGTTATGATGCCTTAGCTTATCCTGTATATAACCCACGAGGGGAAATAGGATGGAACAAATTTATGCCGTACAGTGAGGATCCATTCACTCCACCATCTGCAACCATGGCTTCTACTAATAGTGCTAATGGTAGAGCTGAAGGGACTACTGGTGGTAATCATGATATTATTTGCTATAATATTTTTTTGCTATTATACTGGTACTACTGATTCGATACTATAATACTAATTATAACATTATATCTAATGTTTTGTGTATCTTGCAGCTGATAATAACAACGAAAATCATGTGGAAGAAGGCGACAATGATGTGCAAGAAGGTGACGTGCTAGCTGGAGTTGCAGATGCAAAGCACAATCCATAAAAATATGTAACTCGCTGCGAGAATACTACTGCTTCAAGTTGCAAGTTAGGCGGGGACTTTTTAACATTTTATTATTCGGAGGACGTCTTTTCCAGCAGTGGGCTGTGGATATGTATATAAAGATTGAGTCTATGAGGCTAGATTGGTACTCTAATCCTGAGCACCAAAAACTAATACGGGTGGAGCTATACCAGGTAACAACTCATATTATATTGTTTATTTATATAATTGTTTTTCATGAACTTTGCAACCTTGTTACTGCCTTTCGCTAAAAGTAAGTGCTTAAATGTATTTTAGGGACTTGTTGATGTTATCTCTGCTGGAGAGACACAAGGTTCTAAGGTTGGCAAGAGAATTGTCTTTGCCAAGATCATTCCCGAGGATGCGATCGAGACATGCAAAGAAAGATTCCTTAATGCTATGGCTATTGTTCAGCGTTTTGGAAAGCCTGATTACTTCATCACCATGACATGCAATCCCTCTTTGGGAAGAGATAACAAGCAATCTCGAACCGAGGCGGGACCCACAAGATAGGCGAACTGGTTGCAAGAGTGTGAGGCAAAGTTGCGTGATCTGAAGGAGACTCTAATCAAGAGGAAGTATTTTGGTGAAGTTGCAGCAGACGCTCATGTTACCGAAGTTCGTAAAAGGGTCCGCCACATGAGCATTTATTGTCGATCATGAAATCAGGAGTAAGTTGACAACCCCAGATGCATATGATCGAAAGTTATTTGGCAGAGATACAGACAAGGACAAATACCCGAGTTGCATGATCTGGGTTATCACCATATGCTTCATGGCCCATGTGGCGTCCTAAACAAACACTTGTGCATGCATGGTAAATGGAGAGTGTCACTTTCAATACCCTACAACGATTACGTGAGAGGCGACCCAACAAGGAAAGGACTCCTATCCAACCTATTGGAGAAGGGATGACGGGATGACGAGTCGGGATCAGGAGAGCGAGTTAGATAACAGGTGGGTGGTGCCATACAACCCCTGGTCTACTCTTTAGATACAACTGTCACATAAATGTTGAGGCATGCGCAAGCATTAAAGCGATGAAGTATCTATTTAAATACGTATATAAAATGACGACCAAGCATCATTCTCGGTAAATGCAGACCAAAATGATAGGGATGATGGTGTCATCAATGAGATACAACAGTATAGGAATGCTAGGTACATTTCTCCACGGAAGCTGTGTACAGGATCTTCGGATTCCCAATGTTTGGAATTTATCCGTCAGTATTGCAGCTCCAGCTACATTTGCCTAATATGCAGTCTGTGACATACAATGATGACGAAAACCTGGAGGATGTTGTGAGTCGCCCGGCTTCTAATAGGACAACAACGACGGAGTATTTTAGTAAAAACCGTGAAGAAAGGGCAGCAAGGAAAATATTATATAGAATTTTCGAACACTACCGATGGATCGCAGGGAAAAAAGTGTGGCAAGGAAGAAAACAAGCGTCGAAAGACCTGAGATAGGGCGGATTGTCTATGCTAACCCTGCTGAAGGGGAGAGATACTTCCTAAGAGTACTACTAAATCATGTGAGAGGTGCAGCATCATTTGAGGATCTAAGAACAGTGGCTGGTGTAACATACTCTACTTTTAGGGAGGCATGTGAGAAAAGAGGGCTTATTGAGACGAGATAGATCAATTGACGCATTGCTTGTCGAGGCCACCACTTTCCGGATGCCGTGTGCCTTGTGGAGGTTGTTTGCTACAATGCTTGTGTTCGGCGAGGCCACTAACATACGTGAACTATGGGACAAGCATAAGGATGCGTTAAGTGAAGACTTTAGCCGGGACAATAGCAACACGTCGACAGTGGGGCAAATGGTGCTTAGGGACATACGGGATATGCTTCACTCGATGGGCAAAGATATCAGAGAATATGGTCTGCCACCTATTTGCGATATGGGGCCAACCTCCATTGACATGATGAAAGAGGTTAGAGAGGAGCAGAATGTCCCTGTTGACCAAGAACACCTAGATATTTTTGATTCTCTTAACAAGGAGCAGAGAGAAGGGTTTGATGAAATCATGCAGCATGTCTTTGCCAAAAAGAGCCAAGTTTTTTTTGTTGATGGTCCGGGAGGCACAGGAAAGACATTCCTATACAAGGCGCTCCTGGCTAAAGTTCGTTCCAAAGGATTAATAGCCATCGCAACAGCCACCTCTGGTATAGCAGCATCAATATTGCCCGGAGGACGCACTGCACACTCCAGGTTTAAAATTCCAATTAAAATTGGGGACAACACCATGTGCAACTTTACAAAGCAAAGTGGCACTGCAGAATTGCTTCGTAGGGCGTCTTTGATTATTTGGGATGAAGTTGCCATGACCAAGCGTCAGTGCGTCGAGACACTAGATAGGTCCCTACAGGATATCATGGAATGTGCTTTGCCATTTGGAGGAAAGGTCATGGTATTTGGTGGAGACTTTAGACAGGTCCTTCCTGTGGTGCCACGTGGGACAAGAGCACAGATAACTGATGCTACCTTGCAAAGATCCTATTTGTGGGATAAAATAAGAAAGATACAATTGTCACAAAACATGAGAGCACAGTCAGACCCTTGGTTTTCTGAGTACCTGCTACGTATTGGAAACGAAACCGAGGAAACGATTAGAGATGATTATGTTCGACTTCCTGATGACATTGCGATTGGATATACTGACACGGATGTGGCAGTCAATACACTCATTTCCTCGGTGTTCCCATCACTTGGAGAGCATGCGACATGAGCCGCCTATATGAGTGAACGGGCCATTCTATCGACAAAAAATGAGCATGTTGATAGGCTGAACGCAATGATGATTGAAAGGTTTCCAGGTAAGGAAAAAGTTTACCACAGCTTTGACACTGTTGTTGATGATCCTTCGAATCACTTCCCCTATTGATTTTTTGAACTCAATAACTCCAAATGGCCTCCCCCCGCATGAGCTGAAGCTAAAAATCAACTGTCCTGTGATTCTTCTCCGCAATCTTGATCCTAACAATGGGTTGTGCAATGGAACCAGGCTTATGGTTAGAGCATTGCAAGACAATGCAATTGATGCTGAGATCATTGGTGGTCAGCATGTGCGGAAAAGAGTTTTCATACCAAGGCTACCATTGTCTCCCTCAGATGATATTTCTCTTCCTTTCAAGTTCAAGAGAAAACAATTCCCAGTGAGGTTAAGTTTTGCCATGACAATAAATAAATCGCAGGGACAGACCATCCCAAACGTTGGGATCTACCTTCCAGAGCCCGTGTTCTCGCATGGACAACTTTATGTTGGTTTATCAAGGGGGGTGTCAAGATCAACAACAAGAATTCTAGCAAAACCAAAAGAGGAATTAGATCCCACTGGGGAAGAGCACCAAGAATATAGTTTACAAAGATGTCCTAAATTGGTGAATGGCCGGTGTGTATACTCGAGACCATTTTATAAGTCCTCGTAAGAATAAATATCGCTGGTGTATCGCTTGATGCTTTTTTTTTTTTAGCATCGAGTCCTACTTGTCTCTTATACGATATTGATTTCCAAACTTTCAGGTTCATTTGACTCTGAAGAAATGGAAGAGGAAGAGGCCGTTCTGCATGCAGTCCGACAACAGCGGTGAAACTTGCAATCTTAACTTTCTCATAGATGGCTATAGTATGCGCTGCTAAGCTTATTTGGGTGGGGTCGATTAATGCAGTATATAGCTCAGAGGTTCATATGATAATTTATTATCAGCATAACTTGTTTCAGATGGTAGACTGCAAGTTTTTTTGCCCTCGAATAAGACAGATTCAACCATCCAATAATCGACCTCTTCCTCTTCCATCAAATGAATTATTTGAATATATATAAACAATATTGTGCCCTGTTTGGTTCCAGTTTCAGTTAACACAATATGTTCAGTTTCAGTTAACATGACATTGTCCCTTTTTGGTTCCAGATTCAGTTATTAGTTTTGTGAGTACCAACTTGTTGCAGAATTTTATAGCGAAAGCCGCAAGTTCTTCTGTATGGTGCATGGTGACAGTATATATATTTCATCTATCTCTTATATGATGTTTGGGTTCAAAATTTTCAGCTTCTTCTGGCTGCTCTGGGACCGTCTGTGAGGAAACGCAAGGAATGTCTGGTTCCTGTAGCATGTCTGACAACAGACGGAAAGGCAGGAGTGGAGGCTTCGATGAGGGAATTTTTGCATGCAGCCAGGCATATCTATACATGGTGCCAGGGACATTCATACTTCTTACAGTTTTAATCCTAGCCTTTTTACAATTATATTCAGAGATACATAGTGCACGGTTTCATTTATATTCAGACATTCAGAAATCCTAGCCTTCTTAGTAGAGATTCAGAGTTTCAGTTATATTCAGAGATGCATAGTGCACAATTTCAATATGTGGCAGTGCACAGTTTTAGTTTTAATAATCGTCATACGCGCGAGAGACTAAGAGACGGTAGCCATTAGTCCAGCCATTTGTTATTAAGCACTGATAATATACCGGTTGATAATTGAGTTAAGCACTTTCACGGCTCGGCAAACATCTAGGTAACATTTTCTGTACCAACAAATTAGTGTTTGAACTCTGAACTACTTGGCTAGAGAGAGAGAAAAAAAGAGTCCTCAGAGAGTGCAGCAATTCATCCTCGAGAGTACAGCAATTCATGTATTTTTTTCTCTTATGTGTTGGTATAATGTCAATTCTTACCTGCAAACTGAAACCTTCAGAACCAATCTCTACTGTTCCATTATTTTCCCTCGTCTCTCTTTCCTTTGCCTTTCAACGATCTAGATATATCTCTCTGCAAAAAATATCTTGGACATATTTGCCTTTCAATGCATCCCTCATAAATGCTTCTTGTTTGTTTTATTTAAATAAATATAAATACACAAGGGAACGTTGTCACGTTTTCTACGGATGGCCTGTGCGCTCGAAACAGGTGGTGTCATGATGACATCACCATGTCATATTTTCCGGAATCAATCAAAATAAATGGTGACATATATACCGTTATACGTTTCCTGTATATAAAAAAATAAGAAAACAAATAACATATATGAGGGCGTGTGCATGCACAGGCTATCTGGAGTTTCTATTTTTATAGACAACAAAAAAAAAACTAGCAATGTGACCTTGCAAATCAATCATGCCTAAAAACTAGCCTATGTTCGAACGCATGCATTGAAATGCAAATCAGTCATCTTGACGTGATACTTGATTTGCGCCAAAAACTGCATGCAAGATATATCTATCAATTCCTTTTCTTATTCTTTCTTTCTATAAATATCTATTTCTTGCCATTTCTTTTTTGCTTTCTTGTTTTGAACACCGTTAGCATGCCCAAATCACGTCCTCTCCCGCCTGTGATAAAAGGAGTTCGTCGAAGACGGCCACCGGGAAGAGACACATCGACGCCTACGGAGGTCATCTGCATCAACGTGACGAACACACGCCGCAGCAGCCCTACTCCCAGCGGACGAGGTCTTCGTCGCACACTACGACGAGCATCCGCCACGCTTGGTATGCTCGCTCTTGCCTTGCCTCCATGCTCTGCAAAACGGAGATCCGAACCCTGATTTAAGCTATTTTGGCATTATAGAAAAGGGTACCTTACACCAATGGCGAGTGGCGACCAGCCGCCAACAACGTCAATGGAGCCGGAGCGATGTGAACTGGATCCCAATGACGGTTCGTACTTGTACTCTGGTTGCTCCCTATCAATCTTTAGTTGAATGAAGTGTCAACAACGTGCAACTCGCCACAATTGGGCAGTGGGAATAGAGACCTCGACATCTCTTACTCTATTGTTGGCAATGATGCTGTAACATTTTTTTTAATATTGGTTGTTACTTTTATCAATCAATTATAAGACACGTTTGATTATTCATAAAAATTTGATCTCCAATATTATTCTGTTATTTATGCTCTGCTCTCATGTGAACACAGAAGAAATGAAAAAGGATGTAGAGAGTGAGGCATCAATGGAACCTATTGGGAATTCTCAGATAGATGCCGAGGACGGAGACAAAGAAAACGTCAGTGTATGTATATATCTATATGGGTCAGTACATACGTATGTACTAATATTAAAAACAGCATTTAGCATTTATTATAATATCCCATAGCAGATTAATACAGATATAGAAAAATTGCCGATAAAAAATGATGGCGAAATAATACTAAATCTAGAGCCACACGATGACAGGAAGCGGAAGCGTGCTGACAAAGATGAGGTACGCAAGGAACTCTCAAGCTACTCACATATCCTCACTCATGTTTATCTATATGGGTTGCATCACCCACTAATAATATAATATTGCATATGCAGATAAGTAATAGGGATGTAGAACAAGTGCGGATCAAAGAAGAAGAGCAAATCAAAGACGATGTCCTAGAAATAGTTAATATAAAAAAAAGACGAAGCCAGAAAGCATGCTAACAAGGATGTGATTGCGATTCCTCAATATAATAAACCTAAGAAGGCGAATAATGCAAAGGTCCTGCCTCAAGATGAGTCATTTTCTTCAATAGTATCTTATTATATATATATATTTTAAATTAATTAATTAATAAAATTATTTTCAACGCAGACTATGAGTGTACAGAAGAAGATGTCAAGGTAATTCACTACATGAAACGAAAAAAGGAAAAAAAGTTTACTTGTCCGAATTGACAATGCTTGGGTAATTAGAGATGACATGGATTGCCTATTAAATGGTGATGTGCAAGTGAATGGCGCTGTAAGCATTTTAACACTGCTTTTGCATTAGCTGATGTCCATGCAAAATATATGCCAATTTTTAATTGACAAATTACAAACCTGCAGGTCATAAGTGCGTACATCCAATTGATGCGGCATGAAGAACACCTGCTCCATAGAGAAGGTGGAGATGTTTACTTAGAAAATACCTTTATTACTCAATTGCTACATCGTGATGGAGAGCCCCCTGCAACGACATGGAACTATAGCAGAAATGACGTGGTTGAAACATGGGTCCAAAATTATTTGAAGGCTGATATGGTACGCTTGACCACAAACTCTAATAGATGCTACTTTTTGTTGGTTAAAAGAAATATAAATAAATTGGATAAAACTCCATTATTGCAGGTGTTCCTTCCTATAAATATTGTGAAGTTTCACTGGTACGTAGCGATTGTTAATGCTTCAATAGGCGAGATACATGTTTTGGACTCTTTCGGAGACCAAATGTCAAACTTTCAAGATCTCGAATATACGGTGTGGCTTATGATTGATATACATACATACATATTGTTTTTAAATTTTTTAATATTCCCTTTCTAAAACTTGGTGTTTCGGTCATAAAGTTAATAGGAATGGAAAGAATGATAAAGCATGTAGCAGAGCATATCCAACTGGACCGACAAAAATGGAAACACGGTATCGAAGTGTCATCTTGGCCAACTAAACATATGATCACTAAAAGAGCGCAAACAGATGGGTAAAAGATCAACTATACCTTTTGTGTACATGGCATTGTCACACCAGCAACAGTACCTGTATCACTCATATTTTACTTGTAATATTTGCACAGTGTAAGTTGCGGTTTATGGATGCTTAATTATATGGAGTACTGGACTGGAACAACTTTATCTGACGCTGTGACCCAGGTAATTTCATAAGACTATTTCTAAATATTTTTTATTTTGGTTTGGTTAATAATCACGACTTGCTCATATTTTTAGGACGATATAAGTAACTTTAGGTTCAAGCTACCTGCGATCTTGTATAACTCCACGCTAAACACAGCGAGAGGGTTACAGGATGATGAGCAAGATATGGAAGACAACAATAATCTTGATGATGATGTTGTAATGCTCGATAATCCAAATGAAATAGATATGATACTGTCAGGTACAATAACATGGACAAACAAACAAGACCTATTGTCTGCATTTCGTGCATGCATCCTGTTGAATAATGACCCTGAATCTTTAGAGTAAGTCATTCTAAAGTAAATTATTTTGTTCTAATTTAAAGATTTTTCATCACCCCTGCTACAACTGCTACGATAATTCATTTGTTTGTTGTCCTGGTTTTTTAGCAAAGAATGGGTCCAAGTAGTACGACCGTATCCGATTTCTTTAACTTCTCAGAGAAAAATTGGCGATATTTTAAGCGAGAATATGGAGATGGATCATAATTGCTTCAACCATGCTGTTTGGATGGCTGCATCCAATAACGCCTCTATGTTGGAGAAAGACAAATACCACTATATGGACCTCCAGTTTGCTGTAAGTTGATATAATTTTTCACTAATGTATATAAATCATTTGTTAGTTGTATCATTAATTAAATAGTGATAATTGTTGCAAAAAAAACAACAGTCGAGAACTCAGTTTGGACGAGATCCAAGGTGTTGCGACTGGATAGACTATGAAGAACTAGCAAAATTGCTTCAATGCAGGCCTGATAGGGACTACAAAATACAAAATTGGAGCACTGTAAGATATATGTTCATTAAACTCCTTTGAAAACTTATATTTTGTATTGCACTTATGGTTTTTTTGTTTGTTTACAGATTCTATTGCCATATTTTTGAGATAGGAACTATATTTTATTCATATTTGACATGGGTAACAAAATTATGCACATTCTAGATCCGCATTCTCCAAAACTATGGTACTCGGATCTAGATCCAATCATGCCATATAATGGTATATTAGAGATAGTTTTGAATTATTTTAGTTTCTCCATGACATTGGTCAATCCTGCATGGAAAGAGAATGTTTACCTCTGGCGTCGTCAATTAAAACTATATCTTCCAAAAGCTATGGACTGGTAACAACTTATATTGTGTTTATCTTATCTTACCATCAAATAAATAGTGATTTGATTTAACTACAACAAATAAACACTTGGGCTCTTCTTCTCCAGAAAATTGGCAGGATTCCTTGTCTACAACTACCTAAAGTTGTGGAATGGTGAAAGATTATCGTCGTTTGTCAACATAGTAAGCGTAAACTATTTCTATGTATATTTTATATGTTATCTACCAAATCAGTAAGTTAACTTATTATATATTATCTATATCATTCGCAGAGGTCAGATTCACTGGGGACGAAATTTTTAGTTGACATTTTGAAGAGCAGCGCAAATGAATGTACATATGACATCCATGGGGAACTGCAAGATCTACTTAAACTCATAAATTAGTAGGATAGATATGTCAGACATGACTTTATTATGCCTTGTTATGCATGCGTGTTTTCCAGATAAATACATCGTTATGTACCATTGCGTGTGACTTAAACTATCAAAAAAATTTGTTGTTTCGTAATTTTCATGTGATTCCCAGAATAAAGCCGTAGCGTTAACACGGGCACTATACTAGTGCTATATAAGTAGTTGATGAACGAGATATGGTATGATAAAAGAAACCTTTCTTCTTTTTGCAAAGTGCTTGGAAATTTTCTTACAAAAAATTAAAATCAATAGCTTGTCTCCTCAATGATGTTGAATTTTCTACCAAGACCATATATTAGTCTTATTAAAAACCTTGCACATAAGCTGTTTGCTTTGTATTGAGTTTTGTCAAGTTTCTAAGATCAAGATCACGTACACGCCACATATATGTGCTGCTTCTACACTGAAAGTACACAAAAACATGCTTTTCATCCACCTCAAAATGTTCTGCTTCTATATTGGGAGAAGACAGAAAAAATATGTTTGTTAGGTTTTATCAGAATAAATGCTCCAAGTTTGTGATAATATTTCTCTCAAAAGTTTGTTGTAAAAAGAGACATGGGTTATGCAAATATATATATATATTTATATACAAAAGAGGTCCAAAATAAAAAAGGGGAAAAAGAAAAAGATGAGAAAAACATAGCCTATGTTCTCGCAAAAATATTCCATAAGAGAGAAATATATTTCAAAGAGCATAGTAGAATTAGGTTAGACACCAAATATTCCACGCACATACACATCTTAATCTAAGAGTATGACACTTCTCTTCTTGGATCCGGGATTTGACCTTACAATATATGTAAGGTGAGTACGCTACATATTTTATCCCTACCTAAACTCTACATAAGCGTTTTAGAAGTAGGATGAGAAGAGACAAAACAGTGCTTTGATGAGGAACTATACACATTGAGCGATATGGGAGAATCATTTGAGAAGCAAAGCTATGTTTTAATTTGAAAATCTTTCAAAAACCCAAGTTTTCTAAGCAAGAGAAGCGAGGATGACTGGATTCTAATCCGTTCCATTCCTCAACCACCCAAGATGGTGTGGTAGACACTTTAAAGTTCACATGTGTAGGTGAGGCTTGGAAGAAGATAATATTGTTGCCAGTAAATTCCTCGGCTCCTTGGAAGAAGACCATTGGCTAGAAGTTATTGGATTATATTTTTTGAACATTGATATGGTGATTAGCCAATGGATTGAATTCTAGGTAACCATGCAGCCGATGTCGAATTCACCAGTTGGAGATATGTACGGACTAATAATAGAAGGATATCTTCGGTGATACAGAAAAAAGGTGGACAAGAGTTCCAATTATCTGTCACATACAGGTACCTAATTGTCAGTAGCAAGGAAGAGGCCGATGTTTATGATAATTTCCTCTAGATAGCCGATTGCATAATTATAGACTCGGGGCCAGCTCCTGATCGATTGAAGCAGATGAAGCTGATTGGAAGATCAGTTTTGGAGTTTCAGAAGAAGACCATTAGATCGAAATAGTTCGAAGCATGAAAATTCATACTCTGAACTTGGGGGCCTGTGTTGACACCAAAATTTGGTAAGCTTTCCCTAGAAAGGAGGGAATTGACCGGTAGCGTCAAAAATAAGAAAATCTCCTAATTTAGGGATATTTGTGAGTTGGCCCGAAAATATTATTTAATTTGGGAGAAGCCTCACGTCCAATATATCTTAACGTGAATGAGCAGATCGTGAGTTAGTTTGCACGTGCATAAAAAAAAGATATAGAAAGATAAAGATACATGCAGATCGAAGTTCATGTGTCCAAGGGAAAGAAGAGAGGCTTGCTTGATTAATTAAGACACGTGGTGCCTACGTGTGTGTATATGAAGATGGAAGGCTAGCTGATTTGCCGCAGCTGAATCAAAGACCAACTTCACCGTTAAAGCAAAAGAGATATACATGCATATGTAGACTTGCATGTCCAGCTATTAGGGGGCATGCAAGTACGGCCAGTTAACGTATTTGGCCATGGTTATTCGTATTTGTTTCGTGGATATACACTACAAGTAATGGAGTTCATGCATGGAAGGAAAGGAATATTATTTGGGATAAGCACGACGTCCAGGTGCACATAAGGAAGCAAGGACACGTATCATGTATATCATGTATGTGCATGCACATGGCCGGCTTGGTGTCATATTCATATACGTGCTCGGCAAGGTGGTATGTTTGCATACATGATCTTTGCCGGTTGAATTAGATAAGAGAAGACACGTCGGCCAAGGAAGAAGCTTTATTAGCAAGGAGTCTACAAAAAGAAAAATTAGATTCCATGTATTTTAGTATTTCTTTTCGTCTTGATATTTTGCAGGGAAGTTATGTACCAGGCTTGTCATGAGTCATTAGTCTAGGATATAAATATATACCCCTGGCCATTGTAACGAGACATCCACACATCAATCAAAATTAGTCTTTAATTTTTTAGCTTCACGCCAACCCTTAGGAGTAGGAGTAATGTAGATCTCGGCGAGTTCTTCAACAAGCAGGGCTGCATCGGCTGATCGACCTCCGTTTTATCTGTGAGTACCGTCATGACTTGTATCATCGTTTGTAAGGCTGCATCGGTAGTTTGATCTCTTGCTAATTATAATATAAGTTAGTTATCGTTTCGTATCATTGTTTGCGAGGCTGCATCATCCGATTGATGTCTTGTAGATACTGATATTGATCAAAGTTATCGACCTTTCATATTAATTGCAAGGTCACTAGTTACCGAATTTGACTAAGATTAGTAAGATTCTTCTTGCTGTTTTCGCTCAATTCATCTAGTTATCGATCTTATTATAATTAATGTTTCGTTAGTTATAATAATATCACAATTTATCCGGTTAAGATCGAGATAGATCGGCATCATATCAAGTCAATTGATGACTCATTTTGTTAAGATCGGCTGTTTTATCTCGAAAGGCATGAATTAATTTTAGATAGATTCATTAATCGATAAAGTTCGGTTTATCGTTATTACCATAGCTACATCGATCCGGTCAAACCTTTCTGGTGGAACTTTAGATTTGGATTTATTAATTAATGAGTTTGTTTATGGTTAAGACATGTGCTTTGTTTGATTACTATGTTTGAAATCGGCTATTTTAGCCGATTGCTTATGCTTTCACATCTATAGCTTGTACCATGAAACTGTCGAAAATATGGATAGATCTATAAGCTGTTTGGTTTTAGTTTATTATCGCTACCATAGTTGCATCGATCCGGTCGAACCTTACTGATGATGGTAATAGATTAGATCTAGTTTGCTTATAAATTTATTCTTATTAGATAGTTGATTGCATACATGTTATAATTTCCCTTTTAATCTGAATCGGCTGTTTAGACGATAGCTTGTGCTTTCAAAGATGAAATCATTGATCTTTATAATTGGGTGTATTGTACTTGTTTTTGTCTCGATTAATTAGTCACCATGAATCTGCCATGATTCATGAGCATTGGTTATTTTGATTCACATTATTATCATTTAATATTAGCCGATCATCCTTTATTTAAAGATCTTCCTTTCATAGATATGCTAGATATCGACTATTTAATCGATGGCCTTATTTATTGGCTTTCAAAGCCATATATTTGAAACTGTCTGGTGCAACACCGGTATGTTCCACCTTAAACTATTGATTATCTTCTCCTTGTCAATTGTAGGATCAAATTGACTGGCATGTCCCGGCCTCGAATCCGACCAGTTTTATGTTTGAAGCCAAGCGGATCTCTAGCCTTGCTCCATCAAGCAGATTCTTCCGGCTTGCTACGTGTTGATCACATTGCCACATTTTTGTGTCAACACGTTTTTTCCATCATCATTGAGGTTCGACCAGATCGATGCAGCTATGGTAACGATAATAAACTAAAACAAAAAAGCTTATAGATCTATCCATATTCTTGACAGTTTCATGGTACAAGCTATAGATGTGAAAGCATACGCAATCGGCTAAAATTGCCGATTTCAAACATAGTAATCAAACAAAGCACATGTCTTAACCATAAACAAACTCATTAGTTAATAAATCCCAATCTAAAGTTCCACCAGTGAGGTTCGACCGGATCCATGCAGCTATGGTAATAACGATAAATCAAACTTTATCAATTAATGAATCTATCTAAAATTAATTCATGCCTTTGAAAGCGTACTTTGTATGGTTCACATCGAGATAAAACAGCCGATCTAACAAAACGAGTCATCAAATTTAAGATCTGATCGTGACAAAGGCAAAAGACGACTAATTGACTTAATATGATGCCGATCTATCTCGATCTTAACTAGATAAATTGTGATATTATTATAACTAACGAAACATTAATTATAATAAGATCGATAACTGGATGAATTGAGCGAAAACAGCAAGAAGAATCTTACTAATCTTAGTCAAATTCGGTAACTAGTGACCTTGCAATTAATACAAGATCGATAAATTTGATCAATATCAGTATCTACAAGAGATCAATCAGATGATGCAGCCTCGCAAACAATGATACGAGTCGATAACTTACTTATATTATAATTCGCAAGAGATCAAACTGCCGATGCAGCCTTACAAACGATAATACAAGTCATGACGTACTCACAGACAAGTCAGAGGTCGATCAGCCGATGCAGCCCTGCTTGTTGAAGAACTCTCCGAAATCTACATTACTCCTACTACTAAGGGTTGGCGTGAAGCCAAAAAATTAAAGACTGATTTTGATTGATGTGTGGATGTTCTTTACAATAGCCAAGGGTATATATTTATATCCTAGACTAAGGACCCTTGATAAGCTCCGTATGTGACTTGCCTGAGAATAATACCTAAATAAAAGGAAATATTAAGATACATGGACTCCAGCTTCCTCTTCTGTAGAATCCTTGCTAATAAAGGCTCCTTGACCGACGTGTCTTAAGTCTTTGTGCGTATACATGTCATTTTGCTGAGTATGTATATGACACCTAGCCGGTCTTGTATACACATATACATGATATTTTTCCTTGCTTCTCTCGTCTTGATGTGCACCTGGACGTCGAGTTTGTCCCATATAAAATATTCCTTCTCCTCCTGTAACACCCTAAAATTTACATCATTTTATAATAGGTGAAAATGAGTTATTTATGCATTTTTGTGAGCATGCAAATTTAGAAAAATAAAAACTTTGTTAATATGAAAATCAAATATAAGGTCTAGCTGCATGTTTGTGCATTCATACTGATGCATACTTATTTTTGTGATGCTTGGGCTTAATCAAAATTTGCAAAAGGATTTACATTTGAATTGAATTTGGATTTGAAAATGTATTTAAGAAAAGAAAAGGAATTCTTTTATTTTTTCCTCTCCCTACCTGGCATCTAGCCTACTCGGCCTTTCTCCCGCAGCGGCCCAGCTCCCTTCCCCGCTTTCCCTTTAGCCTAGCTTTTCCTTTCTTCCCCGTGGCCTAGCTCCCTTGTGACCAAAGAAGTGGCCCAAAGAAGAACACACATTGCTGTTGCATTGCCGTGTCTCCTCGCTCCCCCCTCGATGTGGTCGACCCCGCGCCTAGAGTCACTGCCTAGTGGTACCCACATGTTAGCGTCATCCCCTATCTCACCATTGTGTCTAACCCGGACTCTCTCCGCCGCCACCGGAGTCCGCGCCATTTGCGTGCGCCCCACGTCTCCCTGGCCTTAAATACCGACTCCCCGCACCGCGCCGTCTCTCCATCAAGTCTCGCCAAAGTCGCTACCTCATCTAGTCACCGTGCCGCCATGAAGCCCTAGCGCCGCTATCCACCGTCCACCATCCAGAGCCATGTGTCGCCTCCGTCCACTCCACGCCGTAGTTTTCACCATGGTGAGTTTGCCTTGTTCTTCTCGTGCTTCCGGTGCCCTCGGTTTGTTTCCTCGTGGCCCGTAGGCCCTAGATTGGTTGCACCGACGAGTCATGGCCATGGTGCCGCCGCCTAAAGCTCACCGCCGGCCTCTCTTTTTCTCTCTCCCCCCTCCCGTCTGATCTGCATCGTGAATCTTTGATCCAACGGCTCAGATCGGTCGATACCGTTTTGGTCGGCAATTTTGCAAAAGAGACCCCACACGTTTGTAGATTTGAACCCACGATCCAAAGCGTATTCCTAGAATATGTTTTCTCTTCCAAAAAGCGTAGTTTCCATCGGTTAGCTGCAGAATACGTTTTCTTCTTTTGAAAACATAGTTTCTTCGGTTAGATCCAAAATACGCTTTCATCTATTTACTGTTTTGCCACTAGTTTTATTTAAGCTATAACTTCTTCGTTTTAACTCCGATTTGATCCGTTCAAGTTGCGTTAGATTCATAATTGCATAATCTACATGTTTATACTACTGTTAAGTATGCTTTCAACTTTTGAAATTTGAGGTTAGATTTAATTTATTATTTTATTAAAAGAAATCTTGTTTAATTCATAAATTCTTCGTTTTAGCTTTGATTTTCGTGATCTTCGAGTCTGTGTATTCGTAGCGAGACATAGATTCATTTTACAAACTTTTCATCTTGATTTTATGCTGTTGGTGTACTATTCTAATCTATAGTCTTTGTTTGCTATGCATGATTGCTCTGGATGCTTGTATGTTGCTATAATTATCGAGTATAGACGGTGAGCAATTTGTGGGTGATCAAGAGTACTACTTTGATGAGCAGGATCAGTAGGAACATTTTGATCAAGGCAAGTATAGCATGAGATCATCCTTGTGACCTATTCACTTTAATAATCAATCCATATTTGCATGTGTCCCTTGATAAGGATTTCCTAGAATTGTACTTATGCCTTGACTCCTATGGGATATGCATTGGGTAGCTTTGCTAGTGCTCAACTATACCATGATCTTGTAACTTGACTAATGGTATATGCAATAAACATTAAAACATGACTTTATAGCAACTTGGAAAAAGGGGGCTAGAGTGTTTAGCTACTTTCTAAATGCTTTAGATTCCTCTCCCTAAGGACTTATCTATAAGTGATCATCCGGGACTTACAATACAACTGTGAGAGCCACATGGCTCTGGCTTTAGTCAAGTATGAGGACCTTTTCTGGCTTGTTAGTGGTTACCTTTATGGCGCAAGAGGGGCTTGCCGAGACGGGTATAGGATAGCCTCTATTCTTAATGTGTATAGCCGTGAAGGAATTGTGCCATTCGACAGGGGGGTTCCTATATCTGCTTGCTAATTGGAAACCTAGCGGCCCTAACTTGTTAGATGAACCTTTGAAAGGCTTCATAGTGTACCCTTCCTGCTCACCTTGGAAGTGTTTTGCTAGTTATAAACCCGGGCATATGGGTATCATGACTCACAGTGAAAAGTGTATAACCTCTACAGAGTGTAAAACTGTTATAACAGCTGTGCTCACGGTCACGATCGGCCTTGGAACCCTTATGGAATAGATGATCACTATTAAGTAATTATTTTTGCTATATATCACTCATGTTTACATTGATCATGTGTTGTACTTTGGGATTAAAACAACTTGTTGCTACTCTTATGCTAAAACTATGTCAACTAAAAGCTAAATGCTGTTAAACCTATGTCAAGCCTTTTGTTCCTCATGAACCCCATGTTACACTTGTTGAGTACGAGATGTACTTACGCTTGTTTATTTTCATTATTTAGATAAAAATGCTGGATGGGTAACAAATTGCAATGGTAATGATGACTTTCCTGAGGATTACTAGACTTGTGGTCAACCAATTGATGTCCCTATGCTATAGAGCTACAGTGAGAGAGTTATCTTTATACTTTCGCTGTATTTATGTGAAGACTATGCCATATTATTAGTGATGTAATAAACACTTATGATGATACTATCTATAATTTGTTGGCTTATGTGTGTGATTGATCTCTGGACGCACATAAGATTTTGCATCCCATTTTATCCTTAAAATCAAGTGTGACACCTCCACAGCCATGTCCATGGAGTCCCATATAGTCACGTATACATATATGTGTATATTTCTTAATTTCTCCCTCTAGCAAATATATACCTGCGTGCAAAATTAGATTGATGATTTCTCTTGGACTTGCTTGCCTTGCTTTTGCTCATATATTCCTTCCTTGCCCGATCCTGTGTGCATGTAACTTGTTTTGCCAAAGCAAGCAACCACCGGCCTCATGTATATCTTTCTATATTGTGGTTTTACTTTGCCTTAGTTTCATCATGTACTCACACACATGCAGCTAGCCATCTTATCTTGCACGTTTGCCTCTCACGCCAGACATAATCAAATCAATATTGATCGAGCCCCTTTTACTTTCCTTGCATGGACGTCCTCGGCAAATAAAGCTGCTACCGTCTAGACTCTGTCTTCGTGTAACAAATGGACTGTGCATCGACGTCGCTCAACCTCCGATGTATCTTTCTTCTATGTATGTAGATCTTGGCTGGCACGCATTTATGAGCAACCACAAATTGGCCACAAAAGCATTACAAACTTATTATCTTGGCCGATTAACCAAAAACATGTTACTCAAAACACTATCAGTCGATTCCTTCCTTTCTAGGATAAGCGTGCCAAATTTTGGTGTCAACACTGAACAACAGTAGTAACAATCATAACTTTTACTTAAGGGATCAAACCAAAAGATGAACACGAACTTCTTACTCCAAGTAGTAAGATGAACGTAGAGGTACAAGGGTAGAGGGGGCCGATAAGTCCGGCACTCCGTCCACCCGATGTACAAGGCTTGCCAAGTACAAGAAGTAGAGGGCACCACTACTCCGCTGTTCCTCTAACTCTTTCCTCTCTCACTCCCTACTATAGCCTAGCTAGGAGCTAATGGAATGTGTGTAACCCTTCTACTTCTTCTTCTATGTGTCTTTCTCTTGAATGTGGAGAGGGGGTCTTCCTTTATAGGCTTTGAGGAGGTCGGTTTGCTCGTATTTTAGGAAAGCACCACATGCAACCGCCTCCCCTAGCATTGAATGCACCGCCTGAGCAAGGTGGGCCGAGTGGAGCTGGGGGCTGATGAGGACATCACTCCTTCGGATGTACCAGCTGATCCTCCAACCGTCATGCAAGGTCCAATGACCCAGGCTCGAATGCGTCAACTCAATTTAGAGGTGAGCTCGTTCATAAGCGATCCTTTTCATACTTTTGAGAATAGACTACTACCTAATGATGTTATCTTGCTTAGGAACATTGGAGAGGGTCAAGAGGGACTAAGAGGACGTGGAGGAGGTGATGATGACCAGCAAGGACGTCCAACACGAACCGGAGGCCCAGTCCAACATGATTTCGAGTCTGCCTCGGCCTACAGGACCAGTCTGCCTTAAACTGGTCACCCAGGACACATCCGGACTCCGTTTTCGACGATCCACATATGGATGGAAAGCTAATTTGATAAGGAAGCCAATCCAAGTGGTATCACATCAAAATCTGTTCGGAATCAATGGGAATCATGGTCACAAGACAGCATCCAGAATCTACCAGGGTGCTGCGACACCATCTTTTGGTCCGTTGGACCATGTATCGTGTTTGGGCCCATTAGGGGCACATCCAGGGGTCTTGCACGACCCTAGAGTCTTCATAAACAGCCGCCGCTCCTCCATTAGGGTTTGGGTTTTGCTTAGATTATTCTGTGAAGAATAGTTTCGCCGTTCATCGGTTTGTGAGACCCCAACTTCGTGAGATAATCATTCATCTGCAATTTGGTTGCGTTCTTTCTTGTTCTTGCTTGTGTTCTTCGTTGCGCAGGCAGGGATTAGCCTTCTTGGTGAGGTCAACCTGGTCCATGACTTGGTTGATAACCAGAGGAGCTGTGGTGTTAAGATTGCAGGGTTCGATCTTTCGATCTGAAGCCAGATCGGTGTGTCATTCTCCGCCACAACGATAGTTACCAAATTCAGGTTGTATGAGTGGTTAGTAATGCCTTTTGGTTTGACAAATGCACCTAGCACTTTCATGCGCTTAATGAATAAGGTTTTAAGAGCTTTTATTGGATATTTTGTGGTAGTTTACTTTGATGATATATTGATTTACAGTAAGTCTTTTAATGAACATATGGATCACTTACGTGTTGTTTTTAATGCTTTACGTGATGCACATCTATTTGGTAACCTTGAGAAGTGCATCTTTTGCACGGATCGAGTTTCTTTTCTTGGCTAGGTTGTAACTCCACAGGGAATTGAGGTGGACGAGATGAAAATTGAAGCCATAAAGAGCTGGCCGGTTCCCCAAACCATCACATAGGTGAGGAGTTTTCTTGGTCTTGCAGGATTCTACCGCCGCTTCGTCAAAGATTTCAGCACCATTGCTACCCCATTGCATGAGTTGACGAAGAAAGGGGTGGTGTTTCATTGGAGAGAGGTACACGAGGAGTCCTTTGACACTTTGAAGGACAAGCTCACACACGCACCATTGCTGCAACTTCCAAATTTTGGTAAGACTTTTGAGCTAGAATGTGATGCTAGTGGAGTTGGCATTGGTGGTGTTTTGATGCAAGATGGTAAACCTATTGCTTTAGTGAAAAATTGCATGGTCCTGTTCTTAATTATTCCACGTATGATAAAGAATTGTATGCACTTGTTCGTTCTTTAGAGACGTGGCGTCATTATTTGTGGCCTAAAGAATTTGTTATTCATTCTGATCATGAATCGCTTAAGTATCTTCGCTCTCAAAATAATCTGAATTGTAGGCATGCTAAATGGGTTGAATTTATTGAATTTTTTCCTTATATTATCAAACATAAGAAAGGGAAGGATAATGTGATTGCTGATGCTTTGTCTAGAAGATATACATTGCTGTCCCAACTTGATTGTCGGATTTTTGGTCTTCAATTAATAAAAGAACAATATGCGCTTGATCCTGATTTTAAGGATGCGTTGCTTAATTGTAGAGAGGGACGTACATGGGATAAGTTTATGATCAATGATGGGTTTTTGTTTAGAGCTAACCGTCTATGCATTCTAGTTGGTTCCGTTCATCTTTTGTTGTTGTAGGAGTCACATGGAGGCGGATTGATGGGACATTTTGGTGCCAAGAAGATGGAGGAGGTGCTATCCACACACTTCTTTTGGCCTAGGATGAGGCATGATGTGGAGCGGTACGTGGCTCGGTGCACCACATGTCAAAAAGCTAAGTCACGGTTGAACCCACATAGTTTGTATATGCCTCTTCCTGTTCCTTCTATTCCTTAGGCTGATATATCTATGGACTTTGTATTGGGTTTGCCAAGGACTAAGAGGGGGAGGGATAGTATTTTTGTGGTGGTTGATCATTTTTCTAAGATGGCACATTTTATTCCTTATCATAAGAGCGACGATGCTATTCATATTACTGACCTTTTCTTTCAAGAAATCGTTCGCTTGCATGGTATGCCTTCTACTATTGTTTCAGATCGCAATGCAAAATTCTTGAGTCATTTTTGGCGCACGTTGTGGAATAAATTGGGGACCAAGCTACTGTTTTCTACAACATGTCATCTCCAAACTGATGGGCAAACTGAGGTTGTGAATAGAACATTGTCTACCATGTTGAGAGCAATTTTGAAGCGCAATTTGAAGATGTGGGAAGAGTGTTTGCCGCATGTGGAGTTTGCATATAACAGGGCGGAACATTCAACCACCAAGGTAAGTCCTTTTTAGGTAGTGTATGGTTTTAACCCCCTTGCTCCTATTGATCTTTTGCCTTTACCTACCACTGAGAGAATACATAGTGATGCTAGAGAGCGTGCTGATTTTATTCATAAGTTGCATGAAACAACTAAAGTAAATATTGAAAGAATGAATGAAAAATATAGAATTGCTGGTAGTAAAGGTAGAAAAGAGATTAAACTTGAACCGGGTGATTTGGTTTGGTTACATTTGAGAAAAGATAGATTTCCTGAGCTGCATAAGTCTAAATTAATGCCAAGAGCAGCTGGTCCTTATAAGATTATTGAGAAAATAAATGATAATGCATACAAACTTGAGTTGCCACCCGAGTTCGGGGTTAGTCCCACATTTAACATTGCAGATTTGAAACCTTATTTGGGAGAAGAAGATGAGCTTGAGTCAAGAACGACTCCAATTCAAGAGGGGGAGGATGATGAGGACACCACTCCTTCGGATATACCAGCTGATCCTCCAACCGTCATGCAAGGTCCAATGACCTGAGCTCGAATGCGTCAACTCAATTTAGAGGTGAGCTCGTTCTTAAGCGATCCTTTTCATACTTTTGAGAATAGACTACTACCTAATGATGTTATCTTGCTTAGGAACATTGGAGAGGGTCAAGAGGGACTAAGAGGACGTGGAGGAGGTGATGATGACCAGCAAGGACGTCCAACACGAACCGGAGGCCCAGTCCAACATGATTTCGAGTCTGCCTCGGCCTACAGGACCAGTCTGCCTTAAACTGGTCACCCAGGACACATCCGGACTCCGTTTTCGACGATCCACATATGGATGGAAAGCTAATTTGATAAGGAAGCCAATCCAAGTGGTATCACATCAAAATCTGTTCGGAATCAATGGGAATCATGGTCACAAGACAGCATCCAGAATCTACCAGGGTGCTGCGACACCATCTTTTGGTCCGTTGGACCATGTATCGTGTTTGGGCCCATTAGGGGCACATCCAGGGGTCTTGCACGACCCTAGAGTCTTCATAAACAGCCGCCGCTCCTCCATTAGGGTTTGGGTTTTGCTTAGATTATTCTGTGAAGAATAGTTTCGCCGTTCATCGGTTTGTGAGACCCCAACTTCGTGAGATAATCATTCATCTGCAATTTGGTTGCGTTCTTTCTTGTTCTTGCTTGTGTTCTTCGTTGCGCAGGCAGGGATTAGCCTTCTTGGTGAGGTCAACCTGGTCCATGACTTGGTTGATAACCAGAGGAGCTGTGGTGTTAAGATTGCAGGGTTCGATCTTTCGATCTGAAGCCAGATCGGTGTGTCATTCTCCGCCACAACGATAGTTACCAAATTCGGGTTGTATGAGTGGTTAGTAATGCCTTTTGGTTTGACAAATGCACCTAGCACTTTCATGCGCTTAATGAATGAGGTTTTAAGAGCTTTTATTGGACATTTTGTGGTAGTTTACTTTGATGATATATTGATTTACAGTAAGTCTTTTAATGAACATATGGATCACTTACGTGCTGTTTTTAATGCTTTACGTGATGCACATCTATTTGGTAACCTTGAGAAGTGCATCTTTTGCACGGATCGAGTTTCTTTTCTTGGCTATGTTGTAACTCCACAGGGAATTGAGGTGGACGAGATGAAAATTGAAGCCATAAAGAGCTGGCCGGTTCCCCAAACCATCACACAGGTGAGGAGTTTTCTTGGTCTTGCAGGATTCTACCGCCGCTTCGTCAAAGATTTCAGCACCATTGCTGCCCCATTGCATGAGTTGACGAAGAAAGGGGTGGTGTTTCATTGGAGAGAGGTACATGAGGAGTCCTTTGACACTTTGAATGACAAGCTCACACACGCACCATTGCTGCAACTTCCAAATTTTGGTAAGACTTTTGAGCTAGAATGTGATGTTAGTGGAGTTGGCATTGGTGGTGTTTTGATGCAAGATGGTAAACCTGTTGCTTTAGTGAAAAATTGCATGGTCCTGTTCTTAATTATTCCATGTATGATAAAGAATTGTATGCACTTGTTTGTTCTTTAGAGACGTGGCGTCATTATTTGTGGCCTAAAGAATTTGTTATTCATTCTGATCATGAATCGCTTAAGTATCTTCGCTCTCAAAATAATCTGAATCATAGGCATGCTAAATGGGTTGAATTTATTGAATCTTTTCCTTATATTATCAAACATAAGAAAGGGAAGGATAATGCGATTGCTGATGCTTTGTCTAGAAGATATACATTGCTATCCCAACTTGATTGTCAGATTTTTGGTCTTCAATTAATAAAAGAACAATATGCGCTTGATCCTGATTTTAAGGATGCGTTGCTTAATTGTAGAGAGGGACGTACATGGAATAAGTTTATGATCAATGATGGGTTTTTGTTTAGAGCTAACTGTCTATGCATTCCAGTTGGTTCCATTCGTCTTTTGTTGTTGTAGGAGGCACATGGAGGCGGATTGATGGGACATTTTGGTGCCAAGAAGATGGAGGAGGTGCTATCCACACACTTCTTTTGGCCTAGGATGAGGTGTGATGTGGAGCGGTTCGTGGCTCGGTGCACCACATGTCAAAAAGCTAAGTCACGGTTGAACCCACATGGTTTGTATATGCCTCTTCCCGTTCCTTCTAATCCTTGGGCTGATATATCTATGGACTTTGTATTGGGTTTGCCAAGGACTAAGACGGGGAGGGATAGTATTTTTGTGGTGGTTGATCGTTTTTCTAAGATGGCACATTTTATTCCTTGTCATAAGAGCGACGATGCTATTCATATTACTGACCTTTTCTTTCAAGAAATCGTTTTCTTGCATGGTATGCCTTCTACTATTGTTTCAGATCGCGATGCAAAATTCTTGAGTCATTTTTGGCGCACGTTGTGGAATAAATTGGGGACCAAGCTGCTGTTTTCTACAACATGTCATCTCCAAACTGATGGGCAAACTGAGGTTGTGAATTGAACATTGTCTACCATGTTGAGAGCAATTTTGAAGCGCAATTTGAAGATGTGGGAAGAGTGTTTGCCGCATGTGGAGTTTGCATATAACATGTATGGAACATTCAACCACCAAGGTAAGTCCTTTTTAGGTAGTGTATGGTTTTAACCCCCTTGCTCCTATTGATCTTTTGCCTTTACCTACCACTGAGAGAATACATAGTGATGCTAGAGAGCGTGCTGATTTTATTCATAAGTTGCATGAAACAACTAAAGTAAATATTGAAAGAATGAATGAAAAGTATAGAATTGCTGGTAGTAAAGGTAGAAAAGAGATTAAACTTGAACCGGGTGATTTGGTTTGGTTACATTTGAGAAAAGATAGATTTCCTAAGCTGCATAAGTCTAAATTAATGCCAAGAGCAGCTGGTCCTTATAAGATTATTGAGAAAATAAATGATAATGCATACAAACTTGAGTTGCCACCCGAGTTCGGGGTTAGTCCCACATTTAACATTGCAGATTTGAAACATTATTTGGGAGAAGAAGATGAGCTTGAGTCAAGAACGACTCCAATTCAAGAGGGGGAGGATGATGAGGACATCACTCCTTCGGATATACCAGCTGATCCTCCAACCGTCATGCAAGGTCCAATGACCCGAGCTCGAATGCGTCAACTCAATTTAGAGGTGAGCTCATTCTTAAGCGATCCTTTTCATACTTTTGAGAATAGACTACTACCTAATGATGTTATCTTGCTTAGGAACATTGGAGAGGGTCAAGAGGGACTAAGAGGACGTGGAGGAGGTGATGATGACCAGCAAGGACGTCCAACACGAACCGGAGGTCCAGTCCAACATGATTTCGAGTCTGGCTCGGCCTCCAGGACCAGTCTGCCTTAAACTGGTCACCCAGGACACATCCAGACTCCGTTTTCGATGATCCACATATGGTTGGAAAGCTAATTTGATAAGGAAGCCAATCCAAGTGGTCTCACATCAAAAGCTGTTCAGAATCAATGGGAATCATGGTCACAAGACAGCATCCAGAATCTATCAGTGCTGCGACACCGTCTTTTGGTCCGTTGGACCATGTATCGTGTTTAGGCCCATTAGGGGCGCGTCCAGGGGTCTTGCATGACCCTAGAGTCTTCATAAACAGCCGCTGCTCCTCCATTAGGGTTTGGGTTTTGCTTAGATTATTCTGTGAAGAACAGTTTCGCTGTTCATCGGTTTGTGAGACCCCAACTTCGTGAGATAATCATTCATCTGCAATTTGGTTGCGTTCTTTCTTGTTCTTGCTTGTGTTCTTCATTGTGCAGGTAGGGATTAGCCTTCTTGGCGAGGTCAACCTGGTCCGTGACTTGGTTGATAACCAGAGGAGCTGTGGTGCTAAGATTGCAGGGTTCGATCTTTCGATCTGAAGCCGGATCAGTGTCTCATTCTCTGCCACAATGATAGTTACCATCACCTGATGGAAGATCGGGATCCCCGTTCCCATCAGGGGCGGTGCAGCCGCACCAGCCCACTCACCACCGCCTTTCTTTGTTCAGTTGCTGGCCTAGATGGTTCCCACGCTGGTGTTCTGGCCCAAGTGTGGAGTTTGGATGGGATTGATTTTGTTTTGCTTGAATGCGCCTTCTCGGTTACGCCTTTTTGGTACATTTTCATGTGTTGCCCTGCAAAACATGTTTATACCAAAACTCATGTAAAATGTGACTTATAAACCCTAATTCTATGTTTTGGTATTCATATTTGTTTTATTTTGTTTAAATGTTGGTGGTAGAAATATGAGTTAAGCTCCGCCAACAAGCTCCCCCACACTTAGTCCTTTGCTCGTCCTCAAGTAAAGTTCTAAGGACTAAATGGGTTCATCTCCTTGATTTGAAAATCTGCATATAGGTTATTCCAAGCTTCACCTGAACCTGTGAACTTCCAAGTGTACCAAAATATCTTGGGTAATTGAAAAATGGAATAGCTTGGATTTAAATCTTCTCACTCTATCCCTCCTTAGAAACTTGGGTTTTTGTATGATTTTGAAAACATGAAGATAGCTTTTGTTCCTTCAATGATTCTCTCGGGTCACTCAAATTTGTAAGTGGTCCTCACCATGGCATATTTTGAAATTTTGCCTTCTCTTTTGATCATCCTACTTCCAATAAGCTTATATGGAGCTTTAGGTAGGGATGAAAATTTGCGAGGCACTCTTACCTTGCATTTGTTGTAAAGTCAAATCCCGGACCGCACCGGAGAGAAGTGTCATACTCTTAGATCAAAACAGTGCAAGTGTGTGGAATTTTTGGTGGAATTATACTCCTCTTTTTGATATGATCTCTTTCTCTAGATTTTGTTTTGAGACATGGCTATCTTATCCTTCTATGAGCCTTCATGTGCTCATTATTTTTTTCTTGAATACTTGTGGGACCTTCATGTGCCCCATTCTTTTTCAACATTTTTTTCTTTTCAATACTTTTTTGCATAGCCTTGTTGTCTCTTTTTAGAAATATGTTTATAGAGATCATATTTTAGAGCATGGAGTATTTATTTTGCTGGTGATGGAGAACATGTTTTAGCATATTCCTAGTGTAGGAATAGCTATTTATTTATGGTGTGTACGTGAGTTTGGATCTTGGGAGCATGAAACATCTCTCAACAGGGGTCACAAAACTTGACCAAACTCAACACAAAGTAAGAGGCATCTATGGAAGGTTTTGTCATGTATGATCATATATGGCCTTGGTAGGTATTTAAATATCATTCAAGGAACTTGCTATTTGAATTTTGTTTTGTAAAATAAATCCTAAGTACTTTGCAGGAAATGAGCAAGTGTCATGTCATCCTACTATATCTCATTCATCAATTACTTAGATAAAATGGGTTCCCTATTGATAAGTGTTCACAAGTTAAGTGTCATGTCATCCTACTATATCTCATTCGTCAATTACTTAGATAGAATGGGTTCCCTATTGATAAGTGTTCACAAGTTTCTTAGGAATATTAGCAAGGAATAAAAAGTATGCAAACTTTTTAATCATAGGAAGACATGGAGATGGAGCATTTTCCTTTTACTTTATAATTTATTCAGTTTTAAAGCTTCTTTATTTAAATATGGAATGAGAGAGAGAGAGAGTTGCACAAACCGAATTTGAATTTGACCGTCTTTTGTGCAACTGAGTTGGAAGTGAGTGGGGTTCTTGCCCCACACTTGTTTTCTTACCTGTCCTTATTTGACACAAAAGAGAAAGAAAACAAGTGCAACAAAATATTTCTAATAATAAAATCTTTATTCAATGACAAATGAGAGGCGAATTACATGATGGGAATGAAAGACTTCAAATGATAAAGATGCGTCTAAAATTATTGCTGTGGCGAAAGCGGCCTAGAAAGGTTGATTTAAAGAATGCTCAACTCCGCTGCTTTAGTGATTCTAGCAACCTTTTCTCCAAAGCCACGGCGAAGCTCATTGATCTCATCACCGAGGTCTTTGATTTTCATTAGACTCTCGGCGAGACGATCATTAGCCTTTTTAACACTTTTGCGTAGACTTCTGTTGCTAGCACTAAGGGATGCGAGCGTGGGGCCTTTGGGTGGCTGCTCGCTGTCATTGTCGCTAAAGAATCCAGTGGGCTGTCCTCTAATTTGAGGCTTCACCATCCTCTTGAACCTAAGGGGTGCACCCGAGGATTCCAACACCTTTCCTGATGGAGCCGGCTTGCTTACCGGCTTTTTAGCCGGCTTGCACATGAGTGCCTTTCCATACCCTCCTTTAGGTTTGCGCACACCTACCACGGTGTAAGAAGGACTAGGCCTAGCGGTAGGTAGGGACAAACTAGCGAGAGACTGAATTGCCCAAAGGTGTTACAACACAACGCTTGCTAGGTCCACTATCTTTGGGTGCTTTCTGCTTGAGGCTGAGGGCGCCGGTGGTTGGACGTGTTGGCCCCACCTTCTTCTCCTTGGTGCAACCAAAGGGTGCCTTGGAACATGTCATGTTCTTGAGGCTAGAACAACCACCATGGCATAGCTCAGTGGTGCAATGATAGCGAGCGGCGCTTCGGTGATAAGCCTTGCTTCTTCCCTCACGTAAGAGCTCTCGGGCACTAAGTCGATGGATGCTAGGATGCCATTTAGGTTGTAGGTGGAGCAAGAGCCCGTGTACAAAGCGAGAGCGTGGCTGGCCATGCTGATCTTAGAGCTTTGAGTAGTATTGTAGAGGGAGAGAAGAATGCTTGTAGCTTGGTGTGAGGAGAGGAGAGGTTATGGGGTGGTTTATATAGGTGACTCATCCTCTACCGTGAAGGAAACAAACCAAGCTCCGCCATAGCCATGACACCTAGAGGATCAAGGAGATGTGGATGAAGATTGGGGTTAGAGGAGCCACGGGTGGTGTGCCATGCGCACCCCCAGGTCCTCCCCCTGGCCTGAGTTTGTATCCAGATGCACATGCAAGCATGGTGATTCTAGGGATGCTGGTGCTCGAATTTGATTTAGTAGGATCAGTGAGTGATAGAGTGAGATGCTCATGATGATGGTGAATCAAGAGAATATTCATATTTCAAATTTCACATGATTTTTGTATTAATGGGTGAATATTCATGTGATCAGCAAAAATCAAGTAAGAATAAGCAAGAATCATGATTTGTCTAGTGAGGGTAATAGGGTCTTTTGTCCATGATTGCTTGCTTAGATAGATAAAACAATTATTTTTATATTTTAAGTAAATGAAATAATATGTTGGCATAATTAATTTTTAAATTTTCATAAGTTTTTAATAAATTTATCAAAAACAATTCAATCTATTTTATCTATTTCTAAGTTAGTGTTATAAGAAGGCTCTAGGAAAACTTTTAAACATTGACCGTTAACTTTGAAAATGTCCTAGATGGTGATCGTCCTAGATGGTGATCGCGCTGTGTGGCGAAGTGTTGATGACGGTGTGCAGTTCTTGCCATTTGCTTCTTAGTTTTCCTTCACCGAAGAGTTTGACTCGGGAGTTGAATAGTAGAACCTTGTCTCCCTCTTTGAATTCTTTGTACTAGATTAGGTGATCGTGCCATATGTTAGTTCTCTCTTTGTAGAGCTTGGCACTGTGATACGCCTTCTCTAGCCATTCTTCTATCTCGGCAATCTATTTTTGTCAATTTCTACTGGCTAGCTTCACATCCATGTTTTAGCTCTTGATTGCCATGTGAGCTCGGTGTTCAAGCTCAACAGGCAAGTGGTAGCTCTTCCCATAAACTAGCTGGAATGGTGACATGCCGATGGGGGTTTTGTATGCTGTCCTGTATGCCTAGAGTGCATCAGGAAGCTTGTTCTTCCAACCTTTCCCCATCTCATTGACCGCTTTTATGTAAGATGTTTTTGATCTATTTGTTTGAGGTCTCGGCTTGGCCACTGGTTTGAGGATGGTATAGAGTGGCAATGTTGTGCTTAGCTCCAAGCTTTTTTAGGAATGCTCTGAATGTCTTGTCTATGAAGTGAGATCCCCCATCGCTTATCACCATCCTTGGTGTTCCAAAGTGAGGGAAGATTACTTCATGGAACATCTTCCTTGCATGCCTAGCGTTAGCAGCTCGGCAAGGTAGTGCTTCCACCCATTTTGATACATAGTCAACAGCGACAAAGATGTACTCATAATCTTGGGACTTTGAAACGGTCCCATGAAGTCAATGCCCCACACATCAAATATTTCTATTTGAAGATTGTAGTGTAGGGGCATTGCGTTGCGAGCATTGATGCTTCCTTGGAATTGGAACTTCCGACACCTTCAAATGAACTCCTTAGTGTCCTTGTACATCGTTGGCCAGAAGAATCCACACCGCTAGATTTTGGCTTGTGTGCGGAATACTCCATAATGGCCTCCATACGGTGCTGCATGGCATCTTTCAATGATTTGTAGCCCCTCCGCTATTGGCACGCACCTCCTCAGCAGGCCATCCAAACACACACGGTACAGATACAGATCATCCCAAAGGTGACGTCAGCTTTCGACTTGCAATTTTATCTTGTTTTCACCTGGTGGTACATAGCCTGCAACCATGTAGTTTACGATGTTTGCATACCACGGGTTGGAGTCCGTCACCTTGAGTAGCATGTTGTCACGTAGGAAGTCATTTATTGGCAGTTTCTGCATGTTAGTGACTTGCATACGCGACAAATGATCTACAACAGTATTCAAGGTCAAATTCTTGGAGTAAGAGAATCCATCTTATTAATCTAGGTTTAGTGTCTTTCTTAGTGAGAAAATATTTAAGTGCAGCATGATCGGTATAAATGATAACTTTTGCACCCACTAAGTAAGACCTAAACTTGTCGATAGCAAAAACGACTGCTAAGAGCTCTTTTTCTGTGGTAGTGTAGTTAAGCTGTGCTCCTGTCAGCATTTTGCTAGCGTATGCGATCGCGTGATGCTTCTTATCTTTGGTTTGGCCAAGGACCGCACCAACAGCATAGTCACTAGCATCACATATGATCTCAAACGGTAGCGACCAATTGGGTGGCTAGATGTTTGGCGCTGAGATGAGTGCTTTCTTGAGAGTGTGGAAAGTAGTTAAGCACTCATCTATGAACTCAAAAGGTGCATCCTTAGCTAACAGGTTCTTGAGGGGTCTAGCGATTTGTGAAAAATCCTTGATAAACCGCCTATAGAACCTTGCATGACCTAAGAAACTGCGGATTCCTTTTACGTTCATGGGGGGTGGTAGCTACTCAGTGACCTATATCTTGGCCTTATCTACCTCAATCCCCCTCTTGGACACAAGGTGCCCAAGAACGATGCCTTCACGGACCATGAAGTGGCACTTTTCCTAGTTAAGTACCAGGTCCTTTTCTTGGCATTTCTGCAAGACTTTGTCTAGATTTTCTAGACAGTGGTCAAAGGTTTTGCCATAGACAAAAAATTGCCCATGAAAATCTCCATGATTTCTTCTATCATATCTGAGAAAATAGACATCATGCACCATTGAAATGACGTGGGTGCGTTACACAACCCGAACAACATCCTACGATAAGCGTATGTTCCATACGGGCATGTAAATGTCGTCTTGCTCTGATCATCAAGGTGGATGGGAATATGATGATACCCTAAATACCCATCGAGGAAATAGAAGAAAGAATGCTTTGGCAACCGCTCTAACATTTCATCAATGAAAGGCAGTGGGAAGTGGTCTTTCTTTCGTTGTCACGTTGAGTTTTCAGTAATCAATACACATTCTCCACCCCATGACGGTACGTTGGGGAATTAACTCATTTTTATTTTTTTCAACGACCATCATGCCTCCTTTCTTTGGAACCACTTGGATGGGACTAACCTAGTCACTATGTGGTGTGGAATAAATTATCATTAAATTATCATGGCGTGAAGAAGTTTGAGGACTTCCTTCTTCATGACTTCTCACATCGCATTATTGAGCCTACGTTGAGGATCTCGAGAAGGTGTACTCAAAGGGTCAATCAGAATGCGATGGGTATAGAGAGTCGAACTAATCCCCTTAAGATCTTGCAAAGAATACCCAAAGACCGACCTATGTTTTTCTAAGATGGCGATGAGTTTGGATGTCTCCTCATCAAAAAGCCTATCGCTAATGATTATAGGAGTTTCTTTGTCGTCATTTAGAAAAGCATAGTGTAAGTTAGCAGGTAGGGGTTTTAGCTCAATCGGAGGTCATGCCGGTGCTTCCTCTTGAGGAAGATCTATTGTTTCTCCTAAGTTGTCCTATTCTTCTATGAAAAGTTTTGCATCTTTTTCTAAGGATGACTCGGGGGAATCAAAGGGTAAAATTGACATGACTTCTTTGGGTAGGTCAAGATGGGAGAGAGATTCTACCATCGAGTTTTTAGCTCCAGTGATAGGAATGGTAAAGGTGTCTCTCCCCAACTTTACATCCAATGCCCCTGATGATGGTGGCTCCACAATAAGTTTTTCTAAGGGATGCCCTATCATGATGTCAAAATCCTGGTTTTCGAAGACATGGAAATCAAAGGCCACTTCTATATCCCTATGATGTAAAGTTGTATCACGGAGAATCCCAAGCCCTTTTAGGCTAGTTCTTGGACTAGTCCTAAGGGACTTAACTGTTGGAGCCATGGATTTTTCACCTAGATAAGCAGATGCGAAGGCTGCAGACATTGGGTTTGCTCCAATAGATGGGTTATAGAGCACATCCACCCAAGTTTCTTGAATTTTACAATGAATGGTTGAAGAGGGGGTGCATATCTAAATTTCTTCAGAAGAACGCTCTCCCTCATCCACCCATTCACTGCTCATGATAGTGTCAACTTCTTGATAGACTCTCTAAGGGATTCTTTGTCTAATGGTTCAAGAGGAGTGATAGGAACTGGTGGCTTCTTTTGGCATGAGTACTTCAAGGTGTTTTCGAATTCCTCAAAAAGTTTGTTCCCGAAATACGGAAGATCCGAAGGTTGGAAACCTTCCTTTGGATCTTCTGGTTTGGGCGAGGGTCTCTCTAAGGATGTCATAGGTTCGGCCTCAGCCGATGAGACTTCCTCATGGATCGGCTTGGGTTCTACACGGAGGGGTTCTAGCAGAGGAGTGTTCTCTAGAATGCGGTCTAGGAGAGCTTCTCCTTTTGCCATGGTTTTATAGGTAAATGAACCTCCGATAGTTATATCGAGCTGTAGGGTAGATTCCTTGCTAAGCCCTAACCAGAAATGCTGCAAAAGCACATGGTTGGGTATGGACAAGTTTGGGCCAGATCTCATTAAAATTGAGAATCTATCCCAATTTTATCCTAAACGCTAAACGGTAAACAGTCGATCACCTACCGTTTAGCCCATTATTCAAGCAAAACGGGTGTTTAAACGTGAAAAATGGCTGTTTAAACGGTCAAAACAACCGATTAAATGGAAATGGTGTACCACCATGTAGCGTTTAAACGGTGTGTAAATGGGCTAAACGGCCATTTAGGTGAAAAATGATCTATCCTAAGCTGCACCTATGGATTCCTTCTCTTTTTGTTGGAAGTTGAGTATCTCTTGCCGTAGGGCAATGATTCAGGATATAGGGAACAACACAAGACAAAATTTGTTCCTTAGTTGTTCCCAATCACCAGCTACCTTCCCTACGTTGTGGGTGTACCATTGTTTCACCCCTCATCAAGTGAGAAAGGAAACAACTTCCACTGAAGTGTTTCTTATGACATGCCTGAAATGGTCAGGAAAGCACAGAGCTGCTCAAACTCCCTTAGGTGGTGGTAGGGGTTTTCATAATCCAACCCCAAGAAGGCTTGTTCCCAAACTATGGCTATAAAGCCAGGGTGGAGCTCGTAACTAGAAGCTATGATTGGCTTCGAGGATTGTAGTGGTTCAAGGAACTCGCCCTTGGGAGCAGAAATGTTTTGAATGGTATGTTACTCCATTGGAAAAGAGTAAAAAGAAAAAAAAGGTAAAACAAAGGATACACGAGCAAACTAGGTTCAGAGACTAAAACGACAACCGCTCCCCGACAACGGCTCCAGAAATGCTTGTTGGTGCTTCTTAGCATAAGCAAAAAAGTCTGCAAGCGCACGGAAGTACCATTGTAGCACTTCACCTGGTGATATTCAGGGTATCGTATTTCCACAAGGAATGGAAGTGTAATTAGTTTCTTGGCTAGTTTACCTAACAAGAATTGGAAGAAGGGTAACTTGGGTAGTGAGGTTCTTCTAAGGGTAGAAATCTTAAGTGAAGATAACTTTGCTACAACAGACTCACTTTGGGCATCGGATTGCAACTGGTCTGCTAGTCGATGCCTGTCTATAGGTCTATGCCATATCCGAACGTGGGGGATTACAAAGGACGGACAAGGCTATCACCACCTGCCGCCTACCCCTCAACTAGAGGATACGAGGCAAATGAAGGTGACTTTTAGCTTAGACACCACGTCTATGCTATTGGTCACTACTCTAATGTTGGCCAGGAACTTCCATCTTTATCAGGAGTCCTCTACTAGAGTACCCATCACGAGGAGGGATGACGAACCCACAAGTAAGTAGTAACAATGATAACTTTTACTTAAGGGATCAAACCAAAAGATGAACACAAACTTCTTACTCCAAGTAGTAAGATGAACATAGAGGTACAAGTGTAGTGGGGGTCGACAAGTCCAGGACTCCGTCCATCGGATGTACAATGCTTGCCGAGTACAAGAAGTAGAGGGCACCGCTACTCCGCTATTCCTCTAACTCTTTCCTCTCTCACTCCCTACTATAGTCTATCTAGGAGCTAATGGAATGTGTGTAACCCTTCTTCTTCTTCTATGTGTCTCTCTTGAATGTGGAGAGGGGATCTTCCTTTATAGGCTTTTAGGAGGTCGGTTTGCTCGTATTTTAGGAAAGCACCACATGCAAATGCCTCCCCCAGCATTGAATGCACCGCCTAAACAAGGTGGGGCCGAGCAGAGCTAGGGGCGGTGTGCCCACACCATGGGTTAGCCCACTCACCACCACCTTGCTCTGGTGGGTTGCTAGCTGGGTTTGGATGGTTCCCACGCTGGTGTTCTAGCCCAAGTGTGGAGTTTGGATGGGCTTGATTTTTTTTGCTCGAATGCGCCTTCTCGGTTGTGCCTTTTGGGTACATTTTCACGTGTTGCCCTGCAAAACATGTTTATACCAAAACTCATGGAAAATATGAGTTATAAACCCTAATTTTAAATTTTGGTATTCATATTTGTTTTATTTTATTTAAATGTTGGTGGTAGAAATATGAGTTAACACTAGTAGGAATATCCACTTCTATGACGATCAGTTTTCGTCACTGAATGAGCCAAATTCATCATAATTTTAGTTTTATGATGAATTTATGATGAAAACTGTCTTGTCATAGAAGTCGCGTCACACTTGAAATTCTATGATGATTTTCGCAAAATGTCAAAGAAGTGGCTTGATCTGTGACGAAAATAGAACGTCATAGAACTGTTTTGGCATGCGTGGTAGGGGGCTGCCACGCTGGTGGGTGCTTCCATTGAAGATGCTTTCCACGTGTACATGCTTTCCACGTGTACCTTCTTATTGCACAATATGACCATCTCTGGTTCTTGCACGTTTTAGGTTCTTACTGGACCACATGTCGTGTTCCTGTTGTTCCACATGTCAGTTTTCTATAGGCACACGTGTCGTGTTGCGGTTGGATTACGTGTCACTTCTTCATTGGACCATGTGGCGTATTTTTATTGGTCCACGTGGCCATTTCTTATTTGACCATGTGTCACGACACTGTCCGTCCATGTTTTGCATTTTTATTTGGCCACGTGACTTGAGGACATCCTTCCATGTGTCAGATTTTTAATAGCCCACATGTCGTGCTATGGCTATTTCACGTGTCATGCACTGGTTCCTCCATGTGTCGCATTTTTATTTGATCACGTGGCCTGTTCTAGTTCTACCGCATGGAGTACAATCAATTCATCATAGAAGTAATTTGAGATCGACACTACTGCACAGATTGACTACATAACAATTCAACCTGGCAATCAAACAACCACAATTAACATTTCACATGTCAGCAGTGAACCACTGACAGAGTATCACAACATCAAACCATCACATGCGTCCACACAACAGACCACAAATGTTCACCGCATCAAGCCACGCGAAGTTGAAGACAGAGAGTTAATTATCGGGAGAGCTTAAGCACAAGACTAGCTTACTGAGCCTATTGTACTCCTCCTGTTGCTGTTGCTTGAATTCCTCAAGCTCCCTTTCAGCCTTTTCTGTCCTCACCTTTAGTTCATCCACTAGTTCGACGAGCTCAGATGTACTTTCCTATTCACCAGCAAGCTGCTCTCGAAGTGTCATCTCCACCAATGTCTCTGCTTTGGTGGAGCTTCTCAGGATACCAACATTCTTCAAAAAATGGTTTTTGCTGCTTGCCTTGGAGGGCGCTTGCCCTGGTAGAGGCAGAGAACCTTGGAAACAACATCAACACTAGTCATTGGTTGCTGCCCATCAGCAATAGGTTCTGCTTACATAGCTTCCATAGCTTCCTACAAAATTCAATCAGTAAAATATTAGGTTACAGATAGTGGAAGAGGACTTCAACTAAAAACCCAAGAGATTAATTCATAACAAGTAATGCATAGGACTTCCTTAGATGACTAATGATAGAGATTACATAAGCACAATGCATAGGTCTATACAGGTACCATATTGAATGGTGTAAAATTGCAACTACAAAATTAAATGATGTTGCCACATTAGGCTCCTGCTGTGTTTCCTTCTTTTATGGCAATGGGTTCAGTAGATTTCAAGGAAAGCAAATGAAGGTACTTACAACTGCTGCTCTTGCAGCATCGCTCAGGCCCTTTTTTCATCGTTGGTATAGAAGTCCTTGAAGACTTCCATAGCATTAACATCTTTGTTAGGTCGACCATATTGTTGAAGTCCTGGATCATCATGTTGTTCATCAAGTCCTTGATCATGTTCTGTGGCCTTCCTCTTGTTCTCCTTCTATTCACATTGCACATGAGTTTTTGTTTATATATATACAAAGGCAAGAGTAACAATAAAAACAACCATCACATACAAATGTTTGTAGCTGTACAACATAGGAATGAGATCCTGTAGACTGGTGGTACTTCACTTTTGCATGGTTTTGCTTGTTCGTCTCAGATGTTTCCTATAGCTTCATTTGTGTTAGACTGTAGCACAAGTAGACCATAGCAAGACTAGACAAGAAATCGATGGGTTCACACACACCTTGTTCTTAGCACTAGACCAAGTCTCAACAAGTTCACACCACTCTGCATCGCTCATGCATGGATAGGAGAGGTCGTATGGATCTGATTAGCAGGGACGCCATTGAAGTAGGTTTGCTTCAACCTATAGCATGCCTACTGTACCCCATACTGTAATACATTCCAGCAAGCTTCTTGTGTTGGTGGGTGAGCCTTGTCAATGTCCAGCCATGACTACATGCAGTAGTGTGAATGAAAAGTAAATCTGTTAAAGTTCCTCAAAGTAGAGTTGAATGTCAAGAGAGGATACCCATACATACAGTTAGCCTCTCCACAAAATTCCTATAATGGACGACACCGGAGGGCTTATTGTAATGTTTCCAATGTGTCAAAATTGGTATTTGATGCCTGACTACTACACCTGCCTCTGAGGCAAACTTGGCAGCTTGCACTGGATCATGTGACCTTCTGTTCCCCTCAGCAACAGAGATGGGCATCCTCAATCCTCCCATTGATTTGCTCATTTTGTCAAGCAAAATTCCACGAGTTTGAGGCCTTAGCTTCCTCGCACTTCTCAGAGATGGTACTACAAAGTTTTCATACATCCAGATTATTAGAAAAGTAACATGTATATCAAATAGCTAGTGTAAATTGATTGATAGACATATGTAAGGTAATACCAATCTAGGCAACTTTCAATATTCTACGGGTGGGTGGAGATGGGAGTTTGCTTAGAGGGCTCCTCTTTGGCATGGCTATCATCATCTGACCATGGGCAGTCTCTCACATGTCTAGGTAGCTCAGAGGGCTCCTCTTCGGCATGGCTATCATCATCTGGCCGTGGGCAGTGTAACACCTCTGGTGTTTTGACCTAGAACTAAAACTTGACATGTCATCATGTGCATTGCAAAGCATTCATAAAGTAGAAAATTTTGAATGCATTCACTAAATAAGCTTTATTTCATAAGTTGTTATTTTATGTGATGTAATGTGATTCAAAACTCTGAATGAAAATCAGGACCACAAGGGTCAAATTTCATGTGATCATGTGAGACCATGTGTCATTTGACTCAAATAACCCTAAAGGGCCATGTAATTAGTCAAAAACCATAATTAAGTAAAAAGGTAAAAAATCAAATTCAAATCAAATTCAAATTATAAAAGTCCTTTTTGCCCCTTTTGTCTATTTCAAAATCCATTTGGAATTTGGGGGTGTGACAAAAAGCAAAGTTGAAGCTTATTTTATAAGGATCAACTTTGGTATTCAAAGTTTTTAAAGTTTATATATAAAATTTGGAGTAATTTTGAAATGATTCAAATGCTCAAATGCACCCCAAATTTAAATTTAAAAATGGAGGCAGAATTTGAAAATGTTCACTTAAGCAAAGTTGTAGACTTTGAAAAGTTCAGCAACTTTCATTTTTGGAGATTTTCAACTTCTTTAGAAAATTTGTGAGTAATTTGCAAAAAGAACTCATGTGGCAATTCTGTAAATAATTCAAAAATCAAAACAAAGCCGAGCGCCACCTCCTGCTTGCCGTCGGCGCCACGTAGCCGAATGCCGCCGCTCGTTTTTCACCGCTTCTTTGCGCGGTGACACGCTGCCGTCTCCGTGGCAACCTTGTCGGGAGCTGTCGAAGCCAGGCGTGTCCTCCCCTTCTATAAATAGGAGCATCCGCCGCCATCATTCTTCTTTTCTCGTCGACTGCTCGCCGCCGGTGCCCTTGCTGTGCTCGCGAAATTCGTCCTCGCCGTACTACCTCGTGCCAATTGCGTTTACCAGCAGCTCCGCCTCGCCCTGCCGCTCCTTCCAGGCCTGCTCGCCTCTCGTCTAGCAGTCCAACGCCAACCCACGGTGTCTTCTTCTTCGGAGCTGGCCGAAGCACCGCCACCACCGACCTCACCGTGGCCACGCCATTCCAGCCTGTCTCCGCCTTCATCAAGCACACCGTCGTGTTCGCGGTGAGCTCCTGAGCGTGATGTTCTCTCCGTTTTACTCTCTACCGCGCTATAGCCGGCGTTGTGCCATGAGCCGTCGTGCCCCGCGCCACCATGGCCGCCATGACCGGCGTGGAGCTTTCTCCGGTGCGCCTACTGCTGTTCTGAGGGTAGAGATAGATTCACGAGGTGTTGTAGATCATGCAGGTACGGTCAGCCTCGCTGGAGCCTCACCGTCGGCACGTTTTGGCCGACCAGAATTGATAGCGCCGTCGTGTGCCTTGTCTGTGTCACTGACGAGCGGGCCCTGGATGTCAGTGAGAGAGAGAGAGAACAGCGAGGTTTTGGTATTTTCTAAATTTTAAATAGTGCAGCAACTTTGGAAATTTATAGGAAAATAATTACCGCTCTAAAAATTCTGAAAATTTATGTGTAGCTTCTGTACATGTTCTATTATGGTTTAAAAATATGAAACTTGAAATTTGAATAAATTTTAAATGTTCAAAAATTTAGTCAATTAATTGATAAATGCAATTTCCATAATTTTTGTAGGCCACTGTATAACTCCAAAAATTATGAAATTTGTTTTGGTACACTAACTTGTCACGAGGAAGCTTGCATAAAATTTTGAGGTCATTTGGAACAATTTTATTTCTGAGCTTAATTCCCAATTAATTCAAAAATGAATAAAAGCAAACCCTAAGTGAAAGTTTAGGGTTTGATCTTGTTTTGGTCATGTTTTGTGACCAGTAGGGTTTCAAGATCAATTTGGTCAAGTCACTTGTGTGGTCCTTGATGGTAGAATTGCAAGTTGGTTTTGTTGGCTTGCAACTATACCGCGAAAGAAAGTTGTATTCAAGGTGTTATTATATTTCATGCACCATGAAAGCATCACGTTTACATTATCATCATGTTGAAGCATATGTTATTATTTTGTGTAGAATCCGAGAGTGAACCGATTCTAGTTGAGCAAGTTGTGGAAGAATCCTCGGTTGTCTCGGGATTCGATATTTGTGGTACTGATCTGGAACTTGAGATCGTCAACGAAGGCAAGCCCCGGTTTATGCATTAAACCATTACCTTGTTTACTTTGAAAAGTTATCACCTATGTTACTTATTGCATTAAGTTGATTAATTCAAATGTTACCTACTTGATGCATTGCCTACCTTGTTAATTGTTTACCATCCTTGAAGATGATTTCATTTACAAAGGCGTAGAATTTCTTAGTATGCTTTATGGTAGGCTTTCAAAGTAAAAGTTTCGATACAATCAAAGATGGCATATTGGCCAAAGAAAGAAAGAAGATAGAATGAACTAGAGACTAGTTGGGTGACTTATCTTGAATGTTGGGTAATGTTGCCGACTATGTCGCTTAAAGGCCACTCTTTGTGGATCTTCTAAACGAGACACTTTGTAGTACTGGTCACATACTCCGGTAAGCCTACTTCGGCTAATCCGATACTAAGGCGAATACCCACGCACTGGGGGTGGAGAGATGGCGGGAGTAGCGTGTACCCTCATGGCTGGAATGTGGCCGGATTTGAGGTGTGCTGTGCTCTCGGGTGGTGTGGAGACGGCTTAGTATGGGAGGATCCGGTAGCGAGGTTGATATATGCAAGATTAAGTTCTACATATGTCGTGTGATAAGGAATCCCCAGCTGGGACTTGAATCAATTCGAATTACCGGTGCTTCGCAGATATGGAGACTCGATTCATTATAGAAGCAATGCAGGACTGGTGAATTACTAAAACATGAGAAAAAGAATGGAATGAATGAGAAGGATTAGAATATGGGATATGAACACTTAGTTTGAGATAATGAACTAAGGTACTTAGGGGTAAAACTCGAAAATAGGATCAAGAATAGTAAGCTTTTGGCAAAGAACTTTTAAATATTGCTACATCCTTACCTTGACCCAATACCTGCATCCCTAAGACCTTCGCCCCTTTTTCGTCGGGTCAGTCTTGTTGAGTACTTTTGTACTCAGGGTTTGTTAACCCTTGTTGCAGGTGAGTCGCATGCGCAGGCTTGTTTTGGTCCCTGCTGCATGTCAGTGTTTGAAGTCAATGATGATGAGGAATGATAAATGGCCTGTGGACAAGGCACTAGTTTGTGTGAAATAAATAATGTTAATGTAATATTATCCCGCAACTATGGTTGTATGAAACTTATGGTTTTGTAAGTTTGAAACAACTGGTTTGTAATATTAAAACTTAAGTCTTCCGCTTTATAATCTCTGGTATGTATATTGAAAAACTATTGTAATCTGTAATGTCTGTGATTGGGATCCTGTTTGGAAAAGATTCATGGATGATTCTGATGGGTACAGGCCCGATCTTCTGAGAGGTAGCCGGTAAGTTTGATTTGTGGAGATCTCGACATTGGCGATCTGGCTTCAAATCAGACGTGATTCGAACCCTGCAACCGTTACACCACTGCTCCGTTGGTTATCAACCAAGCACAACTTGATTGACCTCGACAAGAAGGCTTTTCCTGCAAGCGAATCGAAGGGCACAAGCAAGAAGGTAAAACACGCAATCTGATATTGCAAATATGAATGACGTGAATATCAATAGAGGGTTCTAGAACTCGGTTCCAAAGGACTAATCGACACAGTGGAGGAGATCAAGAACGGGGGCCCTGGATCACTGTAAAAGGATTTGTCACCACAGTTACAATGAACGATTCAGTTTCTCGATGGAAAACTAAACTCTAAACAAAACCCAATTGTGTAGCAGTGGCGACGGCTGTGTTTATAGTCTAAGACTCGACCTAGGGTTGGGGACGGCCAGGGGTTGGCCGCCCACAACTTGGGCTTAAGGCCCGACACGATACATGGCCAAGTTGGCCCAAATAGGTGACGCAGCACCTTGCCATGGTCACACAGAATGATCCACGGACCTTCTGGATCTGGGACCAGATCCAAAACGACGGCGTCGTCATCCCCTTTCCAACGCATCCAAGAACGGCCCGTTTCGATGTCGTATGAGAAAGTTATGACCGAAATAGTGACGACGTGTCTGCTGAATCCGAGGGCGACGTGGCAGCTGAGTTAGGAACGAATTGCAACTTGGGGAAGACCATGGCATCGGTGTGTCCAGCATGGTGATGTCCTCATCATCCTCCCTTTCTCGAATTGGAGTCGTCCTCGACTCCATCTTGGCGATGTCCTCATCACCCCCTCCTTCTAGAATTGGAGTCGTCCTCGACTCCATCCCATCATCAGCGAACTCCTGCAAAAGGTTAGTGACAGCAGGCAATGCGGACATAAAAGGTTGACAAAACATAGTATAACATGGTGCATCAGATTATCACATAACTCAAGTGATGAGCAGAAGTTGTAGCAAGAAAAGCACCTCCTTTTAACCTAATCCCATTATTTTTAGCAATGTCATTGGAGGTTTATTTTTAATCTCGAGAGCATGTTTAATAATATCCGTAGGAGACAAAGGCAACAATGTAATTTTCTTGTCCTTATGTAGGATAGTATATGTATTAGTTCTACCATGGTGTGAAGCATCATTATCAAATTCCATGGGCGACCTAACAAAATGGAACAAGCTTGCATAGGGACCACATCAAAATCAGCAGATCATGATAAGAGCACTCGTGAAAAAGCTAATGCGTCTTGATTTAGTTACCTTAGTCTTACCACTATTATTGAACCATTGAAGTTTATATGGATATGAATGTTGTCGTGTGGTCAAGCCAAGCTTGTCAACCAAATCTGAACTCACGAAGTTGTTGCAACTCCCGCTATCAATGATAGTGAGAACACGACAACCCCCGCACAATGAGATACATGTGGAACAAATTGTGGTGTTGGATCTTCATCTCTTCTTCATGTCCCATATGTGTACTCAACACATGCACAAGAAGACTAGGGTAGCGGCTATACGGAGTCAATGGTGATGGCCTCCTTGTCTTGATCGCCCTCATCGCATCAATGTTGAAGGGCTAAATCATCTTCAACATCACTAGCACTTACATATCCATCCTCGGTAGCAATGAAAGCGCCGACGATCGGGGCAATCCTTCATGACATGTCCCATGCCTTTGCATCGGTGGCAAATGATTTTAGAATTGGACAAGGAGGAGCTAGTAGAAGTTTGAGTGCCACCTTTCTTCAATTGTGGAAGATGCACATTAGACAATTTACTTACCCGGGAAGAAAATGGAGGTGTAGATGGTCGTGGTGCAATAGGAAGCTTAGGCGTCTAGCGGCTGGGTGCTTATGAAAATTCCTCCCATTGTTAGGGAAAGGCTGGTGTTGTTTTGCGTCCTCAGACTTCTCGTTCTACCTTAATAGCAAGATGATACAATTGGGAAAAATTAAGCCATTCTTTGTAATCAAGGATGTTACAGATATCATGGTTTAAACCACAAAAAAAAATCTAGCACTAGCATCATTATCATCTTCGTTTATACCACAACATGCTAAACCAATAAGCAATTCTTGATAGTATGCTTCTACTCCTTTATCACCTTGTTTTAAAGTTTGTAGTTTCAAACATAAATCACGTTGGTAATAAGGAGGAACAAAACGAGATTTCATACGTTGCTTTAAAACATTCCAAGTTTGAGGCACAGCAGCAGCATTAGTGGCATTGCAAAGATCACTCCACCAGAACAAAGCAAAATTAGTAAACTCACTAGTAGCAAGTCTAACTATGCTGCTCGGGAACATTATGAGAAACAAATTTTTGTTGAACAGCAAGCTCCCAATCTAAATATGCCTCGGATCAACATTACCAAAGAAAAGGAGGTAGACTAAATTTAATTTTAGCAAAAGGATCATTATTACCATGATTATTACCTTCCATACCATGACGATTGAAGTTGAGGTGGCGACGGGCACCACCGTCAAAGATATCGATCTTCATCACCAAAAGCATCCGCATCTTCATCATCAAGACGATAAGGTGGAGGGCGTTGCTCAAAGTTATTCAATGCGGGTGACCAGATTGTTCACGTTATGCGTCGGCTCGGTCATAAGATTGCGTTGTTGGTCATGAACGTTGTAAGCTCGCCCTGGACACGCACTCATTGAAGTCCGTTGGAGTTCTGCCATGGTTAGAAGATAGAAAAAGACAACACCAAAGTATTATCCCTATCAACTAAAAGGAAACAAGTGGTGGTGGTGGTGATGGTGGTAAAAGTGGAATGCAAAATCACAAGCGGCTTACCACCATCTTGCTCGTATTCTTACCAACGCCAAACAGGAGCAAAACCAAAGTGGCGAAGCAACTGTTGTGGAGCATGGGTATGATTGCAAGATGAACTGTCCGATGTAAGAAGAATATATGGAGCTATGGGTAGGCACACAATATGACAAAGAAGGATTAGCAATTAACGAATGCAGATTAATGATTGTTCAATCCGGATCCAAAGTACAAATCATAGGTGCTGGCTAAGACGTGACGAGGCGTGAGCGCAACAAGGTGAAAACAAAGGACGATCGAAAGAACTCACGGAACAAGCAGCCCGGGTTTCTCCTTTTTTTTCCAAAAGGCACTAATAGGAAACGAACTTTTTTACTTTTTTCACTATTTTTATATACTTTTCTCTGAACAAGGATCACAAAAGATGCAACCACAAAAATTGGCACCTACAACTGAGGTGGGATGTGGTCTATAGAAATTCAGCATGTTCTCTGAAAAGCGTGCAAAAACTTTGACAAATTTTTTCTATATTTTCCCGAATTTTTTTGGCAATTCTGATGAAACCAAATAGGGCGAAGCCAAGTTTGGGTCGGCTCCAAATGGTGTCAAGAAGCTGCTGAAAATTTTTAGATTTTTGGATAAACGAAGCGAAAAGTTATGCCTGCTTTTTACGAAGGTATCTCAAGGTATGTTTTCCGGGAGGCACAACACGGCGGCGGTGGCGATTAGGGCAAAGCGCCCCGAAACTCCAACACCGATCACAGGATAAATCCTTTGTGACTAACAGCAGTAGGTATTCACCGATGATGTAAGGAGGATCGCGATGAGTGCAAAATAAGAGCGGCCGCAACCTGTCTAGGGTTTGCGTGGCGGCGAGAGAAGTTACACAAGGCGCTAAGCGGGACAAGTCGAGTAATGTGGTGGCTTCGACTTGTTGTTTGGGAACAGTGGATGGGATAGCGGCGGAAAACAAAACAACAAAGAAGCAGGCGATTGAACTACGACCATGAACACAATCCTAAACCAGCAACAAGACTCGACCACGGACACAAACTCAACAACACGAATCTGAAACGAAATTGCAAAGGCACAAAGGGCGATAGGACAGCAGAAATTGAAATATTTTTGGGCTTTTTGTAGACTCTAGGTAATGAACAAATATGAATCTAAGGCAAACGAGATTATACCTCACGGTAAACCTAAAATATCTGATACCAATTGATGGGTACAGGCCCGATCTTCTGAGAGGTAGCCAGTAAGTTCGATTTGTGGAGATCTCGACGTTGGCGATCCGGCTTCAAATCAGATGCGATTCGAACCCTGCAACCGTTACACCACTGCTCCGTTGGTTATCAACCAAGCACAACTTGATTGACCTCGCCAAGAAGGCTTTTCCTGCAAGCAAATCGAAGAGCACAAGCAAGAAGGTAAAACACGCAATCTGATATTGCAAATATGAATGACGCGAATATCAATAGAGGGTTCTAGAACTCGATTCCAAAGGACTAATCGACACAGTGGAGGAGATCAAGAACGGGGCCCCGGATCATTTGTAAAAGGATTTGTCACCACAGCTTTACAATGAACGATTGGTTTCTCGATGGAAAACTAAACTCTAAACAAAACCCAATTGTGTAGCAGCGGTGACGGCTGTGTTTATAGTCTAAGACTCGACCTAGGGTTGGGGACGGCCAGGGGTTGGGCGCCCACAACTTGGGCTTAAGGCCCGACACGATACATGGCCAAGTTGGCCCAAATAGGTGACGCAGCACCTTGCTGTGGTCACACAAAATGATCCACGGACCTTATGGAGCTGGGACCAGATCCAAAACGACGGCGTCGTCGTCCCCTTTCCAACGCATCCAAGAATGGCCCATTTCGATGTCGTATGAGAAAGTTATGACCGAAACAGTGACGACGTGTCTGCTGAATCCGAGGGCGACGTGGCAGCTGAGTTGGGAATGAATTGCAACTTGGGGAAGACCATGGCGTTGGTGTGTCCAGCATGGCGATGTCCTCATCAGATTCGGGTTTCCCGAGGACACCCGACAGACCTGTTAAGTTGTTGGGAACTTTTGTACGCTATCTGAGGTCTGTTGAGACATCGATAGGTGCACGTGGGCCCGATTTCTTAGGAGGTTCTGCCACAGGCAGTCTCTCATAGGGCTAGGTAGCTCAGAGGGCTCCTCTTTGGCATGGCTATCATCATCTAGCCATGGGCACTCTCTCATAGGGCTAGGTAGGGAGCCATCCCAACAAATGTCTCACACAATTCATGAAGTTTGAATTGATCCCTAGGTACAAGTGTCCGTGGTGATGGAGAATTATGTTCACCTACTGCTAATATCTCCACCCTTTTGCCAGTGGTAGCCCTCTCGAGTATGAACTCCATGAGCAAACTCTCCTAGTCATGTTGAATTCACTTGCTTGGAGTGTCTTTGCCTAGGACTCATGGCAGCGCTACCTTTTCTCCTACTAGCAGAGCCTCCTCTATGGCTCCTTGACCCCAGACACTAAAATTGGAGATATAAACTTAAGCAGCAAGCATGTACAAATTGCATTGCTATCTAAATAGTAAAGCATTACATTGCTATGTACCCCCCTCTCTGAACTAAATACAAGATAGAATAAGCACCTCAATTTCTAGGGGTACTGGCTCATCTTCTAAATCTGAATCTGTTTCATCTATAACATCAAATCCCTCAACTACCTCCCCTAGTTCAGGGATATATTCTAAATCTTCACCGTGACTACCCTTTGTGCTTTACTTTTTTGCCTTTGGAGACATAGGTTTTGGGCCCACACGTATTCCAAGTTCTTCCATCTTTCTAGATTACAAAGGCATTTATTCACTAAAGCTTCTACGAAATGTCAACACAACAGAGCAAGAGTATGCAAATAAGTGCCTAACTAGTATGTAACTACAACTTATACGGAAGTCATTAATCCAATAAAGCACATGTCAGCTACACTCAACTATAGGAAATATGTAATGCCATTGCTATCTACATATCCTTGGTTCAGCCTCTATAGTAGATCACACATCATAAATGGAACTTGGGTACCTCTTCCTTCGTGTCTGTGTTCAGATCCGATCTTGTCATTGTGGTCGCAGAGCTGGTGCAGCCAGCATTAACGCAGGGTTAACAGATCTAGCTCTAGCTAGGGTTCAGATTCGGTCGATCATAGCAGGTGCCGAGGTAGGGGATCCGGATCTGGCTTGTACCATCGTCGAGCCTAGGGTTTGGAAATGTATGAGAGAGGGTGTGGCTGGAGAGTCGAGAGGGAGTCAAGCTGCTGTGCTGATGGCGCCTAGGGTCTGGTGTAGGGTGGCAGAGGGGGCGCCTGGAGAGTGGAGAGAGAGGTTATGGGGCTAGGATTTGGAGCTAGAGGAGAGACGGTGCGGGTGGAGAATGGAGATGGAGGTGGAGACGGTGACTCTTTGCACTTTTATGTGGCCATCACATTACCACAAATGCCCTTGTCTGAAATCGATGGCGTGGTAAACCTATTTTCCACGTGGAGGGCAAAAGAGAGATATCTAATTTTTGGTGTGTGTTGGCGGGACTACTCGGCGTGGTGCGAAATCAAATTTTCAGGGCATGTTGGTGGACTGCTCGGCACGGTGCTTAGAAGAGACCGGAATTTATTCCGTGTTCTAATAGAAAATGATTATGACAAAATGTTACTTTCCTAATATCTATCTTTTCATTTTTTTTCTCCTATGCACCTGTTTATATATTCGATGAGTTAGTTGTTGTCTTTTTGGTTTTTTCATAATAATATAAATAAACATAAAACTAAAAGAGGATAATAATAAATAAATAATTAAAAGATGCATGAATTTGACACCTAAAAATTACCAAAAAAACCTACTCGCTGTAGCTTGTTGCGCTGCATCTGCCGATTATTTTTTTATGTGTGTGACTACATCTGTGGTTGTTTGAACTAAGGCCTATAATTTAAAAGCAAGGGGAAGGCAGGCCCAGGGATGGAAAACCCTCCATAAATAACTAAATGGGTTATTGGATTTCGCAACCTAGAAAATGTCATGGATTCTAAGGGGATTTGAGTTTCTAGAGAACGAGAAAAAAAGCATCCTCCTCCTCGCTAGTGCTCTAGCGATTAGCCAACTCGCTAGACTCGTCGCTGGACGAGTCGCAATACTCTGGATCATCCTCCTCCTCACTGTAGTCATAGTCGGTGCTGTACATACCATCGCTCAAGTACATTCCCATTGCTCATCGCCGTTACTACTCGAATTGCCAGTGTAGTAGTTGAGGGGTTGACGTGTTTTCCTGCTCTGGTAATGAGAAAGTCTGTGGTTTTGTGTATTTAACGCGCCAAACTTTCTCGTAATCAGAGCAGGAAAATGCACCAACCCCTCGACTACTACTCTGACTGCTCGTATTCTGAATCTATTTTATTAGTAATTAGTAATGCTACAGGGACTCACATCTTCTAACATTTGTTAGCATCTGCATCGAGTATAAATATCCTTCCTGGTCTCTTTGACTTGTCTCTTGCAAGTTGTTAGCCAAGGAAAGGAGGCAGTGTTACAACTTCATTAGCAGCTTTTGCCCATAGAACAATAGTGATCGTCCTTGTTGAGGTGAGTTTTAGTTTCTTTGTCATTTTATTCTAGTCAGGATCTCAATTGAGGCTAAGATATGGCCTAGGCAATATTTTCTTGCTTTGTGCTAGTTCTTGCTTGTTCAAGGTGTAGTGTTTCATATGTGGTTTTTTCTAATGACTTTTTCCTTGTGTTTTTTTGTTCTGTATGTATATAGAGAGATGTCGTCGTACCACAACACCCATGTTTACTCCATCAGTAAGCCTACGCTTTGGTAGCTAGGAGTGTCGCTAGGTATCATACAAGGGGTGCTTGTTGCTTGGGGATGTCATGTTCATCAACAGCCCTGATGGATCATTGTTGAAGCTACAGTTCATTATAAGCTTGGTAAAGATTGCTTTGGTACAGTTGTCGAAGACTATGATAGTGGTGAGATTTTTGTCCGTGTTAGGAATTTCGAGCAAATGAAAAGACTTGGTAGTGTTACTGTGTTTATGGGAAGAGACTATGTCATCTTCACTCATGTTGATCGACTGAATGAAATTTGTCAACCATCTGACATGTGTCCCCTTGGTAAGATGAGTTATTTTAGACATTAGTGATTAGAGAAAAACTACATAATGTACTTTTCTCTATAATATAGTGAAGTTTTTATGTTGGTCCAACTATATTTATCTTCCTTCATTTCTTTCATACTTCATATACTTTGGTTAATTCTTATTACATTGAGTTTTTTATTTTGTCAAATTTGACAATCTGACTCATCGATTTGGGATGGAGGGAGTAGTTGAATTCAGATTTGGGCTGATCGCAACCATCAAAGGATGGATGCACAGCTGTTGAAATGTTTCTACACCCTATAGACAGAATGATCCTTTAAAATTTTCACTAGCCAGACACTAGTGGAGCGATAAGGTTTATCACAGAAGGTCTGGCGGTTTGAAATCATGACTACCCGGATAGTATTGATGAATGACGTGTGACATCCGTTTTCGTCTTGTAGGCTCCTAGATTCCCACACAGGCGTGCGCGTGGGTGGTGTCAGCAGGCAGTTCTAGCAGGGATGTCGCCTCGCGGCCCATCGCATTGATGTGACAGGGCAAAGCCGAACCGGCCCCCACGCAAACATGTCAGTGGTCATGGGGCGTGGGGTGGTTCCACGGCCCCTAAACTATAGAAGATAGAAGGGTGCGAGAAGGAAGGTTATGTACTGCCTTCTGCGATCATCTACCTTCCCTCCCTAGATCTCCTCCTTCCATCCCAAAGCTTTTGCCCTCGACCCTAGTGCGCCATTTGTGCCGCTGACGCCACGTATGAGGACCATGACCACGCATTGGACGAAGTCATCCATTGACTGCAAGGTGTTCGATGAGCTACGACTAAACATGGTGATCTTGGAGGCCACCGATGCGATCGGGTGGAGAGTCCCACCAAGAACCAAAGTGGAGCCAAGGCCGAAGGAGAATGAGGTCGTCTCTTTCGCCCATTTCCACTCTTTTGGGTTCAGGGTGCCGGCGTACCCCTTACTCCAGTGGTTGCTATACTACTATGGGCTCTACCTCCATGACTTGACACCAGAGGGGATCCTCCACCTCTTAGTCTTCATCATGCTCTATGAGGGCTTGCTAGGAGTCCCTGCCCACTATGAGCTGCGGCGGTCTTTATTCTGGGTGGTTCGCTCAGCGCCCGAGGGTGTCCATCTTCCTCGAATGGGGGCGCCTTGATCCAACTTCATCCTAGATTGGAGGACAGGTACCTGAGCCTTGACCGCTACCCTTCCACGGACTTGGGGTGGCAAAAGTCATGGCTCTACATCCCCAATGAGAGCCCGCTGTTGCCGTCTTGTTCTCCTGACCGGCTGCGTGGTGACCTCCCAGAGTCATGGGAGGAACTACTGCCCCTGGAGGCCTATAGGCACCATGTGCCCAACTTGTTGGATGTGATCAAGGACCTGAAGGACTGGGGCCTAATGGGAATGAGGGTGATCCATACCTTCATCGGCCATTGGGTCCTCCCCTTGAAGATGAGGCACCACCCCTAGTGGGAGTTTCGAGGCCCAATGGACCCTACAATCGAGTTGAGGGTCACCATCCGCAAGGATGACCTAGACCAACGGGTGATGAAGGTTATGGGAGAGTACATGATGGATCGTGGTAGGGGGGAGTCCCCGGTGGCCTTCAGTGCTGGCCATCCTCCATCGACGGATGAACCTCTCATTGGCGTGGTCTCACACCCGTCGCTAGTTCCTCACAACGAGGTGATTTTTTCATGTACTATTGTTCATGTTGTTTCTCTTCATTAAATTAACTAGAGTCTGCAAGCAATGGTCATGCTAGTATTTATGTTCATGCTGCTTAATTTAACTAGTATTTGAAAATTGCCTACTTTCTCAATAGGTGGACATGGGCATGACGGCATCCCAAGGATCGTTGGCCCTGGAGCCGGGTTCTTCATCCACGGTCGCGCTTGGAAAGCGGCCTCGAGAACCATCCCCCGGTGGTGGTAGCCACCAGCGACGATTGCGTCCCATGCTGCTCTAGATAGTCCGGTGAGTCATTTGCCTTCTCAATTCGATCACTCTCCCCCTTATCCTGTGGGCTTGAACTTGGCTTGCATTGTGTAGAGAGACGTCCCGTTACCGCACGCCGTCGCTGATCCTATCTGACCCTAGATAGTCTTCTAGTGATGCATTGTCAGACCACAAAGTCCTGTCTAACCCCGGATAGTCTTCTCATGATCCATCATCAGACCATGAAGAATACTTTAAGTTAAAGGATGCTTACCTCAAGGTCATAGACTTGTACTCAGGGGCCAGTCTAGACGCCGACAAGCTATGCGATGAGCTAAAAGCTGCACTTGGTGTCGCCCAACAAGAAGCCACCCAGGCGTGAGATGAGAATGCGGCCGCTGAGGCGGAGGTTCAGAACCTGCTTGTCGTCGCTACTGCCGCCTATGATGCCGCCTTCTCAGTGTAGACAACGGACGATCCGGTCGCTGCACCAGAGGATCATCTCCGAGCCCTGTCGTCCCGCATTTAGGCCATGGCATCCAAAGCCATCCATCAAGGGGCTACCACGATGTTGGTCACTGCCCAGCTTGAGTTTGGCGCAATGGTGAAAGTCTAGATGGTACAGTAGGCTTTTCCACCGGCACCGAAAGACGAAGATTATATTGATGATCTGTTCAAGCGCGTCGAGCCGGCCGCCAACACCATCTTAGCGAAGGTGAACATGGATGAGATCCTGCATGACCACCTCGAACATTGATCTGTGGGATGTATCAGTAGTATAAGTGATGACTAGGTTTGGTCTGTGGGACGACCGTATGTGAAATCTTATTTATTTGCATGCATGTTTGTGTTAACTTTTGTTGAACTTCGTATTAGGTCTGTTAAACTCTGTTGAGCATGGTGTAGCTCAATTCCTATGGTTAGTTGGTAACATGTTTCTAGCCCCTGTTTGTTGCTTTTACCTGTAGATTTCTTTCGGGTCCTCTTTCTGATCTATAAATATACTAATGGTGTTCGCCCTTTCTGATCAGAGGACGTGGGTGTATAGATGTTAAAATTTTCTTTGATAAAATTTGTTGAACTTGAAAGAACCATGCAACGAGGAGTTCATCTGAACAAGTCTCGCCTCGATCTAATGCAGAACGGATGAGCCACAGCTGTTGATTTTTACTGCGAACGCAAGTTTTCCGCCCGCTATGTATTTGATCTCGTTGGACAATATAAAGTGTTGTAGCAATCAGTCTACCCCTCGACTGCTGTGACTGCTTGTATTGTAGTGAAATAAGTACATAACTTTTCCTCTAGTATATTAGATGAAATGTCGTTTACCTATTTCTTGTAAACCGTATGATTGCCTGATAGTCCGAGCAACGTAAATTTGAACGGGCTAGACATGTAACTCTTGTACATCTATGAGTAGAACTTTTGCCTGGTCGGCTGTACTACAAGCAGGAGCTGCACCATTTGTGGCTGCAAGCATGAATCCTAAAGTGGCAGCTTCAAACACAGCCGAGGGAGTGCAGACGATTAGAACCTATGAAACCATGTAATGTGGCCATCTATAGCTAGCTGCTACCCCTCGGCTGCTGTGAGCCTGCGACTGCTTGGATAGGACTGCACTGTATAGTTCACTGGATGATAGAAGGTCCGACCCGACTAAAATATTCATTACTCAGATACTAGTAATGATGAACATGGTGCGCTCATGTCAGAAGCCAGTTTCAGCCCTAGCATCCCTGTGTGTACAAAGCCTGGCCTCACTCCCATTGTTTGACTCCTACTGCTGCCCCCGCTTGGCGACGTCTCCTGTCTCCTCCTAAATCAATGTACGTCGTGCCACTCCTCCTCTCCAACCCACTAGATCACCACCGTCCACATGCCGTAGCTCGATCCATGCGGCAATCATGTCACTAACAACACTTCCTGCTGAGGTGTAAATTGTGATTGCGGGCTGTAACAACCCGGATTTTTCTAGAAACCAAAAATACGAGGTTTCAAAAAAAATTCTTGCAATTGAGTGAAACATGTAATTGCTAGGTCAAACACGAGTCCAACTCGCTAACAAGACGTTGCATACATGTAGATGGTTTGTAGGTGATTGCCGGAGTTTTCGAGTTGTCCTGTGTTTGAGCCTCATTTTTGTTGGAGAGAACAACCCATAGCAACCTCCTTGTGATCCTCGCAGGATTATTTCGAGTCTTCCGTGAATCTCTCTCTATAATCCTGAACTCCACTAGAACCCGGACTTGCCATTTATATTTGTGCCAACCATTGGACCGGAGTCCCTAAACCCTAAGACCCCTAGTAGACCACCACGATGAGTAAGCATGTTGTTAATACATGCGGGTACACACATATAAGACCTAGGAGTAGGAGAACAAAGGAAAAGACCCTCTTCTCTAGTCGCTAGTGGAAATCATCTTGAGCCCCCTCTTGGAGCTCACATCTCAAGTGCCATCAATACCCCTTTCTTGAAATTCCTATTCAAACTCCATGCAGATCTCCCCGAATTTCCCCCCAAATTCTTCCTTCGAGTCTTTCCGAATATCCCCTAAAAAATTCCCATCCGAACACTCGTGGAAATTTCGTCTTGAGTTCACATGAATCTCTCCGAATGATTCCTCGAACACTGCTTTATATTTCACCTTGGAAATCCTTCTCAAGATGTGGTGAATTCTTCTCAAATCCAAATTCAAAACCATTTAAACATAAATTGGAAAATCTATTCCCTTCTCTCTTCTCTCCCCTCACGCCTTGGCCCTACCCAGCACTCCCTCTCTTCCCCTTCTTTCTCTTTTCCTGCACCGGCCCAGCAAGCTGCAGGAGCCCAACTGAGCCCCCCTCACCTTGCCCCATCGGCCCACTCCCTTGGCCTTGGCCATGCTCCTCTCAGGCCCAAAGCACGCCGCACGCCCCTCTGGAACCCTAGGCAGAGCGCGCCGCGACCCCGCTCCCACGCCGCCGCCGCTCGCCCGCTGCGAGCTTGCGTGCGCGCAACGCCAAGCCCCGCGCCCTCGGCTCACTCCGTACCCCCGCTTGATGCGTGCCGCGTGGGTAGGGAGCATGGACCCCGAGAATCACCGCCGTCCGCGACCCCTGGTTGCCCTAGCCCACGAGCATAAATAGCCCGAGCCGCCACTGTCCCCTTCTTCCTCCCCCAGTGCACTGCCGCTCTCCACAACCGTCGCCACGCCCACGCCGAGTCGCCATGCCCACGACCTCGCTCTCCACTGGAGCTGCGCACTGCTGCTTCGAGCTCGCCGCGGAGGCACTCCACGCGATGCACCGCGCCACCGACACCGGGCTCCATCGTCCTCCCTGCCGGTGGCCCCTCGCCGGTCCACTCCGCCGTCGGGACTGCTCCGCCGCATCGAGCGTCTCTTCATCCGCAAGCACCTCTAGTCGAGCCGTGTCCACCATGCCCTGCCAAGCCTCGCCTACGGCCACCGATGATAGCTGCAGCCACTCCGTCGACCATCACCGGCCACCGGCTCTCCTCCACCATGATGCCGAGCCAAGAACTGTTGACCAGGGTCACCACATCTGGCTGCAGCAGCACCAGCCGCGAGCTCCATCCTCGGCTGCCGCGGTCACCACCTCGCTGAGCACCTCTTCATCTCTGTCAGGAGGCATGCCCCTGCGCGTGCTCCAAGCCTCCAGACAGCAGCAGCAGCCCTTCCTCGCTATGCACCACCGACCACTTCACTGATGGACCGCAACATCTTCTCGATGTCGACCATCGTCATCTTCTGTGACCAGCCTTCGAGCCGTGTAACTCTATGTGCAGGGAAGAAGCCGGCCCCTTGCGGCGTCTTTCGCAAACCATGGCCGAGCTCCGTCCAACAGCCGCCACCTCTTCGGCAATCTATATCCTTCCCACTTTTGTGAACGTGTGTCTATCTTTCATTCGCACATGACCATCATCTATGTATCATCTATCTATCTATGATTAGTAAATGCCTATGCCGACCATCGCCGCCGGTCTACTCCTTTGTTTCTTTTTTCCCTTCATGATGATCTATCTATTACGTGTGTCTATCTCTTGTACCTCGAATTCTTTTCCCAAGTGCTTCGATTAGGTGCTACATCTTCGTCGACCGATCACCCAGATGAGCCAAAGCCGTTGGACGACCACAGGTGTGACCAACTACAAGATCCGCCAAGATCACGATGCTGAGCAATGCGGGTCACGTTCTTCCACTTTGACAAACCTCGGTGAGCCACCACCGTGCCCCTCTTTCCAACATTGATTTTGCTTACCGGCCATGGCGTTCCAACCATGGAACGCGTAGACCGAGGCCACCTCCGGCCTTTGGACACACAAGCACACACACACACACACACGTGACTAACCCAAGCCAAATCGAACCACCGGAGTTCCAAGAACGCTGGTGTGGTTGCCGACCACCATTGAAGCATTCTCTAAAGCCATGTCTCGTCCACCGTGAACCACGCCCGAATGAGTCAAGCCTTGATCGCCGTCTCTGACATTACGACAGAGCTCTACCGCTCCTAGACATGCCCGCAATCACTAGCACGAGACCGAACTTAGCCAAATAGATCCACGGCGTAGGAGACGCCGGAAAGGACTTGTCACCTGTAAAACCCATCGTGGCCAAGCCATGCCGCGGCGAAGAGTTACCATGGCCTCATCGTGAGCCCCGAAGCCATAATTGGACCACGTGGTATTGATCGCCGCATCATGGACTGCAAGATTCCCTTTTTGGTTGCCCTGATGGTTCTGTGGAACCCTGTGCCCGTGTTTCATCACTGTTCCGACTACCTCGAGTTACGAGAACATGCCGTCGAGATCTACCGGGACCCACACTAAAGGCCTTTTGAAGTAGTCACATTGCACAACTCATGGACAAAGCCCTCGCATACACCGCAAGACCTAGCACCGTGCCGTCGTTGTATTGAGTCCGTTCCCGACATTTCGGCTACCTTGTTAAATGAGGGCGAGCCGTTGAGAAACCATGTGATCCCTAGCATCGTACCGATCACAAGTGGAGTCTTTCCGATGTTCCGGTCACCTTGCATTGCAAGTGCGTGCCATTGAGGAGATATCATGACCCCATCTACTGCGAGTCGTAACCTCTGGACCATGAACCCTAGTCGTATGTCTTATCGAGACCATGGAAAGCCCCATCTCGCACCTTTCCGTATACGCAAATCTACCTTGTTGGGCCCTATTCTTATGACCTATCTATCCATGACTGTCTTACAGGATCTATCCATCACCCAACTATGGAATGTGCTACTCCACCATTTTTGTCGGGTTGTTTGGTCATGGCTTATCGCTGTGTTGTTGCCTGTGTGCCGAGCTTTCGAGCCGGCTAAGGGATCGTACCTCATTCGGACGTTACGATCGCGGGATTTGTCTCGCCATGGCCGTGATGCCGAGTGTAACTCGACCCCTTGCTCTTTAGTCGACTTCATAATACTATGAGTGTTAACTCCTACCTTCGAGCCTAGGACATGGTCACGATGGATTCAATATCGATATCGATATCGATGTGGATATCACGCGCTCACATCGAGCCTTTCACGACCTAGCCTGTGGGAGATGACCTGGGAGTTAACAATTGTGGAATGATGGATGCCAACACGTGTTGGTATAGCTTATGGCCGTGAGTCCACCTCACCATGATCATGGAGCTATGCCTCTCTCTTTCATTTGCTTCTTCGTGCTCAAGCCCTTGTGTGTTTGTACCCCGTTCGACCATCGCGTTTCTTCGATTCTCGCGGTGACCACCGCACCGTTATGAATCAGAGAGATGACTTAGTGCTAGTGCACCCAGGTCGGGTACCCTATGAGTGGTTTGCGCACTTGTATTCTTTAGTGAGTCGCTCTGTCGTAGAACCGACCAATTTTTAAGAGTACAAGTACAATGGCGGCCCGCAAGCGGTCGCACGGTCATACTTGAACCCATATAAACCCGGTAGAGGGCAGGGTGGCCAGAGCGAGCCTTTAACATGCCAGCGCTCGCTCGCTCCATCATGCGCCCTCATTTTCATTTTCTCGGTCTCCTCCTTTACCGGCCGAAGCACCAGCACAGCCACCGCAGCAGCCGCAGCACCGAGCGTCCGCCGTCACCATTCCCGGCACCAGCTAAGCTCCGCCTCGCTTCTCCACCACTGCAACCACTCCATCGTCACCTCAGAGACTCACTGCGCTCGCATTGGCCACTAGCAATGCCGGTAAGGCCTCAGCACCGTGCCCGAGCCTCACCGGGGCATCCCCGCCGCGCCCGTCACTGTGGCTGGAGCTCCTCCCTCCACCATCGGCCGTGCAACCTCGTGCGCTAGGTTCGCCGGAGTCCATGGAAGCTCGTCTGCACTTTATATTGCTTCGCCGTGGTCTCCACCGGTGTAGCGCCGCCGTCCCGCTCCGTCGTGCCACCATGGCCACCGCCGTCGTCGCTGGCACCGGCGATAGGTCACGGTAGTCCCGGTTCCTTCGCCGGCGACGCTCGCCGTCGACGAGCCGTGGCTGCGCAGCGACAAAGCAGCGCCGCTGCCCTGTTTTGAGTCACTGACGCGTGGGGTCCTCTGACCAGCGGGTCCCACCGGTCAGCGGCAGTGAGAGTATAGGATAGTTCATTAATTCTAGATTTTGTACTGTTTTGTAATATTTGTATCTCCAGTTTTGTAGGTTCAAAAATTTTGAAATAAATTTGGTAGTGTTCCTTAGGAAGTGTAGTATTTAGGAAAAATATAGTCTTGATACTTACAGTAGAAATTTTGGAAGATTTAAATGGAAATTTGAAAGGTGTTTTTGAATGCATGCAAACTTGTTTATTTTATATCTAGAGTTCCTTTGCTCCAAAATTTATGAATTTTTTGTGGTAATCTATTCTTAACATGTATAAGCTCTGGTAAAAATATGAGGGTCAGTGCATGTATAGATTTGTAGTTATAGATTTTTCTTTTATAATTAGGAGATCCTTGTATGAATTTTTATAAATTATTTAGGAATCCAATATTCATGAAATTTGTTGGAGGTTATCCTAGTACCATATGGATGCTAAGAAAAATATAAAATCTGTTGCTTGACACTTTTCACTAGGGTTTTCTATTTTTGCTATTTTAAGCCTTTGTGCCTTGTCTTTTTTGTATAGAATGTTTTGCTTGGTAAAATGGCATGAAACTTTTACAGTAGTCTATTGGTAGCACTAGTAAGCCACTGTAATTTTCTGATAATTTATGATGCACATTTGATATATGTTTATTATTTGACCTAAGTATCTAAGTAAAATAATAAAGGCATTTAAAGAAATAGTTTGGGCTTCACCATTATATTTTCTTGAGTGTATTTGGTATGCTTAAACTGTTGGTAGACTTTGGGTTGTAAACATTTGAGTACTTATATGAAGTAGAAGTATTGTTACTTTATAATGCGAATTGGAATAGTTTTCGGACCGATTCTGTGGTTTAGAATGTTGCATAGTCAAAATGATGGTTTCTGTAAAAATGGTTAATAACAAAGTTATAGGTAACTTCTTCATCTATCTTGTGTGAAAATTTCATAGCCATAGGTCAAACGGTTTAGGATTTATAGCTGTTTAAAGTTAGCATTTCCGAATTGCTTGCTCTCTAGAATTTCTGGACAGCGCTGGATTGATTGTCTGTTTTGGTTAAGTTAAAGTGTGTATTAGCTTTTGGTGATTAAATAAGAGTTGTAGACAATTTTATAATATTTCCAGAAAGTCTAAGATCATAGCATTTGGATAAGTAGAACTTCAGTTATAAGTAAAACAAGCAGCTGCTGTTTTGTGTGTAGTGAATGAATTGTAAATATGTTTGATTAAGTAATCAAGAAGAGATATGCACCTACTCGGTAAATTATGATTCATTTGTTAACACCATGCTGTTAAGAATACTTATACGAATGCATTCATCATGTGTCATCATTTTATACTTGTACGCATGTATGCATTCGCAATACCTTATGCCATATTCATGCATATAGGATCGACAGAGGAAATAACGTTGCTGGAATTCGACGAAGTAGAGGAAGGGGACCAGCAAGAGAATCCTCAAGTCGCAGCTCCGGAAGGCAAGGAGTAGAATCCTGAAGAGCTTCCGGAGTGCCCTGATCACCGCCCCACTTCCTTTCCGCGAGGCAAGCCCCGGAGCATTATAAGTCTCCTAATATTTTACAAATGATTACTTAAGTACTTATGATTGATGCATTAGGTTATAAGAGTTGAATGGAAACACTTGATGCATGGAACTACCTTGTCCAGATATATACACCTTTCACCCTATATAGGTCTAGGATCGAATATATGCTTAGCCCTGCTTAGACCAGTAGAAGTCGGGTGATTTCCTGTCACCTGCGAGATATAGGTGGATACATAAGCACGGTTGGCTATATTTGCTATCGTGGAAAAGAACCATAGGGTAAAAGTAAATCGAGACCGGGCGGGATGTCGATAGAGAAGCAACAAGACATGGAGGTCTTGGGTGTGGATCTATCCCCGTCTGTGTCGATTAAGGACCATACCGTTGTTGGCACTTTTGACAAGATTGAACACATGCCTATCACTTAGCTGGCCGGATAACTCATTCCGACCGCGAAGCCGAGTAGCTCAACTCAGGCCGGGACCCATTCTGTTGTGCGCTCCTTGCGGGGGGCGATCAGACTGAGCCCAAGGGCAGGCTAGGCCTGAACGTCCTGGCATCTGGTGTCCCAGATTGTGCGGGGCGGTACGGACCCACGAAATGTGTACCTGAGTTGTACCAAAGGTGACCCGACGCGACCCCGATGGGGGAAGTGTGGGTTTGTGTTAGGAATAAATTCCCAGCTGGTTGAAATCGATTCGAATCGCCGTCTCTCCCGGATAGTGAGAAACTTGGCTAGCCCCAACAACGTAGTAATTGTTTTATGGAACATGATGGTTCGAACGAATATGGAATTACAATACCTGCTATGGTTACTATTGTATGCTCTTAAAATGATATACCACATGTTTGGCATAGGATAGTTGCTAATCTAGAGATGGATAGTTATAATTAACCTAATATTGGAACCATAATTGTATAACTAAGTTAATCGTTTTTATGCAAAATGTTATCAAGCTATCCCCACTTATACAGCCTTGCATAATCCTTGGAGTCATTTTATTTCTGGTTTATGACGGGTAAGTCTAGCTGAGTACCTTCTCGTACTTAGGGTTTTATTTCCCATTGTTGCAGATGGCACTGTGTATCATGGTTATTGCAAGAGTTGCTTCTATCCCGCTGTGGATGAGGAGTGAGCCTTGGGCAGGCTTCTTTATTAATCCCTCTATATGCTTTTGTGGACTGTGATCCTATTTTGGCACTGTATTAAACTATGTTAGAAACTTTACTTTCAAACTTAATTTGCTTCCGCTTTTATCTATCAAACTCGGTTTGTAATAACTGGTTTCATACTCTGATGATGAAAATGTATCTGTGAACTTTATGTAATATGTGACATGTATGTTGAATCATGTACGATCTTGGTTGTTGTAAATCGTTTATCGAGACCCGTCGTGGTACTCGACGGACTACCGGGTTTATATGGGTTCAAGTATGACAGTGCGACCGCTTGCGGGCCACCATTGTACTTGTACTCTTATAAATTGGTCGGTTCTACGACATGCTCCTTCCGATGCCCTGTCTTCTGTCGTGGCGTGTGTGTTGGAAGGAGCGGACCTCTATTATTTGCTGTTATTGCCCTATTAGCCCGCTCTGTTCGATCCCGCCTTGTCCATGGCAATTTGATCAAAGACCGGACTATCTCTTTTTAGTTAGCGAAGCTATAGTCTATGTCGTACCTCGGACCCGTGCATGTCGACCCGATCGGCCTTCTAAAACCATCTTTCCCGAAGATGTGTCTGAGAACATGACATGGATGTACCTAGCTAACCCCTGCTTCTTTTGTTTTGCTGAGCAACTCTCTTCTCGGCTCCCGATGTTATTATGTCGTGTGGATCGAGAGAACCCGTTGCTGTCCAATCTCTTTGTGCTACCGCTTTCTACCATAGCGAACGAGCCGAAGTACATTGGAGCCAAGTCACAATAGTGTTATTCATTCTTGTCTACTTCTTGTAACCAATAGTGACTTATGGGATAAGACTATAAGAGCGAAACCCCGTCGTTCTTCCTTCATTGGGCCCGTCCCCCGATTCCCGTCCTTTCCATGATGCCCGGATCGAAGGTCATGAGCCATGGTGTTGCTATGGATAAGCTTTGGCTTAAACCATCTATCCTAAAGCCATACTGGCTTGGCCATGACTTAAGCTTGTGCTTAGCAAACCACCGCTTGTGATTCTTTGGCCCGAGGAAATCGAACAACCGCCGAGAGGGCTAAGCCGTGTATCCCTTATTGCCTCACTGGTGTTATTGGATTTTCCTATGTCTTGTCATCTTTTTGAGTGTTGAGTGCTCTCTTGCCTTGCGTGTCGCTTCGCGGAGTAGCTGACGATCGGACCAAGAGAACATGGACGAGGACAAGGACTGCGGAATGGAGTCAACGCAGGAGGAGGTGACCCCGCTAATGGAACACCAACGAATGGAGAATTGTACCACTACTACCTCTACATCATAGGTGTCATGGCAGCACCCTCTTTTAGAGAATCCTATTAGACATTGCATAATATCTAGAACTACTAGCGCTTTATATTTAACCATTTGCTAATATATTGATGCATGCTACTACATGAGCCATTATCACCCTGATGCAACCCAATCTACCACGTCACCCTACTTTGCGCATTCACTCACTTATATATGCTGACTAGCCTGCTTGCTTGCATATTACACCACTATACTTATTATTAACTCCACTTCGCATTATATCGGGGATGTGATGCTGGTGGTGAACCCTTGGGAATGGTTTGGCTTGGGAAGCTGGACTCGGTGGTGTATGAGCATGCTGTGTGTGTGCCTTGGGTGCGTGGAGAGTGAGGGTTGCGTCGACCGAGCTAGAATAACGATGAGCCTGGGGCGAGTCTTGCCATGTGGTGCTAACTGGGCACTTGGATATGGAATACCTGTGGCGGGTAAATGGTAATTGGAGGTGGCCTTGGGTGTGAACCTATGATGGGAGGAGCCCAAGGTGGAGGTGCTGTGGTGGCATGTAAAATGGAAACTTTGATGAAGACATTCTGGCTTGGTCAATCCCTAAGGACTTACTAGTACTCAGACTCACCAGGAATCCTTTACATCCCAGTCGCCCTAAATGGTGCGGGACGGTCGGACTACTTGATAGAGCGATGCCACTACTGCTAGGTGAACGTGTGCAAGGAGGTACAGGGCGCATGGTTTTTCCCCACACCCTTCCGAGACTTCAGGAGGCCTTGTGGACCCGGCTCTTGACATCCGGAGAGCCTCGGCTCTATCTACGACTCACAGTATCAGCCCTCCCAGACTAGACTTGGGATGTTCCAGGGCTGAGAGGTAGGGTGGCATCGTTCTAGGCTAGCAAGCGATCAGAATTCTGCCTAGGAGATTCTAGACTCCGAGGATGGCTAATCTTGTGGGCATGTAAAACCTCTGCAGAGTGTATGGTTGATCGATCGATACATATGTCGACTTGTTGGCTATGGACCTTTCCTGGGTTTCACTTAAACTAGATAGGAGATGAGTCCTCCTTTCCTCCCTCCAAGGTTTGGGGTATTACCCGGTCGTGAGCCTTGGGGCTGCGGGCCGTTGAGACAAGTGCCGAGAGGGAGTCAGCCTGTCGACCTGAGTGTGTAAGATGAGATGTGGTGATGGTGGAGATGGATGGGCTAGTGGATGGATATGGATGGATGTGGGTGTGGGTGGATGGGGATGTGTCAAAACTAGATATCTTTAATATATTATTGTTTGTTTACTTCTCATGCACTAAGGATGCAAACCACAGCCAAATATTAGGATCGCCAGATCCCTTGTTTTTCTTTTAGCTAAAGCTCATCGGTGCTAACCATGGCCTGCACACATCTGGTGGTGTGCAGATTTCCTACTTCTCAGAGGCGTTAACTTCAGAAGGATTAGGAGGTCTCGTGCCTATGCTCAAGTTTGGTTCGAAGATGGAATCTACGCTGCACTACGCCAACTCTGTTGATGCCCGTGAAGGAGGAGCCTTCACTCGATAGACTTCCGCTAGATTAACTCTATAATAGGTTCATTCCTTAGTGATGTAATACCTTTTATCTTGTAATCTTATGATGTATGACTGTGATATCGACTGATATATGATAATATGATGGAATCAACTATTTGTTTCATCATATTATAATTCATTCTGTGGAATTTTCCCTTCGCGGAAAATTGAGGATGTTTCTCGAAGCGGCCCATGGACGACCTCTACAGCCTATGGGTGACCTGCTCGTCCATGCGCCACATCTACGGTGACCCCATCATCGGTCGGCGTCTGGCACTGGATTGGTTCAGACGCGGGAGTTTGTGGGACGACCCTGTCGACTATGAAGCCCTCCTTGCTTGCCTGACCCAAGTCAGCAACCCGAGGCTTCCTTCCACACCGGGATACAAACAGTATTCATGGAAAAGCACAGCCCTAGCCATGCCTCAATGATCTCTCCCATGCCGCTGATGGCGGGCACAATCTGGTGGCCTATCTAGTCACCCTATTGCTCTATAGGCACAATGGCGATGTTGACGATGATGACACTATGAGGCGGTACATAAGATGGGTGACGGCGAGGAACTATCATGGGCGGCGGCAACAGACCAATGAGTAGGTGCCTAAGCAACAAGGGGTGTGTGTTGTGCCGCCTCCTAGCCGCCGAGGTGGTCCTCCGAACGACGTGGGGCAAGTTGTCGCTGCCGCCACCGGCATAGGTGCGCGGTGATCTTCCATGCGCAAATGGATGGGAAAGAAGGGCTCTGTATTGCAACGAGGACTGTAGGCTTTGCCAAGAAATCCATTTTTTTGAATGGGAAATTGGAATAAGAAACTAGTAATTCACTCTTTTCGAATGTAGTGTATTCTGGCATTTGAAATTTGTCCTCAAATATAGTGGATTGAGATGAATACATGCGTATCCAAACAATTCCTTAGGGATTCAACGAAAGTACTAGTACGAAACAGGTTTCCCTGTATAACGTGAGTGTCTGGCCCAGTCAGATTTATAATGCTCGGACTTTCTTATGTGTGCAGTAAACTTTGAATAGCTATGTGGCTCCTCTGTTAGGCATTGGATCGACGAGAGACTTGATTGGATGAATTCCGTTATGCATATTTACCATACTACAGATTAGAAAGAGAACCAGAAAGAAACCAACAGGCAAAACCAACCAACACGGGCTAGAAAACGGCTACTAAATGACCAAAGGACCTGATCTACACCACGCTCAACGGCGTTTCACCCACGCAATCGCTATGTCTACATTAACTTTTGTTGAACTTTGTATTAGGTGGGTTAAACTCTATCTAGCCCCTGTTGGTTGCTTTTGCCTGCAATTCTCTTTTTGGTTCTCTTTCTGATCTATAGTATACTAACGGTGTTTGCCCTTTCTGATCGGAGGACGTGGGCGTATAGATGTTGAAATTTTCTGGAGCCTAAGATAGTCTAACCCTAGGAAATATAGATGATCCGGATCACTATGAGTCAATGAACAATGAAATACAATGATGGCAACTATCAGGGGCCATCCAACTAGTCCATAGAACACAACAGGGCCTTAGTTCACGATACAAATAGGTATGTACTAATAAAACAACTAATTGGCTAATTTTTAGCCATGGCTAATAAGCCGCAGTTCATCCAAATAGGGCCTTAGATAGTCCGGTACATAGAAATCTTGATAGGCCAGATAATAGTATTGATGAAACAACAAAATACAGATCATGTCAACTCTTGCGCCGAGTTCACCGCCTCCATCCGCCGTTTGTCTTGTGCACCTCCACCTTGAGCTTAGCTTCATCATCCTCTAGCTCCTCCCATTCCTTGTCATCGTCATTGCTGTAGGTGGCCTCGTAGATCACGCTGAAGAAGCAGGTGTCACCGATGTTGAGTTTGTTGTCAGCACAGAAGGCGCCCCACCCATACTTGAACGACACTCGCAAGACTTTGTTCATGCGGGTCCTCTCCAAGCCCATGAACCAGGACTGCCCAGCCATCTACATCTTGACCATGCGCCGCTGCTTGTAGTCATGCGCTCGCTTAAAGTCCACAGGCACGTTGTTCGCCTCGCACAAAAAAAGACTGATGACAAAGTGGATAATGGTAACTTGCGACATCGTTGGTACGTTCTGCGTCTCGCGTGAGTGCTCACTAGATACTTCGCTTTGAGATGGTACTTCTTCAGGATCACTACAAAAATCCTTGGCTCCGTGATGGGCTCGGAGAGCTGACAACCGCCGGCCTCGAAGTCATGCGGGTACTGCTTGCGGCAGGTGGTAAAGTCAAAGACCTTGACGTTAATCTTTGACTAGCCATCATACCGCAATACAAGAGAGAACCCATCTTGGAGGTCGAGGGCATGGGTAAAGTTCTTCCATCCCCGGTGGAGGTACAAGTGACCTCCGTCAGGGAACACCTCCACCTTCCACCGGGCCAAGCTCTGCTCATCGTCCAGACAAAGCTTGAGTTTCTAGTGACCTCTGATGGCCCGGGCTATTGCAGCCAGTAGTTTCTATGTGCACAATGATCAACATAGCCAGATAGAGGGACAAGTTCATTCCCAAAGGCAAACCCCAGCAAATCGGATTCATCACACAAAAAATGGGCACTTACCAATGTTTCTGCATACAATCCAGGAAGAAGGATCTTCTTGCACTCTAGGTCACTCTAGTTCGATCGTGCCATGTCTTCTTGTAGCCCCGCCGTGCTAACTAGGAAACTTGACAGTCTTAAGGAATCCTTGCTGGTATGTCTCTGTTCTCGTTCTCCTCTCATGGTGGTGGTGGGGGGCTTTATTTTTCTATGTTTCTAGTGTTGTCACAAACGCAAGGAGTGCACACACTATTGGGGCATCAGTGGAGGAGCTAACATGTAGTAAAAACCAGCGCTGAGACTGACGCCATCTCATCAGTGTAAATAGAGGGGACGTGCTCTATTTTCATCACTGTACACTTGGGAACGTCAATACTCCTACATCTCTAGTCAAACACGCCTTCTGCGGTATGACTGGTTGAGGTTCCTAAGGGAGTGAGACAACAACCGAGGCGAAGCACACCGGATGGAAAAAAATCTTTATCTTGCCATGCCCTAGAGTCCCCGTGATGGTCCGAGCATTGTAAATCTGACCGAGCCAGACATGCCTTCAATCTGCCCCTCGACTGTTATGACTGCTTGGATTGGAATCAAATAAGTATAGAAAATACCTATCACAACTGCACCAGGGATTCAAGTCTCAAGCATGTCAAAAGCTCCTTTTCTCGAATCACTTCTTGTGTCCAGCTTTCCTAACACATTCGCTTCACTCTCATATTTTACTGCGCTCGCAAGAAAGTCCAAATATGGCACATTTGATCTCATTGAACACTATACAATATAGAGCTATGAGTAAAACTATTGCCTACAAAGTGCACTCGGTCACAACATTTGTATCAGTAGTAGTTGTAGTCATGAGTGGCTTTGATCTATGTTGAACCCAACTCGTCTTATTTTTATGTATTTGATAAGATTTGTTGAACTTGCCCATCGCATTGACATGATGGGGCAAAGCCCTACCGCCTACCCACACAAACATCTCGGTCATGGGGTGATCGACGACCCCCAAACTATAACATCAGAGACAAGGGGGAGAGGGAAGGTTATACCTACTGCATTCTCTCTCTAGAGCTCCTGATTCCATCCCAAAGCTTTTGCCTTCCACCCTACTACTATGCCGCTGATGTCAACTGCCAGGACCATGGCGGAGCGAACAAGGTCATCTATCGATGTGGAGTCCCCGAAGGCCTTCAACGCCAGCAATGCTCCACCGACAGATGGATCTCTCGTCGGCCTGCTCTCTAACCCGACAGTCCCCCCTTTCGAGGTGGATCATCACCGCTCTTCATGTTGTTTATCATCATTTAACCAGAGTATGTGAGCAATGCTCACACTAGTATTTGTGTTTATGTTGTTTAATTTAACTAGTATTTGAAATTTGCCTACTATCTCAATAGGTGTTCATGGGCATGATGGCATCCCGATCCTTGTTCACCCCGGTGCCCGGTTCTTAGTCCATGGTCATGCTCAAAAAGCCACGCCGTGAGGCATCCCCCGATGGAGGCAGCCACCCACAATTCCATGCCATGCTGCGCCGATCAGTTCGATAAAAGTCATTTTCCTTCTCAATCAGATCGCTCTCCCCCTTGTCCTATATGGGCTTGAAGTTGACTGCATTGTGCAGTGCTTCCTCCATGGTGGCGCCATCCTAGGTCATGGGGCTTTCCCGGTGGTGCCAAAGAGTCATCCTATCGTCGCTTGCCACCGCCGAGCCCGTCTGTCCCCGCACAGCCCTCTAGTTCTGAAGTGGGTGAATCATCAGAAGAGTGTGAATCCTTAGACGATGTAGAGTACCATCAATTATTGAAGGATTATTGTGATGTCCAAGTGGATTTGTCATCGACCAGGTTAAACACTGAGACGCTACGTGAAGAGCTAGACGCCGCGCGTGACGCACTTCAAGCTTCCAAGAATCTAGCCTCCCAGGCGTGAGCCAACTTGGCGATCGCCCAGTAGCAGGCCCAACGCATGATGAACCTTGTTGTGGTACTGAGCACGTGGGTTGACACCTTGTAGATGTCCATGCTAGCCGCCTATAATGTGGCCTTCCCCGTTGGAAGAGTGGATAATCTATTGGTCGCAGAGGAGCACCTTCGAGCCCTGTCGGCCCGAATTCAAGCCATGGTGACTGAAGCCATTCATCAGGGGGCTGCCATAGCGCTGGCTGCTGCCTAGCTTTAGATTGGCACAATGGTGAACCTCAAAGTGGCGGAGTAGGGTTTTTCGCCTCGTTCGACGGACGATGACATCGCCGATCTAATCAAGAGTTTTGAGCTGGCCGCCAACGCCGTCTTACGAAGGTGGACGTGGATGAGATGCTGCATGCCAATCTCGACTCTTGATCTATGGGACATATAAGTAGTATTAGTAGTCATGAATAAGTTTGATCTATGGGATGCCCTTGCAAAATATATGAACTCTTATTTGCATGTTGGTGTTAACTTTTGTTGAACTTTGTATCAGGCCTTGTTTGGATGAATGTGTATCCACATCAATCCACATGTGTTGGAGTGGAATGGAATGGAATTTAGTTTAATTCCACACCAATCCACTTCTACGCATGTGGATCAAGATGAATACATACGCATCCAAACAAGGCCTTAGGTGGGTTAAACTCTGTTGAGCGTGGTGTAGCTCAGGTCCTTTGGTCATTTTGTAGCTAGTTTGTAGCTCCTGTTGGTTGCTTTTCGCTGTAGATTTCTTTCTAGTTGTCTTTGACCTAATCTATAATATGCTAAACATTTATGAGTGCCTTTGATCTCTGTTGAAGCCAACTCGTATCTTTGATAAAATTTGTTGAACTTGAAAGAACCAAGCAGTGAGGAGTTCTTCTAAACAAGTCTAGAATATTGTTTTTGCTTTTGCTTTTTTGTTGTTTTGTTTCAATTTTATTTGTTTCCTTTAGGGATTCAATGAAAGTACTCGTACGAAATAGGCTTCCATGTATAACATGAGATGTGTCCGGCCCGGTCAGATTTACGGTGCTGGGACTTTCTTGCATGCGCAGTAAATTTGAATACCTATGTGGCTCCCTAAAGGAAACAAATCTGAAGAAGGTACATATGACAACCATTACAATTTTAGCACCAGGAGCAAGTCTAGCACTTACAAACTGTTGAGCATGGTGTAGCTTAGGTCGTTTGGTTTCTGTTTGTTTTTTTGTTGCCTTGGTGTCTTTGTTAATCTTTGTTGAACTTGCAAGAACCTTGCAGCAAGGAGCAAGTCTCGCCTCAGTGTAATGTAGAGTAGAGGAGCCATTGGTGTTGAAATGTTATTGCACACGTAAGAAAGTTTGACCGCAAGTTTCACCTCAGTATAATGCAGAGCAGAGGAGCCATTGGTGTTGAAATATTATGGCACATGTAAGAAAGTCCAACCTTTGTACATTTGAACACGTCTGACAGTATCCTCCGTAGTTTTCCTCGTCTTCCTAGGATGCTTGTTACTATGTCATTTACGATTTTAAGTTTGGCTAACTTAATAGTACCATGGCCTAGTAATACAATTTGGTGGGTGCATTGTAGTGCTTTTGAAGTGTCATTTTTTTGTATTTTGGAGTGCCCTCATCAGCATACCCCATGTACCCATGACATTAGAAATGAATATAAGTATTGTCCTACAACTGAATTAATGGATGAAACAACTACGGGAGCTGTAACACCACCGTAACACATGTGCACACCAAACAAATAATTCAATTTGCAAACAAAACAAAGATGGCACACTAGTTTAGCTGAAATAATGACAACATCCATCATTGAGGAAATTAACATGTCCATAGACAAGCAAACAACATTGGTCCATTTAAAATGCATGATAGAGAGATACATCACATGTAGTTTTTTTTACTGCTCTACTAATGAATCCAAGAACAAGGGAACATAAGGAAGATAGTATGGTCTGCAGATGAAGTCTTTTCTAACAGTACATCTGCCATACCGAAACACACGGATAGGGATGACATGAACTTTTTTGTGGTCCATGTTATATGCGATGATTGTTTCATCCTCCCTAGCAAAGAAAATCAAATTCCATTTTGGGTGAACTGTGATCACTATATCCTCATCATCAAAATCTAGGTAACCAAATCTAATATTAATCCTTCCAAATAGGATCTACATGGTGACCGTATGCTTCAATGTCCAATTATCAGTACCATAGTCTTAAAGGATCCAGATTGAAAGCTTGAAATCATTGGGACCATCAACAGTACATAAACACAAGTGACCCTAAGCTTGATGCGTGGAGTGGTGAAGACCATTTGGCCTATCAATTTTCCTCCATGTGTTTCTCTCCATATCAACAACAGATATCATAGAGTACCTCCCTAGAGTGCCCCATAATGTGCATACAATCTGTTAAGAAACACACTTGGTTGTCTATAAAATGTCACATCAGTATGCTCGCCCCATTCAAATTCCTTATAGATCCATGCTGCAGTTTGAGATGAGTAGATCTCCACACCTGCGCACACAGCGTTGACATCCACATATTCAATCACATGGAAGTGCGAGGAGGCTGTCGGATCAAACACCAAGCAAGCCTCACCAACAGCATGGCCAACATCATGGGTGCTAGGCGATAAAATTTTAAACTTCTAGGTCATTGGATTAAAGATGACAAAGTGGTATCCATTAGCCCCAAGGCACCAGCATAGGATAAGGCCGTGGCAGCAATCTGAGGGAGCTACATTGTCAATGTTGAAGGGTAAGAATTCCAAGGAGCAGGGGCATACACCACGGACGATGCTGGTGAAGTTTCAATTGTCATTCTCACTATTGTAGAAGAAGCCGCCATAGTTTGGGGTAGCTTCTTATGGTTGTTGGGGTCCTCAATGAGGTTTTTCCAGGAGTGACAAACACATTTATAGCAGAACAAGGAGCAGGCGAGGAGGTGGCAGAGGATCTAAAAAATGACATCCTCCATGAGGCTGGCCAAGTGCGTTCCTCTTGTTGGAGGCCTCCTCCATTTCATCAGTGTGTAGTACGATGAGAGCTTCCTCAGTAATGAGATCACTAAAGAGAAAAATAATCCAACAAAGATCCATTAGTGAAGTCCACAACTCATACCAAATTGCAACTTGAACAACCATTAATAATTTTCATGGTACGACCTCATGTAAATTTAGAGTAGCACCACATAGAGATATATAACTCAAACTAGAGTAGCAGTTAATAGAGCAGTAACCATTACAATTTTAGCAGTTAATTAAGCTTCCTCAGTTTTCACAAGTAGAATGTTAGTGAACAAGTGGTAGTGATCATCATTGGCATCAGTATCAACATGTGTAGCTTAAACATTATTGTCCTCAGTGATGTGAATGATGGACACAAAGCATTAATTTGCTTTTGATGCCTTCCTCTTGTTTGGAACCAAATGGATAACTTGGTTGTCAACAAGGAGAAGACACAAAAAGCAAACATATGAGCTACATCCTAATACATCCAACAACCATGTAGACACCATTGGCACAGAAATATGGCCTCAAATATGTTACAAGTTCAAAATACCATAAGGACTCACTGGTGGCACTAGAGCATATGAAACAGAAATGTAGAATCAAGAAACCCTGGATAGAAAAAAATAGTTTAAGGTAGAAGTGAAGGGCCTATATGTTTTCCAAGACTGATAGGTATAGTCAAGCAAGCACTTGGCAATTAACAGGCCTAGTTGCACACAGTCATTTGCAATAAGAACACTGAACATATGCATAAAACCAAGACACCAGCAAAAAACCAACTAGTGCCACCTCCTAGTTCTTTTCATCAGCATTGGCCTAACCAGATCTGCAATGCTATAATGTTTCTTGTATACCTCATGTTCAAGCAAGGACCAAAACAGTGAAGGCAGGAAAAGGCGAGAAAGGAGACCTGCAGATCGGATCTATCGCCTCTACCATCACACACGACGGACACAGACTTCAATGCCACCACGCTCCACCGGGAAGACCCACCGCCTAGCCTCCAAAAGGGCGCCTGAGCCACCACAGCACACTAGGGATCCTCCATTGCCGCCATTGCCACAAGTCCAATGGGCACATATTTCTTTCCACTTGTAGGGGATACATCCAATATATAAGTCAACATGTCCACACCGAGAACATATACCACTATTAGGACTCCAAAGACATATCAACACAACCAGGCATCTAGCGCAATGGTGAAGATGGTCTATTCCTTGATCTAGGTCCCGGGTTTGACTCCCAGGTCTTATGGTTTTTTTTAGTTTTAATTTATTAAACCCTGGCGGCAACAAGTGACACACAAGCCGTCGGGTCCCATAGGTCGGATGGAGATGGAGAAAGGTCCCACTGGCTGCCGGGTCCCAAAGGACAAATGGTCCCATAGGTACACATGACACGCAAGCCGTCGGGTCCCATAGGTTGGATGGAGATGGAGAACGGTTCCATAGGTACACGTGACACATAAGCCATCTATTGGTATAAATTAATGGACATAGAATAATCCGCAAGCACACAGATATTATACCGTTGTAGCACTTCACCGAGAGTAACCCAGTTTTATATCGAACCCAAAGGAATGGGGGTGAGGATAACCAATTCTAACTTAACCCAACTTCACAATCAAGGCTAGATAATAGGAGTGTAGACGAGACTGCTAAGGTCTTCTAGTTCTAACTTCGGTAAGCTTTGTCTTCTATTATTCAATTCTAGGGATATTACTAGAGAAAACACAAGCAGAGTATGTTTCCTATAGTAACAAAGTGCTTCTAGGCCTACTAACGGAAGGTGGACTAAAGAGGATTCAATGAGGTTATAAGAGTCACCCTCGTGAGCTACCATCGATCTAGAAAATAGGGTACATCCATGAGTAACCGAGTCTAAGCACCACACTTACACCACGAATACTACTTTAACCCAGGAGCTACAAGGATTAAAGTACTCAAAAGAGAGTCGCAAACCTGAAGAATAATATGAACAAGATGCTTACTTGAATTAGAAGTTGGTTACCAGAGAAATCTCAGAAGCAAGCTCAAGAAGAACTTGAGTCCACCAAGGTACACGCCATAGAGAGAGCACTAATAGGCCGGGACTCCTCCAAAACTCTTCTCTCTCACTCTATCTCGTTATCTCTAATACAAGACTAGATCATATCGAGGATTAATCTTCTCTTGATTGCTAGCCTTGATCCTAGTGGATATATGAATTAGGGTTTTTGGCTTCTCAACTCTTAGGAACAAATGAGGCCTCTGCGCCTTGGGGGTACATGCAGTATATATATATAGGCCAAAGCATTAATCACTGAGCCTTTGGATCAAACCGACTTGAAATAACGACAAAGATGCATCCTAGAAGGCGGTGGAGAACCGACATAGCAACGAGGATGATAGGTGGGGCCCATAGGGGCCGAGGGGCCTGGCAAGGTGGGGCGTGCAGCCCCACATGTTAGAGACATGTGGTCTCCCTCGGTGGAGAGCCTCCTGGAGTCTTATGGAATCTTCCCACGTTGGTTACTGCGGCGGAATTACATGGATTTCCTTTGACAAATAGGTCCTCCTTGACGGTTTTCTGATTAAATCCTGCTAGAAACATAAATTCACCAAAACTCATGGAATTTATTAGTTTAAACCCCTAAGTCTATGTTGGTGATCTATTTTAGTCATTTATGTAAGGTATATTGATGGTTTGTGATGAATGTTAACTACCGTCAATAAACTCCCCCACACTTAGGCTTTTAATCGTCCGCAATAAAAGGGTGGATTACTCAAGACATAACCTTAGGACAAGGCATCAACATAAAACCATTACCAGTCATACATGCACTACAGGATTTAAAGTGTTTACCATGAAACTTTGGGCGGTTGAAGAATGGAACAGCTTGAAATAGATCACCGTCTTCCTTCAGTCAAGTCCATTGGGAAACATTTTAAGATTTTTTTAAAACAAAACATAGCTTACCTTCTCCTTTTGTAGTACTCTCAAAGCACTCTGCATATGTGGTATTTTTGGATCCTCACCAAGGCATCAATGACTTCCTTCTTTTTGCCTACTTCTAAAAGCTTATGTGGAGCTTAGGTAGGGATAAATGTGAGAACATACTTGCATTGCATATATTATAAAGTCAAAACAAGGATCCAAGGAGAAAAATGTCATACTCTTAGATCAAGATGTGCATGTGTGTGGATATGTATATGGTGCCTAACTTAATTCTACTATGCTCCTTGAAACATATTTCTCTTGTTTGAAATTTTGAGACACCTTTGCAAGAAAACATGGGCTATCTTATTCATCTCTTTTTTTAGGCGGGCATCTGAGTACCCATTCTTTTAGATATCTCAGACATTTGTCCATTTTTTCAATACTTTTTCTTTTCATGAATAACTTTTGCATAGCCCATGTCTCTTTTCTATAATTGAAACTTTTCAAGAGAGACATTTACAAGAACTTGGAGCATTTATCCTATCAAGCATATTTTTGTGTGTATTCCTAGTGTAGGAGTAGAACATTTTTGGGTGCATGGAAAACATGTTGTTGCATACTCCCAGTGTAGGAGCAGCAGGTATATGTGGAGTGTATGCGATCTTGATCTTGAGAGCATGATAAGTTTCTCAACAAGGGTCACAAGGTCTGACCAAACTCAATACAAATACAAGTAGTATATGTAGAAGGGTTTCCTAGTCTATCATATTTGGCTCTGGTAGGACATTGCTTACCACAAAGAAGAGGTGTAGCTATTCATTTTACTTTTTGAAATAAAATTCTCCAATAACGAGACATCAAGAATCAAGTTCTCATTATTCTACTATATCTTATTCCACAATAACTTAAGTGGCATGGGGTCTCTAATAATAAGTTCCCAATAGTAACATGACTTTCTAGAAAAGTATTTTGTGAGTCTATCCATAAGTCATGACTGAAATAACCTTTCCTCATGTTTTAAGTTGTTTTATCAAGTGATTTTCAATTCAGTTCGAAACAGAAAGCAAAACATATGAAAATAGAGTGTATGGGCTGCAAACCTAACTGTGGACAATGCGCGAGGCAAGGCGGTGCAGTGATGGGCCGGGTGGCCCATAGAGGAGGTCAAGTGGCCCACTCTAGGGTCTGCTCGAGGCCCACTTCGTTGTACGTGGTTCTTCACTCATTACTTTTCTAAATTTCGTGATTTTCCACGATTAAACTATGTCTTATTGTTGCGGTGTGTCTCCCCCACACTTGTTTCCCTATATAACTTTCTACACAACATGTGGAGACAAACACATATCCAAAAGAAATAGAGAGCAGATAATAATACACCTCCATTAACTTTAATAAGGCACTTTATTACACATGCACAAACTAAGCACAAACTTTTATCTGTCTAACACAAACTTTCGTCTAGTCTAACATCTAAGCTAAGCGACAAACCTAAACACATGATAACACTTAACCTAACACTTGTGTCTTATCAAAATGACTACCTAATTCTCCTTCCTAGACTTGACAACGAAGTGATTTAAAGCATTTAGGTCTTCTTTTAAACTCTTTCGGTGAACACGTTCTTCGTCAAGCCACTGCTCTAGGTTATATACTACATTAGAGAGGTCTTCAATCTTCTTCTCTAGAAGGGCAACGGTCATCCTTGGACGCTTAGGTGGTGATGGCGCCTTCCTCTTCCTCTCCTTCGGGGGAACAACCTTGATCTGATCCGGCAGAGCTCGGACTCCAACGATTGTACGAGGGGTGACCGACTTATATTTTGCACATATAACATCTCCAAATTTGTTGGTGTTTAGTCCAATCAGCACCTCATGATCCTTCAGCAGAAAACGGTTGATCGCCTTCGTCACCTTGAATGGGCGTCTAGCTATGGCTCTTATTGGAGAGGCTTTCCTTCAAGACGTAGTGGCGGTGGCAGTGGAGCGATTAGTGGTCGACGAACGGCTTGGGCATAGTAGGATTGATTTGAGCAAATAGGGGTAACTTTTGGAGGAATGGTGGTCAGCGCAAGCGCATCAGGCTTCTTGTTATGTTCGGCTCCATAGGGGATGATCTACTTGTCGGCCATGGGAACTACAGAGCATGAGAGCTTTGTTGTGTTGGAGGAGAAGGCTTTGATGGGATGGCAATGGAGGTAGGCAGGGACTCATTTATATAAAGGGTTTAACTTGTAGTAGGGGTCAAGATCTATCCATATGAGGTCTCGTAACGAGGAAAAACAGAATGCATCAAAAAACTGCGGGATTGCGAAGAGGAAGGATCTAGAAGACATGAGAGAGTTGATGGGACACGAGAGGCGCTAACAGTGGGCTAGGTGGCCTCTAGGTGGGGCCGGCCGACCCCACATGTCGGGGTCTTGGGGTGATTTTTCTCCCGGTGGTTTCTAATTCCTATCTAATCCTGAAAAGTATATTTTTGCGTTACGAAACGTTGCGGAGGATGGCAGTGGTGTAATTTATGGTAAAATCAAAAAATTTACCTCATCCAAATCCTTAGGTGTTTTTTCAAGTTCTAGAAAGATCTTGAGACAGTGGCCATTTACCTTAAATAACATACCTTCATCATTTTGAAGTGTTACCGCTCCATGCGACGAAGTGCTTATCACCTTGAATGGCCCTTCCCATTTGCTTCAAAGTTTTTTGTGCCCAAATAATTTAACCCTAGAATTAAAAAGTAGTACCTTATCTCCGAGGGCGAACTCCTTCTTGATCCTCTTGTCATGCCATCTCTTGGTTCTCTCCTTATATATATTGGTGTTATGATATGCTTTTTCATGTCATTCATCAATCTCAGAGAGTTGCATCTTCCTCTTGGTTCCTGTGGCTTCAAAGTCCATGTTCCATCGCTTGATGGCCCAGTGAGCTTTGAATTCTAGCTCAATAGGTAGATGGAATGTCTTTCCATAGACAATTTGATATGGTGACATCCCCAATGGTGTTTTTATAGGCTTAATACTTCTTTCCATAGACAATTTGATATGGTGACATCCCCAATGGTGTTTTTATAGGCATGATTGTATTTGATACATTAGGCCCATATTGTTTGATCCTTCAAAAGCATGAAGGTTATGTAGTCTGTTCCTCCACTAGACCACTCCTTCCATAGTCCCAAGACTTCACATACGGTCGCCACGAACAGAGAAGGTTTTGTTTGCGGATCCGATTGGGATTTGCTTGCAAACTTTTGTAGTTGTAAAGCATACTACCAAGTCTATTTTCCAATCATGTTTGGAGATTGATCTGGACTCATGGCCATATCTTATCAATTTCAAATTCTGCAGTCGTTCGTTCTTTTCAATTAAGGACCTTGCTTGCAGAGCTCTATCCAATTTTGGTCGTGTTGCTTGGCCTCCATGGAATGTTAAGTTGTAGCACCTCAAGCTTATCATTAGAAAGTCCATTAGGGTTGATACCCCCAAGTCGTCTTCCTATGTATTAATATGCTTTATAGGATTAGAGTAGGCCACAAACAGATTTGGTTTTGTTTAGATCAAGTTTAGCCTATTATGCTTTATTTACTTATCCGAGGTCCAAAATATGGATTCAGTTTGAGGCTTTCAAGCGACGCTAGTTCTTGTGATGGATCTCATGCTTCATCAAATAGTGGTGGAAGTTCTTGTAGAGCAAGGTTGATTTGAGAGATTGATTCTAGTTTGCCAAGTTTTAATCATTGTTAGCTTCATGGTTGTAAAACGAAAACAAAGGAGTGAAGTGAGTTGATCCATCACTAATCACCATCCTTGGAACTCCGAATCTTCTTGAAATATTATTTCTTCAACAACATCTTCTTGGAGTTCTTGGAGTTCTTTGCTGCAACCATACAGACATTTGTTTCTCTCTACATGGCATGGCTTCAACCCACTTGGAGACATAGTCAACTACCACCAAGATGTATTCATAGCTCTTTGACATTGGAAACAGTCCCATGTAGTCGATTCCCCAGACATCGAAGAGCTCTATCTGGAGGTTGTTGGTGAGTGGCATGGCATCTCTTGAATTGATATTCCTGTGCCTCTGACACACTCCACATCTCCTAATGAAGTCTTTTGTGTCTTCATACATGGTTGGCCAAAAGAATCCACTCTGCCAAATATTCGAATGAGTGCGGAATGCCCCATAATGTCCTCCATATGGTGATGAGTGGCATCGTTCGATAATCTTGATGCCTTCCTCTATCGATACACACCTTCTAAGAAAGCCATTAGAGCAGACTCTAAAGAGGTACAATGCATCCCATATGTGGAGATGACTTTCGTATGTGGAGATGACTTTCGTAGATGTGCTTACTTTTGTTCTCCCCTAGCGGTACATAACCTGCAACCATGAAATTTACAATATTTGCGTACTAGGGGTCGGATTTCGTGACTTTGAAGAGCATGTCATCCCACAGCGAATCATTGATGGGCAGTCCCTATGAATTCTCTAACTGTATTCTAGACAAGTGATCGGCAACAAAATTTTCTACTCCCTTTTTATCTTTTATTTCTAAATCAAATTCTCGGAGTAGCAAAATCCATCTTATTAATCTGGGTTTAGCATCTTTCTTAGTGAACAAGTGTTTTAAAGCAGCATGATCAGTATAAACAATCACCTTAGCTCCTACTAAGTAAGATCTAAACTTATCAATAGCAAAAACAACAGCCAGG